>CM059325.1:10189450-10789450 GCA_030340685.1 Protosalanx chinensis
CTTCACTTGTCAACACAAAATGCCTATGTAGACGTTCAGGAAGGGCTCAGCCGGCTTCACGTTAACCTGGTTTTATGATTGGAAACACGGTTTGGCCAGAAATCCTTCCTGTTCGAGGGGTGCGGTAAGCCTTTTCTCTCTGTCTGTTCAACTGACATGACAGTTGCAACTGTCAGCTGCAACTCATTAGTTCGTTACTTAGCAACGTGCTTGAAAGAGGAGAGACGGTGGCCACGAATGACGGTGGCTATTTTATGAACAGTAATTCATTTCACATTTAATAACTTTAATTGGAGGATATTTACTGGAGGAATCAAATTGGCTCTTTTTGTTTCGGGTGTATTTATAAACTGTACTCCAGCTCAACTCTTCCTCTCTGGCTCTAAGTCTCTAAGGTAAGCAAACATCTTTTTCAACTCTTTCGCTAGCATGCTATCTACAATGTAGGTTTTTGACTTCTTTAACATTTGGCCTCATAGGTATTCATGTGCTTATCAGTCAGGATTTACAACTGATATTCCAACTAGCTGTAAAGATATGCTGTTTGCTAACATTAGCGACCAATGCTAAAATTAGCGCTTAAGCTAATTGCTAGTGCATCAGCATATGTTTCTAGCATGCTAAGATGTGGGTTTTGGACTTCTTTAACATTTGGGCTTATATGTATTCATGTGCTTATCAGTCAGGACGGTGGTGGAGGGTTATGGGGGGGGGTTATTTGTGTGCATTTTGACCGTTTAGGGTCGTTTTCGGAGGGGGGGGGGCGATCGGCGTTCGCGGGGGGCGGGGGGCGGGGGGGCTCGTGCGGGGGGGTTTGAGGGCAGGGTTCATGTGCTGGGGTCCATAGGATTCTAACGAGATATTGGGGAGGTGTGTGGGAGGTCGGGTTCATGAGCTATGAGCCTATTTGTGGGAGAGGTTTGAGAATCGCGATTGATTTACATGCACCTTCAAGCGGAGATTGTGACGTTGCGGGGGGCTCGGGGGGGCGATTTCGGAAGGGTTTGGGGTATCGGGGAGGTGTGTGGGTGGTTGGGATTGGAAGTTCCATAGAGAAACAGTGGGGATTAAATACAGGTCTTTTAGGAATTGCTATTTAAATTGTTGGGGGGGCTTGCTGTAAAACATTCATAATCGTCTGGATACTGGTTGACCTTGCAAACTATTGGCTAGTGTTGTATGGGGAGTCCTGTAGTCCTGTAGTTTATAGATGATTAAACCTGTGTGTCTGCTACTAAGTGATTCATTGCACTGAATGGTTTGATTGACAGTTCATCATTAAGTCATTAATGTACAGACTGCCTGTGTGTATGCACATATATGTATAGATATATATATATGTGTATGTGTGTGTATGTGCGTGTGTGTATGTGCGTGTGTGTTTTTCTCAATTAATGTTGGATAAAAAGCACTGTTTTTGTTAGTGTGATATCAGAACTGTGTGAGCACTAGGTCACACAGTTATGAAATCACACTAACAAAACAGTATATATATATATATATGTGTGTGTGTGTGTGTGTGTGTGTGTGTGTGTGTGTATGTGCGTGTGTGTGTGTGTATGTGCGTGTGTGTATGTGCGTGTGTGTTTTTCCTCAATTAATGTTGGATAAAAAGCACTGTTTTTGTTAGTGTGATATCAGAACTGTGTGACCTAGTGCTTTTTGTGAATTTTCATGCTAGCTTATTGCTGAATCCTGATTTGTTACATGTTTGATTGCATGTGGATTGATTTGACATTTAACACAGCTGTATAACTTTATAATGTTATCTGATATTTATAATGCGGTATCATTTTGATAAAAGGTGTATTTCTAATACCAAAGTCATAGCCATTGATGGCCTAATTCTGGCATTGGATGTATTTGGGTCTTTTTACACTCTAAGTTGGTTTGATTGACAGTTCATCATTAAGTCATTAATGTACAGACTGCCTGTGTGTATGCACATTTATGTATCTATCTATAGATATATATATATATGTGTATGTGTGTGTGTGTGTGTGTATGTGCGTGTGTGTATGTGCGTGTGTGTTTTTCTCAATTAATGTTGGATAAAAAGCACTGTTTTTGTTAGTGTGATATCAGAACTGTGTGAGCACTAGGTCACACAGTTCTGAAATCACACTAACAAAAACAGTATATATATATATATATATATATATATATATATGTGTGTGTGTGTGTGTGTGTATGTGCGTGTGTGTGTGTGTGTGTGTGTGTGTGTGTGTGTATGTGTATGTGCGTGTGTGTTTTTCCTCAATTAATGTTGGATAAAAAGCACTGTTTTTGTTAGTGTGATATCAGAACTGTGTGACCTAGTGCTTTTTGTGAATTTTGATGCTAGCTTATTGCTGAATCCTGATTTGTTACATGTTTGATTGCATGTGGATTGATTTGACATTTAACACAGCTGTATAACTTTATAATGTTATCTGATATTTATAATGCGGTATCATTTTGATAAAAGGTGTATTTCTAATACCAAAATCATAGCCATTGATGGCCTAATTCTGGCATTGGATGTATTTGGGTCAGTTTACACTCTAAGTTTTTGAAAGCATTTATCTCTATTATCAAATTAGAACCAAACTATTACTATGCTACTGAACTGTAATGTAAAGTGCTACCTGACACAGAGTGACCAATTGTTTACTGCTTGCTTACTACTTAAACTTAAACTGTGGCAGTGTGCTCAAGTGGAGCTGTCTTTAATCCTGCTGAAATTCGTGTTTACGCTACTACTAGTGCATCAGCATATGAACACCTGTTGAAAGCTTGATCTGTCACATACCTAAGCAATGGTAGAAGTCATATTCTGAAAATTACTCAACAGTGTCAGTGATGTATGGGGGGGAGTCCCGGGCCAGAGTCACGCACACTCAAAATTTCTTTAGGAATTTCTTTCTAGTTATACTTATTCTTACGCCCTTTTTTTGGCTCAAAACACCTACCAGAGTTTTTGACGCATATACACAAAAGTTATATCAAAACGTGCGGCTCGGCCCCGACATGTGTGCTATGATTTTTCTAAGACTTTTGGCTAACAATTTTTGCCAAAAATTGCCAAAAACCACACCAAAAAAATGCATTGGTGTCAATGGAAAGAATGTTTGAGAGGTAGAGTGGAGATGTCATCGCTAGAGTGAGGAGAAGAGAGAAATGTGTAAAAAAAAAAAAAACGTATTCGACTACCATGGCCTCAAATGCACCACTACAGACACAATTTATACATAGAAACGTAGGAAAATGTGTCCTCTAGCTCACACTTGCTTTACTTTATCTGTCAGATTTATTGTTTTAGCTTGACATGCGAAAATTCGGCCGCAGCACCCATGAAGAGCCTCATAGACTCCCATGTTAAAAGTGCCAGGAAAATTTCAGGAGGAATACAAAACTAACACTTTTTAGAATTGCTCCCAAGAGCACATTTCTTCACTTGTCAACACAAAATGCCTATGTAGACGTTCAGGAAGGGCTCAGCCGGCTTCACGTTAACCTGGTTTTATGATTGGAAACACGGTTTGGCCAGAAATCCTTCCTGTTCGAGGGGTGCGGTAAGCCTTTTCTCTCTGTCTGTTCAACTGACATGACAGTTGCAACTGTCAGCTGCAACTCATTAGTTCGTTACTTAGCAACGTGCTTGAAAGAGGAGAGACGGTGGCCACGAATGACGGTGGCTATTTTATGAACAGTAATTCATTTCACATTTAATAACTTTAATTGGAGGATATTTACTGGAGGAATCAAATTGGCTCTTTTTGTTTCGGGTGTATTTATAAACTGTACTCCAGCTCAACTCTTCCTCTCTGGCTCTAAGTCTCTAAGGTAAGCAAACATCTTTTTCAACTCTTTCGCTAGCATGCTATCTACAATGTAGGTTTTTGACTTCTTTAACATTTGGCCTCATAGGTATTCATGTGCTTATCAGTCAGGATTTACAACTGATATTCCAACTAGCTGTAAAGATATGCTGTTTGCTAACATTAGCGACCAATGCTAAAATTAGCGCTTAAGCTAATTGCTAGTGCATCAGCATATGTTTCTAGCATGCTAAGATGTGGGTTTTGGACTTCTTTAACATTTGGGCTTATATGTATTCATGTGCTTATCAGTCAGGACGGTGGTGGAGGGTTATGGGGGGGGGTTATTTGTGTGCATTTTGACCGTTTAGGGTCGTTTTCGGAGGGGGGGGGGCGATCGGCGTTCGCGGGGGGCGGGGGGCGGGGGGGCTCGTGCGGGGGGGTTTGAGGGCAGGGTTCATGTGCTGGGGTCCATAGGATTCTAACGAGATATTGGGGAGGTGTGTGGGAGGTCGGGTTCATGAGCTATGAGCCTATTTGTGGGAGAGGTTTGAGAATCGCGATTGATTTACATGCACCTTCAAGCGGAGATTGTGACGTTGCGGGGGGCTCGGGGGGGCGATTTCGGAAGGGTTTGGGGTATCGGGGAGGTGTGTGGGTGGTTGGGATTGGAAGTTCCATAGAGAAACAGTGGGGATTAAATACAGGTCTTTTAGGAATTGCTATTTAAATTGTTGGGGGGGCTTGCTGTAAAACATTCATAATCGTCTGGATACTGGTTGACCTTGCAAACTATTGGCTAGTGTTCTATGGGGAGTCCTGTAGTCCTGTAGTTTATAGATGATTAAACCTGTGTGTCTGCTACTAAGTGATTCATTGCACTGAATGGTTTGATTGACAGTTCATCATTAAGTCATTAATGTACAGACTGCCTGTGTGTATGCACATATATGTATAGATATATATATATGTGTATGTGTGTGTATGTGCGTGTGTGTATGTGCGTGTGTGTTTTTCTCAATTAATGTTGGATAAAAAGCACTGTTTTTGTTAGTGTGATATCAGAACTGTGTGAGCACTAGGTCACACAGTTATGAAATCACACTAACAAAACAGTATATATATATATATGTGTGTGTGTGTGTGTGTGTGTGTGTGTATGTGCGTGTGTGTGTGTGTATGTGCGTGTGTGTATGTGCGTGTGTGTTTTTCCTCAATTAATGTTGGATAAAAAGCACTGTTTTTGTTAGTGTGATATCAGAACTGTGTGACCTAGTGCTTTTTGTGAATTTTCATGCTAGCTTATTGCTGAATCCTGATTTGTTACATGTTTGATTGCATGTGGATTGATTTGACATTTAACACAGCTGTATAACTTTATAATGTTATCTGATATTTATAATGCGGTATCATTTTGATAAAAGGTGTATTTCTAATACCAAAGTCATAGCCATTGATGGCCTAATTCTGGCATTGGATGTATTTGGGTCTTTTTACACTCTAAGTTGGTTTGATTGACAGTTCATCATTAAGTCATTAATGTACAGACTGCCTGTGTGTATGCACATTTATGTATCTATCTATAGATATATATATATATGTGTATGTGTGTGTGTGTGTGTGTATGTGCGTGTGTGTATGTGCGTGTGTGTTTTTCTCAATTAATGTTGGATAAAAAGCACTGTTTTTGTTAGTGTGATATCAGAACTGTGTGAGCACTAGGTCACACAGTTCTGAAATCACACTAACAAAAACAGTATATATATATATATATATATATATATATATATGTGTGTGTGTGTGTGTGTGTATGTGCGTGTGTGTGTGTGTGTGTGTGTGTGTGTATGTGTATGTGCGTGTGTGTTTTTCCTCAATTAATGTTGGATAAAAAGCACTGTTTTTGTTAGTGTGATATCAGAACTGTGTGACCTAGTGCTTTTTGTGAATTTTGATGCTAGCTTATTGCTGAATCCTGATTTGTTACATGTTTGATTGCATGTGGATTGATTTGACATTTAACACAGCTGTATAACTTTATAATGTTATCTGATATTTATAATGCGGTATCATTTTGATAAAAGGTGTATTTCTAATACCAAAATCATAGCCATTGATGGCCTAATTCTGGCATTGGATGTATTTGGGTCAGTTTACACTCTAAGTTTTTGAAAGCATTTATCTCTATTATCAAATTAGAACCAAACTATTACTATGCTACTGAACTGTAATGTAAAGTGCTACCTGACACAGAGTGACCAATTGTTTACTGCTTGCTTACTACTTAAACTTAAACTGTGGCAGTGTGCTCAAGTGGAGCTGTCTTTAATCCTGCTGAAATTCGTGTTTACGCTACTACTAGTGCATCAGCATATGAACACCTGTTGAAAGCTTGATCTGTCACATACCTAAGCAATGGTAGAAGTCATGTTCTGAAAATTACTCAACAGTGTCAGTGATGTATGGGGGAGAGTCCCGGGCCAGAGTCACGCACACTCAAAATTTCTTTAGGAATTTTTTTCTAGTTATTATTATTATTCTTACGCCGTTTTTTGGCTCAAAACACCTACCAGAGTTTTTGACACATATACACAAAAGTTATATCAAAACGTGCGGCTCGGCCCCGACATGTGTGCTATGATTTTTCTAAGACTTTTGGCTAACAATTTTGCCCAAAAATTGCCAAAAACCACACCAAAAAAATGCATTGGCGTCAATGGAAAGAATGTTTGAGAGGTAGAGTGGAGATGTCATCGCTAGAGTGAGGAGAAGAGAGAGAAATGTGTAAAAAAAAAAAAACGTATTCGACTACCATGGCCTCAAATGCACCACTACAGACACAATTTATACATAGAAACGTAGGAAAATGTGTCCTCTAGCTCACACTTGCTTTGCTTTATCTGTCACGTTTATTGTTTTAGCTTGACATGCGAAAATTCGGCCGCAGCACCCATGAAGAGCCTCATAGACTCCCATGTTAAAAGTGCCAGGAAAATTTCAGGAGGAACACAAAACTAACACTTTTTTGAATTGCTCCCAAGAGCACATTTCTTCACTTGTCAACACAAAATGTCTATGTAGACGTTCAGGAAGGGCTCAGCCGGCTTCACGTTAACCTGGTTTTATGATTGGAAACACGGTTTGGCCAGAAATCCTTCCTGTTCGAGGGGTGCTGTAAGCCTTTTCTCTCTGTCTGTTCAACTGACATGACAGTTGCAACTGTCAGCTGCAACTCATTAGTTCGTTACTTAGCAACGTGCTTGAAAGAGGAGAGACGGTGGCCACGAATGACGGTGGCTATTTTATGAACAGTAATGGGCGCAGCTAGTTCTGGCAACGACACTCGGGCTGCGGCATCATCACTCAGTCATCAAGTCATATCATCATTCATTCACATAACTCATCTCACACCCAGCATACACCTCACTCATCCAGTACACGATTACGCACACAACGCAGTTCACATGCAGTTACAGCTCAAGCACACAGGTAGCGCAAGCAATCATTCATGAAACACACCTGACCCAGGTAGGCAAGCCCATTGGGGCTTCGCCCGGTAAGACCGCCTTAAAAGGCGCACGGATAGACAAACACTCACACAGACAGGTTAAGATCATACTGCGCGTTTGATCTGGTTACCCGCTCGTTGCTGTCGGTGTCAGTCTGTGTCGTTGCTCTCGTTGTTCTCGTTGTTCCTCGCCATGTCCGATTCGTCTGAGTCTGCAACGGAATGCCTGCTGCGCGAATTTGGGGAGGGCGCTTCTCGTCCGTCTCCCGGGGGCTCGGCTTCGGGGCGCGCTGGGGATGAAGCCTGTAGCCAGGTGAGGAGGAGTTCGAGGCTTGCCCGGAAGACGCCGGTTCTGCGGGACTGGCCGGCCCATCGCATCCTCGAGCAGCTGTACGGTAGGGGCATTTCCCCGCCCGTCGGGTGTGGCCACGAGGAACTCTTCGTCTTCTTCCTGAACTGCGAGGGGGCGGGCCCCTCCGTCGCCCCGTGCGCTCCGGCGGCTAGGGGCAGGCTCGGTCTTCAATCCAGGCCGGCGGCTGCCAAGCGGGCGCGGGCTGAAGAGGGCGGGCGCAGCCCCTCCCCGGTGGCCTCTACTTCCCGGGCGGATCCGGTGCTCTCCGCGCTGATGGATATTAAGACTGCCTTGGCGGACATGGGGGCGCGCGTCTCCTCGTTGGAGGGACGGCCGGGATTGGCCCCGGTTCTCCCCTCCGCGGGTTTTGGGGGCGTCCCCGCGGCTCCGGATGCGGCTTCCTCGCCACGTTGGACTCTGGCTTCCGCGTTGCCGGCTGCGTCACCAGGAGTGCCATTCCTATCCCCTGCTGCTGGTTTGTCCGCCCCTCTACGGAATCAGATCCTGGCAGGTATGGACGTCAACCTGGTGAAGATATTATTGTGTAACTCTGATTTGGTCGATCGCAGGGTGGTGGATTGCGGGGACCTGTCTGTGTTGTTGAAGGGCTGTGATCCCCGTATGTCCAAGAATCTGACACTGGCCGAATTCGTGGTCGCGTTCGGCGTATTTCGCGATGCTATCTGCGAGTCGTTTCCTGATCGCCGTGTAGAGCTGGATGTATATCTAGCGTTGGTTTCCGATCTGGCCCTGCGGTATGGCGGGACCCTATTCTACGAATACCACAAGTGCTTCTCCGCCAAGGCCGCACTGTACATTCAGCGATTTAATACGCGCCTGGACTGGTCGGTGCTCGACTTGGATCTGGTCAGTCGGGTCTTCACGGGACACTTGCCTCTGTCTTGCTCCATTTGCGGGTCGTTGGATCATACTGTTAACCTGTGCCCGAGAACGGCCTTCTCCAGGCCAATCAAGACGGAGAGTCCGGCTTCGGTGCCCCCCCGCCCCCCGGCTACTCGTCCCGGTGGGCAGGTGAAGCCCCCCTTCTCGGCCGGTAGGGCTTTGTGTTTCAAGTTTAATGAGAATGTGTGTCGTTATGTTAATTGTAAAATCCTGCATGCTTGCAGCCAATGCGGGGATGCCCATCCCCGTTCTGTCTGCCCCCGCCGTGCCCGGCCAGCTCCGAAGGGGAAATGAATAAACACCCGTCAACCCCTGTCAACGTGTCAGGTCTCTCTGCTGCCCTGGGGAGTCATCCCAACCGCTGTTTTGTTGCTTATCTGCTCGATGGTCTGACACGTGGGTTCCTCGCCGGTCTGTCTGATCTCCCCAGTGCCTCCTACGAGTGCGGTAACTTGCAGAGCGCACTCAGGGAGCCGGCGGTGGTGGACGGGCTGATAGCTAGGGAAGTGTCTCGGGGTTACATGGTTGGCCCCTTCCTGGCCTCCCCCTTTACCACCTATAGGGTCAGCCCCTTAGGCGTTGCGACGCGCAAGTATTCGGGCAAGAAGCGCCTCATCATCGATCTCTCGGCTCCCCATGACGGCGTAGTGCCGAGCGTCAACAGCTTGATCCCTCCTGAGCCGTTTTCCCTTTACTATGCAAGCGTGGACGATGCGATTCGGCTTATAAAATTGGCGGGCCGGGGTGCCTGGTTAGGCAAGGCGGACGTCACTGACGCTTTTAAGATCATGCCCCTTCGCCCCTCCCAGTGGCATCTGTTCGGTGTTAGGTGGGGCGGCGGGTTGTATTTTGCGGTGCGGTTAGCTTTCGGGTGCCGTAGCAGCCCACGTATTTTCGATACGCTCTCCGAGGCTCTTTGCTGGATACTGCTCAATGTGCACCGTCTGCCGTTTGTGCTCCATCTGCTGGACGATTTTCTGGTGGTGGATTTTCCGTCTTCCCCGCCCGCCCGTTGCATTTCGGTTCTGACGGACGCCTTCGGGTGTCTGGGCGTTCCGTTATCCCCCGAGAAGACCATCGGCCCGTTGACCTCCCTGGAGTTTTTAGGTATCACGCTGGACAGCGTTTCTATGCAGGCGTCGTTGCCCCCGGATAAGTTGGCGCGCGTACGCAGCGTCCTGGGGGCGGCCTCGGGCGCCGTCTCCATGGTAAAACGCGATCTACTGTCTCTTCTAGGGCATTTGAACTTTGCTATGCGCATCATACCGCAGGGGCGCGCTTTCGTATCTCGTCTCCTAGATGTAGCCAAGGGCGTGCCTAACCTTACGGATAGCGTTGTGCTGGATGAGGGCTGCAGATCAGATTTGCGTTTTTGGGGATTGTTGTGTGCGGAGTGGAACGGCATCAGTTTCTTTTATCATGATGCCGTGGAGTCGTCCGCCGCTCTGGAATTTTATACTGACGCGGCGCCTTCTGTCGGTTTTGGCGGGTACTATGGGGACGAATGGTTCGCAGGACCATGGCCAGCAGAAATAGCTTCCCTAGATTCGAGCGTTTCCTCTACAGCCTTGCATGAACTATATCCTATAGTGGTAGCTTGCTTGTTGTGGGGGCATTTATGGTGCAGAAAGAGGATAACCGTGTTCTGCGATAACGAAGCTACGGTCAACATTATTAATAAGGGGAGGTCTTCTGTGCCTTTCATTAATCGGCTAGTCAGGAGGGTTACGTGGACCAGTGTGATGGGTAATTTCGTGCTTAAAGCCGCATTCATTCCAGGCCTGAATAACGAGTGTGCCGATGCACTGTCTCGCTTTAAATTTCAGGCGTTCCGAGACCTGCGCCCCCACTCACTGCAGGACGGGCTGGCCTGCCCGTCATTTCCCCTGACCGTCCTAGACTAGGCCCTGGTGACCTGAGGAAGTATGTAGAGTCTGCTGGGAATTACATGCGTCAGGGGATCGCCCCCACTACATTAAAAACCTACGACAACGCATGGCTTCGGTTCTCCAGCTTCTGTTCTGCGTTCGGCATCAGTTCCATGCCTGTTAACATGTCTGTGCTGTGTGCCTTCATCGTTCACTGTTTTGAGTCACGAAAGCTGCATCCTTCCACCATCAAGACGTTGGTGTCAGGCATTCAATTTAACATTCGATGTCTGGAGCCGGCAGCATGCAGCCTGCTCGGGAGCCCCTGCATACGCCTACTGATGAAGGGGCTACTGAAGCAGCGTCCCGTGATCAAAGATAAACGACTACCATTAACCTTACCTGTTTTACACTTATTGGTGTCTAGTTTGAGACGGGGGTGTTTTGGGTCCTATGTTGACACTCTCCTCGAAGCAGTGTTTCTCACGGCCTTCTACGGGTTTTTGAGGTGTGGGGAATTCACTACTAGGTGTGCTACTTTTAATCCATGTCGTGACCTCACCATGTCTGACGTTTTAATGTCTATCGATATGTTCACCGTGGTCCTGAAACATTCTAAAACGGACATTGTATGCAAAGGTGTTCCCATTGTAATTGCCCGAACTAATTGTGAGTTCTGCCCATTTCTCTCCATGTCCCAATACCTGCTATGTCGACAACGGGCAACACCATCCGAGCCCCTGTTCATCACTGACGTCGGCCAGGCCATGACGAGATCTTGGTTCGCACTACGGCTCCGTACCCTGTGTACTCGATGTGGATTGTCCCCGGAGCTCTACACAGCTCACTCCTTCAGGATTGGGGCGGCCACGTGGGCATCATCCAAAGTGCCCGAAGCTACGCTGAAAGCGATGGGGCGTTGGTCTTCGGCAGCGTACGAGCGCTATGTACGCCCCAATGCTAAGGACTTGTTAAGGGCTCAGAGATCCATGAGTTTGTTATGAACCTAGTGATGACGGTGGCATCATGTTATTAAACAGAAATAATCCCTGCAATGGTGGTTGGGTTGGTTTTAACCCATAAATGTAGAATATCTCTTCTGATTCTGATTCAGACGTGGTGATCCGCAGACGTGCTCTGATGGGGGTTCCATCAGAATCCACAGTCCTGAATCAGGATATCTCCAGAGATGCCCTGTTCACAGGGAACGGCAGACGTCTGTCGACACATTATTCGATCATTCACACACGAGACATACCCCTTGCGTACATCCTGGGTCATCGACGGGTGCTAGAGGGTGGCCTCTAGAGGTAGCAGTAGACCTGCCCTTTGGATGAGAGGGTTACATTCACTAAGGTTAGAATATTTCTGTACGATCTCGGCTTAGTTCTGGCGGTCTGCAGATGCGCTGATGCAGTAGGGTACAATCTGAAGCCAGTGTTCGAGTCGAGATATCTGCAGAGATACCTCAGGATACGATGACGAACGGTGAATGTCCACCGACACATTTGTAGTTCATCCTGATTACATCATAGTACATCTGGTGCACACACAGCCTTGCGGACATCCTGGGCTTAACTACGGGGGCTAGAGGTCGTGTCTCTAGAAGTAAACGCAACCCTGCCCACATGGTTGAGAGGCTACCGGGACAATATCTAGTAGAATGTCTCCGTTAGATCCGGGCTCGGCACTGGTGATTCGCAGACGTGCATCTGATGCAGTAGCAACGATCAGAAGCCAGCGTGCGAGTCAGGATATCTGCGGAGATACCCTGGGTACCGGCGGGGAACAGCAGTGATGCTGACACATTGACTTCACACTAGATAACATATCTTTTGTGTTCCAGCACCCAGCTGCCTTCGCGTACATCCATGGTGGATTGCTGACGAGCAAGGAGGGCAGCACCCTAGTGGTCGACATCAGCAAGATCGGATGAGAAGGGTACCAGGCCGGTGGTCGGTGGATCTGGCTAGCCGCATGTTCACCTTCCGTCCGGCAATAGCCCGGACGGAACGTGCGCTTGGGACGGACAGGTGAACCGCACATCAGATGGTATGTAACACTTAAGATATGAACACTTAGTTTACTCATCATTAATGCTAGCATGTCCCAAGCATCCAGAAAAACACTTGTTTTTTGCCACTAGTACCAAGTGGGATGTCAAGGCTCGGGAGCAGCAGTGCTCCGTTTACACATAGTCTGGCGGAGTGGTCGTATGTTTGGGGATTATTATATATATCTTGCTCCTAGCCTCATGTCATATATGTAGGCACGTATGTATCGCTCGTGGCGATTGGGAGCACCCCCCTTAGATATTCACTCCGCCAAAATCAAAACATATTCCATGTCATGGGTATCAATAAATATCTTTGTATCAATAATCACGTGAGTGTCTTGACTGAAATGGGCGCAGCTAGTTCTGGCAACGACACTCGGGCTGCGGCATCATCACTCAGTCATCAAGTCATATCATCATTCATTCACATAACTCATCTCACACTCAGCATACACCTCACTCATCCAGTACACGATTACGCACACAACGCAGTTCACATGCAGTTAC
The DNA here is from genome assembly GCA_030340685.1 of Protosalanx chinensis. Taxonomy (NCBI): domain Eukaryota; kingdom Metazoa; phylum Chordata; class Actinopteri; order Osmeriformes; family Salangidae; genus Protosalanx; species Protosalanx chinensis. Next base: position 10,202,442 of record CM059325.1, read on the forward strand.
AGCTCAAGCACACAGGTAGCGCAAGCAATCATTCATGAAACACACCTGACCCAGGTAGGCAAGCCCATTGGGGCTTCGCCCGGTAAGACCGCCTTAAAAGGCGCACGGATAGACAAACACTCACACAGACAGGTTAAGATCATACTGCGCGTCCCACCACCATCCCCTTCTCCCCCGGGTGTCTGTCGTCGTGTATATCTGTCTGTCTTCTGTGTATCATCTGCTGTCTGTATTTGTGTATATCTGTCTGTCTGTCCTTCTGTCTGGATTCGTGTGTATTGTCTGCTGTCCGGATTTCTGTATTTCTGTCTGCTGTCTGATCATCTGTGTTTATGTCTCCCTGTCTGGGTTCGTTGTATCTGCCGATCTATCGGGGGGATTATTATATATATCTTGCTCCTAGCCTCATGTCATATATGTAGGCACGTATGTATCGCTCGTGGCGATTGGGAGCACCCCCCTTAGATATTCACTCCGCCAAAATCAAAACATATTCCATGTCATGGGTATCAATAAATATCTTTGTATCAATAATCACGTGAGTGTCTTGACTGAAATTCATTTCACATTTAATAACTTTAATTGGAGGATATTTACTGGAGGAATCAAATTGGCTCTTTTTGTTTCGGGTGTATTTATAAACTGTACTCCAGCTCAACTCTTCCTCTCTGGCTCTAAGTCTCTAAGGTAAGCAAACATCTTTTTCAACTCTTTCGCTAGCATGCTATCTACAATGTAGGTTTTTGACTTCTTTAACATTTGGGCTCATAGGTATTCATGTGCGTATCAGTCAGGATTTACAACTGATATTCCAACTAGCTGTAAAGATATGCTGTTTGCTAACATTAGCGACCAATGCTAAAATTAGCGCTTAAGCTAATTGCTAGTGCATCAGCATATGTTTCTAGCATGCTAAGATGTGGGTTTTGGACTTCTTTAACATTTGGGCTTATATGTATTCATGTGCTTATCAGTCAGGACGGTGGTGGAGGGTTATGGGGGGGGGTTATTTGTGTGTATTTTGACCGTTTAGGGTCGTTTTCGGAGGGGGGGGGGGGCGATCGGCGTTCGCGGGGGGCGGGGGGGCGGGGGGGCTCGTGCGGGGGGGGTTTGAGGGCAGGGTTCATGTGCTGGGGTCCATAGGATTCTAACGAGATATTGGGGAGGTGTGTGGGAGGTCGGGTTGATGAGCTATGAGCCTATTTGTGGGAGAGGTTTGAGAATCGCGATTGATTTACATGCACCTTCAAGCGGAGATTGTGACGTTGCGGGGGGCTCGGGGGGGCGATTTCGGAAGGGTTTGGGGTATTGGGGAGGTGTGTGGGTGGTTCCATAGAGAAACAGTGGGGATTAAATACAGGTCTTTTAGGAATTGCTATTTAAATTGTTGGGGGGGCTTGCTGTAAAACATTCATAATCGTCTGGATACTGGTTGACCTTGCAAACTATTGGCTAGTGTTATATGGGGAGTCCTGTAGTCCTGTAGTTTATAGATGATTAAACCTGTGTGTCTGCTACTAAGTGATTCATTGCACTGAATGGTTTGATTGACAGTTCATCATTAAGTCATTAATGTACAGACTGCCTGTGTGTATGCACATATATGTATCTAGATAGATATATATATGTGTGTGTATGTGCGTGTGTGTATGTGCGTGTGTGTTTTTCTCAATTAATGTTGGATAAAAAGCACTGTTTTTGTTAGTGTGATATCAGAACTGTGTGAGCACTAGGTCACAGTTCTGAAATCACACTAACAAAAACAGTATATATATATATATATATATATATATATGTGTGTGTGTGTGTGTGTGTGTGTGTGTATGTGCGTGTGTGTGTGTGTATGTGCGTGTGTGTATGTGCGTGTGTGTATGTGCGTGTGTGTTTTTCCTCAATTAATGTTGGATAAAAAGCACTGTTTTTGTTAGTGTGATATCAGAACTGTGTGACCTAGTGCTTTTTGTGAATTTTGATGCTAGCTTATTGCTGAATCCTGATTTGTTACATGTTTGATTGCATGTGGATTGATTTGACATTTAACACAGCTGTATAACTTTATAATGTTATCTGATATTTATAATGCGGTATCATTTTGATAAAAGGTGTATTTCTAATACCAAAGTCATAGCCATTGATGGCCTAATTCTGGCATTGGATGTATTTGGGTCTTTTTACACTCTAAGTTTTTTAAAGCATTTATCACTATTATCAAATTAGAACCAAACTCATACTATGCTACTGAACTGTAATGTAAAGTGATACCTGACACAGAGTGACCAATGGTTTACTGCTTGCTTACTACTTAAACTTAAACTGTGGCAGTGTGCTCAAGTGGAGCTGTCTTTAATCCTGCTGAAATGAGTGTTTACGCTACTATTAGTGCATCAGCATATGAACACCTGTTGAAAGCTTGATCTGTCACATACCTAAGCAATGGTAGAAGTCATATTCTGAAAATTACTCAACAGTGTCAGTGATGTATGGGGGAGAGTCCCGGGCCAGAGTCACGCACACTCAAAATTGTTGGGGGGGCTTGCTGTAAAACATTCATAATCGTCTGGATACTGGTTGACCTTGCAAACTATTGGCTAGTGTTGTATGGGGAGTCCTGTAGTCCTGTAGTTTATAGATGATTAAACCTGTGTGTCTGCTACTAAGTGATTCATTGCACTGAATGGTTTGATTGACAGTTCATCATTAAGTCATTAATGTACAGACTGCCTGTGTGTATGCACATATATGTATCTAGATAGATATATATATGTGTATGTGTGTATGTGCGTGTGTGTTTTTCTCAATTAATGTTGGATAAAAAGCACTGTTTTTGTTAGTGTGATATCAGAACTGTGTGAGCACTAGGTCACACAGTTCTGAAATCACACTAACAAAAACAGTATATACATATATATATATATATATATATATATGTGTGTGTGTGTGTATGTGTATGTGCGTGTGTGTGTGTGTATGTGCGTGTGTGTATGTGTATGTGCGTGTGTGTTTTTCCTCAATTAATGTTGGATAAAAAGCACTGTTTTTGTTAGTGTGATATCAGAACTGTGTGACCTAGTGCTTTTTGTGAATTTTGATGCTAGCTTATTGCTGAATCCTGATTTGTTACATGTTTGATTGCATGTGGATTGATTTGACATTTAACACAGCTGTATAACTTTATAATGTTATCTGATATTTATAATGCGGTATCATTTTGATAAAAGGTGTATTTCTAATACCAAAGTCATAGCCATTGATGGCCTAATTCTGGCATTGGATGTATTTGGGTCTTTTTACACTCTAAGTTTTTTAAAGCATTTATCACTATTATCAAGATAGAACCAAACTCATACTATGCTACTGAACTGTAATGTAAAGTGATACCTGACACAGAGTGACCAATGGTTTACTGCTTGCTTACTACTTAAACTTAAACTATGGCAGTGTGCTCAAGTGGAGCTGTCTTTAATCCTGCTGAAATTCGTGTTTACGCTACTACTAGTGCATCAGCATATGAACACCTGTTGAAAGCTTCATCTGTCACATACCTAAGCAATGGTAGAAGTCATATTCAGAAAATGACTCAACAGTGTCATTGATGTATGGGGGAGAGTACCGGGCCAGAGTCACGCACACTCAAAATGTCTTTAGGAATTTTGTTCTAGTTATAACTATTATCATCACTACCTCACCACTATGAGTATTACTTTTATTTCTTTACTTACGTGCAATATTCAAGTGTTATATTCAATATTCTGTATTAAGTGCAATATTTTAAAGTGTCCTGTCATTCAATATTCCCCCATGGTGGTCTTGTTGTTCTTAAGCACAACGTGCAATATTCCCCGTGGTGGTCTTGTTGTTCATACGTACATTACGTGCAATACCCTGTATTTCTCCTCAAGTGCAATAACTGTCTATATGTCTACTACTTAACTTACTTATTTTTTATTTTTTTATACTGTACTTTATCGTGCCCCCCTATTGTTATTGTTATATTACCCTGCAACTCTGTGTGCTGTACTTTACCCTGCTGCTGCAATTTCCCCCCCGGAGGACAAATAAAGGTTTATCTCTAATTTAATATCGTACATGATCCAACATACCAGTGTTCAACAGATATAATGTGTTAATACACCTAAATGGTCAGTAAATCGAGATGTGGGTGAGTTCAAACTGGGTGACGTCATCAGCGAGCAGCTTGACGCCAATATTGTGGATATTATTATAATATATTTTATTAACACAAAATTATTACATATCTTCTAATACAAATATTACAAATATATAAGAACAATCGTACACTACAGGGTTATTGTGGATAAGAATGTGCACACGTGTTTTAGTATAGTTATGATGTAGTTCATTTCCATAATGCCCCCAGGTGTGACTGTTCAAACTGATTTCAGAAATCCCAAGGGACCTGGTCACTGCTTTTCACTTCCCCATTCAAGATTGCATGAGATTATACAATCCAGGCTATTTTGACCTTCACTACACTTCTTTGATTATATAGACCCAGAGTCGTCCTGTTATCTAGATGAATGTTAAAGGGATTCCATGAAGTTGTGTGATTACTATTACGTCTCAAGAGTACACTGCATGGACTAAGCTATGATAGTTTTACCAGAGGAACAAACATCTGCCTCAGAAGTCTGTCTTTGCTGCACAAAATAAAGACTCAAATCAAATCAACATTTATTTGTAAAGCTCTTTTATAAGCAATGACACAAAGGGCTTCAGATATGCCCATAGAACTGCCCCTCAACCAACCTAAACCCTCAAGGAAGACAAGGAATAACTCCCAGGAAAAATGGTGCGAGGGATCCCCTCCTCCAGAGACGGTTGGTGAGAGAGAGGAGCAGAACACAGGCTAAACATAGTGGTACATCTGGAAAGAGTTCATTGGTCTTTGAAACATCAAATCCCTTGCCAATGCAGACCATTCAGCCGGTTTCTCCCTGACCTGCGACCCAGAGGCAGGTCCTGTCTGCTGCTGTGGTACGCTGCTGGGTGCTGAAGACAAAAGATAGGGCTGCACATATTATGTGGGTGTGTGAGTGTGTCTATGCAAAGACTGTGTAACCACACTGGTCACACTGGTCACTGTCCAGTCTCATCCATGGCCTGGCCGTTCACTATTGCTGTGGAGACACGAGATAGAGCTGCTATGGGTTTCATGTTGTGTGAATGTGGGTGTGTGAGTGTGTCTATGCAAAGACTGTGTAACCACACTGGTCACATGTTTTACACTGTCCAGTCTGTACCAGTAGACTTACAGACAGTCTTCAGATGTTGGTGTATCGTCCTCAGTGTGGCCGGCTGGGAGCTACTAATCCTCCTCCTCAACGAGAGGTTCCTCATGTTCATCTGCGAACTTCACCATCCTCACTCTATCGGGCTGAGAGGGCCCAGCCACCACCTCCTTAGCCTGGTCCAATATTGTAGCGACAAGGAGACTGGCTACACGCTGGTAGGAGTTAGAGTCGCCCTGCTGGGCACGGGATGGTGCCTGGGGAGTGCTGCTCCCGGGGCGGTGGGGGGGGAGTGTGTCTCCCTGCTGGTCACCGGATGGTGCACGAGGAGTGCTGCTCCCGGGGCGGTGAACCCAAAAGACTCATAAATATCAAAGCTGAATATTTGTGGAAGTTGGAGTAGGGCTTTTTTAGTTTTAGCTATCTTAGGAGGATATCTGTGTGTGCAGGTGACTATAACTGTGCAGAATTATTAGGCAACTTAAAAAACAAACATATACCCGTTTCACTCATTTATTTTCACCAGCAAAACCAATATAACAACTCAGCATTCACTAATATACATTGCTGGCATTCAAAATAATAATAAATAAAAAATCAGTGACTAATATAGCCGCCTTTCTTTGCAAGGACACTCAAAAGTCTGCCATCCATGGATTCAGTCAGTGTTTTGATCTGTTTGCGATCAACATTGCGTGCAGCAGCAACGACAGCCTCCCAGACACTGTTCAGCGATGTGTACTGTTTCCCCTCCTTGTAGATCTCACATTTGATGAGGGACCACAGGTTTTCCATGGGGTTCAGATCGGGTGAACAAGGAGGCCACGTCATTAATCTTTCTTCCTTTAGACCCTTTCTGGCCAGCCATGCTGTGGAGTACTTGGATGCGTCCTGCATGAAAATCATGTTTTTCTTGAAGTATGCTGACTTCTTCCGGTACCATTGCTTGAAGAAGGTGTCTTCCAAAAACTGACAATAGGACTGGGAGTTGAGCTTGACGCCATCCTCAAACCGAAAAGGTCCCACAAGCTCATCTTTGATGATACCAGCCCATACCAGTACCCCACCTCCACCTTGCTGGCGTCTGAGTCGTACTGGAGCTCTCTGCCCTTTGCTGATCCAGCCACGAGCCCATCCGTCTGGCCCATCAAGACTCACTCTCATTTCATCTGTCCATAAGACCTTAGAAAAATCAGTCTTGTGATACTTCTTGGCCCACTCTTGACATTTCATTTTGTGTGTCTTGTTCAGTGGTGGTCGTTTTTCAGCCTTTCTTACCTTAGCCATGTCCCTGAGTATTGCACACCTTGTGCTTTTTGACACCCCAGTGATGTTGCAGCTCTGAAATATGGCAAAACTGGTGGCGAGTGGCATCTTGGCAGCTTCATGCTTGACTTTCCTCAGTTCACGGGCAGTTACTTTGTGCCTTCTTTTTTCAACACGCTTCTTGCGACCCTGTTGACTATTTTGAACGAAGCGCTTACATTTACATTTACATTTATTCATTTAGCAGACGCTTTTATCCAAAGCGACTTACAGTAAGTACAGGGACATTTTCCCTGAGGCAAGTAGGGTGAAGTGCCTTGCCCAAGGACACAACATCATATAGCCACAGCCGGGGCTCGATCTCACAACCTTCCGATCATGAGGCCAACGCCTTAACCATTGAGCCATCTGACCCCCGTCGCTTGATTGTTCGATGGTCACACTTAAAAAGCTTGGCAATTTTAAGAGTGCTCCATCCCTTTGCAATATATGCCACTATTTTTGACTTTTCTGAGCCCGTCAAATCCCTCTTCTGACCCATTTTGCCAAAGGAAAGGAAGTAATAATTATGCACACCTGATATAGGGTGTTGATGTCATTAGACCACACCCCTTTTCATTACAGCGATGCACATCACCTGGTATGCTTAATTGGTAGGAGGCTTTCAAGCCTATGCAGCTTGGAGTAGGCCAATATGCAATGTGGTCAACATACTCATTAGCCTAATAATTCTGCACTCCCTGTATTTTGGGGAAACTGGCTAATACAACTAGTTTACCGGAAGCGATCATGTGTCAGTAACAACAGACACTGTCAGTCACATTGACACTCATATATGAGAGACAAGAATACAGGTTGGCCTCACCAAAGACAGGTGCACTAACACACCCAAAAAATTGCCTAGTAGTAGACCAAGGAAAACTAGGTGTGGCTTACCAGGGTGACAAAGTACTAGTACAACAGCCCATCCTGGGTCTTGATTGCTTTAGAAGATTTTCTGGCACATGTAGTGTCGATGAATCCAAAACAGTAATGAAGTTGGTTTCACACCTGACCCCTATTTATAGAGCAAGGCCATCATTATGATGTCATGGAACACCTGCCTTTCGATTGGAGTACTGGCTTGATGATAAAAAATATTCATGATGTCATAATATAGCTTATTTTTGGGAGATCTGGGCTGATTCCAGCAAGAATGCATTGGCTGATTTCTCTATACATCCAATATCTATGTATAAACTAATGTACAATGCGATGGGTAGATTTAAAACTAAACACTAGATCACTCCCTATAACGTTTGTAGTTTTTTTATTTACTTATTGGTTACCAGAGGTTAGGGTCATGGTTATAAAGGAATAAAGGGGCCAAAACTTAATAAATACATCCATCCATCCATTTTCTTCCGCTTATCCAGGGCCGGGTCGCGGGTGCAGCAGTCTGAGCAGGGAAGCCCAGACTTCCCTCACCGCACACACCTCCTCCAGCTCCTCCGGAGGGATCGGGAGGTGTGTGTGTGAGGCGTTCCCAGGCCAGCCGAGAGACATAGTCCCTTCAGCGTGTCCTAGGTCCTCCCCGGGGCCGCCTCCCGGTGGGACATGCCTGGAACACCTCCCGAGGGAGGCATCCAGGGGGCATCCGAAACAGATGCCCGAGCCACCTCAACTGGCTCCTCTCGATGTGGAGAAGCAGCGGTTCTACTCCGAGCTCCTCCCGTGTGACCGAGCTCCTCACCCTATCTCTAAGGGAGCGCCCGGCCACCCTGCGGAGGAAACTCATTTCGACCAATGATAAATAAATACATGGATAAATAAATAGTTGAATGGTTAAATACTTGAATAAATTAATTCATCTATATCACAAAGACTAAATAAATTAGTTTTACTCAGAATTGTCCATACACATTTGAAATCTAAAACCATTTCACTTTGCACGTTTGTGTGGCAGGTCATATTTTGGAAGAAAACCTCCTCTATTAAACACAACATATCCATTTGTATGTTTTTAAATAGTCATTTATTGTCACACAGGCATGTATTTATCACGGCAAACAATGACACTGCACGAAAGCGTACATGTAGAGCAACACAGCAGCAACAGCACTGGTGAAGTTTGAACCAAGTTTGCAGACGACAAAATAGAAAATACCGATCCAAGTTAATAAGCGCAGTGAGATGAGTTTGAATAAGCACAGAGATGTGTTTCACTTGTGTGGCCGTAACACCATGTTCTACGTGCTGCAACACACTGGGAAATATGAAGTGCTCATATAATACACTCTGGCTATTTTGACCTTTGACTTCATCAGCGACCACGGCCTTCATAGTCATTCCTCACAGTAGGCCAGACACCATCAGAATAATCTGCATATAAACGAAAGTTTTAGACTTGATCTCCGTGTGATCCGGGTAGACTGGCATCACCTATCACATTCATGGTTAGCTGGCCTGTTTTCATGGTGTTTCATCTGGTTTGATGTAGCTTCGTGGTTAAGAGTGCCAGAGCCCAACACAAGCTCTTCCCCTGTCTGGCTCCCCATTGGTGGAATCAAATCCCCACCTACATCAGAAACACAGACTGTCTCCTCATCTTCAAGAAAAGGCTCAAAACTCACTTGTAGGTAGACTGCTGTCCGTCGGAGACTCACCTTAAATTTTAAGCCTTAAACTCTCATAAATCTTCCCTTGGTACTTATTGGTTTTCTTTGATGCATGTTTCAAAATGTATAAACCTGCTATGTTTTATATCAAATATTTTACCCTGTTTTTTATTTTCCACAAACAGGTCAGGGAGAGACAGCCAGTTGGACTTTGTGAACCAAACTTAGGGACACTATTTTCGACCCAGAGCTCTGTAAACCTTTTTCAACTATTTTCATTAAAACCATATTAGACTTGAAGTACCAGCTGCCATATCTCTTTTAATGAACATGCTGGGAAAAAGCCTTACACATACTTGGATATTTTGACAACTCAGAGGATAGTGGATACAAGGCTATTTGTCCCTGTACTTGCTGTAAGTCGCTCTGGATAAGAAGAAAAAGTTTAACAAAGTTGTTACACCATTATTATGTTGTTATTATACTTTCTAGAAAGCAAATAAACTGGTATTAAGTTTGGTATTACACTTTATACCAGTTATTACCACATTGTTACACTGTTATTAAGTTGTTGTTACACTTTATAGTATAGGAAATACTATAAGAGCGGACGCAGTTTGTAATACTTTAAACTACTTGTTTTTGTACTACTTTAAATGCAATAAAAAATACACAGAGTACACAAAATATGCTGTGTCTAATTGTAAAATTTTCTTGTAACGTGAATGGCGCCCTTCCGCCCCAGAGCCCAACACAAACTCTTCCACTGCCTCCCACCTCCATCAGAAGCACATACTGCCTCCTCACCTTCAAAAGCAGGCTTAAAACTCACGTATTCCAAGAATGTAATGGAATTTAGGAATAGTATGGTACTTAATATAATTTAATGTTGCTCAGAACTACTTGTCGGTCCCCATGTGGTGACTAGCCAGTGTTGTTGCTTTCTTGCTTTATCGTTCGCAATCCTTATGTGTTGATGCAATTTTTGTGTTATGCTTTCGTAGCTCTTCCCTTGGCACTTATTGGTTCTCCCGATGTATGCTTCATTATCTAAAAGCCCACTATGTTCGGGGTATATCACGTCGCTATGCTCAGTGAACGAGTGGCGAGCTGGGGAAGTCTGGCAAGAACAAGGGAAGAAGCTGGTAAAGGATGCACAGCCAATCAGCTCACAGGATACATTCACTCGTGTTCTCATTCATCGATCTTGCGCCGGGAACCAATCTTGTGCCTCGTCTGAGTGCCCATGGGTATGTACAAAGCCTCTGAGAGAGGTTCTCTCTTTTTCTGGGATCCTGGAAAACCGTTTCTCTTGCGCATCACAATGAAACAACGCTGCTTTCTGCAATACGACTGCCGATATGGCGGTATTTTAGATTATTTATTTAGTATTTATATTTTAGAAAAATCTGCGATGCACTAAAACCGTGAAACTTGAACTGCGAAGTGGCAAGGGATTACATTTACATTTTTACATTTATTCATTTGTAAGGCGCTTTTACAAAGAGCATTGGTCACTGAGCATAGCATTGTGATAGACTCCGAACACAGTGGGTTTTTAGATTGTGAAACATACATCGTGAGAACCAACTGTACTTAATAAGTTCCAAACACAAACAAACCAAAACAAAGTTACCACAGACACATCCTCAGCCTCCGTGGCTTGCTGTCTGTTTTGATTAAAAGACCAAAACAACAGAAGAGGGCAATTTTTTCGACGTGCCTTAGCAAGAAGAGTTTGGATCGGAGTCGGGCCCAGAATTTCTCTGTCAGCATGTTGAACTTGAAGCGGTGCTGTGTGCCAAATCACTGCTCTGTTTCATGTCTCCACAAACAGCATATTCATTGGCACTGGCAGTGCCATATCACCTTTACTCTACCCGTGCCTACAAACGAAGACAGCATGGAAGTCTCTATTGTCTACTTATGTATGTCTGTGTTCTCTCGCCCCATAACATATGGAAGAGACGCTTGCCTAGAGTGTCAGAAATACGTTTTCAAGATGGGAGCCAACAATTTCCACAAGAGCTTGGTCTCGAAGCTCAGATGATTCTCCAAGAGAGCCCTCCTCGTACTCAGGACACATTCTCACTTCGCTTACCAAAGGCATGATTTCCATTTCGGTTTACTTGAGTGGAAGAGAGCGAGTGAGAAAGTCTAATTGTGTGTGCCTGTGCATGTGAGTGGCAAACCACCATATGTCAGGCTAGATGGAGGCACCGGCAGGCCCCAAATAAAGAATAAAATCAATTGTGTTGAAGAGGGGAGGTGGTCTGCTGGAGCAGCGGCATCACTGAGAGGGAAAGGAAGAAGCTGGACAAGGTCATCAAGAAGTCCAGCTCAGTCCTGGGCTGCCCTCTGTACTCAGTGCAGGAGGTGGGTGACAGATATGCTCTCATCTACAAGCATGTGTTCTGGCATCTCCCCCCAACGTGGAGAGAAGTACGTTCTCAGCATGCCCAATGCTGTCTCTCCTCCCTCTCTCATTTCTCCTTCACATGCATTTCCTCCCTCTCTGCTCCGTCCAGCTTTCCTCATCCAAAGGCACGATTCAAAGGTTACGTCCAAATAAATTCTAACCTGCGAGCATAAGTGTGTTTTAGTGTACGTGGGTTTGTGTTTATTTGTGTGTGTATAGAAGTTCTGGGCTGTGTTGGCACGCCATGTCTCCGTGATATGATTGACCAGAGCAAATGAATGAACCCAAACTGGAGGTTTGACTGAAGGCAAGCCTCCTTCTCATCAGCTAGTTGTCTTAATGTACACAAATGTAGGACTACTTATTTTTACCACATCCCCTACCAGCCATGGCACACAAATGTATGCAAGTGAAAGAGAGAGCGAGAGAGATAGTGATACAGATTAATGAGTTTTGAATATGAGAACCAACAACAAACAAATGTTTGTTGTTTTGGTGTCTGTGCTAATGTGTAAGGCACCAAAATGGCTAGCAACGGCACTGAGCACATGTGTGACTGCACTTTTGCTACCGTGCACGTGTGTGAGCATGTATGCATATGTATGAGAACATGCATGTGCTTGGGTGTGCCAGAGTGTGTGTGAGCATGTGTGTGCATGTAAGCTACATGTAAGTGTGTAAGCTCTGTGTGTTTCGAAAGCAGGTTTGTATACGTGTGTGAACTACGTGTGTGAGTGAGCAGGTGTGTGTATGAACTACTGTATATGTGTTTGTGAGCTGGTGTGTTTGTGCGAGCATCTGTATAGTCATAAAACAGTCTGTAAGCGAACAAGCGTACATGTGTGTCTTAGCATGTACTGTATTAGAGTGAGCCTGGATATTTGTATCTGTGCGTCTGTGTAAGAGTGTGTGGGGTTATATGGCTTCAGTGCCCCATATACCATCCATCGTATAGATACAGAATCCTCTAAATCCTGCTTTAATTCCCTTCAATCCCACCTGTCACAAGGTAGGGATTCACAGCTGATCAGGGAATCCATGGGAAATGTCTCGTAAATCCATGGGAATTGTTGGCAAACGGTGTGTAACACTGAGAACTGGAATAGTGAGGAGTTGACCATGGGAGTGCGGAAGAAAGTGGGGAGGTGTTTGACGGACATGTTGAGATGGGCGAGTGTGTGTATATGTGAGCCACAGTCAAGGTTGGTCAGATGTGAGACCAGGTGTTACACCAGGTGTATGGGGCAGCCGTTGGTAGACAATGGGAATTTTGTTCAAAGAGGCAACACACACGCACACACACACCTATGTAATGTATGTCTAAATCAAACACCTCCGGCCTGATCAAGAAGGCTCACCAGCATTTCTTTTTCTTGAGACCACTGAGGAAACACCACTTGTCCTCAGCTGTCATGGTGAACTTCTACCGCTGTGCGATTAAGTGCATCCTGACACTCAACTTCCGGCGCCGGCGCAAGTTGGCAGCCGATCACAACAGCTCTGTGACTTATTTTCCTTCTTTCACTGTAGTTATTTAAGACTACAGTTATTTCTGTATATATTTTGTACATATGTTTATTAAGGCGTGTACGATAAAACCCGCCACTTTTCCAGACTTTTTCACGGCCTCATCTGCGACTTTATTTACTTTTTGTGTCGCGATGTGTGTCGGATCCACGCTGCCTCTTGTCCGTATCGCCTACAGCAGAGATCAGCTGCTGCAGCTGAACAAAGGCGTGCCTGCCCCTCCCGGAGATGTACATCATATTCCGGCCGAAATACGAAGACGGACTCGCCGAGGCAATTGAGCCGGTCGGAAGGTACAAGATAGAAAGGCATGCTCAAAGCGTTCAGCTCTCCCCTCCATCATCATGGGGAACGTGAGATCGCTCCCTAACAAGAGTGACGAGCTGGCAGCGTTGATCAAACACCAGCGGGAGTATAGAAAGTGTGGAATTATAGTTTTCTTGGAGACGTGGTTAACCCCTCAAATCCCAGACTCTGCAGTCGCACTGGATTACTTTCACCTGCTGAGGGCGGACAGAACGGAGGACAGTGGTAAGAGGAGAGGAGGAGGCCTGGCTGTGTTTGTTAATGAGAGATGGTGCAAGCCAGGACACTGTACAGTGAAAGTGGAGATGTGTAGCAAGGACATCGAACTGCTAGCGGTTAGCATGAGGCCCTTCTACTTGCCGAGGGAGTTTACACAGGTTATAGTGATAGCTGTGTATGTTCCCCCCTCTGCTAAGGCGGACACTGCCTGTGACACACTGCTCTCAGTTACCAGCAGACTACAGACACAGCACCCACAGGCCCTCTTCCTCATCTCTGGAGACTTCAATCATGCTCCACCCTCGTCTGTGTTACCAACTTTTACACAGTACGTCACCTGCACTACCAGGAACAATAAGACTCTGGACTTGTTTTATGCCAACACCAAGGAGGTTTTTTCTGCATCCCCCCTGCTCCCCCTTGGCAGAGCTGACCACAACATTGTCCACCTACAGCCTGTGTACACACCCTTGGTGCACAGACAGCCTGTGGAGCGGCGCGTGTCGAAGAGGTGGACTACTGAGGGCGAGGAGGCTCTGAGGGACTGCTTTGACACCACGGTGTGGTCTGAACTCTGCGATCCACATGGGGAGGACATCAATGCCATTACTGACACTATCACATGCTACATCAACTTCAGTTTTGAGAACACCGTGCCCTCCAAGAAGGTACGGTGCTTGGCTAACAACAAGCCATGGATTACCCCTGACATCAAGGTTCTTCTGAAGGAGAAGAAGAGAGCTTTCAAGTCAGGGGACAGAGAGGAGCTCAGGACTGTGCGGAAGGAACTGAGGAGGATGATCAAACAGGGCAAAGCCAAATACAGGAGAAAGATGGAGGTTCAGCTTCAACAGAACAACTCAAGGGAAGTTTGGCGTGGCCTGAAGACCATTTCTGGGTTCAACACACCCCTCCCCCAGGCTGAGAAGGATCTATAGTGGGCGAACGACTTGAACTTGTATTACATTAGGTTTAATGACTCACCCATTGCCCCCCCCCCCCAGCTGCTGCCTCTAGCCCCGTCTCCTGGTCAATGCCCTCCTCCCCCATCAGCCCTGCCTGCACCTGGCCACACCCTACATTCCATGCATTCCACTAACCCATCACAACCCCATGGACTCTCCGTCACCCACCCCCCGTGCTCCCACCTAGTTTTCTCACCCGGCCAAGTTAGGAGAGAGCTGAGAAAGATCAATGCGCGAAAAGCAGCTGGTCCGGATGGAATTAGTCCCAGGCTCCTGAAATCCTGCGTGGACGAACTGTGCGGGATCATGGGGCAGGTCTTCAACCTCAGCCTCAAGCTGAGCAGGGTACCACTGCTCTGGAAGACCTCCTGCCTGGTACCAGTGCCTAAGACACCGCGGGCTAAGGACCTCAGCAGCTTCAGGCCAGTGGCTCTCACATCACACATGATGAAGACACTGGAGAGGCTGATTCTGGGCCACCTCCGCTCTGAGGTGAGCTCAGAGATGGACCCGCTGCAGCTGGAATCGGGGTGGACGACGCATTGATCTTCCTGCTTCATCGTGCTGTCACCCACCTCGAGAGGCCTGGCAGTGCTGTGAGAATTACCTTCTTCGACTTCTCCAGCGCGTTCAACACCATTCAGCCAGTGCTTCTGAGGGATAAGCTGGTGCGGGCTGGTGTGGATGTACCCCTGGCCGACTGGACCCTGGACTACCTCAAAAATAGACCCCAGTTTGTGAGAACCAGGGATGGTGTGTCTGATCTCCTGACCTGCAGTGTGGGGGCCCCACAGGGGACGGTGCTTGCGCCCTTCCTCTTCACCCTCTACACTGCAGACTTCAGACACAACTCGGAGGGCTGAGTCCTGCTCAAGTTTTCCGATGACTCCGCCATCGTCGGACTGATCAGTGACGATGATGACACGGAGTACAAGCAACTGACGCAGGACTTGGTAGACTGGTGTCAGCCGAACCACCTCCTCATCAACGCGGGCAAGACCAAGGAGATGGTGGTGGATTTCCGCAGACACCGACCCCCCCCCCCCCCCCCCACCGGTGAACATCCAGGGAATGGACATTGAGAGAGTGGAGTCCTATAAGTACCTGGGTGTTCACCTGAACCACAAACTGGACTGGACTCACCACACTGAGGCACTGTACAAGAAAGGTCAGAGCCGGCTGTACTTCCTGAGGAGGCTGAGGTCTTTCGGAGTGCAGGGGGCACCCCTAAAGTCTTTCTACGACTCAGTGGTGGCCTCTGCCATCATGTACGGTGTGGTCTGCTGGAGCAGCGGCATCACTGAGAGGGAAAGGAAGAAGCTGGACAAGGTCATCAAGAAGTCCAGTTCAGTCCTGGGCTGCCCTCTGTACTCAGTGCAGGAGGTGGGTGACAGACGAGTCCTGGCAAAGCTGACAACCATGCTTGACCACGAGTCACACCCCCTGCAGGACACACTGTCCGCTCTGGAGAGCAGCTTCAGCAATAGGCTGATTCACCCTCGGTGAGTGAAGGAGAGATTCCGCAGGTCCTTCCTTCCTGCTGCTGTCAGACTGTTTAACAATAATCACTAAATACTGCTGTCCATAGCCACTATCATGTGCTACACCTTTACCATTATTATAACTATTACCTTCACTACCTCACCACCATGCAGTATTACTGTTTATTACTCTTTTATTGTATCTTTATCTGTATTATATTTTTTTGCTTTTATTACTTACCTCACTCACGTGCAATACTCATGTTATATTCATATTCTGTACTAAGTGCAATATTTCTACTTTAACTTGCTTACTTTTTGCAATACTGTAATGCTGTAAATCTCCATTCTCCAAAACTGTCTATATGTCTACCTATTTTTTTTTTTATCATACTCTTTGCAAAATACTGTAATTCTGTAACTCCTCAAGTGCAATAACTGCCTGCATGTCGACTTAACTTACTTATTTTGTACACTGGACTACTTAACCAGACTACTTAATTACTTATTTTCTTATTCTTTTATATCTGACCTTATAGTGCCCGCCTATTGCTATTGCCATTGTTATTGCTATTGTTATGTTATTGTCATAATGTACTGTATATTACCCTGCAACTCTGTGTGCTGTACTTTACCCTGCTGCTGTTGTGAACTGCAATTTCCACCTCCTGGAAGACAAATAAAGGTTCATCTAATCTAATCTAAACTGTGTTACAGTGTGGTACGGGAACTGCACCGTCGCTGAGCGCAAGGCACTGCAGCGGGTGGTGAAAACCGCCCAACGCATCACTGGGACTATTCTTCCGTCCATTGAGGACATCCAGAGGAAGCGCTGTCTACGTAGAGCTCACAGCATCCGAAGAGATTCCTCACACCCCGCCCACAAACTGTTTGCCCTCCTACCCTCCGGCAGGCGCCTCAGGAGTCTCCGGTCTAGAACCAGCAGACTGAGGAACAGCTTCTTCCCCAGAACTGTGACACTCCTGAACTCCACTAGACCCCCGCCCTTCTATACAACCCCCACCCCCCCGTAGAACCCCTGCCACCCTATATTTGCACATTTCTGTTTGTACATTTTGCGTATTGCACTATCTGTCCATTTTGCACGTACATTTTGCACATCTGCACATCTGTTACTGCCCCACCTGTACATTTTGTTCATTTTGCACATCTACTCATTGCATCATTTGCACTAACTGTACATACATGCAACCTGGTAATTTCTGTTTAATTTCTGTTTAATACTGTAGTATATTGTACCATACAGCTTATGTACATACCCTGTATATTCTGATTATACTGTTCATACTATGTATAGTCTGAGTATAGCCATATTTATTATATTCTGTTGGATTAACTGTTTTGCACTTCTGGTTGGATGCTAACTGTATTTCGTTACCCTGTACTTGTACCTGTGTAATGACAATAAAGTTGAATCTAATCTAATCTAATATCCCCCATCTCACTGTGATAGACTCTCCGTTCTGTCTGTGTGTCATTAAAGATGCCTACTCATTCAGGCCTGTATGAGTGAAGATTTGTGCATGTGTGTGCATGTAGAGCGTCTAGACTCAGCCTCAGCCACAGCAAAGATAACCTCAATTTGAAATGGAAGAGGAGGATAATCTGAAAGCCCACTAAAACATCTGATCCTGTAGTTTGGAGTCTGTCCAATTGCAGTCTGCTGTGCAGGGCCTGTGCAATGTAAAGAAGATGAAACCTAACCCTCAACTAATTTAATCTAATTGTATCTAAGCTAGTTAATTAGTAATAACAGTTGGTAATAATTCTTATGGTTAGCTTAAAGCAGTTAACAAACTTTGTTTTAAAGCAACATTTTACCAATTTTCTGGTCCAAATACTCTGAAATGACACACTGTTTGGCAAAATTAGGCATTCTGTCAACTGCAATTTAAATATCTCCAGTGTGCATAGTGTAGGGAGAAAGGGGAATTAACTGCCCTGAAAGGTGGAATGATGACAGAAGTGGCAACCCTACCCCTCCGAAACCCAAACACCACAATCTTTAAACTATTTCCTTAATTAACTCTTTGCTTCTTAAAACTTTTATTTAGAGTATCTAATAGGGGATAATCACCATCATTTAAATATCCAGAGCTAGACACTGCAAAAAATCACACACTGTCCCAGAGGGGCTGAATAGATAAAGAGGGGACCGAGGGAGGTGGAGACAAAGATGGAGAAGACAGATCAGGAGTCTCATTTATAAAAAAGTGCGAAGGATTCTTACCAAAAGTTTACGTGCGCCTAAAAGCGTAAAATGGCGTACGCACCCAAAAATTACATAAGTTCCCTTTAGAAATCACACATTACCAAGTGTGCGTACGTGAATTATCGTAGTGCTCCGCCCTGAACACGCCCATTTTTAACCATAATCGGTCAATGCAAAGGACCTCATGAATGCCGATTTAGTGTCATTCTCATGAACCTGGCATGTAATTCTTCTTCACGGTGAATCTAGGCAGAAAAAAGTGACAGAACTGGAGAAAAAGTGGTAACAACTGCCTTAGTAAATTCCGTGTTTGTGTATCTTGCATGGCGATTGAAAACACATTCTGATTATGATTCTGAAGTGTAATGAGTGTAGCGATTGCGCGGGAGCTTAATTACTGTATTTCCAGTTTTTGACATATGATGATATATGCATATTATATAAGTATTAAATAAATATATTTAGTTATACTTTGTGTTCTGTAGTTACATGCATTTCAGCCTCCTAAACGGCCGAAGTGGACAATCTGATTGTGAGACAGACAGCGGTGAATATTGATTTAAAATTTGAGTTGGATTGTACAAGATGTTTATGGAACAATTATCACTCAGTACAAGCGCAAATAACATGGCTGGATTTAATCTTCATGATAATGATGACATTGAGTGAAAAAACGTGCGAGGACAACAAAATACATAAATATCACGAGTAATCGCTCTTCCCACTTTTACTTTTTGCAGTATGACTACAGTACGGTCATCTGTATCTCCAATTCCCACTGTCTCCAAAAGGTGCGTAGGTTTACGGGAGGATCATAGTTTGCGTAGAGACCGCACATTCTACCGCCAAGTTTGTTTTTTATAAATAACTGACTTTGCATGGAAACTGGCGTACGCACGTTTTCAGCCCCGTTTTGTGCGTACACAACCTTTATAAATGAGACCCCAGGTTGTTCATGTAGTTATTTCATCGGACGGGCAAAAGATTATGCTAAATTAAAGAATCTAATGAAACTCCCTGTCCTTCAGGTATGGGGGCAGGTTGGGGCATTTTTCATGTTTTTTTTGGTGGGGAGAACTTAGAATGAACTGTGACAGGAAAACCAGGCATAGAGAGGTAGGGAGGGTAGGACATTTTCAGTAGAACAGATCTAAACATTGATAGTTGCCTAATAGGGACTATTCATGATAGCAGGTCACTCATGAAGAGCCCTGCTGTGACTTTTATTTTTGTATATTGTATAATTGTATTTTGTTTAAGAATTGTGGGTACTGTGTTTTGGGAAATTAAAATCCTTTAAAACACATTTTGTTTTTCTTGAAAATGAGCACATAAAATAACATCATATTCTCACCCACAAGCCTCAAACCTCAAGCCAGATGTATACATTATTGTATCAAGAAATTGCACAAAAGGTAGGATGTGTCTCTATGGACAAGGCTATTTCTGTCACGGACCAGACAGATTAACCAGTTTATTGAAGGGTTGGTGAGAATGGGAGTGAGTGTGCATGTGCGTGTGCCTCAGTGGCAGAGTCTGGTGTCGGGGATGGGGAATGTCCGGGCTCACCCGCCATGAGTCTGGAAGTCCTGAGGGGAACACACACAACAGCAAAGCAGGTGAATGATGGCAGCAGTACAGTTCAGTGCTAGACAGAATGCGTCATTCGTAATGCGTAAAAGACAGAAGGCAGATCGAGTCACCGGGGCAGAAGAGCAGGTAGAAGTCAAGCGGGGGTCCAGGTACTGAATCAGGAGTCAGAGAAGAGTGCTGGCAGGCAGGTTACAGGTGCAGACTTCGCAGACAGTCGGACATAGAAAACTGGAGCATTAAATACAAGAGAATAGTGCTGGCAGGCCAATGAGGAAGCAGAGTGAGAACAGGTGGAGTAATTAAGCAGAGCAGAGTTGAGAGAGGGAGATAATTGAAAGCAATTAGTGTTTGCATGCAGAAACAAGGAGAGGCCATGACAATTTCAGTTACTAATGCATCATGTTCAATGCTTATTGCCGCTCAGATAAAATTAATAAAGATGAATTGCACTCCAAAATGGTCTCGATGTTCATAGGGAAGCACTGTACTGGGACATTGAAACCCACAACCATTTACATACTGTACATTTAACTGTATGTAATTTTTTTTTCATTAGGCCGTTACTTTGACCACCCATTCAGGAAATCTCTCAACTACTCTCCCGAATACTTGTGCCCTACGGTTATGGGAACATTTTGGATAGATTGACTAAGAAATGTGCACTATTGAAATAATTTTTTTCATGTATAAAAGCTTTATTCTTGTTCCTGTACAAACAGCTTTGAACAGCTGTTATTGGGCAAAGGACCGGCTAGATGGTTGAGAACAGGAAATCAATATTTGTGTATCTCGACCTCTACACGCATACCCTCTCCTATAACTGAGCTATGCTTCAGAGAATTATGACAGGAGTCTCTCTACTTGCCAGCATAATAAAAACAGACACTCCATTACCTCCTGGATATACCTTCGTCTGAACTCAGCATGTGGAGGAAAACCTCCATAACACTACCAAAGCTGAAATCAAACATCTGTTTCTAATTGCTGTGGATTTACAGACATATTTTGTTTAGATATAATGTGGATTTACAGTTCCATTACTGTACCATTACCTCTCCCCAGAGAAGAGAGGTTATTGAAAAGAGCCTAGGCAAAATTCAAACCTAGGCTGCTAATTTAGGTAAGGCCTCAGCCTTCATGGTACACACGCTTATGTGCTAGCAGGGTGCCTCAAAGACATATTTTTGCCAACGAAGTTGACAGTTGATTAGGATGAATCAGGTCTTCTTATCTTCTTATTTAGAAAATCACGGACACCTTAATTTAACCTTCTAACGCCAATAAACAAGGCCACCAAGATCACAGTCTCATTAGTAGCCAGGGCTTGAAGGGAGAAAGTGAAGCGCTTGAAAAAAAGTCTGTTTACGTCGATGTTGAAAAAGGAATCTTGAAAAAACAGGTTCAAAGCAGGTGGAAAAATACAAGGGTTCTCGATTGACTAAAAGCCCAATTAAAACAGTCCCTTTGCCAACTGAGATGAAATTGGACAGGGCGTGGTGGACAGGAAGGAGTGGGAGATCAGGACACGGATGGTGTTGAGCTGAAAGTGTCTGAAAAAAACCTCAGCGTTGATGAGATGCAGCTGGTTAGATGAGCGTCTTCATCAAAGTGGAGCTCTTTTAATTTGTGATCTTGTCCCCAGGGCCGGATTAAGGCAATGGGCTTTAGGGGCTGCAGCCCCAGGCCTCGCCACCAGGGGGGCCTCAGGTTGTCCGATGTTGAGTGAGTTAACTTCACCACACATAATGTTAGAAAAATGCAGTGAAAAGAAAAAGTGCGCAAAAATGTCCGCTCCAAGAAAGCACAACACTGGGGCCCAAAAAGGAAAAATACAAGCTCAAAAACATGAGAGAATGTCAGAATTACTGAAAAAGACTCAAAAATTAACTAATATATGGAGTGCTGGAAGATTTAGAGTTAGCTAACTCGACTTGAAAAACTCTACCTCGCTGAAATACGTGAGCAAAGTGTCAGATTGCAGAGCAAATACAACACATATCTAGCGGATGACTTTCCAGACGAACTAGCGCAGTTTGTGAATTTCTCCCGAGTTGCTCTCACTGACCCAGCAACACCGAGAAACCTTGTTTCATTAATATGGGAGAGGCATCTCCAAAGTACTTTAATACGGGGGAGGCATCTCCAAAGTGTTTTAATACGGGAGAGGTATCTCCAAAGTGTTTTCCCAAATGTGGACATAGCACTGAGGATTTACCTTACGTTGCCCGTTGGCAATGCCAGTGGGGAGAGGTCATTCTCCAAATGAGGAATTATTAAGCATAGACTGAGGACATCAATGTGTGAGGACAGACTGAACAATTTGACTTTAATGTCAATAGAGCATGACATACTGCGCCAGCTGGAGCTCATTGATGAGTTTTCATTGAGAAAGATCAGGAAACGGGCCTTTTAATATCACTGATGTGATAATGGTGATTGGTGAGTCACATGTTTGTTCTATGTTAGACAACGGCTCCCAACACACAACACAAGTTTTTTTTCAAATAGCTTGTTTGTATGTAAGCTGATTCAAATGCTTTCCACCCTTGAGATGTTGCAATGTATATCAGACTGTCTGCATTGGTCATTCCCTGGCTATTTACATTTACATTTATTCATTTAGCAGACGCTTTTATCCAAAGCGACTTACAGTAAGTAGTATTGTTTTTGCTTTTTAATACATAGAAGTATACACTGATGTGTCAGTGCACCTTCCGTGGGTTTGTGTGAGTGTCATGACGTGCGTTGAGGCGATATAGGGACCTCATCCTGGTAATTAGCCCCAGGCCTCAAAATGTCTTAATCCGGCCCTGCTGGTCCCTGTCCGGCACAGATCCATCTCACTCCCAGGCCAGACAAATCAAAGACAGATTTATTTGCTAAGTAAACCAAAGTCCAAAAACTTAGCTGAACCTAAAATAACTTTAATTTACTAGCCTTGCAAAACACACACACACACACACACACACGCAAAGTTATAGGTGTCCAACATGTAGAAAGTGATATTGACCATTAGAACTAATTGGAGCATTAGAAGTCCTTTGATGTTGTCTGAAAGACTCATCCCACATTAATGTTTCGTTTACAAGATCTCAGGGTGCAGACAAAGCTTCTCAGATGCCTGAACACTTCACTGCTCCCAGTAATAATTTCATATGGTCGCTCTCTCTCCGTTTTGCCGCGGTGCGAAACACATGAGCGTATGTGTGTGAAATGTTGAACCTGCTAAAACGTTTTTTATATTAAACTTTGAAGAGTGTGTGGTGAATTTCTATGCATACTGATTCCTCATTTAGGTTGAAGATTTAGCTTAATTGACGTCAGCAATTTCAGTCGTTGCAAAATGTACGTGTGTTCTTGTTCATTTTATTATTCTTAACGAGGACAAGTTTCCAGCAGAGATTGAGTCCTCAGCTTTCCAAACAAGGTCAAATGTATTGCCACCGCGCCCCCCCTGCACACACACACATGCACACAAATGAACACACACATACACACAGGCAATCATGGGATCATTGTTGTAATCGCCGTCAATCTGGTTTAAAAAGATCAAATTCACCTTCAGAGAAGACTTATGTAAAAAGCGTTCCAGTGGCAGTTAACTGTGTGTGGGTGTGCATGCATGTGTCTGTGGGTGTTTTAGTCTGTGTGTGTAACAGGGGTGAGTTTATCTTATCAACACAATCTAACTCCCCAGAAACTTGGAATAAATCAAGACTGCTGAACGTGACTCTTAATTCATTCATCCATTGTGTCCTTCGACTAGAGAACTGGAAGACTGTTCCCTGCCTCCCCTCCAGGGGTCACTGTTGCTCTGTCACTGCAGGATTAAGACTCGTGGAGTGTACTCGGTTCCACCTGGGAGATGTAAATGAAATATAAAAGTGTTGATGACTTGACAAAGAAGAAGTTTGCCACTCAGACTTTTTGACCTGTTTTTCCTGCACGTATGTGTGTGTATGTATGTTTGTGTGTCAGTGTGTGTGTCTGTGATTTGACAATTATATCCAATTGAAACAAGAAAGAAAAAAATAAAACTATTTACCTTGCCAAAGAAAATCAATTACACTGAGTAATTTCATGGTGAATAGCACTAGATTACACATTCAGACATTTAAACAGTGGACTGAAAGGAAGTTCTGCTAACACAGTGTGAGAAAGGCAAGTTAAATGCTTGCCTGGAAGATTCCAAGATACAGCTTACCTTCTCCTCGTCTTGTTGCCTGCAATTTTGTAAGCTCTTGAAAAGGAACCTCAGAGAAAATCGATTAAAAGGGGCAAGGGCAGATAATGTGTCTTCGGTTGTGTGTGTGCATGTGTGTGCGCTCTTCTATTTGTATGTTCTCTGTTTGAAAGAGGAAATGGGATCCACTGCAGGTTTGTGTGTGTCTATGTGTATTGGTGTACAATTTTGCAAGTCTATGGGAGTGTGGATGTGAGTTGTGTGTGTTAGTGTATGGGGACTTTGTGCTGTGCCACTTGGCAGAAGGTGGCAGGGAAAAATAAATGAAGGGATGGCTCAAGTGACAGCTCTTAGCGGGTCACTGTCATGGAATCTGTGTGGGTGTGTGTCTGTGTTTATGGATGTGTACAGTGCCAAATGTGGCCTTTTTTAGGGACATCGTAGTGGGTAGCTGAGAAGTAGCTCTATGGGGCCCTGCTTAAACGCTGTATCGAGGCTCCCTCCGCACTTTGGCTCCAACTTTGCGCCACAGACAACCCTCCACTTTATCCTTCCCTCACAATGATTTGAATTGCAGTTGGAAAAGAAGCCTCACATTTTCAAGGGGTGAGTGACCAGGGAGAATTTGGTGGGATTTTGGAGTGGGTGTTGGAGGAAAGGGAGGAGGAGACCCTTGCGGTCTTTGTAGTGCCCTTGCACATTTGAGAGATGGAGTTCTCCCTCCAAGTCCATCCCAGTCGTCTGTTCCCGATTGTCTCCTTCTCTCTCTGTCAGCCGTGGTTCCCAAGCTCTCTGAGGATGCCGTTGTCCGTATCCGACAAGGAGTGTATGACTCACACTCTCGAGCTGTGATTCATGCTTTTCGAGCTGTGACTCAGATTCAGAACTGACCGGCCAGATGTCCATGTACATCTAACCGGTATTTTTACCCTGTCTCCCACTGTGGCACACTGCTCTTGTAGAGCATGTTTTGCTTTGTCCCTGTAGTGTGACGGTTGGAAGGATTGGATGATGCATCATTAAACCACTTTCTTATCCTGGAAACCATCTTTTTCTGGAAGCGTCTACAAACATTACTGGGGATACGAGATCTTTGTATGGTTTTATTTGAGCACATTCTTAGAGTTTGTGTTTATGTGTGCGTCCTTAGAACTTAGTCTAAAACAGCAGGACCGCAGCTCGGCTCCCCTCGGCACAGATATACAAAGACAATCAAGTCCTGCCATCATCTTTCAAACTCATTATAACCTTAGCTACTGAACTTACTGTGTGTGTGAGTGTCTGTTTGTGTGTGAGAGACTGTGTTCCCTAGACTGCGTTCCCTTAGGCCGTGTCTAACAGTCGCCATCTAGAGAGACACAAACACCAATTGTGTGGTCAGAACAGGGTCTTTCAAAGCTCTAAAGAGGCCAACCGTACTCAGCTAAAGAGGAAATGAGAGAAAGAAAGACACTCAGAGAGAGGGAAAGGAGAGAGAAAGCAAAAGGGAGAGAGAAATTGCAGTGTCAAGGTCTATCTACTGTGGAATAAATTATATTTCCTGTGTACCTCTCTCTCCCATCTTTCTCCTTTGTATTCTTTCCCTCTCTCTCTCCCTCTTGCCAAGAAAAACAATTGTTCACCCTGACCCTTTGGTGATATCACATAAACTCCTGGTGGTGAAGACTTGGCGAGTCCACTGATTAACAGTCAGTTTGGAAAGTACATGGCTATTGCTCTGTAGGGTTTGGCCACAGTTCCTGAGGAAGACCTGTGCACAACGACGGAGGTTGAAGGGAACTGCACGGCTATAGGTGAGCATTGAAAAAAGCGTCACGTATTCAAAGGTCTCTTCTGTAACTGTGAGGTGAAAGACAGAGCAAGGGCGGAGGAGAAGCGAAATAAAGAGAGGCAACTGTGTTGTGCGTTGTGCATGTGTGTAAGGACAATACTTGATGGATGACCTCCAGTCAAACCAAATGACCGGACCAAAAGAAAGACAGCCACTGATAGATTGTTCTTTACCTGTCTGTCTTCCTTGCTTCCTCTCTCTCCCTCACAATTGTCACGTCTCTATTCCTGTCCCTCAACATTAACCTCCTGTACAACAGGAGGAGAGCCACACTGATGTTGTTGTCTGATTTACTCAGTCACAGATCCACTAGTCAGTCACAGAAAAGCACATAGATTCAACCAAGCACTGGAGAAGGACTATAATGCACAAAATAATATCAAAAGTTAACAAGCAAGAAAAGCTGTGAGATGTTTTTAGAAGTAGCTGTCACGACAACTCCCCTTTTCTTTGAATGGGATGTTATGAGCATGCTCAAAAGATTTGTCTGAAAAACCACAAAACAAAAGGTTTATCTGGAACTTTCTAGCGAGCTTGCTTCACAAAGTAACAGGGTCAAAACACCTGCATACAAATCCAAAAACCTTAAAAAATACAGTGATCCATCACGGTTCACTTTTCACGGTTTCACTACTTCACGTTTTTTTTTTTTATCGTGCATTGTGTTCTGCATTCTGATTGGCTGAACGTCTCTCTGCTTCTTCTCTACCTGTGCGTCAATAACGTTGCGGTTTACTGTAATACTGTATGCACTGTACACGTGCAAAACAGATAGCCAAATAAAATACACGTAAATGTCTCTTGTACAAGCAAATTCTCTTAACCAATAATGTAGACAAAACATTCTGCACCGACAAAGGCACCTGCGGTCAGGCCCAAAAGGCAGAGGAAGATGTTAACAGTCGCAGAAAAAGTTAAACTTCTGGACATGCTAAAGGAGGGTAAAAGCTGTGCGGCTGTAGGTCGGCATTGCGGAATGCATGAATCTTTAAATTAAATGTACAGTATAATAATTGTAAAAAAAATAAAGGTTTCTACTTCATGGATTTCACTTATCACGGGTGCTTTTTGGAACATAACCCTGTGAAAAACGAGGGATTACTGTATATTAAATGACCTAGCAAAAAAATAAGAACGTTATCTAGTTTTACATTAATTAAGTAATCCTGTACCATGAAAACAGTGTTCTTCGGGTCAGTACAATGTTGGTGAAACTCCTGGACATGCATACTTTTCACCTTATATGTGACACATGATGTTTCATGTTTGTCCTGAAGACTGTGGATGAGATGAAGAGTCAATAGTTTGTCGTTGGAGGGTTTCCTCGTGTTCAGTGTTTTCTTGTTTTTCTGGGGTGATGTGTTGTTTTTGTTTGGGAAAAATGAGGCACTCTGCCCCCTCCGGGTGTGCTCTAGTTTGATGTTCCCAGTCTGGTGCTCCCTTCTAGTGTGTGTGTGTGTGTGTGTGTGTGTATGTCAGTGTCTGTGCTGTAGATTCAATAGAGATGGGAATAGAGAAGGAAAAAGAAGGCTGCTGTTTTCAGGAAACATTAACAAACACTTCATCTATCAGGTATCACATCGACAACTTAAACAGCTTAAAAAACAAATCAGATTGTGCTTCTTTTTTTCACCTCCATGTTCCACCTGCCTCACCCTCCTGCTTTCCCTCCCTCTCAAATGGCAGTGTTGGGCAGTAACGTCACTACAAGTAGCGGCGTTACTAGTTTAACTACATTTCTCAGTAGCGTGGTGGTTGCGTCGCTGTTTTCTGAATCAAATAGCTTTTAAGTAGCTTAGCTCTTTTATTAACCAAGTAGTGCGGTAGCGTCCACATAAGCTACATTTTTATAAAATCTCTGAAGCTCAGCGCAGCGGAGCTTTCTGCTGCGTTCTGAAGTAAAAGGAGGAGTCAGTGACGCTACCGCCATACAAGGCAGTGTAGGTGGAGCTGACAGAAGCACTTCCGTATGACGGACCAATTCTTGGGCTGGCTACGTCTTTGATGCAGGGGAATACAGACAAGCTAGCTTGCTTGAGTGAGTTACGTTACTTGGTGGAAAGATGGCAGAGGGTGAGGAGGACGTTGAGTTAGTTTCACATTGTCTTTAATGGCATAGTTCAAAATAAACATAATAGAGCAGTTTAGAGCAGATTTTTGTGTTCTGGTTTTGGAGCAGTGAGAGCACAGCTTAATAATTGTTTAATAAACAATTTAATATGACATTTTTGCCTGCTTATTTGTCTGATTGACAGTTTTATTGATCACTGAGATAGCTTTGTCTTGGGATGAAGTTGTTCTAATAAAAAGTTGTTCCATAAAAAAATAGCTTCGATGTATTTAAACTACTTTTGCCATGTTGCTGTAGCTTAGCTTGCTACATTTCTCAGGGGGGTAGCTTCGGTGTAGTGAAGCTACATTTCATGTAGAGTAACTGGTAGCTTAGCTCACTACACTTTCCAAGTAGCTTGCCAAACACTGTCAAATGGTGCCACAGAGTTTTCTTTGCGTTATCTTCAGAGAGCCTAGATTTGCTACCAGCAAACATAAGGTAGCAGGTCGAACATACAGTAGACCATAAAATAGCAGGAAGAACCTTCAGTAGGAGGCAGAACATGGTAGACTGCAGGTAAAAATAACTTTCGGTCTGTCTATCAGGTGTCCTGTCTTTCACCTTCGGTGTCCTATCGCTTTCTCATCCTTGCGTTTTCTGCCTCTTTCTCTTCATCTGTGTCACTCTCCTTGTTTCAATCTTCCTGTGTTTCTCTGTCTCTGTTTCCAAGCCTGTTTTTGCAGGGTCTTTTCAGTCACAGTTCATTTGTGAAACGGAGAACCAATATTGGCAAGATGTCCCCCCACAGTTGTCTTTTCAAATCAAGATAAGGTCATGATGCCCTGTTTGCGAGCCCTGGGAGCCTGCAGAGACACCATCCCCCCCAGACAGGGTGTGTAGGGTCAGAGAAAGGCCACTTCTGATGACATCAGCGTCATGGCCGCAGCCTGTGGAGTGTGTGGTGATTTAACATTATCTACAGAAGCTGATGCTGAACCCCCCGTGGCGTGTGTGTAGGGGGGTGGTTCATGTATGTCTGTGCCGTTCAAAGGGATGTGTGCTCCGTGTGTGTTGTGGTTCCTGAGTGTGCACGTCTGCTTGTGTGTGTGAGTGCGCGCATGCCATTATCTTCGTTTTTTCACTCATCACCCCCGACCCTGGAACACAAGCTCACACAGTGTGCTGCCTCACTACTGCTTATCTCTCTCAGCATGGGAGAGTTTACCAGCTTTCATTTTAAACACACACATTCCACACCCTCACTCTTTAACACACACACACAAGTTTGCCTGTTCCTGCACGGCATTCCTTGCTACACACACATCGAGGACGCACATGATGACAGAGTGACACTTTTTGGGATTGTGCAAGGCTGACAACGATGTCCCACCTAACGTCATTCTATTCAGCGGGGGTGAACAAAATCAGTAAAACCATCCCCTTCTACACTAAACCAGACCATGGTCACCTTCATCATCATTCAGCATAGAGGATGAAGGAGAAGATGGACTGGAGGATGGAGGAGGAGGGAGGAGCAGGTTTGGGGTAAGGGTGGCTGAAGCTGGTTAGCAACTGTGCATACAGTAGGTCCTTAACTATATACTACATTGTTTATTGAGCTAGTCCTATATATTTTTGTGGCGCTGCGTTCACATTACAAAATAAATCAATGTTTTTGGTAAATTAGTAATTTAGTACTCTTATTAAAAGCGATTTACATCAAGTACAGGGACATTTGTGGAATAAATTGGATTTCCTGTGCACTTATATTAAATACTAATCAGTAGAACTAGTCATTGGATACTAGTTGGTATGTGTCTCATGTGAGCTTGCTATTAATAAGTAGTAGATTATGCTTGTGTCTGGGTTAATAACGTTTTGGGGTCAGGAGAAAGAGAGCTCCAACTATGATCTCTAGTCAGAGAGTGGTCATGAGTTGGGAGCAGCAAATCTCTTTCTCTGAAGTCTGTTGTAATGTCATTACTGCCTGATTGTACTTTCTTTTTGGAGCCTGTGTTATGTATATTACAACTGACCATTTTGCTTATCTATATATATTTTCAGGAAAAACCTGGCTGAGGTCTCAGTCAGACTTGCCTCCCACACAGGACACCCTCTGCTTCACCCTGGACCAAAATATTTTGCCATAAGAACGCTTCTACCCTTCGGCCATTTCACTCTTCAATAGGGCCAAGGACTCGGAATGACTTTGCCACAAACACCCCATCCAGCATTCCACTGCACAAGCCACTTTTGCACTCAAAACCCCTTTTGACACCTTAAAATTACTTACTGCTGTGTTTGCACCACTGTTTTGCAATGCTGTATATATACCCCCCTGACCTTTTTACACCATATTATTATTGTATTATATTATGTTCTTATCATGTTACATATACTGTATGTTCTATGTTGCTCTTCCCTGCTAATGTAAATTCTGTGTTTGTTAAACTTGCATAGCCATTAAAACAGATTCTGATTCTTATCATGAGTGGGTTGATTTTAAGAACTGTTCTCTGCCAAAGTGGACATGCCTGAAATCCTGGGCATGGGGGAAGAGAACCAGGCTAAGGTAGTATGGGAGGGTGTGGAATGACCTTGAAAAGGAAACAATCCTGGAGCCCTTCAAGTTCACATTTCACAACGCAGAAGATGTGGAAATTCTGTGCAGAAATAATGGACCAAAGAAAATATTTGGCCTAATCTGAATGTCAAACAGCTAAATGAGTTTATTGTCTGCGAGAATAAAGTCAAATCATATTGTGACTTGGTGTGTTTTACATGTTATCATTGATAATTTAATAATTTGCTTGATTTATACTGTACATATCAGCACAAAAACATAATTGGCATAGATATAGAGCCAAACATGAAAAACAGCAGTGCAATAAGGTTCAGTGACAATTTATTATTATTATAACGAAAAGGCAGTGAAGTATTGTAAAGTACAGTGAACCCTCGCTATATCGCGCTTCATTTAATACGGCTTCGCAGAATTTTTTACAGTGTTTTTTTAACAGTGTTTTTTTAACAGTGTTTTTTAACAGTGTTTTTTTTACAGTGTTTTTTTTTACAGCGCATTGTGCTCTGAATCCTGATTGGCTCAGGGGCTTTACCATTTAGAAGTGAAACTAAGACGCACGCCAACAGTTTTCGTTTCTGCACATTTTGCCAAATTTACGTTTGCAAATTTTCTGCGTTCATATCTGTATATAATTTGGGCCTTAAAACAAGTTTTGATGCTTTGTTTCATTCTATAGTACAATATTGCATTGTAAAATAATAGTAAAAATAAAGCTATCTACTTTGCGGATTTCACTTACTGCGGGTTATTTTTGGAACGCAACTCCCGCGATAAACGAGGGTTCACTGTACACAATAAAATGTATAGGCCTATGACATCTTATGAAATGTAAGCTTATGAATAACAGTAATAACTTGCATGAGCTATGTTATTCCTAACATCTATTATTTTCAGTTTTCAGCATTTTGACCTTCTCTTTTCAAGATCCTCAGCTTTGTAGTAGTCTACAAATACACTATTGAGCCCCAAGTCAGTGTATATTAGTCTACGCGCATGTATTGCGCGTCACTCTTTGCCTGAGCTTTTATTTTGAAATGTATTGCGCGTGTATTGCGCGTCACTCCATGCACGTCACTCCTTGCCTGACTTGAGCAAAAAAAACTCTGGAAACTCCTTGCCTCACGGCGGTGCATTTGCCTCACGGTGGTGCCCGCAACGCTCCTGCCTCACGGTGGTGGACTGCAGCCAGGTACTCTTGTCATAAATAGCCTTGAGGCCTGGTTGTGGACTAGGTACGAATGGAATAGTGTTGCGTTGAGAATCTTACTGGGGAAGAGAAAGGACCTTGCTGAGCAGAGACGCCTACTCACCCAGACACAGTTGACATTTGCACTCAACATCTGCTGCCTTGAAATTCACACCACAGCAGGAACATTCTCTATCTGAAGACTAAGAACCTATCTTAAGGTTACATGTACTACTCTTCATAGTATGGGAATCATAGTGAGTTGATAGAAGATGTATCATTAGAGACTGGAAATACTGACCTTGAAGTACAGATGCAAACTTTTCTTAAGCCATAGCATCTACTCCAGGGACAGGAAGTTGAATTGATTAAATCTACACATGTTACCTGCTAGAAATAGTAAGGCACTTAGAAATATCATCTGTTTGTGTTGTTTAGAATTACTTGTTGGTGTTGTTTAGAATTACTTGTTCTGTTCTGTTACTTAATCCCTGTGCGGAAACTAGCTAGCGCGGTCGCTTTAAAGTTCGCTTCGCTTTATTGTTCGCATCCCGGTAGACTACTGTCGGTCGGTGACTCACCTTAAAACTTGTGATTTGTTTGGCTAAAAGTTCTTAGAGCTCTTTCCTTGGCACTTATTGGTTCTCTCGATGTCATTTCATAATCTGTAAACCTGCTATATTTGGGGTCTATAACGTTTCAATGCTTAGTGACCAATGCTCTTTTGTAAAGCTCTCTCTTGTAAATCACTTTGGATTAAAGCGTTTGCTAAATGAATACATGTAAATGTAATGTAAGGCAACTGTACCTGAGTAACACTGAAGAGGCGGCGGACTGCCATATCTCTTTCTGCCTCGCAATGTTGCTGGAGAACGCTGGAAGCGCAAACAAGCGTTGCAGGGTTGCATTAAGAAAGCACATGTTTTCGATATTAGGCAACCGGTGTAAGAGTTACATACTGTAACAATTCCTATGTATTGACTATCTTGTTTCTGTGGGTATTGCTGTGTGGTTATGTAGTAACCTCAATCTCAATTTAAATGATAGATTTAAGCAATTAATTCATTATGTTACTTGGATTCTGGGACCACAAAATACATAAATCTAGGAAACACAGTTTCACCCCAGCAGCTTGATCATGTCTTTCTCTTCTCCCTGGCCACTCTGAACCTTGAGAAGCCTCTTGAAGGTCGACATCAGATCTGCTTGTTGCTTTGTACTGGTGGAAAACTTCTGGACGGCCAGAGTGCTGGAGGAGCGTAGAGGAAAAGAGTAGAGACAGAGACGTGGATGAGAGTTGAAAAAGAAAGAAGTGGGTGGGTCTGTCACAAACGTTTTGTTTTGTTTAAAACTTCTGTTTTTTTTATGGAGTGACAAACGTCTCACAAAGACAATACTGCTCATTGGACACTAAAATAATTGGAACTGTGTGTCAAGTTAGAATTTCTCTTTAAATGCTGTGTTTGATGTGATGTTTAATGTGACTTCTTTACCTTTTATGATAAGAATCAAGTATGGTATCAAAATGATGGTGTTATAATGAAAAAAACTTTTCTGAATATTGTATTGTTAGTTATTGAAGTCAAGAACTTCCACTGACATTTGAAATATGCCAATTTAAGAGACCTTTTCACACCTACATGCTAATCTCAGGATGGGCTCATCTATATATTCAGTATATTCAGATTCAGAATACTTTATTTATCCCGAGGGAAACTCCTTCGTATCAACGGCACACAGTCTCGCAAAAGCACACAAGGGTAAGGGTGTGAGGTCCCTTTTTTGGACAACTACAACTAAGGAAGATTACCTCTACCCTTTATTCAACGGACAAAGTAACTGTGAATGGCTAATTTATTACTTGTGAACATTGGCATAGTGTGGTGAAATGCCACTACCATGTGCAAAATTATTATATAAATATAGCTGCAAGCAGCGATGGTGGATTCCTCCTGGAACAATTTATGAAATGTATATGTAATTCAAAGTGCAATCTGCAAATTTTGTGTGAATACATCCAAGACTGTAGTGCCCCCTGTGCTGTAACGGACAAAGGATTTGATGTGTTAATGGGAAATATTTGTGTGGTCTTTGGCTCTACCTCTTCCTCAAAGTGAAAGAATCCCAATGGATTTCACACTGAAACTTGTGCAAGATGGGAGACTGTGTCTGCGGCAGGAGGATGCATCGTTAAATCCATACCCGGAGAACGGAGGAGAGAAGCCAGGAGCTTGGAGCAAGAGACCGACTCCTTTCATCCAGTCTGGAGATTAAGACGGATGTATTATCATTCAGGAAGAGAGAAAAATGTATCATGAATAAACTGGCATCTCAGGTGATTATGCTTATAATGATCGGTAATTAGTGTGAAAATGACAGTGGTCCCTGATGAAGATTCAGGGTATCAGACTGAAAGAGGAGCGGACAACAATCCCTGTCAAACGTACTTCCTTACTGGTTTCCGTATTCCTTGGTTTTCCCTCCCTCCCTCCTTCCCTTCCACATTGATTTTCTCATAATCACCTGTCAACCATCCATATTTGGTTGCTATTGTTATGTTATGTTGGTTGCTATTGTTATGTTATTGTCATTATGTATATTACCCTGCAACTCTGTGTGCTGTACTTTACCCTGCTGCTGTTGTGAACTGCAATTTCCACCTCCTGGAGGACAAATAAAGGTTCATCTAATCTAATCTATTTATGTCTCTAACCCCTCTGCCTCTCTTTTATCACTGATCACTGTTTAGTGACAGTAAACAGTGCATAGATCTGTCCCTGCTTCCTGCATTCCCTCCACCTCTCCAGGGGTCTCATTTATAAAGAGTGCGTAGAATTCTTACTAAAAGTGTGCGTACGCCCAAAAGCATAAATTGGCGTACACACCCAAAAATTCTGATTTATAAAACCGTGCGTACGCACACCTGTAGGCAATGTTCGCTTTATAAATCACAGCTTAACCACAAGTGTGCGTACGTAAAGTATCATTGCACCCCGCCCTGAACACGCCCATTTTTAACCGTAAATGGTCAATCCAAAGGACCTCATGAATGCTAATCTAGTATCATTCTCATGAACCTGGCAGGGGATTCTTCTTCACGGTGAATCAAGGCAAACAAAAAAAAACACTAGTGCGACAGCGCCAAGTGGCAGAACCGGAGAAGAAGCGGTAACAACTGCAGTAGTAAATTCCATGTTTATGTATCTAGCATGGCGATTAAAAACGAATCCGGATTCTGAAGTGTAATGAGTGTAGTGATTGTGCGGGAGCTTAACAACTGTATTTCCAGTTTTTGACATATGATATATGCACAGTATTGATATATACAGTATTAAAATATATTACTTTGTGTTCTGTAGTTACATGCATTTCAGCCTCCTACACTGTGGTAAAAGGACAATCTGATTGTGAGACAGACAGCACTGAATATTGATTTAAAATTTGAGTTGCACTGTACAAGATGTGTATGGAACAATTATCACGCAGTTCAAGCTCAAATAACACTGATGTATTTAATCTTCATTATAATCATAAATTGAGTCAATGTGTGTGAGGACAACAAAATACATAAATATTACGAGTAATCGATTTTCCGACTTTTACTTTTTGCAGTGTGTGTCTCCAATTCCCACTGTCTCCAAAAAGTGCGTAGGTTTACGGGAGGGTCATAGTTTACGTGGAGGACCGCACATTCTACCACCAAGTTAGTTTTTTATAAATCACTGACTTTGCGTGAAAACTAGCGTACGCACGTTTTAAGCCCCGTTTTGTGTGTACGCAAGCTTTATAAATGAGACCCCTGCTCTTTGTCTTACTCCCTCCATCACTCTTGCTGAGCATTAGGATGATGCGACATGGAAACACACACACACACAGCCGTGCTCGAGCACTCAGACACTCACACACATTCACACACCTGTGCACTCAGATCAACACGCAGGAACATAGAAATATCCACAGAAATAGTGTTAGGTTTAACCCTAACCCTAACTCCACTTCTCACTTGAACATGGTCTGCTTTGACTCAGCCTTGATCCATATTTAACTTGACCAAATAGGCAATATATGTCAATATAACACACAGCTGTGCTGAGAGCATGAAACAGAGAGATGAGGGGAAGAGGAGTGAGGATGAAGTGGGTGTCACATCCCTCTTTGGAACAATGGAGGAATGACACAGAAAGGGAGGGAGAAAGGAAAGAAGGGAGGGATGTAAGCCGATAGATGATAGTTACGATGACACAATAATGATAGTGTGAGAGCCATTGCATGAAAATGAGACAAACTCAGTACACTTTCACACCTTCTGAGTCACACACACACAAACATTCACACACTACACATTGTGAGCTTGGAGGCTGCTAAGTGGCTTTTGCACTTGCCTGCCACAGTTGAATGTTCTCTAGAGTTCAAGATTCAACCCCCATACACACACAGACACATTGAATACACATTTGCTTGCACACGTGCCCACATACGTTTGCACAACTCAGTATGTCATGAGTGTCAATTATTTTTCCCATCCACCACCAAGCTTTTGTTTCCCTGGCCGACCAGCTGTTGCCATGGCATCAGGAAAGAAAAAGATGATGAAGATCAGATGAAGGTGAGAAAGCTGCCAGCGTCAACACTACCAATGAGATCTTAACATGACCGGCACCGCTTCAGCAAATTATCAACCATCCCAAATGGCCCTTCAGAATGAAGGAGGTAAGTTCTCTCTGTGGGTAACTCCCACATATCATTCACGAAACATTGGGTGTCTAACAGAGAACATTTCTGACTGCATTTCCCTGAGCTATGTCGCTGAGTGTAAAAATGAGATACACAAATGTGCACACACATACTCACATACACTAGTATTAGTGTATGTTACTTGTACTAGTACTAGCACTAGTACACAAAAAATGCAAACACACAAATTTACGCCAACACACGCACACACAGTTTACAGAGACCTTTGGTGGCACCTCCCTCAACAGTTGTCATGTTCAGACAGGTCGATGCTAGTCCGGTGGAGAAAGGCAGGGCCTTCTGTAAAGGGCCTTCCGTAAAATATTCAAAGTTAGACTATACTGTAAGATTGGCATTTTAAATCTGGTCCATATACTCCATCCATATACATTTACTTTCTGTTAAATATAGATAAACTGGCAAGTGGAGTAAGCAAACAGTCCAAGAACATTGATTTATGTGTTCGGTTGATATCTGAGATTATGGAGGGGGAAAACTGTAGTTTTGAGTTTAATCAAGTTAGTGTTTCTAAAATTGAGTTGATGTTAATGACGTGTAAAGATAAACCTCCTGGAGTAGATGATCTTGATGGTAAACTCCTCAAACCTATTGCTGCTTTAATTGCACCCATGGTTGCATATATTATCAATCAGTGTTTCAAGGAAAATAAGTGTCCACAATTATGGAAGATATCCAAAGTAGTGTCTATACAAAAAAATAATAAACGACCTTTTTCTGAAACCAACAGTCGACCAATTGGCCTGCTGCCATTTCTAAGCAAAATAATGGAGAAAATTGTACATTAACAGATTCAGTCTTACTTTGTCCAAAATAATTTCATGACCAATTTTCAGCATGCATATAGAAGTAAACATTCAACTGCAACAGCTTTAACACAAATGGTTGATGACTGGTTACGGGAAATGGAACAGAATCACTTGTAGGTGCGGTTCTGCTAGATTTTTCCGCTGCATTTGATATTCTTAATCATTAAATAATATTAGAAAAACTGAAAAGCGATGGTTTCACTCAGTCAGCTTTGCTCTGGATTAGTAGTTATCTAAGTAATAGAAAGCAAATGGTGTATTTCAATGGAAGCTATTCTGATATTATAACTGTAAGGCATGGGGTGCCTCAGGGCAGTTGTTTAGGGCCACTTCTTTACTCCATATTTCCTAATGACCTTCCACTTGTATTAAGTAAAGCTTATATCTCAATGTATGCTGATGATTCTACTATATATTTAGCAGCATCAACTGTTGATGATTTAAATATCAAATTAGCAAGTGAATTGATTAAAGTGGTAGATTGGATTAATAACAATAGGTTGATATTGAATGTGTCTAAAACAAATTGTATAGTTATTGGTACTAATCATTCTTTAATCTCAAAACCAAAACTTGACCTCACAATAAATAAGATGATGATGAAGCAACTATCCATCCATCCATCCATTATCTTCCGCTTATCCGGGGCCGGGTCGCGGGGGCAGCAGTCTGAGCAGGGAAGCCCAGACTTCCCTCACCGCACACACCTCCTCCAGCTCCTCCGGGGGGATCCCGAGGCGTTCCCAGGCCAGCCGAAAGACATAGTCCCTCCAGCGTGTCCTAGGTCTTCCCCGGGGCCGCCTCCCGGTGGGACATGCCTGGAACACCTCCCGGGGGAGGCGTCCAGGAGGCATCCTAAACAGATGCCCGAGCCACCTCAACTGGCTCCTCTCGACGTGGAGGAGTAGCGGTTCTACTCCGAGCTCCTCCCGTGTGACCGAGCTCCTCACCCTATCTCTAAGGGAGCGCCCAGCCACCCTGCGGAGGAAACTCATTTCGACCGCTTGTATCCGCGATCTTGTCCTTTCGGTCATGACCCAAAGCTCATGACCATAGGTGAGAGTAGGAATGTAGATTGACCGGTAAATCGAGAGTTTCGCCTTGCGGCTCAGCTCCTTCTTCACCACGACAGTCCGGTACAGAGACTGCATCACTGCAGACGCTGCACCGATCCGCCTGTCAATCTCACGTTCCGTCCTTCCGTCACTCGTGAACAAGACCCCGAGATACTTGAACTCCTCCACTTGAGGCAAAGGCTCCCCACCCACCCAGAGGGGGCAAACCACCTTTTTCCGGTCGAGTACCATGGCCTCGGATTTGGAGGTGCTGATCCTCATCCCAGCCGCTTCACACTCGGCATCAAACCGCTCCAGAGCATGCTGGAGGCCCCGGCTCGAGGAAGCAAACAGGACAACATCATCCGCAAACAGCAGAGATGAGATCCCGTGCTCCCCGAACCGGAAAGCCTCCGCCCCCTGGGCGCGCCTAGAAATTCTGTCCATATAAACAATGAACAGAACCGGTGACAAAGGGCAACCCTGGCGGAGTCCAGCATGCACCCGGAACAGGTCTGACCTATTGCCGGCAATGCGAACACAGCTCCAACTTCGGTTGTACAGGGAACGGACGGCCCCTAACAAAGGGCCCCGGACCCCGTACTCCCGAAGTACCCCCCACAGGACACCACGAGGGACACAGTCGAATGCCTTCTCCAGATCCACAAAACACATGTAGACTGGTTGGGCAAACTCCCATGAACCCTCGAGCACCCGGTAGAGGGTGTAGAGCTGGTCCAGTGTTCCGCGGCCAGGACGAAAACCACACTGCTCCTCCTGAATCCGAGGTTCGACTATCGGGCGGATTCTCCTCTCCAGTACCCTGGCGTAGACCTTACCAGGGAGGCTGAGGAGTGTGATTCCTCTGTAATTGGAACACATCCTCCGGTCCCCCTTCTTAAATAGGGGAACCACCACCCCGGTCTGCCAATCCATAGGCACTGTTCCAGACCGCCACGCGATGCTGCAGAGGCGTGTCAACCAGGACAGTCCCACAACATCCAGAGACTTCAGGTACTCAGGACGGATCTCGTCCACCCCCGGAGCCCTGCCACCAAGGAGCCCATCGACTACCTCAGTGACTTCAGCCCGGGTGATAGGCGGGTCCGCCCCGCAGTCCCCAGTCTCTGCTTCCTCCTCGGAAGACGTGACGGCAGGATTGAGGAGATCCTCAAAGTATTCCTTCCACCGTCCGACAACATCCCCAGTCGACGTCAACAGCTCCCCACCCGCACCGTAAACAGTGTTGGTGAAGCACTGCTTCCCCCTCCTGAGGCGCCGAACGGTTTGCCAGAATTTCCTTGGGGCCGACCTATAGTCCTTCTCCATGGCCTCCCCGAACTCCTCCCAGACCCGAGTTTTTGCCTCTGTGACTACCCGAGCCGCGGCACGCTTGGCCTGCCGGTACCGGTCAACTGTTTCGGGAGTCCCACAAGCCAGAACGGCTCGATAGGACTCCTTCTTCAGTTTGACGGCATCCCTTACTTCCGGTGTCCACCACCGGGTTCTGGGATTGCCGCCGCGACCAGCACCAGAGACCTTGCGACCGCAACTCCGGACTGCCGCATTGACAATGGAGGTCGAGAACATGGTCCATTCAGACTCGATGTCCCCAGCCTCCCCCGGGATCTGTGAGAAGCTCTCCCGGAGTTGTGAGTTGAAGACCCCTCTGACAGAGGGGTCCGCCAGGCGTTCCCAGCAGACCCTCACGATACGTTTGGGCCTGCCAAGTCTGTCTAACTTCCCCCCCCGCCAGCGGATCTGACTCACAACCAGGTGGTGATCGGTTGACAGCTCCGCCCCTCTCTTCACCCGAGTGTCCAAGACACACGGCCGCAGGTCAGAAGACACGACAACAAAGTCGATCATCGACCTTCGGCCTAGAGTGTCCTGGTGCCACGTGCACTGATGGACACTCTTGTGCTTGAACATGGTGTTAGTTATGGACAAACCGTGACTAGCACAGAAGTCCAAAAACAGAACACCACTCGGGTTCCGATCAGGGGGGCCGTTCTTCCCAATCACCCTTCTCCAGGTGTCACTGTCATTTCCCACGTGGGCGTTGAAGTCCCCCAGTAGAACGACGGAGTCCCCAGTCGGCGCACTGTTCAGTACGCCTCCCAAAGACTCCAAGAAGGCCGGGTACTCTGCACTGCTGTTCGGCCCGTAGGCCGCCACAACAGTGAGAGACCTGTCCCCGGCTTTTAGGCGCAGGGACGCGACCCTCTCGTTCACCGGAGTAAACTCCAACACGTGGCGACTGAGCTGTGGGGCTATAAGCAAACCCACACCAGCCCGCCGCCTCTCCCCACGGGGAACGCCAGAGAAATGAAGAGTCCAGCCTCTCTCAAGGATAATGGTTACAGAGCCCAAACTGTGCGTGGAGGCGAGGCCGACTATATCTACCCGGTAACGCTCGACCTCCCGCACAAGATCAGGCTCCTTCCCCGCCAGTGTGGTGACATTCCATGTCCCCAGCGCTAGAGACTGTGTGCGCGGCCCCGGTCGTCCGGGCGCCTGCCCCTGACCACCGCCCAAATCACACAGCACCGGCCCCTTACGGTCCTTCCTGCGGGTGGTGGGCCTGCGGGAAGGTGGTCCCACGTCGCCTTTTCGGGCTGGGCCCGGCCGGGTCCCATGGGAAAAGACCCGGCCACCAGGCGCTCGCCTGCGAGCTCCCACTCTGGGCCTGGCTCCAGAGTGGGGCCCCGGTTTCGCCGATCCGGGCGACGTAACTGACTTCGTTGGATTTGTCATGAAGCAACTAGAGGAGGTAAAACTTTTGGGAGTCATCATTGACAATAAATTATCATGGGATAAACAAACTCAAAAAGTTGTGACTAAAATGGGTAATTCCATATCAATAATTAAAAGATGTGCTAAATATTTAACTCACCGACTGGTCGATCAAGTGATACAGGCTTTGGTGTTGTCTAATTTGGACTACTGCTCTATAGTCTGGTCCTCTACTTCACTAAGTAATATAAGGAAATTACAAGTGGTCCAGAATAGAGCAGCAAGAGTGGCTCTTTCTTGTGGAGGGAGAACTAATGTGATTAAGATGCACGAGTCATTAGGGTGGTTAGATGTAAAAAACTGATTTCTGTTATTAGGATTCCTCCGTCAGGAGGAAACCTATTGTTTTTGCAGGTATTATTATTATTATTATTATACCTATTGTAGCATGGGTTTGATGGCAGCGCTTGGATTACAGAGATTTTTGGCATGGTGAAACAATACAACATTATGAACTACCACATCCATTTTGGTTCCCTTGAGACCAAAGGGGGCGCTACAGGCCACGCCTTAATTTGACCAACCATTTGTGTCCTTTTTCAAAGTGATGTCCTTTGTAGTCCTTTTGTCCTAACATTCTGAAATTCATTACAGATGCCTTATTTGTCACAATGAACAAAAAAGTCTCAACAACTTATTATGGCAAGTCCTTAGATTTTTCTGTACATCATAAATTCAGAAGACGTGCTTTTTTGCCACTCCTCCTGCAATTTTTGTCCAATCTTCTTCATAAATGCCAGTTATCATCGTCAGAAGAACCCTCACAAAAGGTATATTAATATTATCATATATAAATATATAATATTTTGATATTTCAAACCGTTTGTTCGCTACAGCCATTTATAATCGGCAACATTGAAACTAAACAGGACGTTCGTCTTATAATATTATTAAAGTCAACACATCTTTGAGATTTCAATATCAAACTATATATGCACGAAGAACACACTACAAAATACAACCCAGTCTAACAGCTAAATTCATAACTTCTAAAATGATTTCAATAATGGTAATCTAATTAATGGCTAAGATTATTTTTCTGCTGAAAACAAGTAGCTTTTAGCTTCAAGCAATCGGGTGTGTTTGATTTGTTACACCGTGGCAAGCCACTCAGCAGGTTGACTTACAACAGCCAATTAGCTTGGCCAGTGTGATGTCAATTGTTATAGCAATAATGTACCCGGAGAAATAACATTCATGTAGTTTTATGACCAGTACTGCTGATGTGTAAATTTTTCATTCCTAAATAACTATTCTGTGTTTTTCAGATGCCAAAGAAGAACTCAAGCCCAGCCACAAGCTTGAACTACTACTCTTTCCACCTCTGGATCTTTCCATCAAGGACATGTGATGTGTAAATATAATGCTAGTGCACAATGTGTGACAAACAGTTTGACAGCAATATTGATGGCAATCAAAAACTGATAGTCCGAATCAATCACAATGTAGACTCTTGACAATGTGTTGTATACAAATCTGAGAAAAAGTTTAATGTAAGATGAAAAGCTGATTAATGATGAATATTTGAAATGTGACTGCTTGGCTAAAGGCTAAGGCTGTCTTGCAAATCCTCTCTCTGTCATGCCAGACCCAGTGGCTCCAAAAAACTCACACGCACAAGAGTCTGTTGACACAGTGGGCTGAGTAAGCCCCCACCTTCACTCTGCTATTGGCTGCTGGATGGATCATGACACTGGTAGTTGTCTTGTATCTCAGCAAATCTTTGACATAGCCACACCAAACTTGGATGGTGCACTTTGAATTACACGACAATTACATTGTTCTTGTAAAGTGGAAGTACATGGCAGCCCTTGGACCAAATGAGTAAAAAGTTTAGATTTATGGCACAATGTTCTAACTTCTTCACTAATTGAAAATATTGGCCTTTTTTTCTCTCTTCATTCTTGTGTTCATATTGCCATTGTACTTTAAACCTTCTTTAAAACCACCTTATTTTGGGTATTTATTTAAATGTTTTGTTTTCACTAAGTGAGCAACCCATTACCAGTTTACCTTGGCAACTTGTTAAGATAATAGGTGGAGCCACAGACCATGCAAATATTTCTCATTCACATATTAAATCCTTTGTCCCTTGTAGCACACGTGTCACTACAGTCTTGGATATATTCACACCATTGCCTTGTTTTCCTTTCTTCATTCTTTTGTTCCTTTGAATTACATATCAATTCCATAAACTGTTCCAGGAGGAATCCACCATCGCTGCTCGCAGCTATATTTATTGATGGTTTTTCTTAAGAATGCTATAACAACAAAGTCACCCTCTATTATTTATAGAAATTTGTCTTTCAGCTCAGTAACACATAATTATTCAACAAGGCATGCTGTTGTAGGTTGTTTTACTCTACCAAGATCAAAAAACTATGAATCAACGTACAGTTACATATAGGGCAATGCAACAATGGAATTCACTCCCATATTCTATTACTCAATTAAACCTTCAAAGCTTTAAAAAACAACTTAAACATCATTACCTAATATGAACTTTAACTGATGCAGCTATCACATATTTTTTTGTTTCTTTTTGTCTGTTTTATCCGAGTTACGTTTTATATTTGTTTTGTCTGTTTTATGTATCATGAATTGTCTGTGTGTTTTCTTTAAAATGGTATGTATGTCATATGTATGTTGTCGTGTGGTCATCTTTGGACTTATACTGTATATTGTATTTGTCATTTTGAAATATAGACCCCAGGAAGAATAGCTGCTGCTTTGCAAAAGCTAATGGGGATCAAATAAAAACAAACAAACAATACAGCGTTTATCTGAAGCATCTTTGTTTTGGCGTAGGTAATTTTTTGGTAACAGTGGCGCATTATCAAATCAAGCAGTGGTCAATATTGTAGCCATAGGGTAAATACTAATGCCAAATCCACTAGCACATCTGTGTTGTGTATGTATGTAGGAGAGGTATGTATCTGTGTGTGTGCAAACTTTGATGTGGATTTGTATGACATGTTGCCATAGTATATGAGGCATCAGTTTGTAGTCAGTCAGAAGTCAGCACCCAATCTGTCCCTGATATGTGAACAGCTGTGTGAGAGCATGTGTGTGTATGTATGGTCTAAGTGTAGATTGTGTGTATGGATAGTGTGTATCCATGGCGAGTGTGTGTGTACAATGTGTGTGTGTAGAGTATGTGTATGTCGTATGACGTTTCTGTTCTGTCTGTATGGTGTGTGTGTACGGTTTTTGTATATGTGTATAGTGTGTGTAGGGTGTCTGCGTATAGTATGTATGTGTGTGTACGATGGGTTGCGTTACGGTGGGTGATTATGTTTTGTGTCTATTCTTGTTAATGAACTCCGAAGTCTACTGAAGAGAGTGCCCCAAACCAATCAACAGCTGCCACGTTCCCCAACCAACTCTTACACACACATACATGAGCACTGTAGCAGAGACCACACCATCATACCACAATCAGGAATTACCAACCAATGCTCAGAGGTTTAACCAGGCCTTGGCATAACTGGTTCACATCTGAACAAAGGATTTCCATTAAGACAGACATTTAATGGATTACAAGCATCTC
Organism: Protosalanx chinensis; assembly: GCA_030340685.1. NCBI lineage: Eukaryota > Metazoa > Chordata > Actinopteri > Osmeriformes > Salangidae > Protosalanx > Protosalanx chinensis. The sequence continues at coordinate 10,247,096 of CM059325.1, forward strand.
ACAAAGACAATATAACTCATTGGATAATAAAAGAACTATAGGAACTGTGTGACCATTTAGAATTTTTAAGTTCTTTAAATGCTGTGTTGATGTAATGTGTTTAATGTAACTCCCTTCCCCTTTGTTACAAATAGGTCATTCTTAGTACCCAAATAATCATGCAATATTAACAAAACCATTTATGAGTGTTGTATGGACATATGTTGGAATCTACACACAGACATCTGGAATATTTCAACATTGGACATTTCACACCTCGATGTGAAACCACAGGACAGAAACGTCACTCCAACACCTGAACCAATAAGGAGGTGTCCCTCAGTGTTAGAATAATCTTATATAATAATATTATCTTATATTTGCTTATACAACTTTCATAGAATTGTAGCTTTTGTATGTGCCTTGAGTTGTCTTGCAGAAGTTGACCTGGAGATTACCATTTGACTGATGATCTGCAGGACTGGGGTTGTGTCCTGAGGAGGACCAGGCTTAAAACAAACAAGCCATAAAACAGGCTTCCACGAGAACATTCTTGAATGACATTTATTCTGATTGATGTACTATGATTGTGTGAAGACTGATACTTTGATGTAATAAAACGAGGTACCAGAGAGATGTGGGCAGATCAGATTTGGGATTGCCATAAGCACATCTCTGCTGGTCTCCTCATGAGTATATTTTAGACCTTTGTCTCCTTTCTTGTGCGCATATAGATTTAGTTTGAATCTAACACTCAGAAAGAGACGCATCCCCTTTGTTACAGTATGAAGGCCGATCAAAGACATTTACATTCAGCTTCAACATACGGTTTACCTGAGAGCATGCGATCTCAGATTATTCGTCTCTTTGAGCAGGGGGGCTCATAACACCGTGGATGAAACCACGGATGAAAACATGCCTGTTTCCACACAGATCCAGGAAATAGTACAACTGCATTTTAGATGCGATTCTGAGCATCAGTGTGGACAATGCGCCAATTGATTATACAAGTTGGATCAGTAAACGTATTTCTATCCCAAATTTAGTTTCATACTAAAGATATTTCACATCGAATGTTGAATGTATTCCCTTATCTCAAACTACTTTCAAGTTATAGCCTTTTGAAACCTCCAAGTTGAGGTTTCCATTTTCCATTATAGCCGCCACCTTGTGACGTCATCATATGCAAATTAGATGAAAAAACTTCATTCCCATCACAAACTTTTTGTCATACTGAACAATTTTCTCATTGACAGTATACCTTTATCTCAAACCACTTTCAAGTTATAGCCTTTTGAAATCTTGATATCAAAATGTTATATTTTCTTGAAAAAACCCTGGCGCCTAAAGGGTAAACCTTTGTGTATAATATTCTCCGTCATCGGATCTGCGCTAATTTTTAGGAACACACAACTTCAGATCGACTGATTATAAGAGGCGTTACACATTATTCACCCACAAGGTTTTCCTCAATCCCCTTTCCAAATATTGAGGTGGTGCCCTGTTTATTAGATATTCTACAAGATATGCGATACATCCTCACTTTAGTAGTACGTCTATAAAGACAATTTATAGACACCGCAACAAGCACCTACACACCAGATCACGTGTGGGCCTGCAGGATAAAAAGGATGCTTATTATCAGTACACAAATCACCAATATTTTAGACACCCTTACAGTCATAAACCAACCGGTGAATATAATAGGTTTTGAAAAGTATTTGGTTTATGCTGTGATTGAGAGAAGGACTGTCTTTTAAACAGTCAAAATCTTGATAAACAGTCAAAATATAGATATGTCCGATGTTGGGGCATCTATAATATGTCTGTCTATTTTTACTACCGGAGGCTGTAAGGGTCTATGTTTCCAAGAACCGTAACTCTGCTGAGCTCTGATAGCGAGCAGATTTTTGTGAGATTTTGCGATTGGTAAACATCAGTCCTTCCAGATTTGCAACCATGCTCTGGAAACTCTTTCACACAAACACACGTGCACATGCACACACAAATTACAAAGCCAAGAAGACAGTTTCATGTGCTTTTTGTGTGCACTGAATCCCTGATTGCATGTTTGTTCATCTATGTGTTTGTTTGTGTGCTTGTTTATCAGCTTTAGTGGTGATCTTTTGTGTGTATTTGTGTTAGCACTGTCGTTGCTGAGCACTAGCTATAGTAAGCGCCACAGTAATACAACTGGGGAACACTAACTTTCTAATGGCAGATGAACTGAACAGGAAGGGAACTGACAGTCCAGTTTCCCAGAGAGACCCCCGATATATGCTCTATTACACCCCATCACAAACAATCAGCATCTCAAACAACCTCAGTCGCTCTGTCCAAGACGGTTTTAGTGTCCTTTTGTGCTGTAATTTTCTGGCACTTGTATTCTCCTCCACAGTGTACCTGTGTATCGAGTGTGTGTATTTGAGTGTCAATGTGTGTGTATGTCATTCGCGTGTCTCACTCAACAGAACCTGTCACACACAAGGAACTTCATCTTCTCGTTGCCAGGGTAACTGCTTTGAGTGACAGACGAAGACGAAAGAGGTAAGGCGATGGGGGTCGCTGCTTGCATGCGACTGTCTCCCTTCCTCCCTCCTAATCTCTTTCCTCTGTCACCCAATTTCCTTTTCACTATCACCCATTTTCGACAGTCTGCATTTGCTTTCTCTGTCTAACTTAAGATCTGCCTGTGTCTCTCTTGCCACTTTTCTCATTCTTGAGCATTCGCCGATCTTTGTGTTTTTTTCTGGTCATTTTAGTCATGTTAGTATTATTACCATGATTGGTCCTCATACATTTCCAGACATTGCTCACACTCCATTTCTCTTCTTCTCTCTTCCTACCCCCATAATTCCACCCTCCCTCAGTAGTATTCCAGGCAGACTAGCCTGTCTGATGGTCTAATTTAGGCTGACAGGACATTCATCATTATCCTATCCACAGCCTTTAACTGCCTGAAAAAGAAACATCACTGAGTGTTAGTGGGTTCGTCCCTCATTTCATTTCGATTTCTCCTTTTAAAAATTATGATATGCATGTGCACATGTGTGCACACATGTACACATGTACATGCATCCAAAGCACACGCAAACACACACACAGGGCCGGCTCTACCTAATTTAGTGCCCCCAGAGTCTAGAGAAATGATCCACAACTACTGTACTTTCCTCCTATAAGGTGGTTCTAATTTATAACCTTCATTTGACCAGTTCCAACACTCTCTCAAAGCTTGTGGGACGTTACCACCTCCCCCTCCACTCTCTACTGCTTTTTACCCTCATTGCCTATCTCTCCACAGTGCTCTCTGAAATCAGGAATTTGAGCATCAGAAAAATGCACCTGCCTTTCTTTGTGTTGTGTATGTATGTCAGTGGTTTGTGTGTGGTGGAATGTGTGTGTGTGCTTGATGGAGTGAGTTTGTGTTTGGTAGAGTGTGAGGGCTTGTGACAATCGTCTCTTCATGTAGAAAAGTAATGACATAGACAAAGGATTACGGTTCAAACATCTTTACAAAATGAGTGGGTAGATGACATGCGTGTGCGCATGGTACTATGTGGCTGTGTTTGTGTGTGTTGTACTATCCCTTCAGGATTGCGTGGGTGAGTTGTGCCACCACACACCATGGGTTCAGGGTGAAGGGGCATACACACATACACACACACACAAATTCTTGCTTCAGTCAACTGCAAAAGAGCAAAGTAACATTGTAAGAGATTACAAGGCTTGGTGACATGTCTGAAGCAGAATCCAAGGCACGACCTCTGAACCTACATCATGAGCTGGAGGCAAGGCTGCACTGGGTGGTTTGTAAACCAAAATACTTTTATTTTCTTTTGTTGTGGCCGTAAGTTTAATACAGGCAGGTATCTTTAAATATTTTATTATTACAGGTCTAAGGCCTGAAAAGTAAACAAGATGTGAACCAAAATCTTGCCTATTATTGGACCACCTATGTTGAGTATTATTAATGAATCTATTGAAACTGGCCAAGTCAGTCAGTCAGTCAAAAAAGCTATTATCAAACCTTTACTTAAAAAAAACTTGGATCCTGGATGTCTCTGCAACTATAGGCCAATTTCAAACCTGCCATTTCTCTCTAAAATTATTGAGAAAGTTGTAGCACATCAGCTCACTGAACATCTTACCGTAAATCAGCTATATGAACCTCTCCAGTCTGGATTCCGTTCTCATCACAGCACTGAAACTGCACTAGCTAAAGTAGTCAATGATCTTCTATTAGCCTCTGATGCAGACTCTATCTCTGTCCTGATTCTTCTTGACCTAAGTGCAGCATTCGACACTGTCGATCATCAGATTCTCCTGGAACGTATGGAAAATTATGTTGGAATTTCAGGAATTTCACTTCAGTGGTTTAGATCATATCTATCTGATAGATCACAGTTTGTCCACTATGATGGCCGCTCATCCAGGAGCTCCCTTGTGAAATATGGAGTACCACATGGTTCTGTCTTAGGCCCTTTGCTATTTTCTCTATACATGTTACCTTTAGGAAATATAATTAGAAGTTTTGGTGTACATTTTCACTGCTATGCAGATGACACCCAGTTGTACCTCTCCCTTAAGCCTTACGAACTGCCTCATGCTCTGGAAAAATGTGTCTCCGGGATAGGAAATTGGATGTCAGCAAATTTTCTACTTCTGAATTCTGATAAAACAGAGGTGCAAATCTTTGGACCAAAGAAGTACAGGAACAATCTATCCAATTTTACCCTAGACTTAAATGGCTTCAAAGTCTCTCAAAGCCAGCTGGTAAAATCTGGCCTTCTTGCACCTTAGGACACTAAGATCCAAAGATGCTGGCTATTTGGTGATTTCCAAAATTAACAGAAAAACTGCTGGAGGTAGGGCTTTCTCATATAGAGCGCCTCTTCTCTGGAACAAATTACCTGTTTCAGTTAAGGAGGCTGATACCGTCTCGACATTCAAAGTTAGGTTAAAAACATTTTTATTCAGTCAGTACTATGACCGTTGAAGTGTGTGGATGTGCTGGGTTAGTTAGTGTGAAGTTATTCAATATCTGTTGTACTGTGAAGTTATTCAATATTTGTTGTAATATGATAGCGATCTCTTGTGGTAGAAAGAACACCATTTACGGTGGGAGTTATTAGGTTAGTGTAGTTAGCTTAGTAAAACTTAAAAAACTTACTACTGTGAATTTTGCATCATTGTTTACACTACTGTGAATATACCCCCCCCCCCCCCCCCCCCACACGTACTATATATATACCCATTCCAGTCTGTATCTATGTTATTTGTACTTCCATGTTACCTGTATCATTTGTACTATTGCATCACTTGTATTATTTGTTTCATTTGTATTATTTGTTTATATGTATCATATCTGTAGTGTATTTTACATTGTATTTATTTATATTTTATTAGTATGCCACATATATGTTCTATGTTTGCTCATTCCTGCCAAAGTGAATTCTATGTTTGTTAACCCTTGCATAGCGAATAAACCCCCATTCTGATTCTAAAACCGTACAGTTAGAGACGACAAGAGACATGGCTTTCAAAAGATACTATCTTTTGCACAAAAAATAAATAAAAATAATATATATATATATATATATCTTGGAGTTTTCTTTCTTGGAACAGATTTATGTTCCAACTGAGGGGGGCTGGTGCTGTCTTGGTGTCTAAGGCTGTGTCAATAGCCCCTTTTTGGGGTCTTTTTAATTGCTGCATTAGCCCACACTGACCGGTGGGGACCTCATTCTGAATATTGCTATAACTGTTAGCTGTTCCTTGCACTCTCTAACATCTCCTCTACTTCGTCTCACTGTCCTCCCCTCCATGCAGGGGCGGATCTACGGGGGGGCAGCCGCCCCCCCACTTGAGAGCCTTGCCCCCCCAGCTACCCACGTACTGTTGTCCCATGACCCCCTGCCAAGACCTCTTGCCACCCCTTTGCCCCCCCATGTAAAAATGTCTAGATCCGCCCCTGCCTCCATGGACATCGGCCAATGTTGGACCTGGTGCCAGTGGACATCGATCTGAGATGGTCTTCCAACCCCGGATCTGGTCGCCAGCCGGACGTCAGTCTCCCTGATGGACAAGGAGAGAGTTCCCGGTCCTTTTCCTCATCCCCCTGCGTGTGATGCTGCGCCAATCATGGGCCCAAGCCCAGTGGCTGCCTAAATTGACTTTGTGCAACCTAAGACCCAAGTTGAGCATTGAGTATTGATGTTTCAACAACTTGTTAACTCTCTCTAGAGTTATGACTGTTTTAGCCTGTGTTCTGCTCTTCAGTTTCTCCAAACCGTCCCTGGAGGAGGGGATCCCTCACTGAATTGCTCTTTCCAAGGTTTCTTCAATTTTTTGTTCGTAGTGAGTTTTTCTGGGAGTTTTTCCTTGTCTTCCTTGAGGGTTTAGGTTAGTTGAGGGGCAGTTCTATGGGCATATGTGAAGCCCTCTGTGACATTGCTTGTAAAAAGGGCTATACAAATAAATGTTGATTTGATTTTAATTTAAATACTCAAGCGGTGTTCCCACATTTTTGTGAAATATATACAGTATTTTTTGGTCCCTAAGATATTCACAGTTCCAGGTGAGACGTGAAAGAGGAGAGAGGGGAATCAGCATCCATCACACCACAAGTGGATCCCGCAAGTTGTTAAATGTTGCAGTTGATATTGTGGGTCATTCGCGCTTACTTTATTCTTTTCGCTATCACTGTCTTCATTTTACTTCATCACTTCCACTTCCACAAAATGCATGAAAACAGAGAGTGAGCATGAGAAAGAGTGAGAAAGAGACAGAGATAGAGAGGGAGCAGCATGGAATCTAATCAAACCAAGGATACTTCACTGATTGCCTGTTCAAAAACAAGAGGGATGAAATTGTTTTGGTTTGTTTCTGCAACACAGCTCACAGACAATTGATACAAATTTTAAATGTGCTGAGTAAGAAACAAAAGGAGCTTAAAACCAAAGAACAAAATTACTCGGTTCACAAATCGCAACTGTTGGATGGCAAAAGGATAATCGGGAGTGTCACTAGCATTCCCCCTCTTTTTCTTTCTTCCCTCAAATAATCACACAGCTTGTTTCTGTCAGACCAGCATGTGAACAAGGTGAAACTCTTGGCAGGATTTGACTAACTCATCAACTTGTTTGCATATTGCACTGAACAAAGGACTATGTGGGTGTGTGGGGGGAGGGGGGGGGGCATCAGCAGAAAAATTGGCCTCCGCAAACCCCCCTCCACCTCCTCCATTCAGATACCAGTGACCTGCGAAGGCCGATCCCTCCAGATTAATTTGGGTCCTAGTTCAGACTGGGGTGCCCTGAGGTCACACCCTTGGCCCTCTCCATGGACAAGGACCCCTGACATGTATATTTCCTGTATTGCATCATGTCACCTCCTATCAACTCAAAAACTACAGATGGAATTTAAAGTCTTCAGGTGAAAATCTCTCAGCTATGCTTTCCTTAACTGTGTTGCCATGAAACTTGAGGAACATACAGATTCCTAAACCGATTAATCAGTAAAGCAGTATGTCAGCCGCTGCCTGTCGAAAGAAAACATTGTGGCTTTCAGGTGACGGGCAGCAGCATGAGGAGAAATTAGGGATTCTTCTCCATTGAGAGCAGGGAACACCAAGGAGATGAGCGGATTTGTGAGTAGTCCGCTCAACCAAGCACAAGAACTGAATAAAAAGCATATGTGGCTTTAGCAACAGACAAAACAACAGCAGCAACAAAAACAACGTCGCCCCAAACATTAAGTGCTACACCGGCTAATTAAAACATAAGTAAATCACAGCCTTATGAGTTGTAATTGAGCATAATTGCAGAGTTGTTGCTGTATCATGGTTAATTGGTTGGCATTGCTAAGATAATGAGAAAAGTTTGATTACTTTATGCTAAGTGTGTTAGCGAGGTAGCAGGTGGTGTTCAAGGAGATGTCACAAGCGTTCTCCCTTTTTATGTCTCCATCTCAGCTCTCCCTTTCAACTGAGGTAGGGGTTGGGGGGTGGGTCTATGTACCTGGCCAATCTAATCAGTGTGCTCTTGGTCTCACATACACTTCTGAGCAGAATAGTTGTCTCCTGCTCTCTGTCTATCTCGCTTTTTATTGCTGAAACATTCACAATAAACTGCCAAGAAAAGCTTCTGTCTACAAAAGCAGCTTGATATGTTGACATCGGGACCTCTCCACAGATTTAACCAATGTTTAATTTCTGATCATTCTGATATCAATTACCAGTTATCATGTGTGTCTCGATGCAGATGATGCCTTTCTGTTTTGCTTTTTGTTCAGTCAGGGTTATCATTGTGCAGAATGGCAAGAATCATTCTGCTCCACTCATCTAAACTTCGACGTGTAAACATAAAGATATGACACATTTCCGTTTACAACTTTTCTCAATTGCTTGGGCACATTTTTCAAAATGGTCACAGTGCAAATGTCATAACTGTTCGCTGGAACTTCAGAAATGTATTGCATGTCTGCAAAAGGCAGTTACTCACCCAAAACATTTCATTCATGCTTCAAAACCTAGTTTTAGTGTCAGTAATTTGGCCAAGACATATAAAGTATATTTGTCATCTTTTGATGACAGTTGTTTATTCACTGTGTGTGTGTGTTCTTTCACCATGGAAATTCACTGAGGTTGAAAGAATCTGATATTTGTCTAGAAATCTCTATTTATACAGTACATTTATTTTGTACGAATGTATTACATGTAAAGTAAAATCTTGCTTGTTCAATTACTGTTCACTTCATGTCTCAAATTTTCAGTAAGAATTGACTCATCAATATGGATCAACAAGTAATATGCAATTAGTTGTTTTGAAAACCGCAGACAATTTTACTGTTGAAGAAAGGGTTTTGTACGTCTCATAAATGGAGTGACTAAATTGAGCTGAGTTCTGGAATTAATACGTATTTATCAATCTGCAGATTGGGAGAGAAAAAACCAGACCTCTGACAACAAAATGAAGACGAAACAAAGCTTAGATCTCAGTCATGTCTCTCTCCCCTCTAAAGGGGCGAGAGGACCATTTTTTATAGAGCACAAGAATGTAAACACAGATAGTGACAGGCAGGCAGTAATTATGTTACAACAGTCTTCAGAGAAAGAGATTCACTGCTCCTAACTCATGACCACTCTCTGACTAGAGATCATAGGTGTCACAGTTCTGCTCCATTCTGCCATCTACTGGTATCTTTCCCCTCACTCGTCTCCAACTCTCCACACCTGTGTCACATATAAACCTGCTCCTGTCTCTGCTTCAGTGCCAGATCGTAATAGTGTCATGCCTGACTTTCCGGCGTTTATTCCCAGACTGATCACTTGTTGCCGACCTCATCTGTCCCTGACCTGCCAACTTTGTCTCTGCCCTGGATATTACCTCAGTGTAGAGGCAAATCTTTTGCTTTGTTCAGTTTTCAATTTCTTCAATTTACCTCTATTCTAATAAATGACGTGAAGAGCCTGTTTTACTCGTCGGACAACACGGATGTCGTCGCAGCACGGTAAAATGACCGTGTTGCTCCCGCCATCTGTTCTTTATTGAACACAAAAGGTCAAACACAGAACACTTCTTCTCTTATATAGGCATGACCATGTGGGCATGAACAAAAAAACTGACCAAAAAGCAATACTGCGCCCCTTGTGTCCATGTCATGTATTCTATCAATTGTTCTCCATGTAAACAAAACAGTGATTTACTTCTTGACATTGTACTTGAAACAAAACACAAATAAATGACTGCTAATCACAACATTATAATAACAACAATGCACATATACCAAAACAAAATGGCGCTTACACTCAGCCTTCTATTTTTTTGGGCCCCCCTTGTCGGAGGACTACTTTATTTTTTTATTCAATTTATGTACCGTATTTTTTGCACTATAGGGCGCACTGGATTTTAAGGCGCAGTGTCAATGAATGGTCTATTTTCTATATTTTTTCATATATAAAGCGCATTAAGCGGGGAAAAAAACAGTCAGAAAACAGTCCCTCCTCAAGAACTTTTCCCAGCAAGTAACGGAGGCTAAAACCGACTACTTCCTGAAACAGGTGAACAACGCTCCTAACCCACACAAACTGTTCTCTACCTTCTCCTCACTCCTCAACCCTCCTCCCCCCCTCCTCCTACTACCTTGACAGCAGTCGACTTCTCTCGCTTCTTTGGGGATAAAATTGCAGACATCAGCAGTCAATTCCCGGAACCCTCTTTTTCTAACCGCTCCCACACCCTGCCTGAACCCTCTACTTGCCTCTCCTCCTTTTCCCCCTTATCTGAAACAAGCATGTCTGACCTCATTCTCTCCTACCGCCCCACCTCTTGCCCCCTTGACCCAATCCCCTCCCCTCTTTTCCAAACTATTTATCCTTCTATTTCTCCATTCCTTCTTCATGTCCTCAACTCCTCACTCACCTCTGGCACTTTTCCCTCAGCATACAAACAGGCCATAGTCAAACCCCTACTCAAAAAAACCCTCTCTTAACCCAGCCGTCCTCCAGAACTACAGACCAGTCTCACTGCTTCCCTTCTTTTCTAAAACAATTGAGCGTGCCGTAGCTAACCAACTGTCAAGCTTTCTTTCCCAGAACAACCTTCTGGACCCCAACCAGTCGGGCTTCAAGACCGGCCACTCCACTGAGACTGCCCTCCTGTCGGTTACCACGGCCCTCCAGTCTGCCAGAGCAGCCTCAAGGTCTTCTGTTGTCAATCTGCTAGACCTCTCTGCAGCATTCGACACAGTCAACCACAAGATCCTGCTCGCCACACTCGAAGAGATGGGCATCACTGGCACTGCGCTTAAATGGATCTCATCATACCTGACAGGAAGGTCCTATCAAGTCTCCTGGGGAGGGAAAACATCTGGTACCCGCCTGCTCTCCACTGGGGTCCCACAGGGTTCCGTCCTTGGCCCGCTCCTATTCTCTCTTTACACCACCTCACTCGGGCCAATCATCGCCTCCCATGGCTTCTCCTATCACTGCTACGCTGACGACACGCAGCTATATCTATCCTTTCCCCCAACTGATCAAGGGATATCGACCAGAATCGAGGCCTGCCTCTCTGACATCTCAGCCTGGATGACCCGACATCACCTCCAGCTGAACCTCGCCAAAACGGAACTCCTCATCATCCCTGCCAAACCCTCAATCACCCACGATCTCTCCATCACTATGGGATCTGCAACAGTGACCCCTTCACCCTCCGCCAGGAACCTGGGGGTCATCTTGGATGACGAGCTCTCCCTCACAGCTCACATTGCTGCAGTCTCTCGGTCATGTAGATTCACCCTCTACAACATCAGGAAAATCAGAAAATACCTCTCTCAACATTCCACCCAACTGCTAATCCAAGCCCTAGTCCTCTCAAAGATGGATTACTGCAACTCGCTACTAGCCGGCCTTCCTGCAAATGCAACCCGTCCCCTTCAGAGGATACAGAATGCAGCCGCTCGTCTGGTTTTCAACCTACCCAGACGCTGTCACGTCACCCCGCTCCTCATCGCCCTCCACTGGCTTCCCGTCATGGCCCGCATCAGATTCAAAACCCTGGTACTGACCTTCCGGGCGGTAAACGGGACTGCCCCGACCTATATCAACTCTCTCCTCCAGCCCTATACCCCCACCTACGATCATCTGCTGACAACCGTCTAGTGGTATCCCCCCTCAAGAGCGCCAGAGCGCAACACAAACTCTTCCACTGCCTGGCTCCCCAATGGTGGAATCAACTCCCGACCTCCATCAGAAGCACGGACTGCCTTCTAACCTTCAAAAGAAGGCTTAAAACTAACCTATTTAGAGAATTTAATGGCACTTAACAATAGTATGTCATTTTACCTGATCTAATGTATTATGTGTTGTATCTCTTGCTTTATATTCATAATCGTTGTGTTATGCATTTATAGTTCTTCCTTTGGCACTTATTGGTTCTCATGATGTATGATTCACGATCTAAATATCCGACTGTGTTCGGGGTCTATCACGTTGCTTTGCTCAATGACTGATGCTCTTTGTAAAAGCTCTCTCTTGTAAGTCGCTTTGGATAAAAGCGTCTGCTAAATGAATAAATGTAAATGTAAATGTAAGAGCCTGTTTTACTCGTCGGACAACACGGATGTCGTCGCAGCACGGTAAAATGACCGTGTTGCTCCCGCCATCTGTTCTTTATTGAACACAAAAGGTCAAACACAGAACACTTCTTCTCTTATATAGGCATGACCATGTGGGCATGAACAAAAAAACTGACCAAAAAGCAATACTGCGCCCCTTGTGTCCATGTCATGTATTCTATCAATTGTTCTCCATGTAAACAAAACAGTGATTTACTTCTTGACATTGTACTTGAAACAAAACACAAAAATGACTGCTAATCACAACATTATAATAACAACAATGCACATATACCAAAACAAAATGGCGCTTACACTCAGCCTTCTATTTTTTTGGGCCCCCCTTGTCGGAGGACTACTTTATTTTTGTATTCAATTTATGTACCGTATTTTTTGCACTATAGGGCGCACTGGATTTTAAGGCGCAGTGTCAATGAATGGTCTATTTTCTATATTTTTTCATATATAAAGCGCATTAAGCGGGGAAAAAAACAGTCAGATAAATTAGTCAAATAATATTATGGTGAAGCACAGTATGTATTACTCCGCGACACTCCTGGCTACGGTAGCCGTAATGCTGCAAGCGGTGCGGCTTTGTAGTTTACCAAAGTCGTACAAAAACATTTTGATTTAGCACCATGAGCGCCTTGTACCACACAAAAATCACTTAGAGGTCAGTAAATAAAAATTTTTATCCATATATAAGGCGCTTCGGATTATAAAGCGCAGTGTCGTTTTTTGAGAAAAATAAAGGCTTTTAAGTGCGCCCTATAGTCCGAAAAATACGGTACAAGTAGTGAAGTAGTAGTACTCCAGACTGGCCCACATCCACCCTGTTACCAATAACTGTGTTGGTTATAAAGAACAAAAAGGAGTAAGTAAATAACAATAATTACTTAAATAAGTATATGACTAAGTCTTAAAAAGTCTATGAATAACAAAAAATTCGGCCAAATGAAACTAATTACAGGGGGATGCGGACAGACAAGGTGATGGACAGACATATATAGACAACTAGAAAAATATTCCTAAAGAAATTGTCAGTGTGCGTGACTCTGGGACTTTCCCATACATCATTGACACTGTTGAGTAATTTTCAGAATTTGACTTCTACCATTGCTTAGGTATGTGACAGATCAAGCTTTCAACAGGTGTTCTATGCTGATGCGCTAGTACAGAGATATTCATTGCGCGGCTCGCGAGCCACATGCGGCTCGTCAAGCTTTAATTGGTGGCTCGCACTGGCATACTAGCTTATAACAATATGGTAACACAGCCAAAAAAATCACATGTGCTACATAAACATGCAGTGAACACAAACGCAAACATCTGCATAACACTTAATAAGTACCGTATTTTTCGGACTATGGGGCGCACTTAAAAGCCTTTATTTTTCTCAAAAAACGACACTGCGCCTTATAATCCGCTATATATATATGAAAAAAATACAGAAAATAGACCATTCATTGACAGTGCGCCTTATAATCCAGTGCGCTCTATAGTGCAAAAAATACGGTAATAATTATAAATTACGTAATTTTCTGCGGTCTTGCCTGAATACGGCCCGCCTGCAAACCCGCGCGTCGTTACGCACCAAGCGGGGATTGACTACGGACAGAGGATGGAGCAAGCCAGTTTGAGATGCGGGCACAATGGGTCGTTTTTTAAGTAAAAAAAAACAAAAAATCAGCATGAAGACGACTGAGAGGGGGCGAGCAGGACAGACAAATTATTATTTATTCTTCATGGCATGAACCCTCTGTGCTTAATATGCAAACAAACCCGCGTCGGTCACTTGAGCGTCAAAAATGTAACCCACAAGTTCGAAAAACGAGTAAAAACTTCACTGATTGCCTAAGCGCTAATTTCAGCATTGGTCGCTAATGTTAGCAAACAGCATATCTTTACAGCTAGTTGGAATGTCAGTTGTAAATCCTGACCGATAAGCACATGAATACCTATGAGCCAAAATGTTAAAGAAGTCAAAAACCTAAATTTTTTATAGCATGCTAGCGAAAGAGTTGAAAAAGATGTTCACTTACCTCAGACTTCGAGCCAGAGAGGAAGAGTTGAGTACAGTTTATAAATCCACCCGAAACAGTTGAAAAGCGCACCCCTCAAACAGGAAGGATTTCTGGCCAAACTGTGTTTCCAATCATAAAACCAGGTTAACGTGAAGCAGGCTGAGCCCTTCCTGAACGTCTACATAGGCATTTTGTGTTGACAAGTGAAGAAATTTGCTCTTGGGAGCAATTCAAAGTGTTCGTTTTCTTTCTTTTTAGTTACTTTCCCGCCACTTTTAACATTGGGAGTCTATGAGGCTTTTCATGGGTGCTGCGGCCGAATCTTCGCATGTCAAGCTAAAACAATAAATCTGACAGATAAAGTAAAGCAAGTGTGAGCTAAAGGACACATTTTCCTACGTTTCTATGTATAAATTGTGTCTGTAGTGGCATTTGAGGCCACGGTAGTCGAATACGTTTTATTTTTCACAGATTTTTCTCTCTCCTCTCCACTCTAGCGATGACATCACGCACTCTAGCTCTCAAACATTCTCTCCATTGACACCCATTCATTTTTTTGTGTGGTTTTTGGCAATTTTTTGCAAAATTGTTCGCCAAAAGACTCAGAAAGAAATCATAGCACACATGTCAGGGCCGAGCCGCACGCTTTGATACAACTTTTGTGCATATGCGTCAAAAACTCTGGTAGTACGTCAAAAACTCACAGAGGTGTTCAGTAAGGCCAAGGCAACCTCCCTTCCCCAAGACTACATTAAAACAGTGGCTTAAAAAGATACTGGACGTTTACAGAATGAAGGAACTTACAGCCAAACTGCGTACATTTTTTTTTACTCTTTCATTAGAAAGTGGTCACTTGTTAAGAGATATTTAGAAAGGAAAGGATTATTGATGGATAGAAAACAGTAATGAAAACTTTCCGAATAAGTATGTTTGTGTTTACTTGTTCCTGTTCATTGGATTGTTGCAATATACAGCGCCCTCCATAATTATTGGCACCCCTGGTTAAGATGTGTTTTTTAGCTTCTAATAAAATAAATTTTCTTTCTAAATATTATAGGACCACAATGAAAGAGTGAAATCCAGGCTTTAATTCAAGGGCATTTATTCAGTCGAAAACAACATTAAGAAAAACATTTTTAAACATAAAATCATGTGTTCCACAATTATTAGCACCCCTGATGTTAATACTTTGTACAACCCCCCTTTGCAATCAAAACAGCACCTAATCTTCTCCTATAATGTTTCACAAGATGTGAGAAAACAGAAAGGGATCTTCGACCATTCCTCTTTGCACAATCTCTCTAAATCATCCAGCAACCTGGGCCCTCTCCTCTGCACTCACCTCTTCAGCTCACCCCACAGGTTTTCAATGGGGTTGAGGTCTGGGGACTGAGATGACCAAGGGAGGACCTTGACTCTGTGTCCAGTGAACCATTTCTGGGTAGATTTGGCCATATGTTTAGGGTCATTATCTTGCTGAAAGACCCAGTGACGACCCATCTTCAGCTTTTGGGCAGAGACCACCAGATTTTGATTTGAAATGTCCTGGTATTTCAAAGCATTCATGATGCCATGCACCCTAACAAGGTTCCCAGGGCCTTTGGAAGAGAAACAGCCCCACAGCATCACCGATCCTGCCCCATACTTCACAGTAGGTATGAGGTGCTTCTCTGCATACTCATCTTTTTTGTTCCACAAGACCCACTTAGAGTGTTTGTTGCCAAAAAGCTCTATCTTTGTCTCATCTGACCAAAGCACACAGTCCCAGTTGAAGGTCATGTACCACCTAGCGAACTCCAGACGTTTGCATTTGTGATATTGAGTGAGAAAAGTTTTTTCCTTGCATGCCTCCCAAACAGCCTGTTGGCATGTAGATTGCACCTGATGGTTGTTTTGGAGACTTTGTGACCCCAAGATACTACCATTCCTTGCATTTCTGTGACAGTGAGCTTTGGAGATTTTTTTATTTCTCTCACCATCCTCCTTACTGTGCGTAGTGGCAAAATGAACTTGCGTCCTCGTCCAGGCTTGTTTACCACCGTTCCAGTAGTTTTAAACTTCTTGACGATTCCTCTGACTGTAGATATGGGCAGATATAAGCGAGTGGCTATTTTCTTGTAGCCATTGTCTGATTTGTGAAGGTCGACACACATCTGCCTTACTTGAATGGCATATTCCTTTGTCTTTCCCATGTTTAAGAGAAATGGCCTCTGTGTCACGCCATATTTATACCCCGGAGAAACAGGAAGTTATGAGTTACTAATTAAATGTTCCTACATACTCTGATCAACTTTGTAAACTACTGTAGAAATGAGAGAAATACTTTAATCACATTTATTTCCTAGGAATTGTTAGGGGTGCCAATAATTGTGGAACGGGTGATTTTATGAAGTATTTCTTAGGCTGTTTTCACATATGTTGGTGCGCACCGTGATGCGGCTTTGGAGCGCTCCAAAATACATTGTAGTGCGGTCGGTGTTCACATATGTTGTACTCGAAACGCCGCACCGTATACCATGTGACAACTGTCAGCGCTGTCATTGGTCTCTGACAGCTCTGACAGCTCTGACCCCCATGACCACCCCCCACATGTTTCCATGACAACCAGCCTAACAGGCAGAAGCTAGCGGAAGCTATTACAGGACTCAATGCCAAATTTGACGACTCATGATAACCCTTTCTCACGGAGCCGTTTGCTAAACACCCCGTAAACATCACTGTTTTTGTGGGTGGAAGACAACTGTGCATTAATAAAATAATCGCTCCAAATATCCAGTAGACAACGAATCTCAGTGACATGTGAAGAACTTCCTGTATTTGGTTCGGCCCGAGGTCGAGCAGCGTTCACACCACAGATGGGTCGCTCCGAGACCGCTCCGAGACCGCTCCGAGACCGCTCCGAGACCGCTCCGAGACCGCTCCGAGACCGCTCCGAGACCGCTCCGAGACCGCTCCGAGACCACCTGTTTAGAGCGAGTCTTCAGTGAGAGAGTAAGGCTTTTAACACATCTTAAACAGGGGTGCCAATAATTATGGAGGGCACTGTATGTAAACATATGCATCTCTCAACAACAACAAAATAAACAGTGCCAAATTGTTATAGTGTCATGCAGCGTTTCCAGCGTTTATTCTAGGACTAATCACCTGTTGCCGACCTCGTCTGTCCCCGACCTGCCAACTTTGTCTCTGCCCAGGATATTACCTCAGCCTTCGTATAAACTGTGTAAGACTCCAGCACCAAATAAAACCCTTACCGATCGCTATCCTGTCTGCATGTGCTGCTTTTGAGTCCTCACCATACCCGTGACAATAGGTCTCTTTCTCCTGACCCCAAACCTTTATTAACCCTGAGACACATGCCAACTAGTATCCAATGACTAGTTCCATTGATTAGTGATTAATGTAGGTACACAAGAAATCCAATTTATTCCATAGTAGCCTACTAACTGTTTGCAGACACATGCCAAAGTGTTTGGAATTTGCTAAAATCAATCAGAAGTAAGAACAACACCAAATTTGAGAAAATTTACTAATGTAAACATGGTCCCATAGACACTGTAGGCTACAGTCATACTAATAAGGATAACATTGTGTTCCCATACCATCTTCCTCTATTTCTAAACAAACTCCAATTTATGATGAAAATTCTAGTGATGTTAATGAACATATTCAAAATGAACGAATCTTTATAAAGACTATGGAGTAACGAGCCCTCTCAAAGAGTGGTTGGTAGACTTTTCCGCGCACCGGAACTGTACGCGTACATTCAGCACTCGGAACTAGCGGTAACAGAACATTTCGTTCATTTTTTTACTGGGTCTTCAGGTATGAGTCTTTCGGAAATTTTTCACGTTTTGTATCTTTTTTTGTATGTTTTTGTATCTTCCGCTATAGCTCCTAGTACTGAGCCTATGCAGGTCAAAAATGAAAATCCCCAAAGTAATACGAAATGAACAACGAACAAATCCTTGTTTGTGAACGAATCGTTCATGAAAGGCTTTGAAAGGCCATGAAAGGCACGATGTATCTACGTCACATCCTGGGCTCCGTACATGAATGCTCTCTCTTTCAATCATACACTGTTTTACAGCAAGGACAAAATAGTATTCTGAGTCATGACTGGTAAACCTTGGTCTTCTGTTGCAACCAAGTCAGTTTCATTGTGAGTAGTGCTTGATTGATGGGAAAACCTGCACCCTATTGGCCCTGGATGGCACAAAAAAAGACAATCAACCAAGGTGCTCTCGTTTTTTAAATCTTTCAATAAAACGGTTGCAAAAAAGAAGAAACCAAGTCACTTTCAACATTCCTTGTGACAAGCATGAAGCATGTGATTACAAACGCACACAAACAGCAAACATCCTTGGGCTGAATCATTTCATTTCTACACATGCTTTTTTCATGACAGATAATCCCTGCTGTATGTTTCAAACACGAGTTTGTCCGGTCTTGGAAGGTTCTCAATATCACCCCATTTGTGATTCTGAGCAAGAGTGGTCTTCTGACGGGCAACATCTTCAAGGTCTTCTGTCAAGCGTTTGAATTTGGACACCCACATGTCTTTGTCAGCTATGTCAACCAACTCCAGATCAGGTTGACTAACACCTGCAAATGCAGTCAAATTTTTGCAGGGATGGATCGGAGGATGGATCATCCTCTCCGTGAATCGCCACCTTAACGTGGTGGAGGGGTTTGAGTGCTTGGATGATCCTAGGAGCTATGTTGTCGGGGGTTTTATGCCCCTAGTAGGGTCTCCCAAGGCAAACAGGTCCTAGGTGACTAGCCAGACTAAGAGCGGTTCAAAAAAACCCTATGATGACAAAACCAGCGAAGTCAGTTACGTCGCCTGGATCGGCGAAACCGGGGCCCCACTCTGGAGCCAGGCCCAGAGTGGAAGCTCGCAGGCGAGCGCCTGGTGGCCGGGTCTTTTCCCATGGGACCCGGCCGGGCCCAGCCCGAAAAGGCGACGTGGGACCACCTTCCCGCAGGCCCACCACCCGCAGGAAGGACCGTAAGGGGCCGGTGCTGTGTGATTTGGGCGGTGGTCAGGGGCGGGCGCCTGGAGTTTGGGGAGGAGTTCCGGGAGGCCATGGAGAAGGACTATAGGTCGGCCCCAAGGAAATTCTGGCAAACCGTTTGGCGCCTCAGGAGGGGGAAGCAGTGCTTCACCAACACTGTTTACGGTGCGGGTGGGGAGCTGTTGACGTCGACTGGGGATGTTGTCGGACGGTGGAAGGAATACTTTGAGGATCTCCTCAATCCTGCCGTCACGTCTTCCGAGGAGGAAGTAGAGACTGGGGACTTCGGGGCGGACCCGCCTATCACCCGGGCTGAAGTCACTGAGGTAGTCGATGGGCTCCTTGGTGGCAGGGCTCCGGGGGTGGACGACATCCGTCCTGAGTACCTGAAGTCTCTGGATGTTGTGGGACTGTCCTGGTTGACACGCCTCTGCAGCATCGCGTGGCGGTCTGGAACAGTGCCTATGGATTGGCAGACCGGGGTGGTGGTTCCCCTATTTAAGAAGGGGGACCGGAGGATGTGTTCCAATTACAGAGGAATCACACCCCTCAGCCTCCCCGGTAAGGTCTACGCCAGGGTACTGGAGAGGAGAATCCGGCCGATAGTCGAACCTCGAGCAGTGTGGTTTTCGTCCTGGCCGCGGAACACTGGACCAGCTCTACACCCTCTACCGGGTGCTCGAGGGTTCATGGGAGTTTGCCCAACCAGTCTACATGTGTTTTGTGGATCTGGAGAAGGCATTCGACTGTGTCCCTCGTGGTGTCCTGTGGGGGGTACTTCGGGAGTACAGGGTCCGGGGCCCTTTGTTAGGGGCCTTCCGTTCCCTGTACAACCGAAGTAGGAGCTGTGTTCGCATTGCCGGCAATAAGTCAGACCTGTTCCGGGTGCATGCTGGACTCCGCCAGGGTTGCCCTTTGTCACCGGTTCTGTTCATTGTTTATATGGAAAGAATTTCTAGGCGCGCCCAGGGGGCGGAGGGTTTCCGGTTCGGGAGCACGGGATCTCATCCCTGCTGTTTGCGGATGATGTTGTCCTGTTTGCTTCCTCGAGCCGGGGCCTTCAGCATGCTCTGGAGCGGTTTGATGACGAGTGTGAAGCGGCTGGGATGAGGATCAGCACCTCCAAATCCGAGGCCATGGTACTCGACCGGAAAAAGGTGGCTTGCCCCCTCTGGGTGGGTGGGGAGCCTTTGCCTCAAGTGGAGGAGTTCAAGTATCTCGGGGTCTTGTTCACGAGTGACGGAAGGACGGAACGTGAGATTGACAGGCGGATCGGTGCAGCGTCTGCAATGATGCAGTCTCTGTACCAAAGCTCTCCATTTACCGGTCAATCTACATTCCTACTCTCACCTATGGTCGTGAGCTTTGGGTCATGACCGAAAGGACAAGATCGCGGATACAAGCGGTCGAAATGAGTTTCCTCCGCAGGGTGTCCGGGCGCTCCCTTAGAGATAGGGTGAGGAGCTTGGTCATAGGGTGAGGAGTCTGGGCTTCCCTGCTCAGACTGCTGCCCCCACGACCCGGCCCCGGATAAGCGGAAGATAATGGATGGATGGATGGATGTTGCTGAAATATGTTAAAGAATTATAATGTGAAGAGTTTTCTAAGTTTTGTTAAGTAGGGATGTTCCTGTATAATATTTAACCTGGATCTACCTAAAAAAAAACTTTTATACACATTAGAAATGTTGCACTGTTCCTAGAGTTTTTGTTTAGTTTGGGATGTAATGTATTTTTGGTACCCTTTGCTTGCTGTAGTAAGGAGAGAGCAAATCAGAAGTGAGAGAGAGAGTCATGTGACAGAGGTAGCGAGAGCACGGGGGAGTGAGAAGAAACAGTTTGGAGCACGCGACAGAGAGCTGCGAGTTGAGTTATAATTATAGTAAAATAATCGTGACAGACGGTTGTATTTGTACATTCTCACTGCCGCCGGTGTATGACTGAGAAGACGGTGGGAGTACTGTGGAGTGTCAGGGCCTCTCGACGAGATTGGACTGTGTCATTTTGCAGATTGTAAAGCTAGCTAGCCTCGGTTAGCCTGAAAGTTGAGTCTGGTTGCTAACAGAGCGGCGGCTGCATTGGAAGAGTGGACCCTGTTTTCTGGGAGGACTACAAGGACTGTCTCTGCGTAAAGACTGTGGAAGAGTGGTAAAGTCTAGACTCGTCAGAGGATCTGTCGTGGAGCTGGGACCAGGACAATTAGTAGATCACCCAACTGTGAGATATCTTAGATAGGATAAAACGGGCTACATTAGTGTTGACATAAAACAAGTCCAGAGTCTTATTGTTCCTGGTAGTGCAGGTGACGTACTGTGTGAATGTTGGTAACACAGACGAGGGTTGAGCATGATTGAAGTCCCCAGAGATGAGGAAGAGGGCCTGTGGGTGCTGTGTCTGTAGTCTGCTGGTAACTGAGAGCAGAGTGTCATGTCTCTCTGTGTCATGTCTCTCTGAATCTCTCTGAAGGCGAGAGGATCATCTTATCATATAGGGCACAAGTATATAAACAGATAGTGACAGTCAGGCACTGACAGTTTCAGAGAAAAAGATTTGCTGCTACCAACCCATGACCACTCTCTGACTAGATATCATATTTCTCCTGACCCCAAACCTTTAGTAACTCTGACACGTAAGAACAATCTACTTCTTATTAATAGCAAGCTCACATAAGACACATACCAACACACAGGAAACCCAATTTCTTCCACAACACCAACATTGCAAGTATTTTAATTTCAAGTTTTGAATCCCGTTTTTTCTTTCTCTTTTCAATGTTCAGTCTGCGTGATCCCTGCCCCCCCTCCCCCATTTCCCTCTTCAATGGATAAATAAAAACACACCAACACCTCACAGCTCTGGGCATGGGCTTGACACATATTCTAAGTGGTTGTGGCATCTCTTGGTGGCTTGGTGGCAAGGGCTTGATGTCTCTCTAAGTGGAATACCAGCAGCCAATCACACGCCTCTATTTAGATTTTCTTATGCATTGTAATTCATAACTTGTTTGTGTCCTTTTGGTCCTGTGTGTGTGTATGTGTGTGTGTTTGTGTGTGTTGTGAATGTGTGTGTCACCAAGTGTCATATTGCAAATTGGGTTCTCTTCCTCAGGCTGTCAAAATTGACAAGCTGTTTATGAAAAGCATAAACAAGAGAGGGGCCTCCTCTCCTCCTGCCCAGAAATCTATTACACTTCTTATTTAATCAACAACTGAAGCTTGGGCTATTTATTGCTTTCCAATCAGACCACTTCACTACGGAACCTGTTTTTATGTTTTAATGAGGCTGCTATTAAGTATTCTTATTCAGCGTACAATGACCTGTTTTTTGGGAACATAATTTGTGTTACATTATTAGCAATTTATAGCTTTTATTTCTATTCTTAATCTTTGTGGTCTAAATGCAGTGAGGAATTGCAACAAAACTAAACACTGAGTGGAGATTTAAGCATTAGTAAATGTAAACATATTCCAATAAACATTTGAAGAATCCTCACAAATGAAATATTATGGTTTTCTAGTGATAAGCATGTGTTTTACCAAGGAACCTTTTCTAAAGAAAGGGTGACATGTAAAGACATCAAGCACCTTTGAGTCAAGAGATTGTCTGAAAATATAGGTCAAGTGAATGTGTGTCCTGATAATGAACAACTTTCTGAAAGAAGCATTCCTTTTTCATTCCACCAATCAGGAAATAATTACTCAGTGGCTGGAAACATTCAGAATTGATTTAAGGATTGGATTTGTTTATCAGAATAAAACTCAAACTCAGTCAAAAGACTTAGGGTCATACAGACTGATCTTAGAAGTTGCAATGTATAATATCCACAAATATAAATCCAGCATGGGTTTTAAAGTTACAAAATATACAATTGTACCAGGACTGCGTACATTGTAGAGATGCAGTGGTGAATGTCCAGTGGCTCATGGTCATATAAACTAACATTGGCGTGCGGAATTAATATTTGTCCAGTGGCTCACATACTAATGGTGTGAGGAATTGAAAAGTTTGATGGCCACAGGCAGGAATGACTTCCTGCGGCGCTCTGTGGTGCTTTTTGGGAGGATTAGTCTTCCACTGAAGGTACTCCTTTGTCTGACCAGCATGTTTTGGAGTGGATGGGAGGTACTGTCCAGGATGGCGTGTTTGGCCAGCATCCTCCTCTCTGACACCACCGCCAGAGAGTCCAGCTCCACCCCCACTATGTCACCGGCCTTACGGATCAGTTTGTTGAGTCTGTATTTCTAATCCTCTATGGTGTCCACACTGACCGCCTAAATGGAAACAGGGGTCACTGGTGCCTTGGTCCTTCTCAAGTCTATGACCAGGTTCTTATACTTATACTTATACAGATGGTTCTGCTCACACCATGAAACAAAGTTCCCCACCACAGTCCTTTACAGTAGACTCCTCACCATCGCTGATACAACCCACCACACAAAGTCATCAGAAAACTTCTGAAGGTGGCAGGACTCTGTGTGGTAGCTGAAATCCGTGTTGTTGATAGTGAAGAGGAAGGGGGAGAGGATGGTTCCTGGGGGCCCCAGTGTTGCTGACCATGCTGTCCGATACACCGTGCTGAGTTTGAGTTTTGATGTTTCATTGACCAATTAACTCTCTCTAGAGATATGACTGTTTAGCCTGTGTTCTGCTCCTCTCTTTCACCAACCATCTCTGGAGGAGGGGATCCCTCAATGAATTGCTCCTTCCAAGGTTTCATAAATTTTTTCTCCCTAGTGAATTTGTTCGGGGAGTTTTTCCTTGTCTTCCTTGAGAGTTTAGGTTGGTTGAGGGTGTGTTCCATGGGTATATCTGAAGCCCTTTGTGACATTGCTTGTAAAAAGAGCTATACAAATTATTTCAATTTGATTTGCTGAAGGTGCAGGGGCACATGCTTTGGTCTGCCAGTGAGGTAGTTTACAATCCAGGACACGAGGGGGGCATCCACCTGCATCGCTGCCAGCTTTTCACCCAGCAAGGCTGGCCGGATGGTATTGAAAGCAAGTTAAGGAACAAGATCCTCACCGTGCTTGCCAGCTTGTCTAGGTGGGTGTAGCAGTGGTTCAGCAGGAAGATGATGGCGTCCACAACTCCCAGCCGGTGCTTGTAGGCGAACTGAAGGGGGTCCAGGAGGGGTCCAACCATGGGCCACAGCTATTCCAGCACCATTCACTCCAGGGTCTTCATCATGTGGGAGGTTAGTGCCACCGGTCTGTAGTCCTTGGAGCCACTGGGATGCGGCGCCTTCAGCACATGGACGAGGCCAGATGTCTTCCACAGAACAGGGACCCACTGTAGACTCAGAAATGCACAAAGCTGGGGGGCACAAACTTTTATCACCCAAGGGTTGACTTTGTCAGGGCCAGCAGCCTTGTTCATGTAGAGTTTCAACAGCTGTCCTCTCACCTGGTCCGCAGTCAGGCACACAGCAGAGGTTACAAGAGGGGAATAAGGGTCGTCCAAACGAGGATGAGCATCGGCCTGATGGAGAGGGGAGGGCAGAGTACTCAGAGTAGCTTGAGGGTCATCAGCAGTAGAGCTGGAGAGGGGATGGGCAGGAACCAGTTCATCAAATCTGTTAAAGAACCGGTTCAGATAGTTGGCCCTGTCCAGGCAGCTTTCGACTCCCCTGTTGCCAGTTGGTCTGAAGCCAGTAATGCTCCTCATACCGCTCCAGACCTCCTTCGTGTTGTTTACATTTATTTATTTAGGAGACGCTTTTGTCCAAAGCGACTTCCAAGAGAGAGCTTCACAAAAAAGCATTGGTCACTGATCATAGCAACGTGATAGTCCCAAAACATAGTGGGTTTATACAATACGAGAGATACATTCAAGTATCTCGGGGTCTTGTTCACGAGTGACGGAAGGACGGAACGTGAGATTGACAGGCGGATCGGTGCAGCATCTGCAGTGATGCAGTCTCTGTACCGGACTGTCGTGGTGAAGAAGGAGCTGAGCCGCAAGGCGAAACTCTCGATTTACCGGTCAATCTACATTCCTACTCTCACCTATGGTCATGAGCTTTGGGTCATGACCGAAAGGACAAGATCG
This sequence comes from Protosalanx chinensis, assembly GCA_030340685.1. Classification (NCBI taxonomy): domain Eukaryota; kingdom Metazoa; phylum Chordata; class Actinopteri; order Osmeriformes; family Salangidae; genus Protosalanx; species Protosalanx chinensis. The sequence goes on from CM059325.1 coordinate 10,272,278, forward strand.
CGGATACAAGCGGTCGAAATGAGTTTCCTCCGCAGGGTGGCTGGGCGCTCCCTTAGAGATAGGGTGAGGAGCTCGGTCACACGGGAGGAGCTCGGAGTAGAACCGCTACTCCTCCACGTCGAGAGGAGCCAGTTGAGGTGGCTCGGGCATCTGTTTAGGATGCCTCCTGGACGCCTCCCCCGGGAGGTGTTCCAGGCATGTCCCACCGGGAGGCGGCCCCGGGGAAGACCTAGGACACGCTGGAGGGACTATGTCTTTCGGCTGGCCTGGGAACGCCTCGGGATCCCCCCGGAGGGGCTGGAGGAGGTGTGTGCGGTGAGGGAAGTCTGGGCTTCCCTGCTCAGACTGCTGCCCCCGCGACCCGGCCCCGGATAAGCGGAAGATAATGGATGGATGGATGGATGGAGACATATATCGTGGGACCCAAAAAGTGCCAAGCGAAGAGCCATGAGAGCATTCAGCTAAACAAGTTTACAAATTGAAGGCAAGCATCTCCAACGGGCAATAGTGTACTTGAAGGAAGCGAACAATAGGACAACAACAACAGCAGCAGTGCACTTGACTGCAAGTACTAAAACCATATGTAGGTTTTGGACCATCAAAAGGACCACAGGTCCCTCAGTTGGAGTCATTATGACCCTGGGGGAGAGGCTGTTATTAGGTACAGTGCCATTGTTATCAAGTGCCTTTGAACTCTCGGAAAAAGGTGAGTCTTGAGTCTTTTCTTGAAGGTGAGGAGACAGTCATTGTTTCTGATGGAGGTGGGGAGTTGATTTCACCATTGGGGAGGCAGACAGGGGAAGCACTTGTATTGGGACCTGGCGCTCTTAAGGGGTGGGGCCACTAGATGGTTGTCAGAGGCGGACCGTAGGTGGCGGGGAGGGGTGTAGGGCCAAAGGAGAGACTTGATGTAATTCGGGGCAGTCCCGTTCACTGCTAGGTAGGTCAGTACCATGGTCTTGAATTTGATATGGACCATGATGGGAAGCCAGTGGAGGGCAATAAGGAGCGGGGTGACATCTGGGGTGAGTGTCTGGGTGGATTGAAAACCAGACGGGCTGCTGCATTTTGGATCCTCTGAAGGGGAAGAACTGCTTGGATTAGCAGCTGGGTGGAATTACAGGTATCTTTTGATTTTACAGATGTTGTAGAGGGTGAATCTACATGACAGCAGCAGGAAGGAAGGACCTGCGGAATCTCTCCTTCACACACCGAGGGTGAATCAGCCTATTGCTGAAGCTGCTCTCCAGAGCGGACAGTGAGTGCAGGGGGTGTGACTCGTGGTCCAGCATAGTTGTCAGCTTTGCCAGGACTCGTCTGTTACCCACCTCCTGCACCTTCCAGTCTAGAGGGCAGCCCAGGACTGAGCTGGACTTCTTGATGACCTTGTCCAGCTTCTTCCTTTCCCTCTCAGTGATGCCGCTGCTCCAGCAGACCACACCGTACATGATGGCTGAGGCCACCACTGAGTCATAGAAAGACTTTAGGGGTGCCCCCTGCACTCCGAAAGACCTCAGTCTCCTCAGGAAGTAGAGCCGGCTCTGACCTTTCCTGTATAGTGCGACAGTGTGGTGAGTCCAGAAATGGACTGGACCAGTTTGATTCCCCGTGGCGGTCTTGTACGTACATTACGTGCAATACCCTGTAATTCTCCTTAAGTGCAATAACTGTCTACATGTCTATATGTCTGTCTATATCTGGTTCACATTCGAGACAGGAACCACTCACTTAACCACGTACTTAACTTACTTATTGTTTAATTAAATCACTTTTTTATACTGTACTATATCATGCCCCCCTTATCGTTATTGTTATACTACCCTGCAACTCTGTGTGCTGTACTATCTAATCTAATCTAATTATAATCAATGCGCTCGGGTGCTTGGTCTGAAGTTGCACAATTTCTGTATGAATTACATTGCAATTCAATGTCTGGTTTGCAGAAGGTTGAATGTAGACAGCTACAACAATGGCATGTGAGAATTCATGTTGCAGATAATCTGGCTTGAGTCCCACAGCTAACAGTTCGATGTCCAGGCTACAGACACTCTGCTTGATGGTAATGAGACCGGGGTGACTTTCCGCTTACCTCCCCCGGTGCGATCCATCGGCCCGAACAGTCTGAAAGCCACTGGGATGTCCTGGTGTAGCCATGTCTCTGAGAAGCACATCGGACTACTCTTGAAACTCCATCTGTTCCCCTTTTCCTCTCTCTACCTGGATGGCAATATGATTAATTCATTGTCCAGTTAAGGGGTGGGTGATTATAAGTTAAATCAGATTTGTTGACGCTTTATTAAAACCTTTAATGGAGTCCTCGATCTGTGTCAATGTGTTTGCCAGTGGGTGAGTGTATGTGATCTGTGTGTGCTAGACTGTGTGTGTGAGTACCCAGATTTATAATAGAATCTCATCCATGCCGCTGCAGGGGTCACTGTATGAGACAGCATTCACTCTTTCTCCTTTTCACAGCATCTGACACAATCAGAAACGGTTTTATTCGCCATGTAAATTGCACAAACACAATTATTTTAAGTAGATAAGTTCGATTAACTAACATAATTTTTTGTATTACTATCTAAAGTTTATTCATTCATTCATTCAAATCTAAAGTTTAAACTAATAAACTTATACAACCATGGCCGGCTCTACCTAATTTAGTGCCTTAGGCGAGATTACTGCGCACCCCCCCCCCCCCCCCTCCCCCCGTGATGAAACTGAAATAAAATACCAAATCAGACCAGACATACAGGCACAGATGATAACTGTGTAGGAAACTAATGAAAAACTCATCACAAGCATAAACAGCGCCGATGTAGTGCACATTTCACATTAAACACGGTGTAGCTAGCAAGCAGAAATAAATAAAACGTCTTCACACAAAACGGCATGATTAAGGGTGCCTTGCAGCGCCCCTCCAGCAGATGGCAATCGAGGCGACCACCTATGTCGCCTATGCCAAGAGCCAGCCCTGTATACAACAAGATAGAGTAGGAAACTCATCTTCTCTTCTTTTGCTCTCAACGGAGGAAGTCACATTTTTCCCTTCTCTCCTTCCTCTCCCCCTTTTCCCTGCTCTTCAAAGCAAGTAACATGGAATTTAGTTGGTCTCTTAATGAAATTGAGACCATTTTCTTGAAGAGATGACTGGGTTTGGGGGAACCCAACTGTCCTGATGGGACGTTCAGCTGGCTACTCGATGGACGCATGGGAGAATTGACTTGTCGTGTGCCTGGCGGTGCTTTCCGTGACGTTGAAGACATCTTCCTATTCGGAACCATGATTACAGGATTTCTGCTGATTGGATTGGGTACTTTCCTGGGATATCGGAAAGTTAACAGTCAAAAGCCCCCAAGGCTGCCCAACATGGGCAGGTGCCGTTGGAACTCAGACTGTTACACAACACAAAAGTGATTACATCATGGAGAAATTGGTGGCCCGTAGAGACCCCCCACAAAAAGCCTAAAATAGTGTATGTACCCAAAAATTAACATTTATAAAACACCTCTAAGCAAAGTTCCCTTAATAAATCGCAGATTACTAGTATGTGAATTATCATTGCACCCCGCCCTGAACATACCTATTAATTTTACCATAATTGATCAATGCAATGCATCTCATGAATGCTAATCTAGATTCATTCTCATGACCCTGGCATTCTTCACAGTGAATCAAGGCTGCGTCGGGGCTTGCCATGTCCGATCCCTCCGAATCTGCGGTGGAGTGATTGACAGGAGAATTTTCAGGAAGTACTTCCTGTCCATCACCCGGAGGCTTGCCCCTCGAGGATGTCGGAGATGATGCTGGCAGCCAGGTTCAGCGTGGCTCGCAACTGGCTCTGAAAACACCTGGATTGGCCATTCTATTGAATTCTCAACTGCTTCTACGGAAGGGGTGTTTCCCCGCAACCATGAGGAACTTTTACTTTTTCATGGAATACGAAGAGCAGTTCCTTCTGCTAAGCCAAGCACTTTATTGAGGAAAAACAAAGAAAAATAGAGCACTTGTTCTAGCCCGTCACCTGCAAAAAAAGCTTGAGTTCAATACGGAAGCCTGTATTGCATCCACCTCCCGTGGCATCCACCTCCCGTTCAGACCTGGGGTCTGATTTATAAACATTGCGTACGCACAAAACGGGGCTAAAAACGTGTGTATGCCAGTTTCCACGCAAAGGTTGTGATTTATAAAAAAACTTGACAGGACAGTGTGCAGTCCTCTACGCAAACTCTGACCCTCCTGTAAACCTAAGCAAATATTGGAGACAGGGCCGGATTAAGGCAATGGGCTTTAGGGGCTGCAGCCCCGGGCCTCGCCACCAAGGGGGCCTCAGGTTGTCCGATGTTGAGTGAGCTGCTCCAAGAAAGCACGACAGTGGGGCTCAAGCTCAAAAACATGAGAGAATGTCAGAATTACTGAAGAAGACTCCAAAACTAACAAATATATGGAGTGCTGCAACAAATCCACCGGCTAGTCAGCCTGCTGCTGCAGCTACCTCTCCCAGCACTGAGCTGCCATGACAGGCAAGTCTGCTGCTAATGCCCTGATAATGGACAACATTAGAAATGCATTACAACAGAGGCATGCCATTTATGAAGAAACCTGCAAATAATTTGGATTTCTTACTCGACTTGAAAAACTCTCCCTCAGTGAAATACGTGAGCAAAGTGTCAGATTGCAGACCAAATACAATGCAGATCTAGCGGATGACTCTCCAGACGAACTAGCGCAGTTTGTAAATGTCTATTTTAGTTGCTCTCACTGACCCAGCAAGACCGAGAAACCTTCTTTCATTAATACGGGAGAGGCATCTCCAAAGTGTTTTCCCAAATGTGGACATAGCGCAAAGGATTTACCTTACATTGCCCGTTAGTAATGCCAGTGGGGAGAGGTCATTCTCCAAATTAGGAATTATTAAGCATACTGTAGACTGAGGACATCAATGTGCGAGGACAGACTGAACAATTTGACTTTAATGTCAATAGAGCATGACATACTGCGCCACCTGGACTTTGAAGAGCTCATTGATGAGTTTGCATTGAGAAATAGCAGAAAACCGGCCTTTTAATATCACTGATGTGCTGATGGTGATTGGTGAGTCACATGTTTGTTCTATGTTAGACAGCGGCTGAAACACTTCCATTATTGTAAAATAGTTTATTTTTTCAAATAGGTTTTTTCTATGTAAGATAATTTAAATGCTTTCCACCCTGGAGATGTTGCAATGTATATCAGACTGTCTGCATTCTTGTGTTTGAGTTTTTGAGTAACCTATAATGGTCATTCCCTGGCTATTTAGCATTGTTTTGCTTTTGAATAAATAGAAGTATACATTTACATGATTGGTTAATTATTGTCTACAGTTTAGCCTACTACACACTAACATTTTGTCCTTGGCTTTTAACTGATCATATTTATAGTGTGGTTCTGTGGTCTTCAGAGCACTGATGTGTCAGTGCACCTTTCGTGGGTTTGTGTGCCTGTCATGATGTGCATCGGGCGATGTAGGTGCCTCATCCTGGTTATTAGCCCCAGGCCTCAAAATGTCTTAATCCGGCCCTGTTTGGAGACAGTGGGTATTGAAGATGCAGATGACCATACTGTAGTCAGACTCCAGAAAGTAAATGTGGGAAAAGCGATTACTCTTAACCTTTTAGGCGCCAGGGTTTTTTCAGGAAAATACAATCATATGAAAAAGTTTGGGAACCCCTCAGCCGGCAATATAATTGACTCTGCTTTCACGCAAAAAAATATAAAAGTGGTATGTCTTTCTTTGACCAGGAAGATCTAAGTACTGGGGTGTTTTCCAAACAAAGATTTTTAGCGAAGCAGTTTTTAGTTGTATGAAATTAAATAAATTGTGAAAAACTGGCTGTGCAAAAATATGGGTACCCTTATGATTTTGCTGATTTGAATGCATGTAACAGCATGTAAAACTGATGACTTGAAAAATCTAATTGGTTGGATTATCTCGTTAAGCCTTGAACCTCATAGAAAGGTGTGTTCAATCATGGGAAAAGGTATTTAAGGTGCCCAAATACAAGTTGCACTTCTCTTTGACTCTCTGCTGAAGCGAGACAGAATGGGATCATCAAAACAGCTCTCCACAGATCTGAAAACAAAGATTGTTCGTTTTCATGGTTTAGGGGAAGGCTACAAGAAGCTTTCCAAAAGGTTTCAACTGTCAATTTCGACTGTAAGAAATGTTGTCAGGAAATGGAAGGACACAGGCACAGTTGCAGTTAAACCCAGGTCTGGAAGACCAAGAAAAGTACAGGAGCGGCATATGCGGCGGATTGTTAGAATGGTTGCAGACAACCCACGGATCACCTCCAAAGACCTGCAACAACATCTGACTGCAGATGGTGTATCTGTACATCGGTCAACAATTCAGCGCAATTTGCACAAAGCACATCTGTATGGCCGGGTGATGAGAAGGAAGCCCTTTCTGCGCCCACGCCACAGGTACAGTCGCATGGAGTATGCTAAAGCTCATTTAGACAAGCCAGATTCATATTGGAAGAAAGTGCTTTGGACTGATGAGACAAAAATTGAGTTGTTTGGTCATAACAAAAAGCGCTTTGCATGGCGAAAGAAGAACACTGCATTCCAAGAAAAAACACCTACTGTCAAATTTGGGGGAGGTTCCATCATGCTGTGGGGCTGTGTGGCTACTTCAGGGACTGGGGCCCTTGTTAAAGTCGAAGGTTGCATGAATTCAACCCAGTATCAACAGATTCTTCAGGATAATGTTCAAGCATCAGTCACAAAGTTGAAGTTACGCAGGGGTTGGATATTCCAACAAGACAATGACCCTAAACACTGTTCAAATTCTACAAAAGCATTCATGCAGAGGGAAATGTACAATGTTCTCAAATGGCCGTCACAGTCCCCTGACTTGAACATCATCGAAAATCTATGGGATGATTTGAAGCGGGCTGTCCATGCTCGACGGCCATCAAACTTAACTGAACTGGAGCGCTTTTGTATCGAAGAATGGTCAAAAATACCTCCATCCAGAATCCAGACACTCATCACAGGCTACAGGAGGCGTTTAGAGGCTGTTATTTTTGCAAAAGGAGGCTCAACTAAGTACTGATGTTATTTTTTTTTTGGGGTGCCCAAATGTATGCACCGTCAAATTTTGTTATGATGCCTATTGCATATTTTCTGTTATTCTAATAAACAAAACGACACTGCTGAAATACTCCTGTTTCCCTAAAGTTTGTCATTTATGAAAAGGAATTTGCTTCTTTGAAATCCCAGTTAATTATGAACAAAAATCCAAAAAATTAAGAGGGGTTCCCAAACTTTTTCATATGACTGTATACAATTTGGATATCAAGATTTCAAAAGGCTATAACTTGAAAGTGCTTTGAGATAAAGGTATACTGTCAATGACAAAGTTGTTCAGTATGACTCAAAGTTTGTGATGGGAATGAAGTTGGGCGCAGGTCACTCTCACCATCAAAATAGATTGCCAAGACGGGGACGTAAAGGTTTAGGTGACAGTACTGAGATGGGTGATCCTGCTGTGGTAAATTGATGTAAATAGTTATCATGAAATTATGTGTATTAAGGTTATGACAATACAATCACACTCTGTTGGGTAACTGTTTATAATTACCATCATTATATATTATAGTTTGATTTTATTGAATTAATGAAAGAAAAAGATATCTATTCTAATTAAAAAGGCGCTAAAAAGTAGGCTACTAAAGAGCCAAGATAATAAAATGTGAAAATCGGCTTAAATAGAAAACAAAATACGGAAAATAAAACGTACAGGACAGTAATCAAAAGACTCTAATTTAATAAAAAGGCAGTCGTAAATGGACAAGTATTATGTACTTGAACAATGTACTTATTGTAAGTCGCTTTGAGATCCCTTTAACCCTTTAGGCGCCAGGTTTTTTTCACGAAAATATACAAGTTTGATATCAAAATTTCAAAAGGCTATAACTTGAAAGTGGTTTGAGATAAAGTTATACTGTCAATGAGAAAATTGTTCAGTATGACTCAAAGTTTGTGATGGGAATACATTTTTTCATCTAATTTGCATATGATGACGTCACAAGGTGGCGGCTATAATGGAAAATGGAAACCTCAACTTGGAGGTTTCAAAGGCTATAACTTGAAAGTAGTTTGAGATAATGGCATACATTCAACATTCAATGTGAAATATCTTTAGTATGAAACTAAATTTGGGATAGAAATACGTTTACTGATCCAACTTGTATAATCAATTGGCGCGTTGACCACACTGATGCTCAGAACCGCATGTAAAATGCAGTTGTACTATTTCCTGGATCTGTGTGCAAACAGGCATGTTTTCATCCGTGGTTTCCACCCATATTTGCGGTGTTATGAGCCCCCCTGCCACCTCGAACATTTCCCCATCTTGGCGTTTGCAGAATGCTTCCACCCCGGCCAGGCTGAGGTGAAGCACCCGCTATAGAGTGTGCTGATTGTTGACTTTGTGCACGGACGCGCAGTCACTACTAACGTCAGTTTTTGCTTCACTAGACAGACTGCATGTCATTCCTCTAAGGAATCGGAGTCATCTAATACCTGGATAAATACATTGTTGACGGTAAAACGACCTCTTGGTATCGTGAGTAACCAAAAAAAAAACTCTTTCGCTCTGCTCTGCTGTCGCTCCGCTCAGCCCTTCTATCATTGATTAGCAGCGTCTAAGCAGAGCTGCGTCACTGGTTGGGAGGGGGTTTTACACAAACTTTTTTTTCTCTAAAACGTTTTATAAAAACATGCCCATAAATGATGATTATATTACAGGAACACACGTCCTCTATCACCTGGTTAAAAGTAAAAACAAGATTCGGCCCCACATTTATAGCTACAGCCTGTTTTAATCAGCTATGTTGCTAGTCGCAATTCTGCGACTTTGGCGCTTAAAGGGTAAATATTTATATGTATTTTTTCCTCACACGTTTCATGAAGTTTAAATCCAGCCGTGTTATTTGCGCTTGTATTGCATGATAATCGTTCTATAAATATCTTGTACTTCTCCATCTTGCACTCGACGAAGGCGGTCACACTTCGCTCTGCTCTTTCCCCTCCCTGTTTTTCCTGCTTGCTCTATCGTAGTGTCTGTCTGCTGGAGAGACTCAACTTGAATCCCCTTTGGAAGCCAGAAACATGGATTTGATTAGCTGGTCTCTTAGTGGTATTGACACCATCTTTTTCGAAGAGAACTCCGGGTTCGGGGGATCCCAACTGTCCTGGTGGGTTGTTCCCAGCTTGATATACGAAGGATGCGTGGGATAAGTGGGGTGTCGTGTGTCGGACTGAGCTTTCCATGGAGGACGTAGAGGACATCTTCATATTAGGAATCATGATTACCGGGTTTCTGCTGATTGGATTAGGCGTTGCCTTGGGATATCGGTTAAATGCCCCAACTAATTGACGAGAAAGTGGTGGCCCTGCAGGGGATTGTGGAACGTATTGACCAAAAAAAAGTAAAAGGAATATACGTGTAATGGCCTCTCTCCCTGCTCTGCACCCTGAACCGACCTGACTCTGCACCTGATCCTGTATCCTGAACCCCCTGCTGGAATTTTCGGCCAGACCGTCTGTGAAGCCTACTCTGATTCTCAGTCAGACTGTCAGCGAAGCTAGCACCTGTAAACCTGATCATGTATCCTGAACCCCCTGCTGGACTTCTCTGCCAGACCATCTGTGAAGACTACTCTGCTTATCGGTCAGACCGTTGCCGAAGCTAGCACCTGTAACCTGCAAACCCTGCACCGGTAACCTGCGAATTCCGCAAACCCTGCACCTGTAACCTGCCAACTCTACACCTGTAACCTGCGTGCCCTGATGACTAGCCCTAACGGCCTGTCCCGCTAACCTGCCCTGAAGACCTGCCCTGACGACAACTTGCCTTGACGACCTGCCCTGATGACCTGTCCCACTTACCTGCCCTGACGACGACCTGCCCTGATGACCTGACCTGCTCATATGACCAATCCTGTTGACTTGTCCCACTCACCTGCTCTGATTACCTGTCCTGCTAACCTGCCCTGATGACCTGCCCTGATGACCTGTCCTGATGACCTGCCCTGAACTCTACTGCTGTCATCAGACATGCACTCACTCCCATTCCCTCCAACCCTTCAAAATACTGGACTAATCGTGCTGCATTTGTGGTCCCCTCTGTCTGGTCCGTGACAGAATGGTCCGACCAGTAAGGACCCAGGGCACGATCCTGAATCTGACCCTGTACCCGTAAACTTCCGCCGGCTCCCCTTCCGCCCGCCCTTGGCGGTTGTGCCTCTTGGGGACTTCTGGGGCCTCTCTCCTTGCTCCTGCTAACACTCACTAATTTGTTCCAATTATCTCCCTCATGCAACTCTGCTCTGTCCAATTAACTCCACCTGGTCCTGATTGGCCTACCAGCATTCCTTCCTCGTATTTAAGTGATATTACCCTTGTCCCACAAAGCTTGTACACAGGCAAAGGATAATAATCGAGTTTCCGCTCAGGCTTCCAACATTTCATGCTCTGCTTTGCTTGTTTCACTTCATACAATGCAAATGCTGGCATATAGGACACGTCATGAGGTGTAACAATGAAGTACACATGCTGGTCCTGCGTCACAAGCATGAGCTCAATCTGTCCAAATTCAAGTGCCTCACCTTGGTTTAAACACAGAAAGAGTTCCTTTTTATACTGAGTGCCTTTCCACTGCACCTCAGTAGCCGACTCAACATTGGGTCCTTGACTAAGGTTTCTCCTACTGCAGAGCGCACTGCTTTGCTGTACAGTTCAGCATGGAAAGGAGTGGAGTTCTTAACCACCAATGATGGTGCAAAAAAGGAACCAGAATGTAGGTATGCCTGCAGTAGCTGATGGTTCTTTGCAAGTGTGTGACATACATTTTTGAAGTTTTGTGTCCTTCGCACACATCTTTTGAAACATGAATGCTTACTCTCAAACCTCATTGTCCACAGCCGAATGAGTGGGCCAAACATTAGTATTAAGGCAGGGTAGTGGGTAAGGTAATGATGCTTTGGTTTTAGTTTTTGGGAAGCAAACAATTCTTTCCTTCCTTCCAGATAATCACCAATCAGAACATTGAGCAATGCAACCTGGGGTACTGATATAGTAGGGGCACAAATCAATTCCACTAGCTCTTTCAGCTGGACAGTCAGTTGCCATACAGGATCCTCTGTGTCTGTGATCTTTTCGCCAATGATAATGGGGAGAAGTCTCAGTAAAGACCAGGGGCCTCATGTACAAAGACTTGCGTGGATTTCCTACTGAAACTTGGCGTACACCAAAACCCAGAAACTGTCGTACGCACAAATAAATTCAGATGTATCAAAGTGTGCGTAGGCATGGATCCAAGCACGTTTCTTTTGTACATCACAATCAACTTGGAATTGAGCGCACATGCAGAGGTGCCGAACTCCTCCCTGTCCACGCCTCCATTTAAATATTAAAATCAATGTAAATAGGCCCTGGACCTGCAATTTCCACCCCCTGGAGGACAAATAAAGGTTTATCTAATTTCCCTCTTGGTCCGATCAGATAAATCAAAATGAGTAGAGGGAAGAAATGAGTCAATCAGGGGCTTGATAGAAAGCTTTGCAGCTCTAATTTCAATAAAATAAAATAAACATTTGAATGCGCACCGGCCCAAATGTGCATTTCGCTTGTTTACATAGACAATTAAACGAATTAATAAACTATTTACGCACCCATAGCCACCCATCGCGCACCGCGCCAGCCTCCAGCCTGTTCCCAACCATGCTGTTTGTCAGAATGAATGAGTCGTGCGTTGAGCCAGGCCACCTTGCCACGATTTTAGTTAACTGCATTTACATTTATTCATTTAGCAGACGCTTTTATCCAAAGCGACTTACAAGAGAGAGCGTTTACAAAAGAGCATCAGTCATTGAGCAAAGCAACGTGATAGACCCCGAACACAGTCGGATTTTTAGAGAACCAATAAGTGCCAAAGGAAGAACTATAAATGCATAACACAACGATTATGAATATAAAGCAAGAGATACAACACACAATACATTAGATCAGGTGAAATGACATACTTTTGGTAAGTGCCATTAAATTCTCTAAATAGATTAGTTTTAAGCCTTCTTTTGAAGGTTAGAAGGCAGTCCGTGCTTCTGATGGAGGTCGGGAGTTGATTCCACCATTGGGGAGCCAGGCAGTGGAAGAGTTTGTGTTGCGCTCTGGCGCTCTTGAGGGGGGGGTACCACTAGACGGTTGTCAGCAGATGACCGTAGGTGGCGGGTGGGGATATAGGGCTGGAGGAGAGAGTTGATATAGGTCGGGGCAGTCCCGTTTACCGCCCGGAAGGCATTTGCGCATCACATGATTTGAACATTAATGGAATTAAAATGTTTTCTATTAACATAAACAAATTCATCCTGTGATGGCGCTTTTATAGCAATGTGTGTGCAGTCAATATATCCGATAACCTTAGGGAAACCGGCTATCGCTGCTAATTGCGTACTCCAGTAACACTGGCCTTGGTAACCTAAATCGGTTTATGAGCCCGTTATTGTTTGCAAGTAAATCCTCGCGTTCCCTAAAAACTCGCTCACGTCGGATTGCACCATTTGCAAGGTCCTCAAACAACGCGAACGCTGCCATTGTTAATACCATTTTCTTGCGCATGCTTTTAAATTCACCTATATGATTACAAACGCCTGGGTGTGTAAATTGTTCACAACGGTGTCTCTGATAGGCACATCACTTGACTGTTTTCACATTATTAACAGTTTCCCAGCATCACCTCTAAGTGACGCCAAAGGAACAATAGCTGTAGAAACGTGCGTACGACAGCTATGAAGCTGCACATTTCCACGGTCATTTCACGTTTGATACATCTGAACGTGAGCGTGGGAAAGGACGTACGCCACGTTTTTGTGCGTACGCAACCTTTGTACATGAGGTCCCAGTTTTCTGTTGCCTGGCCACCTAATTTTACACCCTTTACTGAACTTCAGCTGGTTTAGAGCTACCATCAGATCCCTGGTAACTAAACTGTTTGATCCTTCGATTAAGCTGTGAATATGTGAATAATTTCTTCACCTTGACAAAATGGGTCAGGTAAATGGCAAGGTCATATGCCACGACACCCTCAAAGAGATCATGGCCAATACAGGGTGGGAGGCCTGGCTGGCAAACATGGAAAAATTTCAGTGAATTAAAGACAGAGTTAAATTTCAAACCTTACCACACTTGCATCACCATTTTGCAGTTCTTGAACAGTGTCATTGTACTCTTGTACTGTACGGATTGGAGCATGGTGTTCCAAATTGTCTAGCTCACTTCTGGTTACGTGACATTATTGGCAGAAATGTTGAGATGTACTGACATTTTCTGTGAATCCACCAATGTTATGTGACCCCAAATTGTCACCGGCAATACAAAAGACAGTTGCCTTGACAATGTTTCCAGAAATATTCTGTTCATTTGTCTCCAGTTCTCCAAGATCAGCCATCAATTGAGAGAACCCTTTCTCGTGGCCAAAATATAGGAAATCAGCTTCTCGGCACAAAAGCAAAAGCTGCAAGTTGTCAACAGTGGATCGATGGAAAGGTTCAAAATCTGCTAGAGTGAAGTAGACTCCAAGCATCTTGTGTTTTTTCTTTGCCGAGCCAAGGGGATTAACCACCTCAAAAGCATCTTGATAAAGTATCACTTTTAATGCGAGACCGGACTCAGCGAAAAGAGTATTGGATTTAAATACCGATCCATCACACACATCATTTAAAATATGAGGTGTACTTTCATTCACAGATCTAGAACCTTGTTCCAGCACATCAGTATGTTTTAGCAGAGTTATCAATGTATGCTTTATGGGAACATACTGAGCATATTGCTCCTTTCTATTTTCATCAAACCCCCCAAAAATGGGTTGTGGATGCACGTATGGAAAATTCTCCTCAAAATACTGTTTTCTGTAGTACTCTGTGGAAAGGGAGGAGCTGCAGGACCCATGAATATCTACATCATCTAGGGCAGGGGTGCTCAATGCGTCGATCGAAGGTACTACTGGTAGATCGCATGGCATTAAAACGTAAATGCCCCCCTTTTTTTTTTTTTTTTTTTTACAGATTTCTTGAAATGTATATAAAATCTAGTTTAACAAGACTTACAAACAGCAAGATCAAATCTTATATGGATAGACAAAATGCAAACGTAGACGTCAGCCAATTATCCTCACTATGACATTTGTCACTTGACTGACAGTCGGTTTGACCAATCTTGAGTTATCTTCCAATTTACGACTTCTAAACTTAAGAGTATAAAAATGTGTGGGGAAGCTGGACCAAATAAATAGACTAAACTTACCATTTCCATACGGAATGGGAGTTGGAATTTTTTTCACTATGTCATTTTCAAAGTGCGTTTGCCTCATCTGCCAGACTGCAGTTGCTATACCGAAAAAGGGAAATGTGGAGCGGCATTTTCGGACCGTACATAAAAACGACACTAACTTCCATCCGAAAAGTGAGTTGAGAAGGAGAAAGGTTAAGGAACTAAAATCCCAGTTGTCAGGACAGCAGTCAAGACTTTGCTTTATTTGAGCCAATCGCTACATTCATGTGCTAGTACCCTTTTCGGGAAGATGCTGACGTTGTTTCACTCGCATCAAAAATTACAACACTGTTTCATCTGAACTCTTCTGGAGTGGAAGATGAGATTTTGACACTACAAGCCAACATTGAGCTGAAGGCCAGAGCTCATGGACAATTCTGGAGCTTACTCACAGAGGAGAAGTACTCCAACATAAGGAAACGTGCAACATCCTTGACTGCATTATTTGGCTCCACTTATTTATGCGTGTCAGCCTTGAGTGAGGTTCGGCATCTAACGTCACGTAGATTTACCTGTTGTTACAACCCCAGGTTAGAGTGAGCACCACCCACCTGTCAAAGGGGGGTGGGTTATAATTTATTTCTTTCATTTGGTGCCACTGGCAGTCCTCCTTGATCCCTGTGTTGTTTTTTTTGTAAATAAACGTTATTGATTTGTAAGCTGATTTCCTTATTTTGTGTTGGGGTGTGTCAAGGAAATGTTTGACCAATGTTTGTACAATTAACATTTCTTGAACAAGAGGTCTCCTACATTCTGTAAGAGCCATTTGCTCTGATGAGTGACGATGCTCTTTTGTGAAGCTCTGCTGATTGAATAATGTAAATGTTTGGTCAGATACCTTCTGAAGCATTTAACTTGGAGATGTGAAGTCTGCAGATAATGTGGATTCAACTTACTCTATTGTCTTTGGAGATTTAACCAATCAGCGAACAGACATGGGACAAACTGCATGTCTGTGATAGACCAATGACTTCTGAGACTATAAAATGGTCTGTTGAAAGTATATTTGGGGGTTCAGGGCGATCAGCTGCGTAGTGCTGGTGGTCACTGGACCTCTCCAAGGTTTTGGAGATGTAGACCAGGGTTCCATGCTAGAATGCTAGCTGGAACCGTATGGTATTGTCTTTGTGTAACTTTCATGTGTTTGTGCATTATGTGTGAACATGTGTGTAACGTTGCTTCAATATTCTTCATACGTTTTCCTGTTTTGCTACTTGTAATAAACATTAACAAGTTACTTCACCCAACTTTAGTCGAGCGGATTGTTTCTCAGAAAACTCCCACCACAGGTGTACACAAGCAATATGGGTTCACACAATTATGCAAGGTATACTAACATATATGGTTCTTATAAATAATTGTCAATATATTTCTGAATAATTATACGTTGCGCAATTTTATAGTAGGTAGATCACTTTGACTTGGTCATTTTGTAAGTAGCTCGCATGCTGAAAAAGTGTGTGCACCCCTGATCTAGGGTCTTCAAAACATCTCCAATTTCAGTCTCAGATTTTTGTTTGAAGAGATGCTTTCAGTTGACTTTTCGTGTACTGCAGACACATTCCATTAAGAGTATTAATTTCTTCTACGATCAACTGAACTGTAGAGGACGGGATAAGTTGTTTGGCTTGTAGTTTCATATAAAACATGCACAGATTTCTCATGTACAAACTTTTCATTTGTGCAAGGTCTGGGACATCTGCCTCAGGCTCATCAGCTGACCCTTCATCTGCTTCGAGTTCAGCAACAGAGGACTGAGACTCACTAGGAACTGAAGGAGGACAGTATGCACCAGAGACATGCAGAGCTGTGGGGTTTTTGTGCTTCCTAGATAGGTGGGCTGTGAAAGATGATATCACTGAATACATTTTATCAGTCTTTAAATGGGCAATGCGCTACCTCTCTTCTTGAAATGTGAGATTTTAGGTGACGGAGAAGGTCTTTAAGGTCGACCAACTGTTTCTGACAATGTGGAAGTTGACATAGAAAGCGTGTCTGCAAAGTTTGACACTGTGAGACGGTAGATGACCGCCGATGATGGCGGTAAACATTACATTTAAAAGCGTAGTAATTTATGAATTGAAACTCACAACTTTCCATACAACACGCATACTGATAATGCGGCTCATTTTTATGAAGCCCTTAATGCATCACGTACCCTTTTAGGGTATTCACTGTAGCACCACAACTATGACAGGTGTAATCTTTTGGCATCCTTAACTGCAGTGCAGTACTCACATTTTCAGTTTGCTCATGAAACCAACTCACACCACCAATCTGCAGAGAAAGAAGAAAAAAACAAAACAAATGTATGAATCATGAAATCTTCCAAAATCAAAATAAATGCTATTGGTTGTGAAATAGTTTACCTGACCTGGGTTAAATCAGACATTTTGACACGGTTCCAACTACATGCTAGCGGACTGTGCCTTTTGCTGACTGAGTAAACTCAGAGGCATGGTGGTAAATAAAGCTAATGCTACTCAGCTTCAGTTTGATACTTGCCTTCTGCCTTCGTGTTTCCTCCAACCTGGACATGAACTTTCTGTAGACTAAATGGCGCGGCGTGGCGGTCAACAGTGCAACTTCTTCTCAAAGCCTTGCGACTTCTCCTTAACAGCCTACTTCTTGTTTTGTTTTTTTACGGCGGTTGGCAACAACCTACTTAACAACCTAACAACTATTAACAACCTACTTCAAACGCTCCCGCCTTTTATATGCGCATGTGCCATGAATGAAAAAAATAGTCAATTGACAAAGAAACTATAGTAAAGTTACAAATTAAATAGTTATTTTACAATTATTATTTGTTAAACTTTTTTAGAGTTTTAAAGTTGAATTTTAAAGTTTATTCCATTAAATAACAGACAAATGTTTGTGAAATTACGATACATTGTGAACATATTTTAACAATAAATGTATGTATTTCAAAAAAAAAATGGGGGGTAAAAGAACAGAAATATTGTGTGTTTTCACAGTTATTTTACATTTGTCATGTAAAATCACAGTCTCTTTTTGTAAATTGAATGGTATTTAAAAAATACAGCAAAAATCTATAAAATGTACAGTAAAGTTACGTTTTATAACTTTTTTTTTTTTTACAGTGAAGCAGGCTGAGGTTTCCAAGCAACCAGGAGCAACTAATTAGCTGGATAGCACCTGGAACTGTCAATGTCAGTTGGAAAATTGGAGACAGAGAGAAAATGCTTAGAGCACCCCTCGAACAGGAAGGATTTTTGGCCATACCGTATTTCCTATCATAAAACCAGGTTAACATGAAGCAGGCTGAGCCCTTTTTGAACGTCTACATAGGCATCTTGTGTTGATAAGTGAAGAAATGTGTTCTTGGGAGCAATTCAAAAAGTGTTAAATTTCCCACCACTTTTAACATGGGAGTCTATGAGGGTGTTGATGGGTGCTGCGGCGGAATCTTAGCCTGTCTTAGCTAAAATGATATATCTGACAGGTAAAGGCAAATGTGAGCTAGAGGACACATTTTCCTCCGTTTGTGTGTATAAATCGTGTCCGTAGTGGTAAATTTGAGGCCACGGTAATCAAATACGTTAAACTTTTTCACTGATCTTTCTCTTTCCTCTCCACTCTCCATCACTCACTCTAGTGATGACATCATGCACTCTAGCTCTCAAACATTCTCTCTATAGACACCCATTCATTATTTGGTGTGGTTTTTGGCAATTTTGTTGGCAAAACTGTTTGCTAAAAGTCTTAGAAAAGTAGTAGCACACCTCGCGGCCGAGCCGCACATTTTGATACCCCTTTTGTGTATATGCGCCAAAAACTCTTGGAGGAGTAGCGAGCCAAAGAATAGGCGCAAGAATAATAATAAGTAGAAGAATAAACGCTGGGGATAACATATAGTGTGCGCCTTGCACATTCAGGAAGGGCTCTGCCTGCTTCACGTTAACCTGGTTTTATGATTGGAAATACGATTTAGCCAGAAATCCTTCCTGTTCTCTAAGCATTTTCTCTCTGGCTATGTCCGAAATCACTCACTCATTCCCTACTCCCTACATATGGAAATTAACATAACACATTAATTAACATAATATTTAGCAAATATTAGCTCTCTTGTAAGTCTGTATGCTTTACCTCAGCCTGGCCGGGGTGGAAGCATTCTGCGAACGCCAAAAAGGGGACATGTTTGAGGTGGCAGGGGGGCTCATAACACCGAAAGTATGGGTGGAAACCACGAATGAAAACATGCCTGTTTACACACAGAGGTTCTGAGCATCAGTGTGGTCAATGTGCCAATTGATTATACAAGTTGGATCAGTAAACGTATTTCTATCCCAAATATAGTTTCATACTAAAGATATTTCACATTGAATGTTGAATGTATTCCCTTATCTCAAACTACTTTAAAGTTATAGCCTTTTGAAACCTCCAAGTTGAGGTTTCCATTTACCATTAAAGCCGCCACCTTGTGACGTCATCATATGCAAATGAGATGAAAAAATGTATTCCCATCACAAACTTTGAGTCATACTGAACAATTTTCTCATTGACAGTATACCTTTATCTCAAACCACTTTCAAGTTATAGCCTTTTGAAATGTTGATATCAAACTTGTATATTTTCGTGAAAAAACCCTGGCGCCTAAAGGGTTAAAGGGATCTCAAAGCGACTTACAATAAGTACATTGTTCAAGTACATAATACTTGTCCATTTACGACTGCCTTTTTATTAAATTAGAGTCTTTTGATTACTGTCCTGTACGTTTTATTTTCCGTATTTTGTTTTCTATTTAAGCCGATTTTCACATTTTATTATCTTGGCTCTTTAGTAGCCTACTTTTTAGCGCCTTTTTAATTAGAATAGATATCTTTTTCTTTCATTAATTCAATAAAATCAAACTATAATATATAATGATGGTAATTATAAACAGTTACCCAACAGAGTGTGATTGTATTGTCATAACCTTAATACACATAATTTCATGATAACTATTTACATCAATTTACCACAGCAGGATCACCCATCTCAGTACTGTCACCTAAACCTTTACGTCGCCGTCTTGGCAATCTATTTTGATGGTGAGAGTGACCTGCGCCCAGACTTCCGTCTTTCTGGTTGGCAAGCACTACCCCTCACCGTGTCGTGTCAAGAGCATTTGCCACCCCGCGATCCACGGTCCATGACATCATCCACCGGGTCACCAAAAAAGTCCTCAGGCTGAAGAACAGGCTAATCTTTTTCCCCTCAGCTCATCAGCTTCAAGCCATCGGTGCAGGGTTCGAACGCTTGGCTGGATGTGCAGAATTTGCCAGGGTTGTGGGCAGTATTGACGGTTTCTGGACATATTTGTTGGCTACCCTGGCTCTGTCCATGACGCCAGAGTTTTAAAGAACAGCCCCATTTATGTCCAGAAGTTATACCCACCTGAAGGCTTCCAGATTCTCTGAGATGGTAGGTATCCCTGCACCTCGGATCCAATCTCCCTTATCACCCCTTACAGGGAGCCTGTCAGAAACCCTGTTGAGGCAAGATTTAACAGGCACGACACCAAGGCCCGTTCCGTGGTTGAGAGGGCATTTGGCATCATGAAGGCCAGGTGGCGTAAACATTTTTTCAAGGCCCCTGGAGGTGAAGCCACACTTCGCCGTCGAAGTAATCGCTTTCTGCGCAATTCTCCATAATCTTTCACAAAAGAATGGAGGTATTCTGGAGCCTGTGGAGGAGGCACTGGAGCGTGATCAGGTCCAGACAGATTTGGCATGTGGCGAAAGGCTGCGTGGTCGGATTGCTGCTGCTGTTTCAGCGCCAAACAACAATCCTCCAGCTCTGCAAGATCATGATTATTAAAGAAATTACAATCAATCATAAAAAGTTCAGTTTAGATGTTCTCTCTCTGTTTTCTCTAACCTAATTGCACCTGTCACTCTCATCTGCTCTCTTAACTTCTCTTGGGTCAAGTTGTAATTCATGTAAATAGTTTTAGTACCCGTTGATCTGTTTTATATGTTCTCTGTGTTAAATGTTCTTGTTCTTGTTTGTTCAAATGTTCATGTTATAATTTAGTAGTTAAGTTAATAAAGAACTGTATTTCAATGGAAAACAAAGTGAGACATGTATTTCTTTTTTGTTATTTATTAATATAATTTACATGTTCAAAAGCCTCTCCTCCCTGTCCTCCTCACTTTTCTCCCTCTCCTCTGCCCTCTTTTCCTGTCTCTCTAACAGTTAAAAAAAATCGGTCATGCCGCTGTCGCTTTGCTGGAGCTGGCTCTTCAGAGTCCGAGTCCTGCTCTGCACCCTGACACTCTGGTGGCACTGAATCAGGGGAGGCTGATGCTGAGACTGGTGGGTTCTCCCCCCAGGCTGAGGGAATAAGACAAGGAGGCCGAATAGAAGGCCTCCCACCTATTGCCTCATCCATGAGGGAGAACCACTTCCAATCCCTGGCAGTGGACTCCCCTGACTCAGTGCCACTCCCTGTTGGTGGCTTCCTCAGCTGCTGCACACATTGCAATATACACACATTTGATATGTGTACCGTATTTTCCGGACTATAGAGCGCACCTAAAATTGAAAATAAATAAATATTTTGTCACATAAGCCGCACTGGACTATAAAGCGCAGATATCCAGGTTGAGAAATAAGACATTTATATAGAAAGATTTTGTACTATAAGTGTTTATTCGTATACCTGAAAAGATTGTTTCTGAACACTGCCTTTAACGCGGCAGTATAAGTGCTGATCAAACCAAACAGAAACTTTTTCGATGGTTTTATTCATCTTCCTCCTGTGCACTAAAGCCAAGTTGCTTTATTTTACTTCCTTCTGAGTACTGAAACCACTGTCACTTTTTCTTTCTCTTATTGGTTTTTCAAGATATATCTTTCATAATCTGTAAAACTGCTTGGGGACTGCTTGGGGACTGTAAGTGTAACCCTGCTATGATCAGCGACCGATGCTCTTTTGTAATGCTCTCTCTTGTAAGGCGCTTAGGATACAAGCGTCTGCTAAATGAATAAATGTAAATGTAATGCGCAACAGTTAAAGTCGGTTCATTCTCCCTTACGCTGAAGCCACAAGTCACTTATTCATCTTCAAGAGGACTGAAGAAAAATGTATAGAAAAGCCGCATCTCTGTATTTACCAGCATGGTTTAAAACGCGGGGAAAAACTAGGGGCTTATAGTCCGGAAAATACGGTAACCAATCGAACCATACATAAGGCACTCCGTATTATAAGGCGCACTGTCGTAACAACGTAAATACCCTGAAATTAAAGCTGAAAGTCTGCACTTAAAGCACATCTTGATTGTTTCATTTCAAATCCATTGTGGTGGTATACAGAGCCAAAATGATGAAAATTGTGTCAATGTCCAAATATTTATGGACCTGACTGTAGGTGTTAGGGAGTGGTTTCGGACACAGCCTCTGTCTCCAATTTCCAACTGACATTGACAGTTCCAGGTGCAGCTGATTAGTTGATTGCTTGGCAACCTCAGCCTGCTTGAAGGAGGAGAGGGGGAGACGGTGGCCATTTTATGACATGTAATTCATTTGAGATATGCTGTTTGCTAATATTAGCGACCAATGCTGAAATTAGCGCTTACGCTAATTGCTAGTGCATCAGCATATGTTTCGCTAGCATGCTATCAAAAATGTGGCTTTTTAACTTATTTATCAGAATGGGGTTTATTCGTTATGCAAGATTAACAAACATAGAATTCACTGTGGCAGAAATGAGAAAACACATATGTGGCATACTAATAAAAAATAAATACAATTTAAAATACACTACAAATGATACAAATAACAAATAATACAAATGATAACATTTAAGGATTTCAAATGACATTCCAACTAGCTGTAAAGATATGCTGTTTGCTAACATTAGCAAACAATACTGAAATTAGCACTTGTGCTAATTATTACTGCATTAGCATATGTTTCGCTAGCATGCTATAATTTTTTTTTGACTTCTTTAACATTCATGTGCTTATCAGTCAGGACCAAGGGTCCGGTTGGTGGTTGTGGGTGGTGGGGGGTAGTGGGGAGGGTACTGGGGAGGGTAGTGGGGAAGGAGTGGGGGGGGTTATGTGTGAATTCTGGGTGGATTTGGGAGTGGGGGGGGGGGGGTCGGCGTTCGCGGGGGGCTGGGGGGCGATTGCGGGGGGGTTTGAGGGCAGGGTTCAAGTGATTGAATTGAACGAGGAGTTCGGGGAGAGGTTTGTGAAAAGCGATCTTTTTACTTTCACTTTGTAGCAGAGATTGTGAGGTTGCGGGGGGCTCGGGGGGGGGGGGGGGGGGGGGGGGGTTCGCTGGGGTTTGAGGGCAGAGTTAATGTGGGGGGGTCCAGACAAATCGAACAAGTTATTGGGGGGGTTCGGGAGATATGAGCAGAAGTCACTGTGCCATTGGGAAACTGTAAGGATTGAATTGTTGGGGGGGCTTGCGTGCACGGGGGTGGGGGGTGTTTGGTATTGGTGTTCGTCTGCTCAAGGGCTTTCAAATGAGCTATGGCACAAGGCAGAATTCCAAGGAAGATCGGGGATGTCTGGGGAGCGAATGGGAACGAGAGCAGGCGCTGTATATGGTTTGGAGTGTGTTTTAATTGTTTTCTTTTTCTCCCATTGTGGTGTTAATGCTTTTCCTTCATTTGAATGGGTTTGGCTCGTTTGCTGGGAGCTGTGCTTCTGCCCTGGGAGTTGTGCAAGGGTTATATGAACGTTTTCCGCCTGTCTTTTATCCTGTGTTGGTGTGCTGCATTGTAAACGTGTATTTCCTGATTGTATTGATTTTCAGGTTTGCAGGTTGCATTGAGAAGGTGTATGAAAATATTGCTTATAGTTTTTGCAGCTTTGGCTACCTTTCATAAAGGGTCAGCACAACCGGGACACATGTCTTTGTCAGGCTTGGACCGGGAAGAGGACTCAGGATACAGAAGGTAGAGCAGTACCAGATCTTTATTGGAGACGTAGTTGAACACAAAAAGTTTCCAAACGAAAAGACTCTCTCTTTAGAGGTAACAAAAGGATATTACAAACTTTAAACAAAAAGACTCTCACTTTGGAGGCAAAAATTGATACTATAAACTTTGAACAAAAGACTCACTGGAGGAAACAAAAATCTAGATTACAAACTATTCAAAATTTCTTGATCAAGGCTGTGTACGTGAGCTGGGTTGCGGGGAAACCACAAACACTCTGGCAAAAGACAAGGGGAGAACGCAGACTATTGTGGAGGAAATGAGATTTCCTGTGTACGTGTATTAATCACTACTGAACACACCTTCTATGAATATTGTTGTAACGTCATTACCGCCTGACTGTCACTATCTATGTTTACATTCTTTTGCTCTATAAAACAATGTCCTCTAAGCACATGAGGGTAATGGGGAACAGGTGCAAACAATCAGGGTTTGGGAGAGACAATCAGAAGACACGTGAGGAGGGGCTAGTGATCGCGGTGTGACAGTCTTAACTCTTGTATTATGTTATGGGTCAATTTCAGTCATGTCAGTTTTGACCAAAGTACTGGTTATCCATTAATTTTCTTCCTACAATGTTGTGTCTTTTTTTCAAAGTTAAGGTCCCTAATAATTAACATTTCATGAACATAAACAATCTGTAAAATATTATTAACCGTCTGGGTACTGGTTGACCTTGCAAACTATTGGCTAGTGTTATATGGGGGACTCGATGAGCTGCCTGTTAGTAGTCCTGTAGTTTATAGATGATTGAACCTGTGTGTCTGCTACTAACTGAGTCATTGCACAGAATGGGTTGATTGACAGTTCATGATTAAGTCCAGACTGTACATGTACAGACTGCCTGTGTGTATGCACATATATATGTATCTATGTGTGTGTGTGTATGTGCGTGTGTGTTTTTCTTCATTAATGTTGCAAAAATATAGCAGAATTGTGTGGCCTAGTGCTTTACGTGAATTTTGATGCTAGCTTCTTGCTAAGTCCTGCATTGTTAGGATGTTGCATAGGTAATTGCATGTGGATTGATTTGAGTTTTAACACTGAAACAGCTGTATAAGTTTATAATGTTTTCTGATATTTATACTGCGGTATCATACCAAAGTCATAGAACACCTGTTGAAAGCTTGATCTGTCACATACCTAAGCAATGGTGGAAGTCATATTCTGAAATTTACTCAACACTGTCAATGATGTATGGGGGCGAGTCCCGGGCCAGAGTCTTGCACACTCACAATATCTTTAGAAATATTTTTTCTAGTGTAATAATTACTATCTCTAGAAAGTATTGGTCTACTTACATTTGATGTTACACCAACTCTTGGTTTATACAGAATTCTTTTAAAGTCTTTAAATTACAGTATTCAGATTATTTAGTAATTAATTACCAACACTGTACAAAAGCAATTAAAAAGAAACTTACGCATTGACTCAAACACATATTTTCTCCCAAGCTAACTCTGTCTGTCGCCGATGCAGCAGTGTTGCTTTATTATTATTATTTTGCCATAAGCTTGGATAAGCACTTCTAATTCTGTTTGGGAGAAATACCCCAACCTCTTCTTTCCTGACGCTGTTTCCATTTTGAATCGTTATAATTGCACTCCATTGATAATGGCTTTTTTTGTTGCGGTGCACGTGCGTAACTCAGTGTCAGTCAATTTAGAGTTGATAAAACTAATCATTTTTAGCTGTTCTGAAACCGAAAACCCAGTTTCCCATCTTGGGGTTTGTCAACTCAGAGTTCAAGTTTAAACTAGTAGGTTGAACCTCCTTTCTGAAACGGGCCCCTGGTGCTTTGACGCTGCCGGATATTAACCCTATGTGCACACGTAGCCGGGTATTTTGAGAAACAAATATTTCCCTCCCTCCGTTTTCCAAAATAACATTGTGCACACAGCATCGTTTTCCAAAAAGTTTTGGCTTCAATGAATCTGCTTAAATACGCCATTGAGCGCCATCATAACTATGCCAAGCCTATAGGCGGCAGTGCAAGAAGAAGGAGATCGCTCTGCAAGCCAATCAGAATTCTCAACGAGTAAGGAGTCTTTTCCTGTTCCTTTCAATAAATATGGCGCGAAGTTTGTTTGTCTCGACAGATAGTGAGGTTGAGTACCTGGCTGCAGACCTGCACAGTGGGGCAGCTTGCGTTGCAGGCTGCACAGTAGGGCAACTTCACAAAGGCCAGGAAGTGACGCATTTCTCTTTTTGGGGGGGGGAGGGGGGAGTGAATTAAACCTGAATTTCACGGGTCTTTTCACTCGAAACACAGACCAGTGCGTCCACATCTGTCCGAGTTGCGGTAAATTGCTGATTTTTATCCACAGAAATAAAATGCATGATTTCTTGTCAATATAAGTGCCGTAAAATATTAACGTTATAGAAATCATTAATGATTTACCGAATAATTACCGAATGTTACAAGTCGGCTTGGGTAGTTGTTATGAAGCTAAATTCGATAAAGTTTACTTTCACCGATGACAGTTAGCATCAACAAATTATCAGGGATTATTAAATGTATAGTGCATAACGTAAAGTAACTGTTCGCATTTGTTTGTATGTAACGTTATAATACTTTTTGGTAAACTTTCCTTGCATTAGCTGTTATCAGGGATGATTAAATGTATTTTGCATAACGTAAAGTAACTGTTCGCATTTGTTTGTATGTAACGTTATAATAGTTTTTGGTAAACTCTCCTTGCATTAGCTGTTATCAGGGATTATTAAATGTATATTGCATAACGTAAAGCAACTGTTCGCATTTGTTTGTATGTAACGTTATAATACATTTCTGTAAACTCTCCTTGCATTAGCTGGGTATCTTCACAAAATGTGACGTCCATTTTCATGAGTACATGGCTCATTTTAACTTTTTTATTTTTCAACCTATGTTGTATACTACAGTATATAAACTAAACAAATACTAATAGCTTTT
The DNA here is from genome assembly GCA_030340685.1 of Protosalanx chinensis. Classification (NCBI taxonomy): domain Eukaryota; kingdom Metazoa; phylum Chordata; class Actinopteri; order Osmeriformes; family Salangidae; genus Protosalanx; species Protosalanx chinensis. The sequence goes on from CM059325.1 coordinate 10,298,545, forward strand.
GCACCATCAGTACTTACATTTTTTTATACTGAGGAAGGAATTTCACATTTAGAAGGGCCCTCTGACCTCCAGATGTAAATGTTGATTCCTGTCTGTCTCCTAAATCCTGTAGATACACATTTGCGTAACACCAGTTAATCAAAGGACATCTAGTCCCAGTTTGAGCACTATGTTAAAAGGTGTGCAGATCACTCTCCAAAGAGTGGTTTGATCACTATGTTCAGGGGTCTCCAATCCTGGTCCTCGAGGGCCACTGTCCTGACAGTTTTAGATGTTTCCTTGCTCTAGCACACCTGATTCTAATGAAGCGTTGTTATCAAGCAGGGAGCCTGGAAACATCTAAAACCGTCAGGACAGCCAGCGGCCCTGGAGGACCAGGATTGGAGACCCCTGACTATGTTAAATGTGCCCCCACCTAATGTCTAGATGGTGATATTAGAGGTAGGCACTGATGGGATCTTTTCTTTTTGGAGCTTGTGTTTTGTAAATTACAACTGATAATTGTGCTTGTCTATATATATTTTCAGGAAGAAGAGAAGCAGGCTGAGGTCAGACCTGCCAATGTGGACACACCAGTGGAAGGGGTAAGCTTTTTCACAGTATCTATTGGTCAGTTACCGTTGGTGCAGCAGCTACGGTACAGACATCTTTTTTTTCTTATTTTCCATAGGACTCAATTGAAGTCTGCATTCTTCACAATTAAAGACATGCAGCAGAGTGGACCTGCAACCTACCATCCTTCGTGGACCTAAGGTGATTGTGGCCGGCTCCTCCCACCCAGGACACCCTCTGCTTCAGCTGCTCCCGTCTGGCAGGAGGCTGCGGTCCACCAGGACTAAAACCTCTCGCCATAAGAACAGCTTCTACCCTTCGGCCATTGCACTCTTCAATAGGGCCAAGGACTCAGAATGACTTTGCCACAAACTCCAACACCCCCATCCAGCATCCCACTGCACGTGCCACTTTTGCACACAACACCTAAAAAAAACTTTGGACACAATCCTCAGCTTTGTAGTAGGCTACAAATACACTATTGAGCCCCGAGTCATATCACCCACCGTTTATTTTTCGTGATGACTAAGTTGTAAAATGACGCAGTGCAGTGTATGTTAGTCTGGCTTTTTGTCTAAAGTTTACTATATAAATATGATATAATGATTTAAACTATTAAAGGAATTAATAGATTTAACATGTTTACTAATGAATGCATTTGTGAGGAAAACGGTTTAACCGGAAATGCACTTTTATATGCATTTGCGCTTTTATTTAGAAACTTCACGGTTTTATTTTGAAATTCACTTTCTGCCCTATTCCCTCTGCCCTACCGCATCGTGCAGGTGCCCCACAGTGCAGGTCTGCAGCAGGTCTGATTCACCTGTTGAGGGTATGCAGGGTCAATGTTCATATATCCAAGCCCTTAATGAAGATGCACAAATTTGAGATACACGTAAAGTTGTTCCTGACCTGTTTTGTTTAGGGTTAAATGTTACCCACAATTTGTGTACCAACAGTTTGGTAATATATATATATATATATATATTTACAGGGAGCCTTGAGTTCTGGCATCTTAAGCCTTTTTTACTTTAGTGTTTTTAATATACTGTATATATATATATCATCAAAAGTGCCTTTGTTTGAACAGGAGGCAGCACGATGCACTACGTTGGTCATTTTGTGAATCCCTGAGTTAACTTGAAATGCCTTGAATTTTTTATTTATCAAATGTACCATACTACTTATTTGCACTACTATGCTTGTCTTTTCAGGGTTGATGACACACAATTAGATTTTGTGTACAGTATGTCAAGTGTAGGATCTCTTAAGAAGTAAAATGTCTGAAAATGATGTGTATGTGATTCTTCAATATGGGTCAAATCAGATCAACCTCTACTATTTTAGAAAGTTTTCATACAGGACCATTTGGAACTTCTTGTTCTTTATGTAGATAATGGCATTACACCAAACAAGTAACATTTACATTGGCAATGTCAATAGATTACATCTAAAAAGTGAACAAAAATGATTTAACGCAAGCATTACCCTGTACTCAAATGTATAAATTTTTACAGTGTAGGAACAAATTAGAATACACGCTTGAGATGTCTTTGTGGGTCAAGAAACTTTGTCAGGACTCTCCTGACCCTCTTCCCTTCAGCTGACATTCCCTCTCTGACAGTTGGTGAATTATCAGGTTGGTTGTCCAGGTCATATTGAATAGCCTCTGTAACCTTGATGTCGTCCATAGCAGTCTCACAGTAATTATGTAGGACAAAGCATGCATATATGACGAAGGGAAGGTCATCAAGGTTAATGTCCATTGCTCTTTTCAGGGCTCCAAACCGGCCCTTCAGCCTCCCAAACGCACACTCAATAACCATCCGTGTGCTACACAAAGATAGTCCAAAATACTGCTTGTGAACATTACCCCCCCCCCCCCATTCACATTATTTCATGAGGTATGGGAGCAGCGGGTATGCAGGATCTCCAATTAAGTTCAACACAATCGTTTGCATCAAAAACCCACTGTGTTCGGGGTCTATCACGTTGCTATGCTCAATGACTGATGCTCTTTGTAAAAGCTCTCTCTTGTAAGTCGCTTTGGATAAAAGCGTCTGCTAAATGAGTAAATGTAAATGTAAGTACACTGGTATGGCCTCTTCATCCTCAACTATTTGTTTGGGACATTGTGGGATTTTTCCAGTTTTGAGAGTCAGGATTTGCAAAAATGCATGCGTCGTGAACACTCCCAGGCCATTTAAATACCACATCAATGAAATAATATTTATAATCACAGGTAGCCTGAATGTTGAAACGGTACCTCCCTTTTCTATTAATATAATCTGTGGAATTGATAGGTGGTTGCTTTATTTCCACGTGTGCCATCCACAGCAACAAAGCATTGAGGGAGGCTGTGTGCTTCTTCAAATTTCATAATTAGTTGCCAAACAGACTATGTACATGTGTATGCGTAGTGTATATGTACACTATGTACATACATTTTATGTACATTGGACCCAAATGCACAGTTATTGCCTCACACACTTCCCTTACTATTTTTGACACCGTTGATCGAGCGAGACCAAAAGCGTTTGCTGTCTTGCGCAATCTACCCTCGTCAGACAGGTAATACAATGTGCAGGCAACTCTTTTTTATGACACCGACAGGAGACCGCATAACGGTCATCTCGCCCTCGATGTAAGGACGCAGCAAGTCGGAGAGTATCAACAGTGATGACCGCGACATCCTAAAATTCTCACGCCACTCCTCCGGGACAACCACTCCATTTTCAAAATTCTCCCACCAGACAGCAGTCCACCCGGATCTGACCCAAAACCGGCGACTTTGGCGGTGACGGCGACGAATAGGTGGTAGAAGTGGCAAAATTGCTGACCTCCGAGCCCTCATTCGTCTCTGGTCATAGACAAGTGTGTTTTGCAAATGCAAACATATGAAAAGTGTTTGGACCAGAAGAAATGTGACTGCCACTCTAAATGCTTCCATGATTATCGTCATAGGAAAAGGTAGACATTGGTCACACTTTTTGCGCATCAGCTGCCTAAAACTCAGTTTATCTCCGTTTACACGCAAACACAAATCCACAGTTTTCCAGAATCTCCACTTTAGCCAGAGTTTTCAGAAAGATGCGTTTTCAGAGGCGAATTCTCCGTTTGCGTGTAAACGATAGGTACAAACGAAGGGAAATGTCTCAGTTTCAAAAATACCTGTGTACGTGTAAACAGGGGGTAAAACTTATTTGGCAGAAGAACGGGGTGCCGTTTTTGTCTCCCACTGCTGGCATTTCCGCCCATCTGAGGAGCCAAATATTTGCAGGTACGGACATGGTTAAGATATTGCTGTGTTCCTCGGACCTGGTCAATCGATTGCAGGGAACTGCCCGTGTTACTCAAAGACAGTGACCCCAGGATGTTGACCCCAGTTCTGCCTGGCTTTCGGTGTGTACCGTGATACGCTCTGTGAGCCTTACCCAGATCGCCGTGTAGAGCTGGACAGTTATCTGGCTCTGAATTGGCCATGCTGTATGGTGGAACCTTGTTTTAAGACAGGGGTCAGGAACCTATGGCTACACACACAGCTATATCTATCCTTCCTCCCCGACTGATCCAGGGATCTCAATTAGAATGGAGGCCTGCCTGTGTTACGGGCCAGGGACGGGTGAACCCAGATGCGGACAGAGACAAGGAAGTGGATGGGTGAAGGTTAACCGGTTTATTATAGCAGGGTTTGGTTTGGGTGACAGTGGACTAGATCCAGGACTGGGTTGGGTAGAGCAGGCAATGAAACAGGCAGGCGGTGGAGCAGGCAGGCAATGGAGCAGGCAGGCAATGAAACAGTCAGGCAATGGAGCAGGCAGGCAAAGGAACAGGCAGGCGGTGGAGCAGGCAGGCAAAGGAACAGGCATGTCTGGCAGGCTAGCGCTTTGCAGGGAAGGCAAAGACAACAAGTCAGGCAGGCTAGCGCTGTGCAGAGCAGGCAAACTCTAGAAGCAAAATAGTTAAATTAAATACAAGGCAAGAACGTTACAAAATGGTGAGTCTAACTGAATTACTTTGGCAAGTACTATCTACAATCCGGCAGCATGTTCCTGGCAGGGCTGAGCAGAAGTAGGGTTGGTGATTGCAGGATTGGGTGCAGCTGGTGGTTCCCGCTCTGCTCCCACACACCTGAAACTATTACCCCTAGCACTGGAGACAGGAGGATTAACCCCTTCAGGGAAGCATGTAGATGCAGATGTAACAGCCTGGCCGACATCTCGGCCTGGATGACCAGACACCCCCTCCAGCTGAACCTCGCCAAGTTTTTAGATGATTTCGCCAACATTGGCCTGATCAGCGACGATGATGACACGGAGTACAGAAAACTGACGCAGAACTTCGTGGACTGGTGTCAGCCGAACCACCTCCTCATCAACGCGGGCAAGACCAAGGAGATGCTGGTGGATTTCTGCAGACTCCGACCTTCCCCCCCACCGGGGAACATCCAGGGAATGGACATTGAGAGAGTGGAGTCCTATAAGTACCTGTGTGTTCACCTGAACCACAATCTGGACTGGACTGAGGTCTTTCGGAGTGCAGGGGGCACCCCTAAAGTCTTTTTATGACTCAGTGGTGGCCTCAGCCATCCTGTACGGTTTGGTCTGCTGGAGCAGCAGCATCACTGAGAGGGAAAGGAAGAAGCTGGTTCCAAGAAGCTGGAAATGTGTAAAAAATAAAAAACGTATTCGACTACCATGGCCTCAAATGCACCACTACAGACACAATTTATACATAGAAACGTAGGAGAATGTGTCCTCTAGCTCATACTTGCTTTACTTTATCTGTCAGATTTATTGTTTTAGCTTGAAATGCAAAAATTTGGCCGCAGCACCCATGAAGAGCCTCATAGACTCCCATGTTAAAAGTGCCAGGAAAATTTCAGGAGGAAAACAAAACTAAAACTTTTTAGAATTGCTCCCAAGAGCACATTTCTTCACTTGTCAACACAAAATGTCTATGTAGACGTTCAGGAAGGGCTCAGCCGGCTTCACGTTAACCTGGTTTTATGATTGGAAACACGGTTTGGCCAGAAATCCTTCCTGTTCGAGGGGTGCTGTAAGCCTTTTCTCTCTGTCTGTTCAACTGACATGACAGTTGCAACTGTCTGCTTTAGTTCGTTACTTAGCAACGTGCTTGAAAGAGGAGAGGGGAAGACGGTGGTCATTTTATGAACAGTAATTCATTTCACATTTATTAACTTTAATTGGAGGATATTTACTGGAGGAATCAAATTGGCTATTTTTGTTTCGGGTGTATTTATAAACTGTACTCCAGCTCAACTCTTCCTCTCTGGCTCTAAGTCTCTAAGGTAAGCGAACATCTTTTTCAACTCTTTCGCTAGCATGCTATCTAAAATGTAGGTTTTTGACTTCTTTAACATTTGGGCTCATAGGTATTCATGTGCTTATCAGTCAGGATTTACAACTGACATTCCAACTAGCTGTAAAGATATGCTGTTTGCTAACATTAGCGACCAATGCTGAAATTAGCGCTTAAGCTAATTGCTAGTGCATCAGCATATGTTTCTAGCATGCTAAGATGTGGGTTTTGGACTTCTTTAACATTTGGGCTTATATGTATTCATGTGCTTATCAGTCAGGACGGTGGTGTAGGGTTATGGGGGGGGGTTATTTGTGTGCATTTTGACCGTTTAGGGTCGTTTTCGGAGGGGGGGGGGGCGATCGGCGTTCGCGGGGGGCGGGGGGGCTCGTGCGGGGGGGTTTGAGGGCAGGGTTCATGTGGTGGGGTCCATAGGATTCTAACGAGATATTGGGGAGGTGTGTGGGAGGTTGCTGTGGGTTGATGAGCTATGAGCCTATTTGTGGGAGAGGTTTGAGAATCGCGATTGATTTACATGCACCTTCAAGCGGAGATTGTGACGTTGCGGGGGGCTCGGGGGGGCGATTTCGGAAGGGTTTGGGGTATTGGGGAGGTGTGTGGGTGGTTGGGATCGGCAGTTCCATAGAGAAACAGTGGGGATTAAATACAGGTCTTTTAGGAATTGCTATTTAAATTGTTGGGGGGGTTTGCTGTAAAACATTCATTCATTCATATGTATCTTTGTATAGATATATATATATATATATATATGTGTATGTGTGTGTGTGTGTGTGTATGTGCGTGTGTGTATGTGCGTGTGTGTTTTTCTCAATTAATGTTGGATAAAAAGCACTGTTTTTGTTAGTGTGATATCAGAACTGTGTGAGCACTAGGTCACACAGTTCTGAAATCACACTAACAAAAACAGTATATATATATATATATATATGTGTGTGTGTGTGTGTGTGTATGTGCGTGTGTGTGTGTGTATGTGCGTGTGTGTATGTGTATGTGCGTGTGTGTTTTTCCTCAATTAATGTTGGATAAAAAGCACTGTTTTTGTTAGTGTGATATCAGAACTGTGTGACCTAGTGCTTTTTGTGAATTTTGATGCTAGCTTATTGCTGAATCCTGATTTGTTACATGTTTGATTGCATGTAGATTGATTTGACATTTAACACAGCTGTATAACTTTATAATGTTATCTGATATTTATAATGCGGTATCATTTTGATAAAAGGTGTATTTCTAATACCAAAGTCATAGCCATTGATGGCCTAATTCTGGCATTGGATGTATTTGGGTCATTTTACACTCTAAGTTTTTGAAAGCATTTATCACTATTATCAAATTAGAACCAAACTCATACTATGCTACTGAACTGTAATGTAAAGTGATACCTGACACAGAGTGACCAATGGTTTACTGCTTGCTTACTACTTAAACTTAAACTGTGGCAGTGTGCTCAAGTGGAGCTGTCTTTAATCCTGCTGAAATTAGTGTTTACGCTACTACTAGTGCATCAGCAAATGAACACCTGTTGAAAGCTTGATCTGTCACATACCTAAGCAATGGTAGAAGTCATATTCTGAAAATTACTCAACAGTGTCAGTGATGTATGGGGGAGAGTCCCGGGCCAGAGTCACGCACACTAAAAATTTATTTAGGAATTGTTTTTTAGTTTTATTTATTATTATACAATTAAATACTCTATTATATATTAAAACCAAAGAACAAACCCTTTTTACAGGCCCAAGCATTTGTTTCACAAATAAAAGTACTGTATACTGTAAACCGCAACTTTGTTGATGCACATGTTTGCGTTGGAGAGACTGTTTAGCCAATCAGAATGCAGAACACAATGCATGAGGCAATTCCGTGAATTAGCGAAACCGTAAAAAGTGAACCGTGATATAGCGAGGGTTCACTGTATAGTATATGGAGGAGAATGGATATACAGTATGTAATACAGTTCAACCGTATAGTTCGACATCCGTTTTGATTGGTCGGTGTTAGATCCCGAACTGATCAGCAGGGTTTTCACTGGGCATATGTCTATGTCCTTTTCTATGTGCGGTTTGCTAGCCCATACCTTAAATTTATATCCAAGAATGGCGTTCGCTCAGTTTATTTGGTGAGAGGAAGGTCACTGTCTCCACTGGTGCTGATACTCCTTTGTGTTTTAATTTCAATGAAAGTGTTTTCTAACTGTAGGTTTCTGCATGCTTGCAGATTTTGTGAGTACGCTCATCCCCTTTCTGTGTCCCCGTCGGGCCTGCTCGACCCGAAGGGAAAGTGATTAAGGTGATGCGGCAAACTGTACTTCTGCGTGAGGTTGGATTTCGGCTGCTGCAGGAGCCCACACGTTGGATGCGCTGTGTCGGATCCTCGTTAATGTGCATAGGCTACCATTCGTATTGCATCTGCTTGATGATATTTTGGTGGATGGATTTTCCTTCTTCCCTGTCCGCCCTTTCACTTTCTGTCTGGGCATTTTGTTTTCCTTGGAGAAGACCAACGATGCATTAACCCCCCATTAAACTGGACAGCATTTCCATGCAGGCAACGAAAGTTTAATGGAACTTAGAAATATCAGCGGTTGTTCTTGTTGATGGTGTAGACTAGACAAGTAGACTACGGCTCGTCGGAGGTGCCTACCTTAAAATTGTAAACTGTCCAGCTGAATGTTCTTATAGTTCTTCCCTGTGCACTTATTGGTTTCTCACAATGTATTGTAGCGGGGTTCTGGATCTTGACTCTTAACGTGCTACTGTTAAGGAGGTTATCTCATATCTTGTTGAATATCTAATAAGCAGGATACCACCTCAATATTTAGGAAGGAATTGAGGAAACCTTATGGGTTAGTTAATGTATTATAGCCTCTTATGATCAGTCCTATCTTAGGTAGCGCAGATCCGATGACGGAGAATTTTATACACAAAGGTTTATTTAAAGAAAATGTAATGATGATGAACAAATACCAGAATAAATGTAGGTTAGTTTGATAACGATACTGTGATTTTATACAAAATATGGGACAGACAGAAACAGACAGGGAAAAGGGGGGAGGATTGGCCTAGGAGACAAAGGACGGTTATGCTAAGCTGTGCTAACAACAGGAAGGCTAACCTTAAGTCAAAGTTCACCACTCTGTGCCAATGTTCACGAGTAAGAAATTAACCAGTCACAGTTACTTTGTCGGTTGAAGAAAGGGTAGAGTTGATCTTCCTTGAAGTTTCCTTAAATTCCGGCGGCGTTTGGTGGAGTTTTTTGCTTGTTTGCTCAGTATGACAGATAAATCCAAGGTCGCATTCCTCTGATTAATCCAGACGAAAATGGAAGTTAGTTCTTGGTTTTGGGCTTTTTTACTTGTATGGTAGGGGGGTTTGGTTTCACCCCTTATCTGAAAATGAACTCATCCTGAGATTATAATGTAGGTGTGAAAAGGTCTCTTGAGTTGGAATATTTCAATTGTCAGTGGAAGCTCTTGACTTCAATAACTAACAATACAACATTCAGAAATGGTTTTGTTAGTGTAACACCATCATTTTGATACCTTACTTGATCCTATCATAAAAGGTAAAGAAGTTACATTAAACATCACGTCAAACACAGCATTTAGTATTTAGAAATTCTAAATTGTCACCTAGTTCCAATACTTTTAGTGTCCAATGAGCAGTATTGTCTTTGTGAGACGTTTGTAAATCCATTAAATGTCTGTTTTGGGATAAAGCCTTTGTTCAGACTGGTGAACCAGTTATGCCAAGGCCTGCTCTTTGCGGCCTGCTCAGAACTGGTTTGTTAATCCGTTACCCTAGTTTCATCAGTGTTTCACTGACGTAGGGAATGGTTGTGTATGAAGTTGACCCTGCCTCTTGACCCTGCCTCTTGTAAATCGCTTTGGATTAAAGTGTCTGTTAAATGAGTAAATATAAATACTGGAGCATGTCCGTAGCATTCTGAAGGTGGCTTCAGGCACCTTTTCAGTGGTCAAAATGCGACCTGCTTTTGTTGCTGGGGCATCTAAATTTACCCCTAGGCCGCGCATTTGTTTCTTGTTCTGTTGGATGCCCAAGACGGTGTCTAAGATCACCTCAACCTGAACGACGGTTGTAGGTCGGATTTGCGTTTCTGCGGATCGTAGTGCGCCAGTTGGACGCGGAATCACGATTTGTTTGGGGGGCATTTCCGGAATTAATGATTCACCGGCGAGTGGCCCGCAGAGATAACTTCCCTGGATCCAGAGATCTTTTCAACAGCGCTGCATGAGCTGTATCCCATTGTGGGGTTGTTTGCTTGTTTACTATGGGGACATTTATGGCGCAGAAAAAAGCTAACAGTTATCATTAATGAAGGGAGATCTTCAGTGCCTTTCATCAATCGATTAATCTGACATTTCACGTTAACAAGTGTGCTAAAAAACGTCATTTTGACAGCCGAGTTTATTTCGGGCCTAGCTAATAAGCGTGCTGACACTCTTTCAAATTTCAGGGATTACCGCACGGGCTGGCTTGCCCGTCACACGAGTGCAAAAGGGGCAACTCTCTAGAGGTAGCTATCTGCCCAAGGTCGGATGAGAAGGGTATTGGGGAGATGGTCAGTGTATCTGACTAGCCGCATGTTCACCTTCTGTCCAGCACAGGGTCTGGACAGAATGCGCGCTTTGGACGGCCCTGTAAACTGCACTTCAGATGGTATGCAACACGACAGATATGCACACACGTTTTAATCATTTTTAATGCTAGCATGACCCGTGCATCCAGAAAACTTTTTACCACTAGTACTAAGTGGAATGTCAGGGCTCAGGAGCAATGGTGCTCCGCTCACACAATGTCTGGTGGAGTTGTGGTATTGTTGGGGGATTATCTCTATTGCTCCATGTCCATGTATGTGTCATTTCGAGGCGGTAGGGAGCACTTCCCTTTTAGACATTTCACTCAGTCAAACATATTTCCATGTCATGGTTATCAATAAATCATCAATTTATTATCAAATCAATCGCGTGAGTGTCTTGATTGAAATAAGCGAAGCTAGTTTTGGCGGGGCACTCAGGCTGCACACGTCATCACACATTCACACACCTCAGTACACGTCATCACTCATTCCCTCACATGCACTAGCAGCACAGGCACTCAGGTAACGCACGTAATCGCTACTGAGCACAACCTGACTCAGCTAGCACAAGCCCATTGGGCCTCATATGAGAAGACGGCCTTTTAAGGCCGCACAGATTTTCACACACTCCAATGATCAGTTCTGCTGCTGCCCACCACCACCCCTTTTCTCAACATGTTGTCTGTCTGTCTGTTTGTCTATCAGGGAGGTTATATATCTATTTCTCCATGCCTCATGTCATACATGTACGCACGTATGTGTCGCTTCAAGGCGGTAGGTATCGCTTCCCTTATAGACATTCCACACATTCCATTCCTATTTCCATGTCGTTATCAATAAATCGTCAATTTATTACCAAATCAATCATGTGAGTGCTGGTTTTCTGGTTCGGGAAGAGAGGGGGCTTGTAGCCTAGGGAGTACTCAACCCCGCGGGCATACTCCACCCACACCAGATTGCGGCTCCAGGTACAGGTGGGTTAAAGGAGACAGTACAGCGGAGAACAGTTTCCAGGTCCTACAAAAGGCCCACCGTGACTGAGAGTAAAACTTAGGCCCCTGATCAGACAATATTTGCAGGGCCACTTTGACTGCCAGCATAGTTCCTCTCTGAAGGGCTGAGACGATGTGACTGGAAAGCACAAAGGTGCAACTTCTGGTCCTGTGGAAAGCGTTGGGAGAGAACGCCCCCAACCCCCACATCTGAAGCATCTACCTCCACAACAAACTGCAGAGATGGCTCAAGGTGAGTTAACATAAGGGCTGAGGTAAAATACTGTTTCAGCCCGAAAAGCCACGATCGGCACAGGGAATCCAGGCAGAGCAGATCTTGGTGGCGGTCAGAGCTGTTAGGGGACAGCAACAGAGCTGTATCCACGGATTGACTTTCAGTATAAGTGTGAATATAATTTGTGAATCCAAGGAAACATTGCAGCTCAGACCTGGATGTGGTGGCAGCCAATACACCACTGCACAGACCTTCTTCGGAATGTTGCCTGTCTCAACGACGTACCCCAGAAAGAAGATAGTGGAATGATGTATCTCCCACTTCTCAGCCTTCACAAACAGTTTGTTTTCAAGGAGATACTGGAGACCATGTCAGACATAGGAAACATGGTTGCAAAGAGAGTCCCCAAAAAAATCAGGATGTCATCCAAATAAACAAAAACAAAGAGGTTCAACATGTTCCTGAGAATGTCATTCAGGAACCTGTTGTGTTACAGGCTTTGGTGAGTCCCGACAGACTTTACAGTTTTTTTTATTGCTTAAGCACGATTTTCAAAACAGGGCCCGTGTTGTCAAAACACTACACACAATTAGCACAACCACACCCACAACTAGCAAAACACTACAGATCCTTTGCAAAACTAAACACTCTTGTAAAAACGATACTTCTTTTGAAAAACCACACTTTGTTACCATATTAAACACACATTACTATACTTTGTTTGCACAAGTTACATTCAGCTGTGATAAACCTAAAACACTTTTAGCATTTCTACTAGGCTACTATCAAAGTACAAATATTATATAAATTCACCAAACACTACACAAGACCAATGTTGCAGACTAAAGAAACTCTTTATTTTTCAACATCCCCAAAATGTTGACAGATTCATAATATTTTAACAAAACGTCACTTTACATATTGCAAGTAAAATAAACAATCTACACACTGTCTATTCGGCTAGCTGGATCTGGCCACATAATTTCGTCAACATCACAGGCAATGTTGTCATTGGCAAGACATCTTGGAAAGAAACGTCTTGAATGACGAATTCAACCTTGTATGGCTGCTACCTCCATCTGGTCACAGGCCTCCTCCATGGCTTGGAGGAGGGGAACTTCAGCCTGGAGACGGAGATCGTACACCTTCCACCGCCATGCAGAGAAAAACTCTTCTATAGGGTTGAGGAATGGAGAGTATGGTGGAAGATATAGGACGGTGAAATGGGGATGTTCCTGAAACCAGTTCTGAACCAGAGCAGAGCAGTGGAAAGACACATTGTCCCAGACAACAATGTATTGCATGCGTTCGGTTTGAGTTGCTATTGTTGTGTTGTGAAATTGGTCCAAGAATGCAAGTATGAGGGTTGTGTTGTAAGGGCCCATATGGGCATGACGGTGGAGGACCCCATTCTGTGTAATGGCTGCACAAAGTGTTATATTTCCCCCACGTTGCCCTGGAACATTGACAATAGCTCTGTGGCGAATTATGTTTCTTCCCCTCCTTCGTGCTCTGGTCAGGTTGAACCCAGCCTCATCTACATAAACAAACTCATGCTGGATCTCCTCTCCATCCATTCGTAAAACCCCCTGAAAAACATTGTCAGGCACCATTGTGTAGTTCAGTGTGGATCGAGTATACATATTACAGTACAGTAAAATATTGCATGATCACACTGCTAAAGTGAATATATACCTCTGCATAATCATGCCGTAGTCGTTTCACCCTTTCAGAATTGCGCTCGAAAGGCACTTGATAAATTTGCTTCATTTGAATATGTTTTTTTTTTGGGATGCGTGCCAGTGTTGAAGTTGAGACCTGATGGATATTGTTGAAAATTGTGTGATTATTGACAATGCTTGCTTGGAGCTGATTGAGCGTTATAGCATTGTTGGCTATAACCATGTTCACTATCTCCCTCTCCTGCTGTTCTGTGAACATAGGAGGCCTTCCCCCTTGTCGTTCCTGACCCTCAATCCTATGTAGAAAAACAAAACAACGGTTTACACTAGTACAATAATTTCACAGAAAGGTAACAAGTGCTGGTAGTGCATAGAATACAGTACTGTAAGCAGTTACTGAAACAGTGCAGATGTTTTTGATATGATTATATTTTTACAATACCTATTTTCCAGTTGAAGTTTTCTTATCACACTTGCCACCGTGTATCGGCTCAGATTTGGCTGGACTCGCAGTCCAGCCTCCCTCAGCGTTAGGCCGTGGTTGACAACGTGGTCAACCAGTGCTGCACGAATCTCATTAGTCAGATTCGGTCCTCTGAATCTGGTCCTTTGAGCACCTTCTTGTCTTTGTCTTCCTCTGGCTCTGGCTCTGGCTCTGGCTCTGGCTCTGGCATGGCCTCCATCTCATCCTCTGTTGGTTCCTCTTCCTCGTTGTACTCTTTGTCTCACTCTTTCCATTGTGCTTGAAGACCAACAAACTCACCTGCTGCTTTTATAGTGCTTATACACCTGATTGGTGTGTCTCCAATTAAGCAAACAAGTGTTTGCACACCTGATGACTGTGTTGAACCAATTGGTTGGACGGTGTTGTAATTTGACAGTCAGTGCTTTGGTATTGCAATGAAGTAACTTAATGATCGATTTTTGTGTGTATGTATGTTAAGTATGTTTAGTGTTTTGCAAATCACTGTGTGTAGAGTTTTGCAACAAGTGTGAAGTTGACAACGTGCTTATAGTTGTGCAAATATGGGCTGATGTTTTGCTTCTTGGGTGTAAGGTTATGCTAATAGTGTACTACTTTTAATTTTAGTGTTTAAGCAATAAAAAAAAAACTGTCAATAAATCGTCTGGCCACCAAAATAATCTTTGAGAATGCTAATAGTCATATATTGTTGGAAAGCTACAATTATTGTGCTTCCGTTTGTGTAAACCATTTCAAAATCGAGTTGCAACAGGAAGTACAATCCACGTCTTTGCCCGACAACCACCATGTAAACAATACGTAAACACATAAAATACGTTTATTGTGGACAGTCTAAGGTACACCTATGCACTAATCATGGTGTCTGATGAGCATCTTGATGTGGCACACCTGTGAGGTGGGATGGATTATCTCAGCAAAGCAAAAGTGCTCACTATCACACATTTAGACAGATTTGTGAACGATGTTTGAGAGAAATGGTAATATTGTCTATCTGGAATGAATTTTAGATCTTTGAGTCCATCTCATGACAAACGATGCAGTTTTATGAGGACGAGAAGGATATTATTAAAAAAGGCAATACTCAAGCCATAATCAAAGAAAGAGAATAAGCCTGGCAGACAATAGCGGACCGGCTTAATGCGTTAGTATTCAAACAATTTACAATCCTCTGGAGCTGTCATATTTGGGCTACAATTAAGCATGTCCATAAGTTCAACTTTTTCTGAATTAAAATATTGTACACATGTTACGTACGTGTACAGTACATATTACAGTAAACCGCAACTTTATTGATGCACAGGTATAGAAGACGCGGAGAGACTGTAGCCAATCAGAATTCAGAACACAATGCACGAGGCAAATCCGTGAAGTAGCGAAGAAAAGTGAACCGTGAGATCGCAAGGGTTCACTCACTGTACTGAACCGTGATATCACGAGGGTTCACTGTACTGAACCGTGATATAGCGATGGTTCATTGTACTGCAATAAAACGCATCTTTATGAAACCTCTGACGGCAGTTTGACAAGCAGTCTTCATTGGCATATCAATATAACACTTCGCCAGAGTAATAATAATGCCACTTAAATAAATATAAAAAGACTGTTGTAGATTTAAATTAAACTAGAAAAAAATTCCTAAATAAATTTTGAGTGTGCATGACTCTGGCCCGGACTCTCCCCCATACATCACTGACACTGTTGAGTAATTTTCAGAATATGACTTCTACCATTGCTTAGGTATGTGACAGATCAAGCTTTCAACAGGTGTTAATTTGCTGATGCACTAGTAGTAGCGTAAACACTCATTTCAGCAGGATTAAAGACAGCTCCACTTGAGCACACTGCCACAGTTTAAGTAGTAAGCAAGCAGTAAACAGTTCAGTTCAGTAGCACAGTATGAGTTTGGTTCTAATTTGATAATAGTGATAAATGCTTTCAAAAACTTAGAGTGTAAACTGACCCAAATACATCCAATGCCAGAATTAGGCCATCAATGGCTATGACTTTGGTATTAGAAATACACCTTTTATCAAAATGATACCGCATTATAAATATCAGATAACATTATAAAGTTATACAGCTGTGTTAAATGTCAAATCAATCCACATGCAATCAAACATGTAACAAATCAGGATTCAGCAATAAGCTAGAATCAAAATTCACCAAAAGCACTAGGTCACACAGTTCTGATATCACACTAACAAAAACAGTGCTTTTTATCCAACATTAATTGAGAAAAACACACACGCACATACACACACACACACACACATACACATATATATATACATATTGTGCATACACACAGGCAGTCTGTACATTAATGACTTAATGATGAACTGTCAATCAAACCATTCAGTGCAATGAATCACTTAGTAGCAGACACACAGGTTCAATCATCTATAAACTACAGGACTACAGGACTCCCCATACAACACTAGCCAATAGTTTGCAAGGTCAACCAGTATCCAGACGATTATGAATGTTTTACAGCAAGCCCCCCCAACAATTTAAATAGCAATTCCTAAAAGACCTGTATTTAATCCCCACTGTTTCTCTATGGAACTGCCGATCCCAACCACCCACACACCTCCCCAATACCCCAAACCCCTCCGAAATCGCCCCCCCGAGCCCCCCGCAACGTCACAATCTCCGCTTGAAGGTGCATGTAAATCAATTGCGATTGTCAAACCTCTCCCCCACATAGGCTCATAGCTCATCAACCCGACCTCCCACACACCTCCCCAATATCTTGTTAGAATCCTATGGACCCCACCATATGAACCCTGCCCTCAAACCCCCCCGCACGAGCCCCCCCGCCCCCCGCCCCCCGCGAACGCCGATCGCCCCCCCCCTCCGAAAACGACCCTAAACGGTCAAAATGCACACAAATACCCCCCCCCCCCCATAACCCTCCACCACCGTCCTGACTGATAAGCACATGAATACATATAAGCCCAAATGTTAAAGAAGTCAAAAACCCACATATTAGATAGCATGCTAGCAAAACATATGCTGATGCACTATCAATTAGCTTAAGCGCTAATTTTAGCATTGGTCGCTAATGTTAGCAAACAGCATATCTTTACAGCTAGTTGGAATATCAGTTGTAAATCCTGACTGATAAGCACATGAATACCTATGAGCCCAAATGTTAAAGAAGTCAAAAACCTACATTTTAGATAGCATGCTAGCGAAAGAGTTGAAAAAGATGTTTGCTTACCTTAGAGACTTAGAGCCAGAGAGGAAGAGTTGAGCTGGAGTACAGTTTATAAATACACCCGAAACAAAAAGAGCCAATTTGATTCCTCCAGTAAATATCCTCCAATTAAAGTTATTAAATGTGAAATGAATTACTGTTCATAAAATAGCCACCGTCATTCGTGGCCACCGTCTCTCCTCTTTCAAGCACGTTGCTAAGTAACGAACTAATGAGTTGCCGCTGACAGTTGCAACTGTCATGTCAGTTGAACAGACAGAGAGAAAAGGCTTACAGCACCACTCGAACAGGAAGGATTTCTGGCCAAACCGTGTTTCCAATCATAAAACCAGGTTAACGTGAAGCCGGCTGAGCCCTTCCTGAACGTCTACATAGACATTTTGTGTTGACAAGTGAAGAAATGTGCTCTTGGGAGCAATTCTTAAAAGTGTTAGTTTAGTTTTCCTCCTGAAATCTTTCTGGCACTTTTAACATGGGAGTCTATGAGGCTCTTCATGGGTGCTGCGGCCGAATTTTCGCATGTCAAGCTAAAACAATAAATCTGACAGATAAAGTAAAGCAAGTGTGAGCTAGAGGACACATTTTCCTACGTTTCTATGCATAAATTGTGTCTGTAGTGGTGCATTTGAGGCAATGGTAGTCAAATACGTTTTATTTTTTTTACACAAATCTCTCTCTTCTCCCCACTCTAGCGATGACATCACCACTCTACCTCTCAAACATTCTCTCCATTAACACCCATTAATTCTTTTGGTGTGGTTTTTGGCAATTTTTGGCCAAAATTGTTCGCCAAAAGTCTTAGAAAAATCATAGCACACATGTCGGGGCCGAGCCGCACGTTTTGATATAACTTTTGATATCTCATGGCAATCAGAATTAATTTACTACATTTTTTGGGAGAGAAAACATGTAAATCGGTCACTTTTGACCGGAACACAACAGGAGGGTTAAAACTTATTCTGGTGGGTCTCTTTACAACCTGTGAGTAACTACAGGCAGCACATATATTCATAATTTTCATTTTCATTGCACAGCAAGAGGAGTTCCAGTCAATATTAATATCGCCCAAAAAGTACACTTCATAATTAGTATTACTCGCATGATCTAGCATATCACAAATTGCATCTACATAGCAGCTGTTTGCATTAGGGGGCCTATAGCAGCATCCTAGTAATATTGGTTTAAGATGCATCAGATGAATTTGTAACCAGAGTACTTCAGTATCAGATGTCATCAGGTCCTCCCTGACTAGAGCAGGTATATGACTTTGAATATAAAAAGCAACCCCTCCACCAAAAATATGATATCCACTTATCATCAATGATGAGTCTTCAAATGAATCATCTAAGTGGGTTTCTGACACTGCCAATATGTGTAAATTATTTACCAGCAACATCAGTAACTTCAGTTAACTTGAAGTTAGGTAGGTGTATGCGCCATGTATATTATATTCAGTTGTGAATGAAGTATTCAGTTCTCTTTTTTAAGTAAAAGCATTTAAGTGTAGAGTAGAAATATACATTTTCATACGATGCAAATACTCGAGTATGAACCTGGACCTGAAATCTGTATTTAAGAAGAATACTTGGGTAAATGTACTTAGTTACCGTCTACCCCAATTATGTTATGTATTATCGTACATAATAATGATTAATTCAACCCTATTGTTGAAGATGGACTTATATAAATTCATTTTGTGTACAGTTTCTCAAATAAAAAAAATACGGCAAGTACTGGACGCACATAACACTGAAATGACAATGAACCAGTCCATACAAAGTCGAAACATACAGTAGAACCATTTATTAAGGAGGCCTTACTATAAACTTTAGAGGAAATAATCTGCGCTAATCACTTAATTGCTGCTTTGGGTCATATCAAAGGAGATGAATGAAATACATTTTATCGTTGTCAACTTAAAAGACCACCGAGTGTGCATTATAAAATTTGAAAACAGAAACCATGGCTTGAAATATATCTTCCAAAGTAGCAGATAACGTTTCTACTTATATTTCTTCTTGCCTTTATTCCATACTTTCTCCAGGAAAAGGAAAATTAAATAACAGCAATTATTTTTGCAAAACAAATAAACAAACTTCCTCACCCTAACTTCTAAACTTCCTAAGACCCTAACTCTCACGCTCTTCCAAATCCTGGTGAATTGCGTATGGCAAAAGTCATATCAGATTTGAAAGCAGTGTATACTGCATGAACTGGAATGCGAAGGATATTTTCACAAGTATTTGCTTGTGGAAATCGGGAATGGGTGATGAACTCAAGGCTTGGCTTTGGGGAGAAGCCCAGTGCTGGGACACTGTCACATCCAGTGAGGAAAACAAGAATATCCTCCAGAGAGATGTCGTTTTCACCTGTAAGACATTAAAAGAGAGTATCACAATTAATGATGAGTATGACCATTTCCCTAAAGTCATTAAGTACTATACCACTGAAGTTGGGGGTTAAGTGCCTGAGCACAAGGGTACTCTGGCTGTACCCAGAAGACGAACTTGCACCTCTGCAGCTACTAGTCCATACTGAATATTTGGTCTAAGATGGATTCAAACTGCTGACAAACCCTCCTGCTGCCTGGATTGATGTATTTATAATTTACTTACATAGTGGGATGTAGCGAGAGGCTAAATAGTTCTTAGCGGGGCAGTTCAACCAGCACAAGGACACAAATCTCAAAATTATGGGTTTTTAATGAGTTGCTCAGGTCAACAAACAAGGATTTCAACAAAAAGAAGCCTGAGTTGTAACACTTGTAGGTGCGGTTCTGCTAGATTTTTCCGCTGCATTTGATATTCTTAATCGTGAAATAATATTAGAAAAACTGAAAAGTTATGGTTTCACTCAGTCAGCTTTGCTCTGGATTAGTAGTTATCTAAGTAATAGAAAGCAAATGGTGTATTTCAATGGAAGCTATTCTGATATTATAACTGTGAGGCATGGGGTGTCTCAGGGCAGTTGTTTAGGGCCACTTCTTTACTCCATATTTACTAATGACCTTCCACTTGTATTAAGTAAAGCACATATCTCAATGTATGCTGATGATTCTACTATATATCTAGCAGCATCAACTGTTGATGATTTAAATATCAAATTAGCAAGTGAATTTATTAAAGTGGTAGATTGGATTAATAACAATAGGTTGATATTGAATGTGTCTAAAACAAATTGTATAGTTATTGGTACTAATCATTCTTTAATCTCAAAACCAAAACTTGACCTCACAATAAATAAGATGATGATGAAGCAACTAGAGGAGGTAAAACTTTTGGGAGTCATCATTGACAATACATTATCATGGGATAAACAAACTCAAAAAGTTGTGACTAAAATGGGTAATTCAATATCAATAATTAAAAGATGTGCTAAATATTTAACTCACCGACTGGTCAACCAAGTGATACAGGCTTTGGTGTTGTCTAATTTGGACTACTGCTCTATAGTCTGGTCCTCTACTTCACTAAGTAATATAAGGAAATTACAAGTGGTCCAGAATAAAGCAGCAAGAGTGGCTCTTTCTTGTGGAGGGAGAACTAATGTGATTAAGATGCACGAGTCATTAGGGTGGTTAGATGTAAGAAACAGATTTCTGTTATTATTGATGGTTTTTCTTAAGAATGCTATAACAACAAAGTCACCCTGTATTATTTATAGAAATTTGTCTTTCAGCTCAGTAACACACAATTATTTAACAAGGCATGCTGTTGTAGGTTGTTTTACTCTACCAAGATCAAGAACGATGAATCAACGTACAGTTACATATAGGGCAATGCAACAATGGAATTCACTCCCATATTCTATTACTCAATTAAACCTTCAAAGCTTTAAAAAACAACTGAAACATTATTACCTAAATATGAACTTTAACTGATGCAGCTATCACATATTTTTTTCTTTTTGTTTGTTTTATCAGAGTTACGTTTTATATTTGTTTTGTCTGTTATGTATCACGAATTGTCTGTGTGTTTTCTTTAAAATGTTATGTATGTCATATGTATGTTGTCGTGTTGTCATCTTTGGACTTATACTGTATATTGTATTTGTCATTTTGAAAAATAGACCCCAGGAAGAATAGCTGCTGCTTTGCAAAAGCTAATGGGGATTTAATAAAAACAAACAAAGAAATATATATATGGTGATAATTTATATTTTTGTATTTAAGAAATCTTCAGTCCCAAGACCTGAACACACATTTCTCAATTACCCTTTTATATCTGAGTCTATGTGACAATGTATGACACCACAATAGTGTAACAACTTCATTACTGAAGCTAGTAGACTATCTCTCAAGCAGGTCGCATGCTCTGCCAAAAAGTTCAATTCCACGATTTCCATCATCAGTGAAGGGGTTGGTGGGCCTTAACTCTACATTCCACTGGTGATCATAAAGGGGTTGCACAGGCACACAATTGAGTGGCCTTTGATGCTGAGGAAGTCGGAGCATTCCAATTGTCCACAGTTGCAATGGGGACTGACTCTCCATTGTCCTCATGCTGTGGTTGTTCCACTGCCTCACAAACTCATCTACAGATCTGTTAATTCTTGGATGATAAACATGGTGAAGAGCTGTTATGTGAAGAGGGTCAGTGCTGTCCAACATTTTCCATAAAGAGGAAAAGGTCTTGTAGTATCCTGACTCAACCATGTTTACTTCTGCCCACAATCTTTCAATCCTTTGATTATGGACACTATGTCCAACCATGAAACTTCCTCTGTTTGTTCCTCGATTCTCAATCATGAACCTCGCAACATCAATGTTCTCGCTACCAGCATCACCCCTGACATGATGTGGCAGTCCAAATACATCAACAGCACCCTGGAAAAGATGCAAGGCAGTTGCATCACAACACATACCACACTTGATTTGGGACAGAGACATTGTAGACCCTCCGTTGAATTGTCCTTCGTCCTCTCAAGGCTCGCCCCACTAGATCTACTGTTCTTAAACACTCCCGTATCCGCCAACGCTGAACTCTGATTCCTCTTCCTCTCAACCTACAAGTGACATAGGTTCTCTCCGGAAGCGGGGGTTTGCCTGAGAATCTCAGCAATAAGTCGATCCAGATCAGCATTTGCAATGCCAGTGAAACTTCCATAGTCCACCAGACTGAGTTGTGTCCTGTGGTTGTACAGTGTTCTTATGTTTACAGACAGCATCCGAGATATGGCCATCCAGCCAAATCCTAAATCTCGCATGTGAATGAGCTGAGCAGCTGGTATTTTGTACCTTTAGAGAGAAATAATGATTAAAAAAATATGAATTCATAGTGTAATTATTTTTTTTTATTACCTTGCAGCCAATAATAATTTGTATGTAATAATAAATTATAACAAATTTGTATGTATGTGTAGTCAGATCTGAGTTTACATTGTGTTGGTAACGGACGAGAGATGTGACAACCTGGCCTGGGTGTGACAACCTGCCGGGTGCGCCGTTCCAGCTGGAATGTTATTTCCGCCAACATCTCCCTGAGAGATTCAAAAAGTCCTTCAAGAATGACAGATAATGTTATTTCAGCAATGTTTGGTTGAACATTACTCATAAGTATTGTGAATGTCGCAATGATGGAGATATGATCCTCTAAGTGACGCGATATAGTCTCCAAACTGTTAGTGTCATTTGGAGTACAACCTGTGGCAAAAAAGTTTTCTAGTTCACGATGTCAAGTATTATCACGTTTTTACGTGACGTAAAAAAAAAAAAAAAGTATATTAAAGTTTCATTCCATACATTCAAGGTTTCTTTATATATATTCAAGGTTTCTGTATATATATATATTCAAGGTTTCTTTATATATATTCAAGGTTTCTTTATATATATTCAAGGTTTCTGTATATATATTCAAGGTTTCTGTATATACACTATGTTCCAAATTATTACGCAAAGTATATTTTTCTCAAATTTTTCTAAATTGTCAATGAAACGACAGTCAGCATAATTTTCAAGTCATCAACTGTGAATTTTATTAAATTGAATGCATTGAAAAAAACTCCCAATGATAACTGTATTTTCTTTTTCTTCACATTTCACAGGTTTTAATGACTGAAAATGCTAATTTTGTGAATTTGCAGCATTAGGAGGTCATAGTTTTTTAAATCAAAAGCTATTTCAATCAAAAACATCTTAACAGGTCAAGTTACATTTTAACATAGGAGCCCTTATTTGATAGCAGCTTCACAATTCTTGCATCCATTGACCTTGTGAGTTTTTGGACAGTTTCTGCTTGAATGTCGTTGCAGGATGTCAGAATAGCCTCCCAGAGCTGCTGTTTGGATGTGAACTGCCTCCCACCCTCATAGATCTTTTGCTTGAGGATGCTCCAAAGGTTCTCAATAGGGTTGAGGTCGGGGGAGGATGGGGGCCACACCATGAGATTCTCTCCTTTTATTCCCATAGCAGCCAGTGACAGAGGTATTACTTGCAGCATGAGATGGTGCATTGTCATGCATGAAGATGATTTTGTTTTGGAAAGCAAGGTTCTTCCTTTTGTGGAAGGACCAAGGACCAGGACCAAGGACCATGGAAGAAAGTGGTCAGTCAGAGACTCCACATACTTTACAGAGGTCATTTTCACACCTTCAGGGACCTTAAAGGGGCCGACCAGCTCTCTCCCCATGATTCCGGCCCAAAACATGACTCTGCCACCTCCTTACTGACGTCGCAGCCTTGTTGAGACATGGTGGCCATCCACCAACCATCCACTACTCCATCCATCTGGACCATCCAGAGTTGCAATCCAGAGTTGCACTCATCAGTGAACAAGACTGTTTGTAAATTAGTCTTCATGTATTTCTGGGCCCACTGGAGCCGTTTCTGCTTGTGAGCATTGTTTAGGGGTGGCCGAATAGAAGCTTTACGCACAACTGCAAACCTCTGGAGCATCCTACACCTTGATGTTCGTGGGACTCCAGAAACACCAGCAGCTTCAAATATCTGTTTGCTACTTTGTAATGGCATTTTAGCAGCTGCTCTCTTAATCCGATGTTTTTGTCTGGCAGAAATCTTCCTCGTTGTGCCTTTATCTGCACAAACCTGTGTGTGCTCTGAATCAGCCACAAATCTCTTAATAGTACGATGATCACGCTTAAGCTTTCGTGAAATATCAAAGGTTTTCATACCTTCTCCAAGGCATTGAACTATTTCACACTTTTCAGCAGCAGAGATACTTTTTCTTTCCCATATTGCTTGAAAATGGTCATCTGCTTGATAATGTGGAACGCCCTTCATAAGTAGTTTTTCCTTAATTGGAATCACCTGGCAAACTAATGGGTCACAGGGGTCTGAAATTGATTTTGGTGATCCAAAGACATCCTGGGATACCATCCATGAGTTTAATTGAAAAACCCAAAAATTTAATCTTTATGACACTTATTACAATTTGCGTAATAATTTGGAACACAGTGTATATATTCAAGGTTTCTTTATATATATTCGAGGTCTCTCTCTATATATATTTATATTTTTTTATATATATTCAAGATTTCTTTATATATATTCAAGGTTTCTGTATTTATATTCAAGGTTTCTGTATATATATTCAAGGTTTCTTTATATATATTCGAGGTTTCTGTATATATATTCAAGGTCTCTGTATATATATATATTCATGGTTTCTTTATATATATATATATATATATATTCAAGATTTCTTTATATATATTCAAGGTTTCTGTATATATATTCAAGGTTTCTGTATATATATATTCATGGTTTCTTTATATATTTATTCAAGATTTCTTTATATATATTCAAGGTTTCTGTATATATATATTCAAGGTTTCTGTATATATATATATACACTACCGTTCAAAAGTTTAGGGTCACATTGAAATGTCCTTATTTTTTAAGGAAAAGCACTGTACTTTTCAATGAAGATAACTTTAAACTAGTCTTAACTTTAAAGAAATACACTCTATACATTGCTAATGTGGTAAATGACTATTCTAGCTGCAAATGTCTGGTTTTTGGTGCAATATCTACATAGGTGTATAGAGGCCCATTTCCTGCAACTATCACTCCAGTGTTCTAATGGTACAATGTGTTTGCTCATTGGCTCAGAAGGCTAATTGATGATTAGAAAACCCTTGTGCAATCATGTTCACACATCTGAAAACAGTTTAGCTCCTTACAGAAGCTACAAAACTGACCTTCCTTTGAGCAGATTGAGTTTCTGGAGCATCACATTTGTGGGGTCAATTAAACGCTCAAAATGGCCAGAAAAAGAGAACTTTCATCTGAAACTCGACAGTCTATTCTTGTTCTTAGAAATGAAGGCTATTCCATGTGAGAAATTGCTAAGAAATTGAAGATTTCCTACAACGGTGTGTACTACTCCCTTCAGAGGACAGCACAAACAGGCTCTAACCAGAGTAGAAAAATAAGTGGGAGGCCGCGTTGCACAACTAAACAAGAAGATAAGTAAATTAGAGTCTCTAGTTTGAGAAACAGACGCCTCACAGGTCCCCAACTGGCATCTTCATTAAATAGTACCTGCAAAACACCAGTGTCAACATCTACAGTGAAGAGGCGGCTGCGGGATTCTGGGCTTCAGGGCAGAGTGGCAAAGAAAAAGCCATATCTGAGACTGGCCAATAAAAGAAAAAGATTAAGATGGGCAAAAGAACACAGACATTGGACAGAGGAAGACTGGAAAAAAGTGTTGTGGACGGATGAATCCAAGTTTGAGGTGTTTGGATCACAAAGAAGAACGTTTGTGAGACGCAGAACAAATGAAAAGATGCTGGAAGAATGCCTGACGCCATCTGTTAAGCATGGCGGAGGTAATGTGATGGTCTGGGGTTGCTTTGGTGCTGGTAAGGTGGGAGATTTGTACAGGGTAAAAGGGATTCTGAATAAGGAAGGCTATCACTCCATTTTGCAACGCCATGCCATACCCAGCGGACAGCGCATGATTGGAGCCAATTTCATCCTACAACAGGACAATGACCCTAAACACACCTCCAAATTGTGCAAGAACTATTTAGAGCAGAAGCAGGCAGCTGGTATTCTATCGGTAATGGAGTGGCCAGCGCAGTCACCAGATCTGAACCCCATTGAGCTGTTGTGGGAGCAGCTTGACCGTATGGTACGCAAGAAGTGCCCATCCAACCAATCCAACTTGTGGGAGCTGCTTCTGGAAGCGTGGGGTGCAATTTCTCCAGATTACCTCAACAAATTAACAGCTAGAATGCCAAAGGTCTGCAATGCTGTAATTGCTGCAAATGGAGGATTCTTTGACGAAAGCAAAGTTTGATGTAAAAAAAATCTTATTTCAAATACAAATCATTATTTCTAACCTTGTCAATGTCTTGACTCTATTTTCTATTCATTTCACAACATATGGTAGTGAATAAGTGTGACTTTTCATGGAAAACACAAAATTGTTTGGGTGACCCCAAACTTTTGAACGGTAGTATATATATATATATATTAGAGGTTTCTGTGTATATATATATACAAGGTTTCTGTATATATATTCAAGGTTCCTGTGTGTATATATATATATTCACGTTTTTTTGTATATATATTCAAAAAATTCATTTCCTGAACGGCATGCCATCCTATTTTTTCACCATCTGCATAAGTCCAGTTGTCAACTTGCCACCCTATATTTCCACTGTCTGCATAATTTCTGTTATTTGCACCATCCGTTATTTTTTTTACATAGCATCATGTGCGCTACCGTACATACGATTCTCTAAATTCAATAAAATACTGTAACATTTCTAACAATACAGCTGTACATTTGTCGCCACAATATCACTTTAATCCCTCTAAACACCTGCAAATACTCTCGATAGTCCTTACAACTTCATTGTACCTTGTGACAATAAAGATCCATCAATAGGGCGGACAATAGAACGAGTTTTACCTTGCCAAACTAACCAACTGTCGAGCGATTCCAGAGCGCAGGTAACAAACGATGAACTGACTGTCTCTGACGTCATCATTAGCCTGAACGTAGCAAAGCGAATGCTAAGAAATGGCACCGGATTTTCGGTTCCACGTCCTGTTCATAGCTCAATACTAGCGACCACTTGCGATCATTTAAAACAAAAACGACAGTTAGTGTGTAGACACGTACACCTTAATGCTATCAAATGTTGGTAGCAATCAACATTTGAGAAAGCATATGTAAATACCCCCTATAGGTTTACCTGTAGGTCTAGCTTTATAGCTTCCTACTTAGCTTCAGTATACAGTCCTTGTGCGCACCATCCTGCCTGTAACTGCATATTAATGAAACAAACTCCTAATCTGAAATTGTGCAAAGACGACGCTTCCTTGGCAGAAAGCAGTTTTACAAACTCCAAACGACGTTCCGCCATACCGCATGGCTAAACAGAACTCGGAGACAGATGTCTATCCAGCTCCACACGTTGATCTGGGCAAGCGGAGCGTATCACGGTACACTGAGTCCATGCAGAACTCGGCAAGAGTCAAGGTCGGCATCCGGGGTTCATTGTCTTTGAGGAACATGCACGGGTCCCCGCGATCGACCAAGTCGGAGGAACACAGCAAAATGGAAGTCTTATCTACATCTGCACCTTAACCAATGTCACATCCGTACCTGCAAGGATTTAGCCCCGCAGATGGGTGGAAATGTTGCAGCGGGAAACGGGAGCGGTGCCCTGTTCTTCTGCCATGAAGTCCTAACATCCAGCAGCTTCGAAACACTGCGTCCCGCCGGAACTTGGGCCTTTGCAGGTGCCGGGCGAGGAATACTCAATTTCGTTTTTTGGTTGTCCCCACCGGAGCGCTTGGATTAGCAGAAGGAAACACTCACCGTAAGGTAAGCACCCTGTCCATATGAGCAGTCAGTAATTCGATAGACCTTACTCTGGAACCTGGCTGCTAGCATAGTTACGGAACACTCCACTGCAGATTCAGAGGATTTGGACATGGATCATGCGGCAACAGTAATGATCCTAACCTGTCTGTGTGAGTGTTGGATATCTGTGCAGCCTTTTAAGGCAGTTTTACCGGGTGAAGCCCCAATGGGCTTGCACTAGCCGGGTCAGGTGTGTTCATGATTGATTGCTTGCGCTACCTGTGTGCTTGAGCTGCTACTGCATGTGAACTGCGGTGTGTGATGATAGATAATGTACTGAAAGAGTAAAGTGTATGCTGAGTGTATGATAAGAATATATGAAGAGTTATGTGAATGAATGATGATATGTACTTAGATGACTGAGTGATGACGCGGGCAGCCCCAGTGCCGTTGCCAGAACTAGCTTCGCCCATTAGTGAGGACTAAGTAACTGCTCTGTAAGCTATTTTGCAAATATAGGCCCCAGTACAAATAGTCACATATTTATAGAGAATCTCATACACAACATTGACTGATTCATAATTTTCGTTTTGGTGTAGATGTTTTGTCCAGTTTCTAAGATTTTGTCCAGAGCCAGGTCACGCACAAGAGTGGGGGTCGCTAAGATTCCATTCATTCATGGACTTTGTTATATTTATGTATGAATATTTGGTTGAGAACAAGTAGGTTATAAAGGAATCGTTGTATATTTGTTGTTCAGAATCAGAATCGGGTTTATTCACTATGCAAGATTAACAAACATAGAATTCACTGTGACAAGAAGAGCAACATAGAACATGTATACGAGTAAAAAATAAACATGTACAGATATGTTATTCAGTCGACTAGAAGATACTGGCCTTGATAAAGCTATGGATAGAGTGGAAGAGGTGATCCTGGCAGCCCAGTCACAGCCCAGCCATTGTCTTTGAATTACATAGTTGAGAATCAAACAGAACATTCGTATCCAGATTTCAATACTGTGAAAGCTAAGCTTAAATTTGCACTTTCATGCATATATTTTTTATGTATACGTTTTATTTAAAGTTTAATGTTAAAATGTCTGACAATACTGGTGTGATACGTGTAATATGTTTGTATGCCAGATTTTAAATCAACTAAATTAAATTACAGGGTTAAAAGCAATACAAGTTTATTTGCAAGATTACGCAACTGGGCACAGTTGCAGCTACATAATACTTTTAGATCAATATTTGAAGAGTTTGGTTCCAAAACGCTATAAATCCATTTTGATCAATTTGAGTTTAAATGTGTTTTCTTTACCAAGAAAGTACAAAGATGAAAACCACAATTTTTCTGTTTGAATCATTCACATAGCATACTGAGGTTATAATAACATAAACAATTCAAATCCAGATTTTGATTTTCAAAGATTTATAAAAAATAATAATAATAATCTCCAAAATGCAATAAATCCATGACACGTTTTTTTTCTCCAAAATATTTACAATACAAAATTTCTGTGTAAAAACATTCAACAATATTGAATGTTAAACAATACAACAATTATATATTATAAACAATATTAATATACTATTAAACAGTATTATAACCAATATGTAATTTAATATTTACTTTTTTCATAATATTTACAATACAATATTATTATTTTTTTCACGTTGATGATTCGATTTTGATGGCTTCCGTTTTTTCCCCACCGCAGAAACCATCACAGGTTCATCCATACCGTCAAATTGATTCATGTTGTATTGTTTGTTTATTGTCTGTTTTATCAATAAGATGAAGAGCACTAGGATGCCA
The DNA here is from genome assembly GCA_030340685.1 of Protosalanx chinensis. NCBI lineage: Eukaryota > Metazoa > Chordata > Actinopteri > Osmeriformes > Salangidae > Protosalanx > Protosalanx chinensis. The sequence continues at coordinate 10,328,248 of CM059325.1, forward strand.
GCTGCATTCAGTAAGACGCGTCTACTGTTTACATGGAATGGTGCGCGTGGAATGGTGCGCTGTGATTGGTTGAGCGGATGTATCGCATTCTGCAGAGAAGGGAGACTGGCGTTTGTCGCGGTTTGGAAAGAAAGGGAGAAAACTAGGTAGAATAACACGGCCAATATCGCGTTTTGCGTAAAATCGAATATGGACTTTTCAATACCGACGAAATACAATATTGATTTAGGTGGAAACTCATTTTTTTCAAAAGTGGCGTTTATAGCGTTTTGGAACCAAACTCTTCATTTATGCCTAGATTTCTTTAAGAGCAAAACCACATAGCAGAACTATTGTTAAGGGTGGTTGTGGATTGGACCCCCAAAGCAGATACTGAGAGTTGTCTGGAGTTCAACGAAAAGTGTATTATTTTCAGCACACAGGGTAGGCAGGCTGTGGAGGCAGGGTTCTGGCAGGCCGAATGCTCCAAGGAAACCAAAAACCAAAAACGAGGAATGACAACTAGGCGCACCAAGGATTCTGTGCATCAAAAGAAAACAACACCGGTTAAGAATGAAACAAAGCAAACAAGAGGTAAGTATCCAAGGTTGTCATCGAGGTTCTCTACCGGACTGAACCAAAATTAACTGGCAGAGTAGTGGAGTCAGGACCAGGGGCCTCATGTACAAAGACTTGCGTGGATTTCCTACTGAAACTTGGCGTACGCCAAATCCCAGAAACTGTCGTACGCACAAATAAATTCAGATGTATCAAAGTGTGCGTAGGCATGGATCCAAGCACGTTTCTTTTGTACATCACAATCAACTTGGAATTGAGCGCACATGCAGAAGTGCCGAACTCCTCCCTGTCCACGCCTCCATTTAAATATTCAAATCAATGTAAATAGGCCCTGGACCTGAGATTTCCACCCTCTGGAGGACAAATAAAGGTTTATCTAATTTCCCTCTTGGTCCGATCAGATAAATCAAAATGAGTAGAGGGAATAAATGAGTCAATGGGGCTTGATAGAAAGCTTTGCAGCTCTAATTTCAATAAAATAAAATCAACATTTGAATGCGCACCTGCCCAAATGTGCATTTCGCTGGTTAACATAGACAATTAAACGAATAAACTATTTACGCACCCATAGCCACCCATCGTGCACCGCGCCAGCCTCCAGCCTGTTCCCAACCATGCTGTTAGTCAGAATGAATGAGTCATGCGTTGAGCCAGGCCACCTTGCCACTATTTTAGTTAACTGCATTTGCGCATCACATATGATTTGAACATTAATGGAATTAAAATGTTTTCTGTTAACATAAACAAATTAATCCTGTGATGGCGCTTTTATAGCAATGTGTGTGCAGTCAATATCTCCGATAACCTTAGGGAAACTGGCTATCGCTGCTAATTGCGTACTCCAGTAACACTGGCCTTGGTAACCGAAATCGGCTTATGAGCCAGTTATTGTTTGCAAGTAAATCCTCGCATTCCCTAAAAACTCGCTCACGTCGGATTGCACCATTTGCAAGGTCCTCAAACAACGCGAACGCTGCCATTGTTAATAAAAATTTTCTTCATCACTTTGCGCATGCTTTTATATTCACCTATATGATTACAAACGCCTGGGTGTGTAAATTGTTCACAACGGTGTCTCTGATAGGCACATCACTTGACTGTTTTCACATTATTAACAGTTTCCCAGCATCACCTCTAAGTGACGCCAAAGGAACAATAGCTGTAGAAACGTGCGTACGACAGCTATGAAGCTGGCGTGGGGCACCACACATTTCCACGGTCATTTCACGTTTGATACATCTGAACGTGAGCGTGGGAAAGGACGTACGCCACGTTTTTGTGCGTACGCAACCTTTGTACATGAGGCCCCAGGCTTTTATGAAGGGGATGAAGGTTGAGTGGTTGCAGGTGTGCCTAGTTACTTGTAGCGAGGAAGCTAGCCACACCCCTGCAGGAACGGAACAAAACAGAATGGGGAGACAGAAACAACACGCCCCATACTAGAATCACCACAGTACCCCCCCTTCAAGGGACGCCTCCTGGCGGCCTACCAGGTCTGTCCGGGAACTGAGAGTAAAAGTCACGGAGGAGTGTGGGGTCCAGAATGAGGAAGCGGATATTGAAATACCAGATATTGGAACCCCCTGCCTCGCCGGCGGACGTCCAAAATCCCAGCAACCATATAGGCAGGGTGATCATCAATAGTCCGGGCAGGTGGCGGGGGCTCAGCCGGAGGACTCAGCCGGCTGGTGGACACCGGCTTGAGGAGAGAGACATGGAAAGCCGGGTGGACATTAAGCGAGGGGGGAAGCTTAAGCTTCACAACACAGGGGTTGATAACCCGGTCAATCTCATACGGGCCAATAAATGTGGGTGTTAATTTTCGGGAGTCCGTCTGAAGCGGTAAATCCCAGGAAGATAACCAAACCCTCTACCCGGGCTGGTAATCTGGGGCCGGGGTACGGTGACGGTCCACTACCCTCCGATTGCGAGCAGTGGTACGGATGAGGGCCACAGACTCGTCGAGCACGCCGGAGATGCCCCTGCACCGAGGGTACTGCCACGTCCATCTCCTGAGCTGGGAAGAGTGGAGGTTGGTATCCGTTGGCAGCCATAAATGGGGACATACCAGTGGCGGAGCAGACCAGGGAGTTGTGGGCATATTCCACCCAGGGGAGGTGAGTGGACCAGGAAGCTGGATGGCGGGATGAGACGCAACGCAGGGGCGCCCCTAGGTCCTGATTCACCCGTTCTGTCTGACCGTTCGTCTGCGGGTGGTAACCAGACGACAGGCTGACTGATGCCTCCAACGCCTGGCAAAAGGCTCTCCACACCCGGGTGGAGAACTGCAGACCCCTGACCGATACTATTTCTACCGGGATTCCGTGAAGACGGAACACATGCTGAACCAGAAGAGTGGCCGTCTCGAGGGCAGATGGCAGCTTCGACAGGGGGATGAAATGTACCGCCTTGGAGAAGTGGTCAACGTTGTTAAGTATAACTGTGTTCCCCTGAAAGTCTACGGCAATGTGGGACCACGGTCGGTGGGGAATGGGCAGGGGACGGAGTAGGCCGGCAGGAGCCTGATGGGAAGTCTTACTCCGGGCGCAGACAGAGCAGGCGGAAACGAACAGCTTTGTGTCCGCAGCCATCGAGGGCAACCAAAACCGTTGCTGTATCAAGGTCAAAGTCCGGTGGGAACCAGGGTGGCATGAAATCCTGGAGGAATGCCTCCACTGGAGAACTGCGGATCTGGCAGCTGGAGGAACAAACAGACGGTTGGGTGGACACCCCTGAGGAACTGGTTGGTCATTCTGAGCTCCCTGGACCACAATCTCGATGTCCCACCCAGCTGCTCCGACCATACAGGAGGAAGGTAAGATGGTACTCCCTGCCGAATCTTCCACAGGAGGGGCGAACTGACGGGACAAGGCATCCGGTTTGATGTTCTTAGTGCCGGGTCTGAAGGTGAGAGCAAAATTAAAGCATCCCAGGAACAAGGCCCACTGAGCCTGCCGTGAGTTAAGCCTACGGGCAGAGCAGAGGTAAGAGAGATTTTTGTGGTCTGACCAGACTATAAACGGGTGAGTAGAGCCTTCAAGCCAGTGCCTCCACTCCTGGAGGGCCAGGATGACCGCCAATAACTCCCGGTTTCCCACATCATAGTTCTTCTCCTCAGAGGAGAGCTGGCGGGAGAAAAAGTCACAGGGGTGCAGCTTCTGGTCGGAGGAGGTTCGTTGAGAAAGAACCGCCCCCACACCGGAGTCCGAAGCGTCCACCTCCACCACGAACTGAACTGCAGAGTCAGGATGGGTTAGCACAGGTGCAGAGGAAAAACAAAACTTTAACTTTGAAAATGCAGCCTCTGCTGCCGTCGACCATCCAAAGTGAATCTTAGAGGAAGTTAACTTGGTCAGAGGTCCTACGGTAGAAATTGGCGAAACCTAGAAAACTCTGAAGTTGCTTCCTTGATGTAGGAGTAGGCCATTCGGCCACTGCCTGAACCTTGGCAGGGTCGGTCTTAATTTGCCCCTTTCTCTACAATAAAACCTAGAAAACTGACAGACGAAACATGAAAAGTACACTTCTATGCCTTAACATATAGCTTGTTCTCAAGCAGTCTCTGTAGCACAAGTGAAACGTGCTGAACATGTTATGTGACATTGCATGAAAAAAATCTAAATATCATCTAGATCAGGGGTGCACACACTTTTTCAGCAAGCGAGCTACTTACAAAATGACCGAGTCAAAGAGATCTACCTACTATAAAATTGCGCAACATATAATTATTCTGAAATATTGAAAATTATTTATAAGAACCATATATGTTAGTATACCTTGCATAATTGTGTGAACCCATATTGCTTGTTACAACCCCAACACAAAATAAGGAAATCAGCTCACAAATCAATAACGTTTATTTACAAAAAAAAAACATAGGGTTAAAAGAGGACTGCCAGTGGCACCAAATGAAATAAATGAATAATAACCCACCCCCTTTTGACAGGTGCTAAGCACCCATAAATACAGTGGGTGGTGCTCACTCTAACCTAGGGTTGTAACAACAGGTAAACCTACGTGACGTTAGATGCCAAGCCTCACTCAAGGCTGACTCGCATAAATAAGTGGAGCCAAATAATGCAGTCAAGGATGTTGCATATTTCCTTATGTTGGAGTACTTTTCCTCTGTGAGTAAGCTCCAGAATTGTCCATGAGCTCTGGCCTTCAGCTCAATGTCGGCTTGTAGTGTCAAAATTTAATCTTCCACTTCAGAAGAGTTCAGATGAAACAGTGTTGTAATTTTTGATGCGAGTTAAACAACATCAGCTTCTTCCCGAAAAGGGTACTAGCACGTGAATGTAGAGATTGGCTCGAATAAAGCAAAGTCTTGACTGCTGTCCTGACAACTGGGATTTTAGTTCCTTAACCTTTCTCCTTCTCAACTCACTTTTCGGATGGAAGTTAGTGTCGTTTTTATGTACAGTCCGAAAATGCCGCTCCACATTTTCCTTTTTCGGTATTGACCCTTTGTACCTACGTCACATGATCACGTGGGTGTGCCATGCTGGACGGCAAGAGTGAGTGAACGAAGCATTGCAGGGAGTGCAAAACGTACGAAACTGCAAGTTTAGTCTCTCTAAACTTACAGCGATCGCAATTATTTTTTGTCAGCAATCATGACTTCTTCAAGGGCATGTTCAGTTGGGTTGTCAGTGGAAGTAAATAATCTTTTAGGCGTTCACAAAGCCCGATATTTGGGAAAAGTCAAGATCGATAGCTTAAACTAGAACTGACCCGTACCTTCTCCCTCCGTCCATATTCACCGATTTAATCAAATCGCCAACTTTACCCAAATTCACCCCCCACTATATGTACCAACTCCCAGTTTAACTCCCAGGCATGAATAAAACATTTTATTTAATAATAAACTGTTGATGTACAACAGTTTGCTCATGTGTTTATTCAATCAATCACATTATCAAAAAATAAAGTTATCTTCATAAAACATACAGGATATAATTACATTCAGAAATAATCAAACTGAAAACATTTGAAAGCAAATGTATTGTTGTAACCAAGCAAACTTTTCAGGGCTCAGTTTTTAATTGTGACTCCAGTCAGACGGGAGGTATCCTTTTCGCAATCACCAGGCACATAATCATTTGATAAGGGGTCATCACTCTTCTCTCCTGGAAAATTAAATTAATGCCTTTATAAATTATATCTAAAACAAACCAACCAGTCAGACAATCATATACTTAGTAATACTAGTAGTAGGCCTACTCTCCTAAATTAATATAACCTGTGAGGCAGGTGTGGGATACTTGCACTAATATACAATTTTATTCACAAATAATTTTTCTACCCGAGTTGGCACCCTGTAAATAGATCGCTAAAGACGTGACATGCATAAAAACACAACAAAAACTAATTGCGTTATGTAAAATGTCATACATTTGACTTAGCTTGTAAAAAGTGCTCACTGCAAATCTGTGCGTACTTTGAGGGTTTCCAATTCTTACGATTTATTGCCGCTACCCCTCGCCATCTTCTGTCTGCATCAGCAGGTAGATACGATAAAAAGCTAATTTAGGTTTACAGCCTTGCCTGTGAGTGCAGCCAACCGCACAACATGACATCACCATTTTAAAAGGTAAAATCAATGAAACTTGGCTTAACAAGGGAGACTTTCTATACCTTTACCGTGCACATGGAATACTATTGCCATCCATTATGGTAGAGTGGGCGTTCCTCAGACGAGCGTGACGACACGTGCAAAGGGTCAATAGCGATTGCAGTCTGGCAGATGAGGCAAACGCACTTTGAAAATGACACAGTTAAAAAAAAATCCCATTCCATATAGAAATGGTAAATTTAGTCTATTTATTTAGTCCAGCTTCCCCACAAACTCTTAAGTTTAGAAGTCGTAAATTGGAAGATAACTCGCCAATATGAGCACATGCGCAGAGGTTAGATTGGTCAAACCGACTGTCAGTCAAGTGACAAATGTCATAGTGAGGATAATTGGCTGACGTCTACGTTTGCATTTTGTCTATCCATATAAGATTTGATCTTGCTGTTTGTAAGTCATTTTAAACTTGATTTTATATATATTTCAATAAATCTGTAAAAAAAAAAAAAAAGGGCGTTTACGTTTTCATGCCTTGCGATCTACCAGTAGTACCTTCGCGATCTAGATAAACAAAAACAAACCTATTCAACATGTCCCGCAACACATCATTAATAAGCGTTTGGAACACAGCAGGTGCATTTGTGAGACCGAAAGGTATTACCAAATACTCAAAATGTCCTAAAGGAGTTCTTCCACTCATCCCCCTCCTTGATCCTGACCAAATGATAAGCATTACGAAGATCCAATTTGGAGAAGATGGTCGCTTCGTGTAAGGGCCCGAAGGCTGAGTCAATCAGAGGGAGAGGATACTTATTCTTAACAGTTATGTCATTTAATCCTAGGTAATCAATACAGGGGCGTAGCGACTTGTCCTTCTTAGCAACGAAGAAGAAGCCCGCTCCCATAGGTGAAGAGGAAGGTCGAATGAGACCGGTCTTGAGAGAGTCCGTGATATGCCTCCATGGCATCTCTCAGGCTTGGTCAAATTGTACAATTTACTGGATGGATAGGGAGCACATTTATACAACAATCATAGGGTCTATGAGGGGGAAGGGACACGGCACGATCCTTACTAAATGCCTTTTGGAACAGAGGGAACAGAGGTAAGGTTGACCGGTTTGGGTGGAGATGGTGTGGTAGCTCCCCTGGAGGGAATGGCAGAATGTAAATAGTGGGAGTGACAAAAAAAGACTCCAATTGGTTATGGAGACGATGTGTGGGTTATGGAGTTTTAGCCAGGGAAGACCTAACACCAGTGGAGACGTGGGAGATGGGATTATGTACAGGGATAAAGTCTCGTGATGGTTACCGAAGAGTAGTAGCGAAATAGAAACAGTGCGGTGAGTGACACGCGCCAGAAATCTACCATCAAGGGCAAACACATCCTTAGGCTGAAGAAGGGGCTTAGAGGGAATGTTGGATTGAACAATAAAGTCAAGATAAAGATAAACAATAAAGATTCTGAAGCGCCTCATGCTGACCCATACGAACTCCTTGGTTCGACAGAGCTTGTCTCAACCTTTTAGCATCTGCGGGGTCCATCTTTTGGCCAGTTAATTCTGTTAAGGGTGGTTGTGGATTGGACCCCAAAGCAGATACTGAGAGTTGTCTGGAGTTCAACGAAAAGTTTATTATTTTCAGCACACAGGGTAGGCAGGCTGTGGAGGCAGTGTGCTGGCAGGCCGAATGCTCCAAGGAAACCAAAAACGAGGAACAGCAACTAGGCACACCAAGGATTCTGTGTATCAAAAGAAAACAACACCGGTTAAGAATGAAACAAAGCAAACAAGCGGTAAGTATCCAAGGTTGTCATCGAGGTTCTCTACCGGACTAGACGGAATTAACTGGCAGGCTAAACCAGGCTTTTATGGAGGGGATGAAGGTTGAGTGGTTGCAGGTGTGCCTAGTATTACCTGTAGTGACGAAGCCATCCACACCCCTGCAGGAACGGAACAAAACAGAAGGGGGAGACAGAAACAACACGCCCCATACTAGAATCACTACAACTATGTGGCAAAAAAGCACACACCACAGCATTTCCATTACTTTTTCAGACATATCTTTGGGTTACATTTATTTCTCGTTTTTGGTCAATTGGATAACGGCAAAACTAATAGTTTTTGGTTTACGGTTTATCAATTGAAAAAAAAGAAAGAACGAATGATACACGGATTCTTGAGCCTTTTCTTGAAGGTGAGGACAGTCAGTGTCTCTGATGGAGGTGGGGGGTTGATTCCACCAATGAGGGGCCAGACAGGCGACAAACTTGTGTTGGGGTGGGACCACTAGACGGTTGTCAGAAGAAGACTGTGGGTGGGGGTATAAGGCTGGAGGAGAGACTTCATGTAGTTGGGTGCAGTCCCATTCACTGCCCAGAAGGTCAGTACCAGGGTCTTGAATCTGATGATGGGAAGCCAGTGAGGGGCGATGAGGTGCTGGGTGACATGGAGCGTCTGGGTAGACTGAAAACCAGAGATTGTGGGAGATATAGCATTTGGCCGGGATGATGAGAAGTTCCGAGAAGTTCAGCTGAAGGTGGTGGTTGATCATCCAGGCAGAGATGTTTGTGAGGCAGGCCTCGATCCTAGCTGAGATCCCTGAGTCAGTTGAGGGGAATGATGGGTACACCGGCGTTTCGTCAACATGGCAGTGTTAGGAAAAGCATTCTTTAGATAGACATAGGTGCGCCATGAGTTCTTATTAATAAACTTCATTAAATTGTATGCGTGGTAACTGTTTAGGTTATAACTGCCCTTGGGGACTGTAATCATCGAACTATACCAGTGAAACAACTCACCAACACTTCAATATAATACTTTGTACCGATATATTGGTATTAACATGAACCATTCAATTAATGTGGTATGTTGGTATTTCACATCCTAGCTTAAATAAATGACTCGAAATACATATCTGTTAAAACCCTAAGAGATTGTCTGTCCTGTCACTGTTTGTGAATTCTGTTTCTCGCTCTCTCACTCTCTGGGTATAGATGTATTTGTGTTCCTGGTGGTCGTGGTCTCCATTAACCGTTTGAAGACACTGAATAGTCCATCCAAACACCTGACCCTTGCATAAGGTCCACCCCAAACAATGATGCTTTACATCATCATTCATTGCTTTCTTTGATTTTTGTGGATTTTCCAGTGTTCGTTTCGTCATCGAATCTGTAAATACTGTTGTAAAAAAAAGAAAAATCTGTAATAATTTTTTTATTATTTATATATTTATCTGGTATTGAGACTCGCTTCCTTTCTTTTACGGCTGACTCCTAGCATTCATAACAGTACTATAAGCTTTGGTTCTTGTACTAACAACCCACTGACTTCTAGTACAGACAGTTTAATCAAACAAGTCATCAATCAACAAATCATTGGTCACGATAGACTATTTTGTCAGAACATGTGCTCTTCTCTCCTCTCACTCCTCTTCCTCGCTCCCCTTTGACCCAGGACACAGATTGGACATATAAATAGTGATGAAACACAATTGGTTGAACTAACCGTAATATTAAATACAACACTGAGTTAACAAACATGATGATTTTTACAAAATTACATACTGTACAGTAATACAAACAAACATAACAAACAGTGCAATATAAATGATTGCACTTGGTTACACCTATTCAGGCAAAACTACAAAAGTCCTACTACTCCAAGGTTGTAGTGGTTTTAAACTCGTGTCAGACCCTTGTCTGGCAATACCTTTATTTCGAAATCAGAAAATGTGTTGTAATGAAAATGCCTATTGAACGGTTTAAAATACAATGCCTAGGAATTGCAGTTGTATGTTAGGTACAATCTTCTTCCATCGCACAGGTCAATTAACAAAAAAATATAAAATAACACTTGATCAATGCTTCAATTCGATCTTCAATGTAAAAAATATACTTTCTTACCCTTCCTTTGCAGCCAATTTGCTTGCATAAAATATTTTATGTTTATTTGTCTATTTGACTGTTTGGGGGATTTATATGCAGCAAGGCAAAATGATGCAGTGGAAGAGAGAGAGTGAACTAAATAGAGAAAGAGAGAGCGATGATGCGAGTGGCTTGAGGCCAACCAAACACTGTAACTGGGAACCCAAAGTCCTCCACCCCATTAGCCACCCCAGCTGTTCAAATCAAGCCCAAACAACAATAAAGATGACTGCATAGTCACATGCGGCAACGTTAGGGATCCACCGCCAACCGCTAGGCTATTATTAAACAGAGATATGGGTAACATTTCATAAAATAGTCCCAAAGAAAGTCGTAAGCCTTTGTTACAAATGTCTGCCACATAAATTTACCTGGAAAACAACTCAAAGGACTTATCAGAATGGTTGGTGGCAAATAGTTAGAGATTCCTTAGATGTACCATTGTGTTAGAACTCACGTTACTGAACATTTTGCAAGATTTTACCAGACCAGAAAGAAACACTGTTTTTTCGGCATCATTGTTAAAGGGTTTCCAGACAATAAAAACATGTGTTTATGTTCTTATTGACACAGACCTTGGCACTGTAAAAAAATTTACAATGTCACAGAGAGCTTCACATACGCTAGAAGAATTGCCCCACAACCTAAACCCTCAAGAAAGACAAGGAAAAACTTACTAGAGGAGAAAAAAATGAAAACAACCTTGGGAGGAGCAATTCAGCGAGGGATCCCCTCCTCCAGAGATGGTCGATGAAAAGAAAGTTGCAGAACATTGGCTAAACATGGTCATCTAGCAATGAAAAGGTAATTTATTCAACTTAGGTCTGAGGTAGCACAAAGTCAGTTTAAACAGCCACAGGGCTGGGGTCCATGATTGGCGCAGCATCACAGGCAGGGGAATGAGGTATGAGGTAAGGGACCGGGAACTCGCTCCTTGTCCATCAGAGAGACTGACGTCCATGTTGTATGCGTGAACATCTGTGTGAAAAGATCCAACACCTTTCACCTGTCCTTTCTTGTTGCACCATTTTTCTAAAAGAATTATGATGATGGTGGAGGTAATGATGACAAATGTGGTGATTAGGATAGCATTGAGACAACCATTTCAATATATAGTTTTATGGTCACTTTATCTTGTCTCGGTTCCTTTCCTTCCATCCTGGAAACTGCAGATAGCAGTGCTACCCCCTCCTCCCCCATACATGCACAGTGGTGGTTCAGTCAGGGGACAGCCAAGTTCCTGTGGCAGGGAGATGGGTAAAGCGATATCCTCTGAGTGGCTTTTGTTAAACGTAAACCTTTCTTTGGCATAGAGAATTAATCGGCTAACAATCTCTCCATGATTGACTCAATTCTTTTCAGCTGCAGAACTCCAGGCTTGGATCAAAAGATGACGATTTGTTTTAGGGGGGGGAGGGGAGCGTGGGTGTGTGCGGAGATGGTTAAAACTCATGTTTTCTCCTCTCTTTGGGAGTGTTTTAACATGTGTATGTCGGTAATGTTTGAGTCCTCTTAAATTCCAATACAAAAACGACCTACAAGTGGTACAGAAAGATTGGGCTGTTGGTGTAATAAAGGGTGGAACAACAACTCCTTTGCTTGTCTCCATAATCTGATGTCACGTGAGAGAGCCCTGAAGCAACATTTTCGCGGTAATCAGAACATCCCTTCCTGTGGGATGGGTTCTAGATCGGTGTGGACAGGAGTCAGGTGGCTGATTGGTTAGGGAAACGGGCTAGTAATAAGAAGGTTGCAGGTTAAAATCCCAGCTGTGCAGACATAGTGTTGTGTCCTTGTGTAAAGCGCTTCACCCTACTTTCCTTGGAGGAATGTTTCTGAAAATGTAGTCTCCTTTGTTTCTTTCTAGGTCTCTTAGTCTTTAGTTCTGTCTCTTTTTCTATACCTCCCGGTCTTTAAGTTTCAGTCTGTCCGTTTCTTTTTCTCTCTCTTTCTGTATCTTTCTCTGTCTCCCTCTTTCCTCTCTGCTATCGAGGACATTGACAGTGACCGTCTCATTAACTATACCACCGCATAGTCCAACTGTGTCAGAAAATAAACAAAAGAACAAGGAGAAGGGGACAAGAAGGGGACTGGAGGAGAGGAGAGCAAAGCGATAGAAGAGAGAGACAGTGAGAGAAGGGATAAGGACAAGTAATTAAAGACATCAGAAAAGTACTGATCAAAAACCAGCAGCTGATCAAGGGGATGTGAAGTTTGCTCCAAACAAAAGTACCGCTTTCTCCTCCCCCCTCATCTCTCCCCCTTATTCCCTTGAGGGTTCCCATCCCGTATCACCCATCCTCCATCCCCCCCCCCTCTTTCCCTTCCGCCTCTCCTTGCAACCCCCAATCTCCCTGTTTCCTTCAGAGCATGCGATAGCGCCATCCTCACCCAATGCTCTTCCTCCGATCCCTCACACAAACTTCTTCCCACTCCCTCCCCAACGCCCACGGGTCCCTCTCTTCCCCAGTCTTTGATGAAAGGAGGGGTAAATGGAGGAGTGCATGTTGATTTGGGTGGCCACTGCTGATGAGCATTAATCAGGGTGGGGAATCAGGGGTTGAGGCGCAGAAAGAAGACAGATGGAAGATGAGAAAAGACAGAGAGAAGAGAGGAAAGATGAATGGAAAAGCTGGGAGGACAGCTAGAGAAGTACAGAAAGTGGGATAGCCCCCAAAAAAGGATGTTTGATTGGAAGGAAGAATGTAAAGATGACAATTTTTAACATTCAATGCATTACACAAATATTTAGGTAACATATTTTACATGCAGGATTTACAGCATTTAAAATGTAGGTTTATATGTTCCTGTTTATTTATGAGAAATGCTTGTGTCATTTGTGTTTCCAGTCATCAGCACTGAACAAGGAACAGGAAACAATCTCTGGTATTGTTTGCATCATGTGGCAGCTATGCAAATTTGCCTAATGTCGGTGATTGGATTAGACACAATAACTGGGGTATTAAATTTGGTTGAAATTTTGACTCTGAGCACACTAATCACTCTAATCCCCCCACAACACTCCCCCACCTCGACCTCCGCCATTTATTTCTCTGCTACGCCCCCCGTCCCCCGTCCCCCTCCATCCCTACATCCATGCATGGATTCCTTCTTCCCCATTTCAAACAGTGCATCTCACTTCTACGCTGCTCATGGTACAGGAAGAGGAACAGGAACAGCTTCTTCCCCAGAACTGTGACACTCCTGAACTCCACTAGATCCCGCCCCCCTGTATAACCCCTGCCCCCCCACAGAACCCCCGCCACCCTATATTTGCACTATCATTTCTGTTTGTTCATTTTGCACCACCTGCATCATTCGGTTGTTATTTGAACTATCTGTTCATTTTGCACATCTGCACATCTGTTACTGCACTATCTGTTCATTTTGCACATCTGCTCATTGCATAATTTGCACTAACTGTACATACATGCAACCCTGAAATTTCAGTTTAATATTGTAGCATCTTGTACAATACAGCTGTACATTTGTCTTATGCTTATATATAATATAAGTATACTTATATTTACTATATTCTGTTGTAATAACTGTTTTGCACTTCTGGTTGGATGCTAACTGTATTTCGTTACCCTGTACTTGTACCTGTGTAATTACATTAAAGTTTTATCTGACCACCCGTCACCTACAGTCATCTGTTGACAACCGTCTAGTGATACCCCCCCCCCTCAAGAGCGCCCGAGCGCAACACAAACTCTTACACTGCCTGGCTCCCCAATGGTGGAATCAACTCCCCACCTCCATCAGAAGCATAGACTGCCTTCTCACCTTCAAAAGAAAGCTTAAAACTCACTTATTTAGAGAATTGAATGGCATTTAGGAATAGTATGGCACTTCACATAATCTAATGTGCTTTAGAACTATTTGTTGGTCCCCTTATGGTGACTTGCCAGTGTTGTTGTATCTCTTGCTTTATGTTATCGTTGTGTTATGCATTTATAGTTCTTCCCTTGGCACTTATTGGTTCTCATGATGTATGATTCACAATCCCCCAAAAATCACTGTGTTCGGGGTCTATCACGTTGCTATGCTCAATGACTGATGCTCTTTGTAAAAGCTCTCTCTTGTAAATCGTGTAGCCCAGTGGAAATTTATGAATATTAAAAGGACATATGTTTAAGAAAATAAGTTAATTTCATAATAAATAGCAGTTAAGAGTGAAGGTGGGAGTTCATGGTTGGTAAATGTCAGTTAAAATTATGTAAATAAGTTAATCATTCAGTAAAAGAAGCGAATGTTGAGTGATGTTATTGGTTTACTGAACTATGCATTTCATATGTTAATTATTTGTTGTTTATAAATGTCTGTAATTATGTTTAACTATAACTGAAAGTACAGGAAGAAATAGACACACAAATGGTTGTGAAGGTATTTTATTTTGGAAGGTATTTTATTTTGAAGGGTGTGAGTGAGCCTATGACTTGTGGGGGAAGAGAAAAAAAAAAAAAGAACGGTTGGGCACGAGGCGAGAGTGGTGTGACGAGTGAAGAGAAAAGAGACTGTTGTTAAGTAAGCATCTGTTACCAGGGTCAAATAAGTGTTCGATTAGGACTCTGAAGAAAGACTTTGTGGTGACTTTGGGGTGGAGTGGATAGCTTAACCCGGAAAAAGTGAAAGAATTGAAGCTAGCGGCTAACCAAGTGGCTACTTTTTTACATGGACTTTGCTAACAAGCTAGCGGCTAGCGACCCTTATGGCAGAGTCCGTGTGAACACGTGCGTGGAGCTGCGGACAACGGAGCCTAGTCACAGCGAGATCAACAGCACCTCCTTTCCTCCAGTTGGATCATCTTCCCCTCTCCTCCTGCTTCAGCCATTCTTCAGCTCACTTGGAGGCTACAACCCACCTGAACTGCATTCAGAACTGCATTGGATGACCGGTATTTTTGAACAGTTTATGGTTTTATTTTTTATGCCGGCTATTTTATTTTCATGGGGCCCATAAATGTATTATGCTGATATATTATTATTTGAGACGGTTTTTGATAAGGTGTGTGTACCTGTTGAATTTCATTTGGTAGTAAACATTTCATTTTGTATTTACACTAAGCAGTTGTGGTTACTGAGTTGAATATTTTAAGTTATTAAGGTCAATAAGAATAATTTAGAAACGTGATTAACAAGTCTTATTTGTTAAAAAAGTATTTAAGTTGAAAAGAGAGTTAAATTGAAATCATTTATGTTCTACGTTTATTACAGAAACCCATTTTATTGATAGTTAGTAAAGAGAAAGAAAGAAGAGCTCAGGTTAGCCACCTCTCACTATAGTTACACAAACTAGAGAGGCGCTACAATCGCTTCGGATAAAAGTGTCTGCTAAATGAATAAATGTAAATGTAATCTAATCTAATGTTCCACAACATGGCTGTCTTCTTTCTGCCTCTGCCTTCTCTGTCTCCCTCTCTATCAAAGCTGGGACAACATGTAGCTGTGCAGTGCAACAAGCACACAAGATACGGGAGCACACCTCTCCCCTCATTGTCTCTCATCTCATTCGCTCGGTGCCACAACGCAACCAGCTCTAACATGAATGAAGAAAAGAGGTAAAAAAAAACATAAATGGTGGCAGAAAGTTCCAAACTAAGCAGATATAAATATATAACTGGGCTGTATTTATATTCAAATACTTTTCTGTTCTGCTGTCTCTCACTCTCTCCCCTTTTTCCATCTGCCTCCCTCCCTCCCCCACTGTCTCTCTTTCTTTTTCTACCACTGTGGATCACAGAAGAGTTCTTGTCAAGTTTAAAGACCTGGGTTGCCAACTTTATTTACGCCTTGGCTGACAGTTGTCTGAGAACCCATCATAGGAAACTTAGTACTGCACCACTCAACTTACTAATTACGCCCATAGATCGCAACAACTCTTTTGACGATTATGATTCCATAGTATGCAACTAAAACTCACAACACCAGCCCTTACCATACCAACCATTACTACTTTCAAAAGCGTGGCTTCAAACATCCAGTGGAAACCTGTGTGTGTGTGGGGGTATGAGTGTGACAAAATTGTCCCCTCGCATCTCATCCACTGATCCCACTGAAGTCAATGGGGGATAGAAAGACTGACTGGCTCCCTTCTTTGCTTGGAGGAGCGGGAACAGTTACGTCCGCACTGCGACTGCGTCCAAGAGAAAAATAGAACGGAGAGGGGAACAGGGTAGAGGAGAAGCAATGGCGGGAATGGAAAGGGGATTGAAGAGTAGAGAAGAGAGGAGAGTAAGGCAGGGGAATGGAGTAAGAGCAGATTTCAGATAAGGCTTATTTTTGTCACACTAACTCCCTGCCATCAAATTCAACATACTATATCACTTATACCATCCATGCACTCACCCCCTAAATATCATCTGTGGGTGCACTAACAGCCATCATTGTGTGGTTGCATTGGTGCATGTGTGTGTAGACGTGTGAGTGAATGTGTGCATGTTGATATATGGTTTGCAAAGAAGGTGCGCTGATTATTGGAACACAAGGGCCTTGGCCTGCTGATTGGGTACAGGAGGGTGAGGATAATACACTTCTCACACACACTTCTCACACACACACACACAATGCTGTCACAAGCACAAAGTAATTCAACTGAATTTACTAAAAGTTAGATTCGTTGACAAGGTTGGAACTAGAGTTACGTTTCACCTATGAAGTTGAGTTGAGTTGAGCAACTCTTCTGTGAAATCATGGATAATAGAGTTTTATGTACTTGACCATCCTTCCAGTTGGAGAGATACTGCTGACTGCTCACAAAATGATGATGATAATTATTGCATTTGACACAACTTCTTAACTACAACCAGGTCACAGTTGGTAATAACTGAACACATCAGTTGGCAGAAGCCAATCTGGAAAAACAATGGTGACAATGACAATGACAAACAATGCGTTATAGTTGTATTTTTATTTGTATTATACAACTTGGGCTTTTGGAAATGATTACAGAGCTTGTTTTCCACAATGGGATGAGACAAAGGTTAATTCGGTGACCAGACCCCACATAGTAAAAACTAATCCACACAATCTCCTGCCTTTTCCCATAAACTTTGTCTTATTGGTTGCCATGGTGAGAATTAGCAAACCAAAACCAGAGTGTTGATAAAATTTGTGGAAAGGGCCACAAATAAAAGTAGTTAATCTTGTTTAGACCACACAGTAACATTCTGACAGCTTCTCTTCAGTCCCAGAAACTGTAAATTGAACTGCTTGATTGTTTGGAAATAAACTAATATATGAAAGTAATAAGATGAGTAAAACCAAAGCCAGGAATGTCTCGTTTCGACCAATTTTAACTACTTGATAAGATTTTGTAAAAAAAAGTATCTGAAAAATGGCAATGAGAATTAATGTGGCATTGCAAGGTCCCTAGATACAACTGTTATAAACAGACCAGTGGGTGGCTGCAGGTGAATAATTGCAACCTCATTTTTCATAATCAGCCAATAAACATGCAGAGAGAGATCGGTTGTATTAAATGCACCAGTCCCTTTTGGGATTGGGTACAGACACTCACTCAAGCATGTCATCCAGTCACCCCCTCCCTCCCACACACACACACACAGACACACACACACACACACACACACACAGACACACACACAAACATACCCACAGCCACAAACAAGAGGCTGGTTCACAGGATACGAGTTTGAAAACAGAAGTCTGAACGTACAGGAATGCAGGTGTGCACACTCAAGATTTAGACCTGCCAAGTCATCATGCCTTTACGACACCGAACAACATACATTCAAAATACAAGCTTAATGATACCAAATGCTGTGCTGGGGTGTGAAAGAGAGCAGGGATCTTAAACATCTCTGCCCTCATGCCTGGGAGTGCCCCTCCCACACAATGAAGCGGAGCAGGGTATAACGACGTCCAGAGGGAGATGTGGATGGTGCTGTACAGGAAAGTGGATACTTAATCATACATGTTCACAGGAGAGGTCTCTCTTGAGGGAAGACAGGAAATACTGGGTTCCTTCATAAAGCACTCCCACAGGATGGGAGACTTCTATCTGGTGCAGTCTTTGTACTGCTGGTACAGTGAGACAAGCATGCACTCGTGCGCACACACACACACCTTTGTAGTGCCATGGCCGAAACACTCATCACCAACGTGCCTGAATGTAGCACTGACACCCATAGTTATGAGGTGTTTTGAGTGATTGGTCCTGGCACAGCTCAAGAAATGCCTACCCCCCCACACTGGACCCACACCAATGTGCCTATTGAAGCAATAGGAGCACATAGTGCTGTATCCAAAGCACTGCACTGTGTACTCTCACACCTGGAAAACTAGAATACGTAAGTAAGCCTGTTCCTCTACTCCCTTTCCCCTATGTATGGATTTAACGTCATCATGATTTGTAGATGACACCATGGTGATCAGAGTCATTAATGACAAGGATGAGTCCGACTACAAGGCTAAGATTAAGCACCTGGCCGCATCGTTTGCTGACACGAAGAGCTCATTGTGGACTTCAGGAAAATAGAAGCGAGGCACACGTAATCCCATCAACGGCATGGCTGTTGAACGTGTCTTCAGATTCAAGTTCCTTGGGATCTATATTTCAGATGACCTGTCCCGGATGAGCAACACCTCCAGCCTGGTTAAGAAGGCCCAACAGCGCCTCTTCTTCTTGAGAACACCGAAGAATAACAACCTGTCTGTTGATCCTGGGTAACTTCTACCGATGTGCGATGGAGAGCATTTTGTATTTTTGCCCACAGTCACTTCCAGCTATTACCCGCTACTCTCCAAAAGTTGCTTCAGAAGCCTTCACACCAAAACCAGCATGTTCAGGAACTTCTTAGGATCCCTTCTATATATATATATATATATATATATATATATAAATATATATGTGTATATTCTCGCAAATGTACTCGCAATGAGGTACATTGTTATTGTTGCTTGTTTTCCTACAGGTACACTATTGCCAGTTGGAGATTAGTGCCATATAATTGTAACTTGTTTGGCTGAATGCTCCTATGGCTCTTCCTTTTGGCACTTGTTTGGTTTCTCTTGATTAATGTTTCTTAATCTATAAACCCGAAATGTTTGTGGAAGAAATTATATTTCCTGTGTATTTATATTAATCACTACTGAACACACCTTCTCTGAATACGGTTGTAACGTCATTACTGCCTGACTGTCACTATCTATGTTTACATTATTTGTGCCCTATAAAAGAATGCTCTCTTGTCTTCGTCCGGGAGAGAGGCATGATTGAGACCAAAGCTTTGTACTGTCTTCATTTTGTTGCCAGAGGTCTGGTCATTTCTCTTCCAATCTGCAGGTTGTTAAATACTTATTTAATCCAGAACTCAACTGAACTGTCACTCTGTTTATGAAGAGACAGACAAAAACTTTTCATCAACAGGGACTATCACGTTGCATGATCTCTCTTGGAAGTCGCTTCGGATAAAAGCGTCTGCTAAATTAATATATTTAAATGTCATGTACAGAAACACTTCTGCATATTGTACCTACTGCACTATTCGCACCTTCAATATTTATATCTGTATATTTTTGCCCAGACTTATCTGCAAATTTATTGCTAATCTATATATTTGTGTTGCCCTAACCTGTACATAACTGCACCAATCAGCATTTAACATGTACATAACTTACTCATCTAAATTATCTGTACATAACTGCTTCTCTTGCACTTCTGATTGGATGCTAAACTGTATTTTGTTTCCTTGTTTTTATACATGTGTAATGACAATAAAGTTTAATTTAATCTAATCTAACATTGGAAAGAGAAGAAACATAGACAAACACATGGGGGCCAGAGATTGTTGATTTGGGTTTCAAGCATTCCTATGATGATCCTGGCTGGCTTTGGCTGCTTCTTCTCAGATAGAGTGTTAAAACCCACACTCTCCATCTAAACTCCAAGTTAAACAGATTTTTAAGTGCACATTATATTTTTGTATTAACCAATACCTACATGATTCAGTCATATTGAATATAGTAAAGCAATCATGTATTTGAATGTAATTCCGTTTTTCTCAGCAGCACAAAAAAACTCAGTTTTTGAGAATTTGAGTGTCTTAGTGTTCTGTTTGTTTAATTGTTAAATGTCTAGCTAAAGTAGATGTCTTTGTAAACATGTTTTTTTTCTTTCTTATCTTCTATTGTGCAACTGTAATGGGTTATATTTCGTATATTGTTTACGTGTTATAGCCCATCTTACTCTGCGAAGTTCTTTTTAATAAATGCAATTTTTTATAAATGCTGTGTAATTTCTCTGTAATTTCCATTCTGACTTTCTTTTGAGGCTTTGAATGTACAAATGTGTTCTTTAATGTTCTCGAAGACAGAAGGGAAGCACAAAAGCGCTGAGGGAACATAAAGAAGTGTTTGTGTTGCCTGCTGAGAAAATAACATGGAATTGTAATGGGATAGAGAGCAAAATGGAGATAGGAAAAGAAAGAAAGAGAGATTCCACGAAGCAGAGGAAACAGATTTAAAAATAAATGAAAATTGTAGATTTAGTAGTTTAATCAAATCCTAATATACTCGGTGGCTGATGTGTATTGATCATGAACACCAAATTGATGAGCTGGCATGGTGACCTTTGAACCAACTGCACGGTCAATACGTAACCGTAAAACCACAATTTGAAATCGCTGTTTGATACTGCTGCTGTTTGCTGTTTCATCGTGCATTGTCAATTCTCTCACTGTTACATGAATGCACAAACACACACATACACACATACACCAACACGCTGAAGCAGTGAGACCTCATGCACAAACACATAGACACACACATTTATTTAACCTTGTTAGACCTATGTTAGATATCCTGAAAACTTGATTGACATCTGACTAGCACAAACTGTGACTGACATGGCTTTTTACATTTATTGTAAAAAGCATAAATAACAAAATCCTCACAGTGATTGGTGGAAGTGCCCAGTATTCATCTGCGATCCTTGACCTTTCCAATCAAGGACCAAGCCTTTGATGTCTAACTGCAGGCCTGCACACACACACCCGCATCTCATAGTCGTGCTGTGTGTGTATGAGCAGTGGTGGTAGGGCGTCTGAATCCAGACTAGACAGAAAGACAGACTTTGTGTTTCATTGTAGAAAAGATTGTGAGAGGTGTGTTGGTTGGTTGGAGTTTGTTTGCACGAACGTTTTAAGTCAGTGTGTGTGTAGGTCTGTGCTCTTTTTTCCCCCAAGGGAACAATCGTCTTAAGCTGCATTAAGCTAAAGGATAGCTGAAGTCTGTCAGATCTTGTTCACATGGCGATACGGATCAGGGGATGTGAAAGGTGACGGATTCCACCTTGGTTTCCCCCGGCGACCAGATGTCACATCTACCCATGGCAACGATAAGCATGATTAGCAGGTATGAAATAACAAGTTTACAACTGTCTGTTAAACAACAAACAACGGCAGGCTAAGATTTCAGTTACCATTCTAGTTATATTCAGAATATCAACATTTACATTTAAACAATCAAAACGTAATTCAAAGTAAGTAAGATGAGTTATACTTGCTGTCCTGACAAGGGGCCAAATTTGTCATTTGGCTTGATCGGATTGATTTCATAAGGCTCCCTGCGCAAAATAACAAACCCATGGGTGGTCGGAACAAATGACGGCATTTTCCAGAAGTGTGTCAACAATGTCGACTCACTGGCTGCAGTTTACTGGATGGTGCCAATATTCCATTGAAACTGTTCAGTGTCCTGCAGGTTTTGGGTGGTTTTGGGCGACAACTGGCCATCCTTTATAGCATGGCTAAATTGTAACAGCAGGTACTTGATTGAGCATCCCAGGTTACCGGGGTCAGAATCAGACAGCACTACTCAAATGGAGATAGATCAGCGTGTCCCCTCCATTCCTCATTGCTTCAGTTGAATCTGAGTATTAAGTAAATTGATTATTCAAAGCACACATTGATAAAATTAGTGTTCGCAAATTGTTCTATATTTCTTTCTGAGTCTCTTTCTTCCTAGTTTTCTTTCATGCTCTGTCTGTCTCTGCAGAGCTAGTAGATTGAAGTAATTGGGGTTTTGTACAAACCTATATATCTTACACCTGATTTACTGATTTGATTTGATCCAGAATTGGGTGTATTGGGTCTTGGGCATTGTGAGTAGTACTATGATTGGACATTGAAAATGAATGTGATCTGCTCCTATTTCTTACACTTGTAACCACAGATTAGTTGCTGCCATCTCAAATATTAATCAGTTGTTTTTGAATTGTTTGGAGAACATCTTCCCCAGAGTCAGATTTGGAATTGTTTGTTTCATATTCAACTTCTCAAGAATGCACACTGAGCCTTCTGCGTGTTTGTGTTTTGTATGTGTGAGTATGAATACATATGTGTGTTCATGTATGTGAGTGTATGTGTGTGTTGTGAATGTCTCTCTACTGAGTTGGAGGGAGTGGCTGTTTTGTCCTTGCTCCCCCCACACCCGTCTTCGGGAGAGAGGACGCTTGCTAATCAGCAGTGTTGAGATTAGCTGCACCAAGAAGAGAAAACAAACAGACAAAAGCGAAGAGATTTAAACTCCCCGTCTGGACTTGGCAAAACTCCTCAGCTCCCTCGTTCCTGGTCTGCGCGGAAAGGAGAGGGAGCGCAGAACAAAGACGTAAGCATCCCTTTGTTGGGATTAGGAGGAGAGAAAAGACTGTTGTCTTTGAGGCACTGCGTACATGTTTCCCCATTTAATTTAATAACATGCCTTTTGTCTCAAGATATCTCCTGTGTGTGCTTGTGTGTGTCTGTGTGTGTTGGAGGCTAGTACCACGTTGGTCCATCTCCATCTAATTGAATGACACACCTCCAATCTATGGGACTTGATCATTTGTTGTTTAAATTGTCTTTCTGACCAATTGAAAATGGGACTTCAAGGGGAAGTTAGACATGCACACATTCACACACACTTACACCCACACACAACCACAGGTATAATTTGCTGATGTGTTTCATTTAATCACTGCTCATTTCAACATCATTCAAGTAGGTTTTTGTGTGAGTGTGAGCAGTACTAATCAGTTTGATGTGTTACCAACATGCCATTGCATATAAAAGTGATCTAGATATGTACAATAGGGTTGTGATTCCTTGATAACATCCTCTTATAATCTTCTCAAATGTCAATCACCTCTTAATGTTATCATGTTTTATTCCTTCCCCAACAGAATATATTTTGGTACAGTTTCTGTTTTCTCCCCATATATACATGTGCCATGCAGGCTTATGTATGTGAATACATGTTTGTGGTTTTGATTTTAATGATGCCATTCCTTTTGGCTTTTTTTCACTTCACCGTACTATAGTTCCTATTGGCTAACTTTTACCTCATGGACTAGACTTCACTCTCTTTGACAAAAATAAGACATATTTAATGCTGTTTTCTGATGTGTTAGAAATGTTTTGTCTGTGTGTCTCAAACTCATCAGGCTATTTCATTTAAGAGAGAAGAGAGGCATTGGAGTATCGACAGGTGAAACAAAAATGAGGATGAGAGGGAAAAAGAGAAATAAGTGGAGTGGAGAGTGTGGCTGTCTCTCCTGCTTACTCAGCGTCACCTCCATATCTGACTGGCCCCATTCTGTCGTGCATGAGCATGTTTGCAGGTGTGTTTGTTCACATGGGGTGTATTTGTATTCGTTTTACTTTTAGCTTATGTGAATTTGATGATCATATCATAGTAAATAAATACACATTCAGTCAGCAAGGCATATACATTTCCAGAGTAAACAAAACTTTAACATGCTTGTGGATTTGAATGCAGCGAATATACAGAAGTGTGTGTGTAATTGTGTATCGGTAGGAAATGTATAAGAATCTGTGCAGAGACTGAAGCAGAAAATTCAGGAGTAGCAGACTTCATGACGTAAGGGAGTCATGTGACTCAGTGGTTACGGTGTTGAGCTCCTGATCGGAAGGTTGCGAATTCGATTTCCGGCTGTGGCTACATGATGTTTGTCCTTGGGCAAGGCACTTCACCCGATTTGCCTCAGGTGGAATGTCCCTGTACTTTCTGTAAGTCGCTCTGGATAAGAGTGTCTGCTAAATGAGTAAATGTAAATGTAATGACCCGATAGCAACATATTTGCAACACCTGCAGTACCACTACAGTTTCAAACAGCTATCGCCCTCCTGTGGCACAAATAGTTATGGCATGTTTGACAGTGCAGCTGTCGATGCCATATCTGGCCATGCACACAAAACAAAAGGCATACAGAAAACTAAAATGTTTTTTTTTAAATTGTTTTAACAATCTGATATTTTTTTTATAATAACAATCTTTTGTCCGTGGAGTCCAATCTCTGAAATTACCCTAATCCAATTTTGCACCTTTCTATTCACAGTGAGACTATAAGAGATCTTAAGTAACCTTTACTACAGTACTTGTCACCATCTCTTAAAACCTAGACCAAAAAATGTATATTTTGTCATCATTTCTGCCGCTCTGGGTTGTTTCCCATGCAGAAGCAGCGATTGTGGCAAGTGAGCTGGTGTCCATGGAGACCCTCAGTGTTTAGTCACCTATGTCACATTCTGGTGACAGGGGGTGATTAGCTACAGATGAAATCTATTTTCACACTTAACACTATTTAACTCGAGTCCAACACACACGCACACACCATTGTACAGGTTGTCCCCTGTCCTTGTTCAGAGTCGTGCTGGGTGATGTGATGTGCCACACAGATATGCAAAAATTCCATATGGAAAAGGCACACATGTTCAAGCTGTGATTCACATAGCTTAACACGACTGGACAGCCACGATGCTGCTTGGTTTGTGACACGCACACACATACACACACACATATCAAAATGGGTTATTTTAGGTCATGTCATTAACATTGCTAAGTTGGCGTCTACATTATTTATGCTACCCTGCTGCATTCCATTTCTAATTTTTTCTCTCTCCCCTGTCTCTCACACTCTCTAGCTCTTTCTCTCTCTAACCTTTTATCATAATCTGTCCCCATTTCAACTCTCCTCCTGTTTCTCTCTGTCTGCCTGTCTCTGTGTCCATCTCTTTTTTCTAAGTCTATTGTTCTCTCTCTTTCCCTTCCTCTGACACACATAGACTACACAAACAAAACACACTTGGAGATCTGAGAAATAAGCACACCCACCCACCCACTCATACAAACAAACACACACACACACACACACATACTCAGGTCATTAGACGCATTAATACAGTGCTAGTGAATGAAACTTGCGTTTGCATTACCAGCAGCCAGCTCCAGGATTCCTCTAAGAGTTCATGGCCACCGGCGCCCAATGCAGGAAGAATGGCCCTCTGGCTCTGCTTGTGGTCCTCACCCTCACCAGACAATTAGAGGTGCACCAGTTAAATTGAGTTAAACTTTTGTATAGGTCATTGTTTGTAGATGTTGAATTTGAGAAACGTGAGATTTGAGACACAGAGGAGCTGTTACCTGTAGAAAGGTCGTCAATAATGCCCAAGGTCTCTCCCAGCATCCCCACGTAAATGCACGGCTCACAATTATGGGCTGTGGAAAGATGATGACTCACAAATGTAGCTGATATTAAACATACACACTCACACTCTTTGGCACGCTTGATTGCTCACGCACACGCATTCACACAACTAGCTATTCATTCCAACCCAATGGTTTAGACACTATGATAGGTGTTTGAATAATGAACCATTCACAGTATATTGCTTTCAGTGAACAAGCAGTGTGTGTGTGTCTGTGTGGGCGTGTGAAGGTTCCATCCACATCAGCATTGTGGTCAAGTTAACTTTTTTCTCACCTACAATGAGTTTAATTCCAAGCGAACAAGCCTAAAGATCAACCATCAACTTTACGCAGCGATGAGGTCAGGAAACTTATCTGGTGGGTTAACAGCTTCCAGAGCGAGACTAAGTCATTCTCAGCTATTACAGTCTGTATTTGAATAGCTACACATGGTTCAACGCACACCCAGGAACACACACATGCAAACCCATGCACGTACAAACAGCTGACACACACTCACACGCACATCCTCACCCAACACAGGAATCAGGTCTGCCTAGCAGGCATATGTTATTAACTTTTCTTGCCCTGACCCTGGAAGAACTGTATTACAACCAAGCAAATTCAATGATCATATATTTCGTGTTTGTGTGCATTGTGTGTGACCTTCACAAGAAGGAAAGAGCATAAGTGAGCTCCTTGCAGACCCTTGAAAATGAGTCCCTAATTTGATTTGAGAAGGCATGTTTTGTACCTCAGGATTTTTGTGCATGGATCCTTCATACAAATATAATATAATCTGGTTTAATGCTGTCATAAGGTCCCTCGCTTGCGTAGATGCAATGAGATGCGCTATTACTTGATTGTGTGTGTGCTGAGGTGTAAACATATATTCAGAGACCATATTGAGTCCCATTATTTTCTGAAAGTCGACATGAACTTCTGTAGCGTACAATCAGCCCACTATCCAGCGAGGTAGCTAACCAGTAAGGTGGCCAGCAAGATAGCCAAGCGTTCAGTAATCCCACCATCCAGCCTTTCTTGTCTTCATGAGAGGACCCCTATGCACAGGTCTGATAAAGTAATGAACTTTTAACGTAAGTGTGCTCTGGAGGGGTGACCATGTGCTGAAAGGTTGCTGTCTGATTAGGAGCCTAAATTCGGTTAACCAATTAGAGGGCAATTTTTGAATGAAGACAACTAGAATTGATCTTAATGAGGAACGTCTGAGCATGGAGCTTGACCTCAGATCAGCTAATAAAAGGGATGATCACGACAGATGCGAGTGTGTCATCCAGGGATTTTGCTATCAAAGGCCTGAGAAGTGAGTACCGCTGAGTAAGTGTGAGCGAGAGAGTAAATGTGTGTGAGAATGGTCCAAGAAAAGATGACCTCTATATGTTGTGGAGTTTGAGCATGTGTGTGCCTCACCTGAGGGATTGTGGGTCTCTGGAACACTGTCAAGATTTTTCCTCAAGACAAGGACTTGTGAGGTTGCTGGCTTGACCTGTCTCTGTCCCTCTAGCAACGAGCCTCATACATGCATGTCTGTGTTTGTGTGCCCAGTGGGCGAACACCTGTCCAGGTTAACCAGCTTCCAGGTGGGGGGCTTCAGTGAAATCGATTGTCACCTCTCATCTCATCACACCTTCACACACACACATTTACAAAGACAAACACACACACATACCCATTTTCTTCTCTACACTCTATCAGCCGGTGACCAGGTGCTTTTCAGTAAACCTCCCCTCCCCCTCTTTTTTGTCACAAGAGCTGTGCTTTCCTGTCATGTCACATAGGAAGGCTAGAGCAGAGAAGCAGGGAAAAGTTTCCGCTAACAGGTTTTGGCAGCCTTCCCATTGCTTTGCACTTGATCAGCATTTCCCAGATTGCTGACTGACCGCCAATAGATTGCTTCTGAATTTATTTTGGTTTCATATCAAACCCTTTGTTGAGTCTTCGTGCAACGCAACGTGACACGCTGCATACATGCACCCGGGTTGTTTGACTCTCTCTCTCACTCTCTCACACTCTAGAGTCACTCTATTTCAGGTTAAGTAAAATGTCCTCAATTGACTGTGTATACACAGACACACAACCACACACACCTGTCTGTGGGCCTAAGCTGCTGTTATCCACTTCGTGCAGAAAGCCTAAACTTAATAAAGGTGCTAGAAGAAATCAGTATCTTATGAGACAATGAGCTGACTGAAAAAAGATGTTGCGAGAGTGAGGGAGGTAGAAGGAGGCACAGAGACAACAGAGAGGCAGAGCGTGAATGAGAGAGATAGAGAGTTTGAGAAAGAGAGATGGAGACAATTAGAGACAGTGAGGCATTGTGACACTAAAACAGTGTGGGACAGTAAAGGAAAGAAAGCATGAGAGAGAGAGAGAAAGAGAGAGAGAACAGGAGAGGATTAAGACAGGTTGCTACACACAGACCCGCAACAGTCTGTTTCCTTGGAAAAAGTCAGCCCCCCTCTAGCTCAACGAACCCTCTCCTCTATTTGTCTGCCATCGTGCTATCTTGTCTGAGATAGATTGTATGAGGAATTTGCTCCGGGGATGAAAGGAGGGAGAGAAACGTGGAGGCCTGGCCTTTTCAAACATGAGCCTTCTTCAAGATAAAGGTAGACATAGTTCCTCAGTCTGACTCCCACTCAGATGCGAAAAATGCATGTTCACAAACTCAAACAAGCTGGGCTCAAAGAGATGAATCCGTAAGATCCCTGGATACTGATCCTCCTAGACAAAGTTTGAGGATCAACTTACCACCACTCTTGCTGAAAAAGAGAAATAAGCAGAGATAAAATTAAAAAAGAGAGAAAAGAAAAAGAAAGACAGCAAGAGACAGAGATGGAGAGATAGACTGAGATAGACAGAAGGAAAGAAAAGAGAGACGTAGAGAGCGGTTGAGAGAGGATGAGCAAGAGAGAGGGAGAGAGGTGAAGAGACTGCTTTTGTGCTGTAATTCCATCCAGCCCTCTCTTTCCCCCCCAGCCACAAGAAGTTGGTAAAGGAGCAGATAAGGCTCAGGAACCATGTTCAGCTGCACACCTGGATAATAGACCAAACTAATTTCAACTGAGCCTGATATCAATTCCTGATAGACAGGACGTCATCCAGGGCGATGGGGAAGGGAAGATGGGGTGGAAAGGGTAAGGGAGGAAGAGTGGAGGTGGCCAGGGGAAGAGATAAAGAAGAACTGGGTGAGGGCAAGGGAGGGGCAACCTTCTTGTTCTCATGTCACCATGTCTGACAGTGACAACAGCAGCACCACTCAAACTCGGGCCTGAATCAGACCTCCTTATGGGAGGCCAGCATAGGCCTCATTGAGGGCCCCTTCCATGAGGGGTGATCTCAGGGTCCTCCACCTGCACTCTCTTCTGGATGGAAAAATATGAGATGGGAGGATAGAGAGATAAATACAGTAGTTTTTTCATTGTACACCATGAGGTTCAATATATATAAACAGCATTACACAACAGCATATTGTGAAGTGCATTAAAATGTCCACATTGACCATTGTTGCTGTTAATGTATACAATTTATTCCTTTAAGCAATCCAGGTTTTGCATGCCAAACGGGGCCCATCTCGCCTCAAAGATTTACTCCATGAATAATTGAAATAGATATTTTTTTTTAAAGAATTTAATGACCTCTTTATGTCCACAAGTCATAAAATAATATGTGATAAAACCCCATCAAGAGAGAGTTAATCTTCTCTGCACTGCGGTAGGCAGTGACAGACACACACACGACATACATACACAAGCATCTGCACTGTGCCTTCACAGGCGTAAAAAACACTCAGATTGGTTAATGATCTGGGCAGAAGGAGGCATGTGAAAGATGACGGGAGTTCTTGTCGAGTGAAAAACATCATAATGAGCACCTAAATACGGATCAGTCTGGAGTGTCCGGAAGGTTCTATTCACAACTAGTCTTTACAAGCCCACCGAGGCTGAGCTGAACAAACACACACATACTACAACTTTACACAGAGCCATGTGGTTTGGTTCACAGGAGCCTCTCTTCCTGTCTTGCCTGTTCTCCCTTGCAGGCTGGCCTGCTGTGCTCCATCTTAGCCCTCACGCAGGCTTCACCGCTCTTTCCAGCAAACCCGGTCGTTTTACAATGTAGAGACAAGAGATTTAGAGAGGGATCTGCGGAGAGGTGGGAAAATAGCCTCTCTTCCGACTTCTCACTGATCACAGTTTAGTGTCTTCTTTGTGTGCAGGAGAAACACATCAGAGAGGGGTTAGTTACGGAAGAGCTGAGAGTGTCCATGTTTCCCATGGAACCCCATATATACCCTATACACCCCATGTAAACCCACTATACACCCCATATAAACCCACCATGCACACTATATACATCCAGTATACACTCTGAATACACGCATTCTCATATATGCATTCTAAATAGCGTACAGGGTCCTATTATTTTCCACCTAGCTCTCAACAACAAATCAACAAATCAAATCAACATTTATTTGTATAGCCCTTTTTACAAGCAATGTCACAGAGGGCTTCACATTTGCCCATAGAACTGCCCCTCAACCAACCAAAATCCTCAAGGCAGACAAGGAAAAACTCACAGAAAACTCACTAGGGAGAAACCTTGGAAGGAGCAATTCAGTGAGGGATCCCCTCCTCTGGGGACGGTTGGCGAAAGTGAGGAGCAAAACACAGGCTAAACAGTCATATCTCTAGAGAGAGTTAATAAGTTGTTGAAACATCAATACTCAATGCTTAACTTGGGTCTGAGAGAGCACAGAACCTTGAAATCAGCTCTGGCTTGGATAGGGAGCCAGTGTAGAGAGATAAGAGTAGCTGTTATGTGATCAAACTTTCTAGTTCTGCTCAGTAGCCTAGCAGCAGTATTTTGCACCCGCTGTCAGTTTTTTACGCAGGTATTTGGGAGGCCGGAGAATACATTGCAATAATCCAATCGGGATATAACAAATGCATGTATCAGTTTTTCAGCATCCTTCTTTGAGAGGAAGTTTCTTATTTTAGAATGCAGTTCTGGTAATTTGCTTGATATGATGCTCAAATGAGATCAGGATCCATTGTGACGCCTACATTTTTTACCGGCTGGCTTTGAGAGACTTTGAAGCCATTTAAGTCCAAGGTAAGATAAATTAAGATAAATTGTTCCTGTACTTCTTTGGTCCAAAGATTTGCACCTCTGTTTTATCAGAATTCAGAAGTAGAAAATTTGCTGTTATCCGATTTCCTATCCCGGTTTTCCAGAGTTTGAGGTAGTTCGTCGGGCTTAGAGACAGGTATAACTGGGTGTCATCTGCATAGCAGTGAAAATGTACACCAAAACTTCTAATTATATTTCCTAAAGGTAACATGTATAGAGAAAATAGCAAAGGGCCTAAGACAGAACCCTGTAGTACTCCATATTTCACAGGGAAGCTCCTGGATGAGCGGCCATCATAGTGGACAAACTGTGATCTATCAGATAGATATGATCTAAACCACTGGAGTGAAGTTCCAGAAATTCCAACATAATTTTCCATACGTTCCAGGAGAATCTGATGATCGACAGTGTTGAGAAGAATCCGGACAGAGATAGAGCCTGCATAAGAGGCTAATAGAAGATCATTGACAACTTTAGCTTGTGCAGTTTCAGTGCTGTGATGAGGACGGAATCCAGACTGGAGAGGTTCATACAGATGTGCTACAACTTTCTCCCGAATTTTTGAGAGAAATGGCAGGTTTGAAATTGGCCTGTAGTTGCAGAGACATCCAGGATCTAAGTAAGTTTTTTTAAAGTAAGGGTTTGATAATCGCTTTTTTTCTACAGGGACTTGGCCAGTTTCAATAGATTCATTAATAATACTCAACATAGGTGGTCCAATAATAGGCAGGAGTTCCTTGCGTAGTTTGCCAGGAAGGGGGTCAAGAAGACAACTGGTTGGGTTTGACGACTCTACCAGTTTTGTGAATGCTTCCATAGAAATAGGGTTGAAGAGACGAAGAGTCTGAACATGAAGAATGCTTGGAATAGAGGGATCTTCAGTGTCCACTTCAGTGGCCACGAGTGGTCTGCAGCTTGTCCCTTATTGCATAGATTTTGTGGTCAAAGAATTCTAGAAATTCATTTGGAGAAAGATCTGTGCTCACACTGTGTGTACTTTTACTCGTGAGTTTTGTCAGTATCAAATATAAATTATGCATTGTGCTGGTTCTTACTGATCAACTTGTAGTCCAGTAGGCTGTCCTTCCAGGCCAGGCAGAAGACCTCCAATTTAGTGGTACGTCACTTACGTTCTAGCTTTCTAGTGGACTTTTTTAGAGTTTGAGTTTCCTCTGAGTACCAAGGAGCAAGTTTCTTGTCCTTCCTTTTCTTCAATTGCGAAAGCTAAAGAGCTAGATTCAGATCTCTAGTTTTATCATTCAGGGATTTATCTGGTGCAGCAAGTGCTTCTAGTGCTGCAGTTAGAATACTCGCCATTTCCAGAGTTGTAGTTGGAGTTATGTGACGGCTACTAGAAATGTTCATAGCACCTCCTAGGTTCTGGCAAAGGTTCATTCTAAAGGTAATGATCTGAATATGTAGGATTGTGGGGATGAACAGTGAGATTAGTAATCTCAATACCCCGTGTGAGGACTAGGTCTAAAGTATGTGAATGAAGATGGGAAGGTTTGGAAACTACCTGTGTGAAGCCCGTAGAATCTATGAGGGCATTAAAGCGTGGCTATACAAAAAGAGGGGGGAGGGACCGGAATGGTAGCATTATTCCTCTTCAGTGTCAGACAGTTTACAAAAATGTGGATAAAATATACATTTAAAAGTAATGTCACAGCATTGTACTTTGCTTTACAGATACACATCTATACTGTAACATTCCATTAAAAAAATCCAATAAGAATATGCATAGAAATGTTACTCTCCTAATTTTTACAATTAGCCAGGGGGTCCCATTATAAGAATCAGAATGGGTTTTTATTCGCCATGAAAGTTTGCACAGACAAGGAGTTGACTTTGGTAGGAGCCTGCCAAGGCAGCCATTTACAATGCCATCGTCCACCCAATCACTTTCAATGGAGAAGTTTGATGCTGAGGAAGGCAGATGCTCGTCATACGGTTTGAGAGTTTATTTATATACTCAAATCTAAAAGTAGGACACTGCAATTTGGTGAGCAGCAATATAAAATGTGTATGAATCGAGAAGTTACTTTCTTTCGTTGCTGCAGCATTTCTTCTTTAAGTAATTAACGGAAAAATATATATAAACTACAGGTCAAAAGTTTATAAAAACCCAGATTCTTCAAGTTCAAGTCCAGTGAATACCCTGAAATGGTACAAAGTTAAGTGGTAAACTGCCAGAGGTAAAAAAAAAACGTAAAACATTTAGGTTACCAAAAACAAAAAGGTCATGTAGATTTCAGAGTTATACAAAAAGGCCTTTTTCAGGTAACAAGTAATGCAATACAATACATTCACATGTATTCATTTAGCAGACCCTTTTATCCAAAGCGTCTTACAGTAAGTACAGGGACAATTTTCCCTGAGGCAAGTAGGGTGAAGTGCCTCACCCAAGGACAAAACGTCCAGAGCCACAGCGGGGGCTCGATATCACAACCTTCTGATCATGAGGCTAACACCTTAACCCGTTGAGCCATCTGAACCCCTTACAACTTTCAGCTGTTCTGCAGCAGTGGAAGTAAATTAAACAGAACAACAGAATCAGAAGACAAGTTTCTGAGAGTCAACAGCTTGCAGGATTGGTGGCTCACAGGACAACAGCTTCAAGTACAGCTTGACACTGGTCGAAGTAAGCAAGTTTCAGTTTCAACTGTGAAGAGAAGACTTAGAGCTGAAGGTTTGACAGGTTGAGTGGCAGTAAGAAAGCCCTTGCTAAGATGGCAAAATAAGAGAAAGAGGCTTGACTGGGCCATGAAACACCACCGGTGGACTACTGAAGACTGGAAGAAGGTCTTATGGACTGACGAATCTTCAGTTCATCACGCAGGGTTTTTGTACAGGTATCAAGTAGGCTAAAGGATGGTTCCTCGGTGTGTGACACCAACTATCAAACATGGAGGAGAAAGCATGATGGTCTGGCGCTCTTTTGCTAGATCCAGAGTCGGCGACTTGCACACAGTGAGTTGCAACCTGAACCAAACCTGCAACCACAGTATTTTGCAGCGCCATGCAATAGCCTCTGGTATACGCCTAGTTGGTCAGGGGTTCATCCTACAGCAAGATAATGACCCATAACATACCTCCAGGTTATGTCAGAACTACCTTAGAAGAAAAGAACAAGACGGTAGGCTTCAAATCATGGAAAGGCCAGCAGTCTCCAGACTTAAATCCCATCGAGCTGGTTTGGGATGAACTGGACAGAAGGGTGAAAGCGAAGCAACCTACAAGTGCAACACATTTGTGGGAATTTCTGCAACAGTGTTGGGAAGAACTTCCCGAACAATATTTGATTTGCATTGTAGAAAGAATATCACAAGTGTGTTTGGCTGTTATATCTGCAAAAGGTGGCTTCTTTGAGTCAAAAATTCAGAGATTTGGGACAATTCCATATATATATTTTTTTTATCTGTTGTTTATTTGTTCTATGCTTTAATTTCAGAGTACATTGAGACATTAAACTGCGTACATTTCAATAAAAAACAGAAACATTTAAACTTTTGACCGGTCGTGTATTTAGATAGACAAACAGACAACATATGGAGAAAGGGAATGGTGGTAGGCGGCAGCAGCACTGATCATTAGACAGTCAGGGTGTTATAATATCTGCGCGGCCTTTAAAGCCGTCTTCCCGGAGGAGGCCCAATGGGCTTGCGCTAGCTGAGTCAGGCGTGTTCATGAGCAATTACTTGCGCAACCTGAGTGCATGTGCTGCTAGTGCATGTGAGGGGGTTAGTGATGACGTGTACTGAGGTGTGAATGAGTGATGATATATACGGAGATATATGAATAGGTGATGATATATGCAGAGGTGTGTTTATGGGTGATTATGTACAGTCACTCGGGCTGACGCGTGCAGCCTGAGTGTCAAGCCAGAACTAGCTCCACCCATTGGTTGCAAAACAATGACTGGGAGAGGAGGTAGAAAACTGGTGAGAGAGATAGATAATGAGAGAAATGGAGTAAGAAAGAGGTGGGAGAAAGATGGATGGATGAAAGTAAGATGCCATGGCCGTATGGGCAGAGGTCTAATGTGTATCTATAAAACCTTCCAACAGTATGGATTTTTCAGGGTGGATATCTGCTGTCTGTGGTTTGTTATTGGGGTCAAGCAGCAAATGTGTTGGCCTGGCAAATTATCTGTTTCCTATCACACACACACACGCCCACACAAACACATGACTCTCTACATGTATTGGTTGTGACCAGGCATCTGGCCAAAGACCTTTGTTCTATAAGGCACTAAATGTATTTGTGACATTATAATGGTTGGAAAGAAGCACCAAGAATGCCTGTAGGACACACAAATAGACACACATCACACACAACGCACACACTTTGTGTCCAATAGCAGGATGAACACTACAGTACATGCCACTGATTTATGTCAAAATAAGGATGATGCTTTCATGTATTCCCCTTATTGCACTCATTTCTCAAGCTGGGAAAACAATCAGGTGTGTGCATGTTGTCTATATCGCCACCCCCCTTCCTCAAACCCCACCTGCCATTCTCTCCTCGAGAGAGAACACCCCCCTTATCCCTCCCAACAGCCCCAAGATGAAAGCATTAGTGCTGGTCTCCAGACAGACCTCACAATAAGGTTTGTAATGTCTTTCTAATTACTGATCATTAGACAGAGCGTGTTGACAAGGGTTGCACTGACAGCAATGCACAATCCTATAATTCACTCTTGTTGCTGCATGTGGGTGTGTGTGTGTGTGTCTGCGTGTGTGTGTGTGTGTGTGTGTGTATCATTGCTCTCAGGTGCTTGTGTGCTATAGTATCAACACAACAATGAAACTCTCGTAGTTTGATTTTCACAAGCACACAAGCTCACACCTTTTAGAGGAAAAATCTTTATCGGTTGGGCGGAAAACATACATGCAGCCCATCAACCAACTCAACACCCCCAGTCAGGGAGTAGGAGGAGGCATTGAGGGGAGGCAGAGGATAAACCGGTCAACACTACCTTCTCCCACCTGCTGTTCACGGGCCTCCTACCCTGGGCGTGCCACAACAAACGCGCACATACAGACACTCATATATCATCTCGTATTATCTGTCACCATTTGTGGCACTGAATGTCTTGCTAGGGTGTTACAGGAGGCAGTGCTCTTTTTAGGTAATGACAAGTCCCACCTTTCTCAGTAAAGATTAATGTGCATTAAGGTTGTTTATATTCGGAAATGATTAATAAATAAGGAAGTTCATTATCTATGAAGGCATGTGGCCAGTTATATAACGCAGTACATTCGTGTGGTCTGATGTGTGTATTATGTTGTATGATTTATGACATCACTTGAGATGAAAACAGAAGACTTTGAGGTGACGGAACCTCCCACAAGTCGTGTAGTTTGAGGTGAGTACAGTATGTCTGTGTATGTGTTAGCTGTGTGCTAATGTAATAGCTTGTATGTTTGACTGGTTGTCTATGACAGTGGAAAAATCTGAATCAAAATGAGTTTTTGTCATGTAAGTTGCACAAACACAGAATTTACTGTGGCAGAATGGAGGAAGGGGTTACGAAAGTACTTTTTACGCAGTGCATTGTAGCGGGGGACCTATATAGAGCCTGTAAGTGTATTTTCTAGCCTGTGGTGTGTGTTCAGTATCAGGCAGTCTAACCGAGTGTGTTTCACCTCCAGCTGTGCGTTCATATCTTGACCGCAAATCCAACCACAGCCCTGGAGAGATGATTAGGTTACTAGTAGCACACTAGCACTTAAAAGAAGGTTGCCAGTGATGTGTATCAGTGCTCAGGAGTGTGTGTGGACGCTGTGGTTAAGCAGGCCTCTTTCTGCAGTTAGCTTTGTACACACCCCAGCACATCACAGTTTTCATTAATAATACACCACTTCTGGGCCAGTAAGGGGACTCAACACTTAGTGCTTGTCGTGGACACCAAATACACAAACATATACTCACAGACAGAGACGCACACGCAAACACAAATTGGCAGACACATGCAAACGGGCATCGCACAGACTCGTGCAACACACGCACATACATTAATAATACACAACACAGTCAACCATAGTGGGTCAACAGTTAAGAAGCTCAGATGACTCCGTCACCCTGAATCATTTATGAAACAAGATCGACAAGGGAGCTGTTTTGCTGAACAAACACACACATACCCTCACACATACATTTTGGCCAAGCTCATCAGTACCAGAACTCCTGTTTCTCTCATCATAACAATGTTGTAGTCTTTTTACCACATGCAGGAGGTAGTGTTCTGCATTGTAAAATAATTGTCATTTATCTTCGTCAAGGGAGTCATGCATTGCTTGTTTTCACCTTAAGGAAGCTCACAATGACCTAGGATATTTGTTGTTGTGTGTGTGTATTTGCAGTGTTGGGCAGTAACGTCACTACAAGTAGCGGCGTTACTAGTTTAACTACATTTCTCAGTAGCGTGGAGGTAGCGTCGCTGTTTTCTGAATCAAATAGCTTTTCAGTAGCTTAGCTCTTTTATTAACCAAGTAGTGCGGTAGCGTCCACATAAGCTACATTTTTACCAACATCTCTGAAGCTCAGCGCAGCGGAGCTTTCTGCTGCGGTCTGAAATAAAAGGAGGAGTCAGTGACGCTACTGCCATACAATGTTGTTTAGGTGGAGCCGACAGAGGCACTTCCGTATGACGGTGACATCACGGATCAATCCTTGGGCTGGCTACGTCTCTGATGCAGGGAATACTGACAAGCTAGCTACTTGAGTGAGTTACGTTAGTTGGTGGGAAGATGGCAGAGGGTGAGGAGGATGGACACAAATTCACCCCGACGGAGTCGCCGTGGACTTACCTCGAGAAATACATGAGTTTAAATGAAACAACAGAGAAAAATTATGTGTTTAGGTGCTTGCTGTGCAACCCCAAGAAGAAGCTTCTCTCAATGTCCAAGACTTCGAACACAAATTTAAGAACACACATTCAGGTGATTCCAGAATAAGCTAACACAACCATCGCCAACCAAGCTAATTATCCCAAGTCAATGCAGTCTGCAAACACCAGCTAACAACTTGCAAAGGACAAAAATAATAAACAAATATAGTAATGGTACATATAGGAGGTAAAAGGTAGGAAAAAGAGGGAACAGAGAAACAAAATCAAAGTATGGTGGTTAGTCAAAACTATTACCTTAAAATATATGTAGATATAGCTACTAGTACAGAGTGGGCCTAATAAAAATAAAACTTTTGAAACTGCCAGTTATATGGGTTACTGGTAGATGGATAGAGTACTTTATTAATCCCATATTGAATAATACAATATACAAAATTGTATAATTGTATTTCTTTTGTAGAGGGTCCACCCAACTAAAATGGCCTCCATGGAAATGGAACGTGAGCACGGCAGGAAAAGGAGCGCGACCCAGAGTGAGGAGGAACACCTCATACAAGGCAGTGTAGAACCGTATTTCAGGGGTACCCCCACCATAACCCAAGAGCGATTTGACAAGTTGATCCTTAACTTCATCATTCAAGGACTGCATCCACTTCACACTGTGGAGAGACCAGAGTACAGGGATTTATTCAGAGAGATTTTACCTTCCAGGCATTTGATTTAAAGGAGAACATTGGGAAGAATGCTTGAGGATGAGCATTTATTGATGAAAAGCAAACTGACTGAGACTTTGTCCAAACAGAACCATGTATGTACCACAACAGATGCATGGTCATCAAACAACAAAAGCTTCCTTGGGGTGACTATCCACTGGATAAACCAAGAAACCTTGAGCATCTGCTCTGGGGTATTAGCCTGTCGCAGGATCATAGGGCGCCACACATATGATGTTTTGGCTGAGATGTTGGAAGACGTGCACAGAGATTTCAACATAAAAGACAAGGTGACAGTTACAACCACAGATAATGGTTCACATTTTGTGAAGGCTTTCAATGTCTTTGCAGAAGTTCAAAGAACCATTCAAGACAGATAAGAAGAGTATGAGGAAGAAGAGGAGGGACACACTGTCTTCATAAATGTCACAGATCTCTTACATGAAGAAGAAGACTACAGTCTCCCACCTCATCAGCGATGTGCCTGCCACACCCTCAACTTGGTTGCCACAAGAGTCAATGAGGATGCTTTGACCCAGTCAGAGCCCTTAAAAAAAATATCAAGATCAACTATGGGCAAATGCCAGGCACTATGGAACAAGCAACACAGGAGCACACAAGCTTCAGATATCATCAAAGACAAGTTAGGGTGCCAGCTGACAGTTCCCAGTCCAACAAGGTGGAACTCCACTTACCACGCCATGGAGCGCTTGAGTATCTGTATCCTGACAAAAGAACAAGACCTCCAGGAAACCTGTGAGAAGCTTCAGTTGAATCGCTTCAAAGCGGCAGAACTCATCTTCATACAGGAGTATGTTCAGGTAAATATTACCTTTATTTGGATGTTCTTAAGTTAATTGGGTGTTCAGATGCTGTAATCCATGTATCTGTCTGAACATAAAGAACATAAACTACACACCTCTCAGTGAGCTTAATAGGGTAATTAATTTCTCCCAGGTTGTTAACTGAATGTTAAACTACTACTACTATTAGGATGATGATTATGAATAACAATAATAATAATAATACTTTTATTGATGATGATGATTATTATTACTACTAAGTTTGAGTAATTGTACATTTTCCTTGTCTTTTTTCTGTGAATTCTTTAGGTTATGGCACCCCTGGCCAAAGCCCTTGACGTACTACAGTCCGACAGAATGGCTTACACAGGAGTGTTGGTGCCAACAATCTCGATTCTTGTCGAGAAGATGGAGCGGATGAAGCATGAGACCAACCTACATCACTGTTACCCACTGGTAGATGCCATCATCAATGGGGTGAAGAAGAGGTTTGGTTACATTTTTCAAGATGCAAGGTTGCTCATAGCCTCTGCAGTTCATCCTATGTTCAGATTGGCCTACATCCCCAGTGGAAAGAAGGCTGATGTTGTGTCAAACCTGAAAGCAGAAGTAAACCAGCTTCAAACGCAATCTCCAGATGATCACATGCAGACAGATGGCGAGGACCCAACTGTTGACAGTGATGATGTAACTGGATACTTCCCATCACTGAAAACAACAGTTGTGGACAGCTACTTGCAGTCAACCGAAACCAGACTTGTCAATGCATTCCAAAACCTGCCGATGATGAAGATGATCTTCATGAAGTACAACACAGGAGTCCCTGCTAGTGCAGCTTGTGAACGTCTCTTTAGTGTAGGAAAATACATTTTCCGACCAAAGAGAAACCGTCTTTCCGATGCAAATTTAGAAAAGCTTCTTTTGTGTCGTGTGAACAAACACATCTTGTGAGAAAGATCAGCCTGGCCACTTCATCCTTTAGTGAGGAGGACACTTTGATATGCAGTGGCAGAAACTTTTTTACGTTGAGAGATAGATCTCTTCCACAAAAGAAAAAGTTTGAAAAAGTTTTGAAAAAGTTCAAAATAAAAATAAATAAAAATCTTTCTGCTTTTTGTTGTGAGAGCACAGTTTAATAATTGTTTAATAAACAATTGAACGTAACATTTCTGCCTGCTTATTTGTCTGATTTTTGATTGATCACTGAGAGCTTTGCCTTGGAATGAAGTTGTTCCAATATAATAATAAGGGATCATTTCTAATAATAAAAAATAGCTTTGATGTAGTTAAACTACTTTTGCCATGTTGCTGTAGCTTAGCTTGCTACATTTCTCTGGGGGGTAGCTTCGGTGTAGTGAAGCTTAATTTAATGTAGAGTAACTGGTAGCTTAGCTCACTACACTTTCCAAGTAGCTTGCCCAACACTGTGTATTTGTGTGTGAACTGCAAGTATGTGTTTATGTCTATATGTGTGTACGCAATGTACTGTACCGTACATCTGTGTTTATACGTGGGTTTTCATGATACTGATGCCTGCAAAAAATCACATTGCCACAAGTGGATCAACGCCAGTATTTCTGTGAAACATATGCTTCTGCAGAGAGTGCTCACAGTCCCATCCTCAGAGTCTCCCCAGAAACCAGCTGTGTTCCTCCCCAGTTCCTCATTTGAACCAAACAAGATTATATTTGCTCATGCATTGCCTAGCCTTCTTAGCCATGTGCTCTCAGTCTTCTGATAAAACACAGCTTGCTTCTAATGAAGTCAATGTTTAGCTACGGGAACAGAATAACGTGAACAAAAATACAATTAAAAACTCACTCGGGTCAGTCCACCGCAGACGGAATAATTATAACTTTGAACTTGATTCAGTCCGATTTTTTCCCCCAGATTTATTTCCTGCCTCCCTCATCCTCACTCGCTCGATACTTGGGTCTCCAGCTTCATCAGACTACTGGGTAAGGCAATTAACTTGAGTCAAGAGGGTACCTAGCCACGCAGCTGGAATAACGGAGATACCGAATTTCAATTCAAAAACAGATCTCTCTCTCTCTCTCCTGTTCAAGACTGCTTAGAACCCAGATGTTTGCCTATGTTACATAATGGGAGTTTTATTCACAGATCACTGAGAGAGAAGTTTTCAAGAAAAACCAACAGAAGAGAGACTTTTTCGAGAGATACTTTTTTTTGCTAACATCCTCAAGGCTTCTCAATTAACCCACAACGAAGGGTTTATTTAGCATTAAAATGCTTCGTCCTGATGGATTGACTGTCGGCCCCTGGAGAAAGAGTGTGGCTTGCTCATTGGGCATTCAGCCATGCTGTAACATAATGGTCCAGCTCAGACATACACGTAACAGCTTGACAACCCCTCTGAGTAGGATGTCTACCTTGAACCTGGGCTGCTAACATTCTGTAGACATGTGTTCTGGTGTTGGAGTGTGTGTGTTGTTCTCACTCACTCCTGAACACAAGCAGATGGCAGCAACACAACAGAAGGGACAACCAGGATTCCAGGAAATGTCTGCCTTCTTGTGTAACCTGACCTGCGTGTGTGCATGTATATGCCTGTGTGTGAGTACACAATAGTTTATCCATCAGTGAATGCATCTGTCCTTGTGTGGTTTGGACAATTGCACTGACACTCTCTATCTGTCTCTTTTTCTCGCTCTCACTCTTGCTTTCTCTCTCTCTCTCACACACACACACACCACCCCACAAACACAGATGCACACACGCACACATGCATCACACACATACACACCCACATACATGAAGAAAGGAAATAAAGAAAAAAAGAACAAGAGAAAGAAAGAAAGAAAGAAAGAGAGGAAGAGAGAGAAAGACCTTTGGTGATCCGACATACACTCATATTCATAAACTCTCCCTTCTGGAGAACTTTGAAAACCCACTGAAGTGCATGCCTCTTTGAAGTTGCTTCGAAGGCAGCACATACATTTTGGTATAAAATGATGACTGTTTAAAGCTTGTTCGAGATTCTTAAAAAGCAGCTTGTTTAGGAGAGCAGATCGGGAAGGCAGAGTCAATTCAAAATGGACGCCATCTGCATATGAATATGGAATGGGCTGCACAGGACTTTCTCAGAAAGATGATGAGACACACTTGTCATTTTCTCAGCGTAATACGAAGACTGAATATCCAGTTCTGATGGTTATTTTGTCTATGCACAGTGCCAGAGTGGTATATGTTAACCAGTCGCCTGCTAGATAAAAACAAATGGAGGGCTACATAACTGAATATAAATATGACCGGACACGTGATAAATCTTCCTATCCCTTGAGGTCCTACACCACATTAGTACAGATAAATATGAGTTATTAAATGAACCCTATTACTCTCCTCTCTCTTTCTCACACATATACAGACACACAAATGCACACTTATCTCCACAGTGAGATAAGCATCTAATGAGCCGCAATGAAGAGAAGGGATGATGGTAGAAATGTGGTCTGTAACTCCATTAGAACACAGTTAAAGACTTCATGGATTCTATCTGGTGGAGCCTTTCTAGTGAACACTGCCCTAAACAATAAACAAGCATGTCTTAAAAAATGAGGAGGTCTATGACATCATACAGCACATGCCTCTATGTTCATGAAGTGGAGAGGACAATTGAGAGAGTGAGAGTTTGCGATTTAAGAGGTGGAAAGGGGGGGGGGGATAGGAGAGGGGGGGTAGGGGAACAGGTGGGAGAGGGGCAGAGAGGTTGAGGGGACATGTTAGAGAGATGAAAAGAAGAAGAGATGGAGGGATGGATGGACGCAGGGGTAGGATAAGAAGAAAGACAAATAAAGGGATTAGAGGGAGGTAGAGGGTGAAAGAGAAAGTAGCACAGAGGCTATCGAAGGAAGTGGGCAGAGGGAGGAAAAATGGAGGGAGAGTAGGGGAGAGGCGGGCAGAAGGAATGGAAAGCAAAAACAAGATTAGCCATGCGGCTGGACGAAAGGGGACGATTGGCAGAATTGGGAAGTGATGGAGGGCAGTAATGCATGAGAATAGGATGGAGGGCTTAGCAGAGCCGTGCAGCGCATTGATTACTTTGGCCTGTCATTAGGCTCTACCCAGAGGACTGGGGAAGTGTGTGTGTGAGAAAGCGAGAGAGAGAGAGACAGAGAGAGGGAGACATAAAATCTGTGAGGGAGAGCGAATGTAAGAAAGTGCTGAGCAGAAGAGTACTGGTTGGATGGCCAATAGTTAATGTTCGTGGATGGGTATGCGTGCCATGCACTGTATCCAAATGAATGCAATGGTAGGGGAGCAGGTTTGCGTTACTGCTAATGGCTGAATTATTGTGTACGTGCCTGTGTGTGCGCACTTCTGTGTGCCTGTGTGTACAGCTTTGTGCCTGCTGTTTTTACGACTTGATGGGACGATTTAACGCTTCTAATTTGTCTTTTATTGAGCTTGTAAAACTCTGTGTCATAGTCTATCACATACCCAATAAACACGGCAGATGGGCTCTCTGCTTTATCTCACCTGATGTGTACGTGCATGTGCGATTGAGTTGGTGCATGTATATCTTTCCTGCACCACATCAGTGTTACACTGACTGGCCACAATTTTGACCACACCAAGAAACCAGTCAAAACACAAAAATTGGGAAACAACTTGAACACTTTTTCACACAGTCAGCCAAGTCATCCTGATATCACATACTTTCAAAGCAAATAAACATAGCCGCAAACAGATAGCATTACTTAAAAAACTGTGCAAACTTGTGGAGCCCGTTGTTGACAGCAGAACACGGAAAAGGCCGATCACAACCACATTCCAATGTTATACATTTACATGTATTCATTTAGCGGACGCTTTTATCCAAAGCAACTTACAGTAAGTACAGGGACATTCTCCCTGAGGCAAGTAGGGTGAAGTGTCTTGCCCAAGGACACAACATCATATAGCCACAGCCGGGGCTCGATCTAACAACCTTCCGATCATGAGGCCGACGCCTTAACCGTTGAGCTATCTGACCCCTACAATGCGTATGTTATAAAAATGTACTTTTACGATACTTCA
The DNA here is from genome assembly GCA_030340685.1 of Protosalanx chinensis. NCBI lineage: Eukaryota > Metazoa > Chordata > Actinopteri > Osmeriformes > Salangidae > Protosalanx > Protosalanx chinensis. The sequence continues at coordinate 10,372,351 of CM059325.1, forward strand.
CGTCAGAGTAAGCAGTGAGTATCTACCTTAACCACAGCAGCCAGTTAACCTCCCCTGCTGTCACTCATGTAGATGACTGCAGCTGTGCCCTTTAAAAAGAGGAGAGTGGGAGGACAGTTTATGGGATGTCTCCTCTGGCATCCTCGGCCTAATCTTCTAACACACTCCACCAGCCCAGTGGGGAATCCTCAACACTACAGGGGAAGGGAGCTGGGTAAGATGTGCTCCTTGCACAGCGATTCAAGTATGTGTGTTTTGTGTGTGCGTGTTTTATGTGTGCATGTCGAGCTTTGAGTGCCTGGATCAAATTATGACCCGGCTACTGCAGAGTTCAGACATACTTCTCAGTGGAGAAGGAACACACACGCGCGGATGTGTTCACTCACACACATAGCTTGGGAGTTGAGGGAAACAGGTTTTTAATGATTTCCTGAGGAAACAGGAATGTTTAATTTTTTTGCTCTGCAGAGTGTTTCTCAGTAAATTAATTAGCTGGTGTCCATAGAGCCAGCATGCTTCACAGACAGGCAAGCATTCACTTTCCCTCAGGGTGAAGCCGCGTCAGGATTACCTAAATCTTGTGACAAACTCAGATTTCAACGTGACCGTGTGACAGCCTAATAACATATCATTTGTTTATCATCAGTCATTTTTTGAGACTAGTCCTGATGTTTGCCTGATGTCTGTGCTTCTGTGGCGAGACTTGATTGTCTCCAAGGTTGTGACCAAGGTTAAAGATGTGCTCTAATTCTTTATTTCTTAGTTTATCGCTTACTCTCTTTTCCTCTCTCTCTCTCTCTCTCTCTCTCTCGCTCTCTCTCTCTTTAAACTGTGACATGCAACAAATAATCAGCGACTTGTCTGCCAGGAATCACCATCAGAATCAGAACTGGATTTTATTCACACAAACACCAAACTTACTGTGGCAGGTTGGCGCAAACAATAAACATCTATGGACTTAAATAAAAAAAATTGCAAGTACAATAAATAAATAAAAATATATAAATACAAAAACTCTGTGTTCATGTTGAACGCTGACAAAGGACGATGGTACTGTAGTGACAGACAGTGTATGCGTGTGCAAAGTGTCTGTTCATGCAATGTTCATATATACAACTCTTAAAAGAAAGCCAATACGTGTATCTGCACGTCTACATTTACATTTAGTCATTATCTATTGTGCGTGTGTGTGTACAGCAACTATGTGCGTGTATTTATATGCACGCAAATGTGTGTGGCTTCATAATTCTGTTATGATGCTCATGAGAGTTCCTGAACTGTCAATATTCACTCTGCAGTTAGCACTGTGCGCGAGTGTTCACATCGTCAAGATTGCTTTTTCTCTACGGTCAAGCTCCTGCCCCACATCCCCATTCCAACCCCCACCCAGACATTCACATCCCTCTCACTCACCCCCCCCCCCCCCCCCACCCTCCAGCCCATATGAGGGCTCAGTAACAAATTACTATAATAAAAGAGATTATGAAAAAGTGCTTCACATTTTGAATATATGCACCAGGCTATTTCCCTGGAAATAATCTGTTCTCCCCCCTCCCTCGTTTTTTCTCTTTCTCTCTAACTTGCTTGGTCTCTCCCTTTATCTCTTCAAGAAAAAAAAATTATCTGTGTTTTTTCTCTACAGGATGGTGATGAGAGGCTCGTGTAGGGGAAGGCCCAAGGGAGGGCAGGAATGGAGAAGAGAGAAGAGGGGGAGAGTGAAACAGAGGGGGCGAGGCAGTGAGGGCGAGGGATGGGGGTGAAGATTTGCAAACAAATTTAATAACTAGCCTGCAGAATGGAATCAGTTTGCTGGCTTTGGAATTGCTCACCTCACTTGAAGAGGGAGCGAGATGGAGGGTATAAAATAGATACTGTATTAAAGAAGTGAAGAAAAATTGAAATGTGTCACATCAATTTGAGGGTGGGCAGTTATCAGGCGAGCAGAGAGACAGTCACAATATGGAATACATGGACTGTGGCTGGGAGAGATGTGGAAAAGGGAGAGGGCGATGGAGTGTGTCTGAAAGAGAGAAAGGAGAAGACAAAGATTCACTGTAAAGGAGGGAATAAAAAGAGAAATAGAGAAAGGGACAGAGAGAGTGAGGGAAATGTGTGAGTGAGAGAGAAGTAGAGAGGGAGGTAGGGAGACATATAACAAATCTCTTCAAACAACAGTACATTTCTGTTAATGGTTGGAGGTATGGGATATATGGTTTTATAGGCTGAAAGATAATTTGTGCATTTATTCACAGACTGTGACAATGGAGTTAAATGATAATGATAATTGTGACACTGCTGCCAAATTATTTAAATTAAGTCCAGTGCATGCTCAAAAGGGCTCTTGGGACTGTAATCAGAGAAGAATGAATTCAAAATCTTTCAATACAGCTCTCAGAATTTTACAAATGATTTATGATTCTTATCACCAGAATTCTGCTTCTGTATTTATTAGTCTTCGGTAGAAATCTTTAATTCATTACGTCGTAAAAGGGATTTGCCGAGTCAAGGAATTAGCTGGATAGACACACACGCATAAACGCACGCACGCACGCTCACACACATCCACACAGACACATGCAGAGACTCGCATACAAACACGCGGACCGAAGCGCAAGCCCACACTCATAGGCACACGCACCCAGCCATTAAAAAGGGAACGGTGCGATGACTCAGCGATGTGATTTTTTATCATTTAGATAAATATAAACTCATTAATGACACCATTTTAGTTCCTTATCGTCTCCTCTCACTCACCTTGCTTTGTCTTCCCATTCCTCAATCCTCCTTTTCTGACTACTTACCTAATTGCACTCCTCCAGCTATAGTATTGTCTTAACGCAAATTTCACACCGGTAACTGTCTCCAGACTGTCTACCAGTCTTTCATGACTCACTCACTCAATTTCACGGGCAATTCTTGATTTTGATGCAACAGTGCCCAGTGGAGTCTCCCTCAGTTTCAAATTCCCCATGTCACTGTAACTAAAAACACACAGAGCATCTCCACGCACACGTGTGTTTGTATGTGTGTGCATGTTTGTTGTTTGTGGAAAAACACCTAATAAGAATTAAGTCATTGTTTGCATGTGTCTTGTGAGAAGGCCTAATTTTGTGTGTGTGTACATTAAGTGTGTGTATATATAAGGTGTGTGTGTGTTCTGTAAGAGAGAGAGAGCTTAATTGCACCTTGTAATAAATGATGGCCTAACGATGTTTAATGGTCTTTTAATTTTCAATTCCCACCAGACAGGCAACTGCTCTGGGCAAGGATACAGAGGCTCACTGACGCTGTTGTTCCACTCCCTGATTGATCATCCAATCATCGTTCTGTCTTTCTCATAGCGACAGCATAGAGAAGAAGGAGCCGCCCAACCTAAAAATGTCCTTGAGGGGATCACTGTGGAGTGTTTGAATCCAAGGTCCTTTTAAAGGATTCCCTGTCTGTCTTGCCACTGGCAAACATACACGTTGATGGGTACAGGGTAGCATTTCTCCACACTGCTTGTAAATACAAGTATAGCATTTGTACAGAGTGCATGTAAATGCAAGGATAGAATCTTTACACAATGCATACAACTGCAAGGATAGCATCTATAAAGAATTCTATAAATGCAAGGATACCATCTCCACACAGTGTATTCAATTGAAAAGATTGCTTCTAAATGTGTATTATTGTAGACTTGTTTGTGCATGCGGTCTTAGACATGTATCTGTGTTATGTGTAGCCAATTTGAACACCAAGGTAATCTTGTAGCTCACCCTGCATCATGGCCAAAATTACCCAGAATCCACTACAATTATCTCTCCGGACTCCCTTCTGTTTAAATGAGAATAAAGAAAATTTTTACTGGCTGGGAATGTGAAACAAATTGATTGGGTGGGATTGGGGATAATATGGCAAGCTTGGTTAATTGCTACTTGGAAATCATATTAATAAGAACAGACGCCCTCAATCTTTCCCTCGCTCCATCTCTCTTTTTATTCTGCTATTTTTCCGCCTTGCCTCTACTACGTGTGCAAACATAAAGCACATAAAACTCATGACATACATACACACATTAACTCAATAGATGTTTCTGTTAACTACTTAATTATTTGTCCGATCATTCGCGCTAACTGTCGACAACCCTCATTAGTAAGAAGGGTCATATAATATATGTGAGGGAGTGTGGTTATACGCATGTCCGTGGGGTTATGTGTAGGATTGCTGATGGTACTCTTGGGTGTGACATGTCCCTTCCTGTCACCATAATGAACATACAAGCTACGGCACTTGTGCACCAACGATTAGGCTGTTGTTTCAAATGCAGATCAATAGTTAGTTACTGTATTGCTGTATCTATTAAAGTGTCAAAGCAACTCTGTGTACAAGTTGTTAGTTTGCCTTTCTTTCTTGTATTCTTTCTTTCTCTCTATTTCTATCTCTGTCTATCTTTCTATCTATTGTATCTCTCCCCCCCTCCGTCTCCCTCCTTCTCTGTCTCTTCTTATTCTGTGTTCTGTACAGTGTGTGACACTCACAGACATGCTTGTTCTCATCCGCATGACATAATGACGTCATGCATCATACTTAAGACACTCACCCAGTCCTGCAGCCGTGTCCTCAGAGGACGCACACAGATATCCCTTGGCACATGCGCGCTCCTGTTGCCAGCTGGTGTTGCTCTCTGCCCTACTCTGCTGGATTGTTATCTGTTTTAGGTCTCAGTGTGGATGTATGGAGACCGGGGAGGAGTTTCTTCTCCTGACAATAGAAGCTTGGTAGCAAGGGACAGCTATGGGACCTAGCCAGCTAGTCTGGTAAAAGCACTGAGTTACAACTGTAAAACCAATACGTTACTATTATGTCTTAACAGTCTAATCGAGTCAATAAACTTGCCCATCACACACACATGTACGCACAAAGGTGCAGGACATGAAGAAGCTTATGGCCACGTTTCCCTCCCATGGTAAGACTAGCATCACAGGTCCCTGATCTATACTAATCCTGAGAGAGAGGGAGGAATGGCGAAAGAAGGAAAGAAAGAAATGTAACCACAATGTAACACAGTTGGTCAGGATACACTTGATTGCACAGCGGTAGAAGTTAACTATCACAGCTGAGGACAGGTGGTGTTTCATCCGTGTGGAAAAAGAGACACTGGTGAGCCTTCTTGATCAGGCCGGAGGTGTTGGTGATCTAGGATAGGTCCTCCGAGATGTCGGTCCCCAGGAACTTATAGCTGGACACGCGCAACGGCCATTGATATGAATGGGGTTGTGCGTGCCTCCCCTCTTCCCCCTGAAGTCCATGATAAACTCTTTGGTCTTTGTGGCATTAAGGAACAGGTTGTTGTCAGAGAACCACATGGCCAGGTGCTGTACTTCCTCTCTGTAGGCTGTCTCATCGTTGTTGGTGATGAGGCCAATCACCGTGGTTTCATCAGCAAACTTAATGATGGATTTGGAACCATAAATCGTCTTGCAGTCATGGGTGAAGAGGGAGTAGAAGACTGGGCTGAGTACGCAGCCCTGTGGTACACCTGTGTTGAGTGTGATGGTGGAGGAGCAGAAGTGGGCTGACCTAGCATGCTGTGGTCTGTTGGTCAGAAAGTCCTTAATCCTTAATCCATCATCTTGGAGGGTATGACGGTGTTGAATGCTGAGCTGAAGTATACAAACAACATACGCGCGTGTGTAACCTAGATGCCCGCTATGTTGGGGTCTATCAAGTTGCTATGTTCAACGACTGAAGCTATTTTGTAAAGCTCTCTCTCATAAGTCGCTTTGGATAAAAGCGTCTGCTAAATGAATACATTTAAATGACAACTTTAAATGTAAGAAAGAAAGAAAGAAAGAAAGAAAAAGGGAGAGACTGGTGTATAAGTGAGAGAAAATGGGGCTGAGAAATAGAGGGTAGAAAAGGATAGAATATGATGAGTAGGGGTAGAACGGATGGGAGAAGAAGCCAGATAGATGACATGGTTCTATTCTAATGATCAGATTTACCAGGGCTATTAGCTAGAGGGATATGGCTTGTATAGTTTGGTACAATTAGATAACTTAGTTCAAAATTAACTTTTGGACTGTTGTAGGTCACACTGACCTTGTACAGCCCATTCACTGTTGTGAATGTGCCTTGCATCTCACTAAAACGACTGTCTTCCCTTAATTTGCACAACGCAAATGAGTAATATGCCGATTCACTTCACATGCCTGTTTGTTTTCTGCTGAATAAATACTCTTTTATCCAAAGCAACTTACAGTAAGTACAGGGACATTCTCCCTGAGGCCACTAGGGTGAAGTGCCTTGCCAAAGATCACAACATCACATATCCACAGCTGAGTTTCGAACTCACAAACTTCGGCTCATGAGGCCAGCGCCTTAACCCGCTGAGCCATCTGACTCCAATCTGACTGTTGAGTAGTGGAGGATCACAAACATGTTCTCACAAATACAAACGTGCACGCATGCAGGGATGCTCACTCGCACGCACACATGCACACGGACGTGCACACAGACCTCCCCCACACCCCCAACCCCCATCCATCCCCCCTTTTCCCTAGCCCCTCCCTGCCTGTTTTAGTTTCCATCCTTTCATCCTAACATCCTTCCTCCTCAATCTTAATTCCAGGCCTTCTTTCAATTGCAAGCGTTGTTTTCCTCTTGAAGGTCACATGTCTGGTGTCCATCAGTCCAAGGCAGGACACAGGTTTGACATTCTCCGTCTGGATCTCCTGGATCTGCATCTTGGTTCCGCTCCAGAGACTTCCTAGAGATGGATCGCCATCGGTCCCCCGCCTGACAGCAGTGGAATTAAATTTCATTTACCAACGCTGACGATTTGAGAGCAGGGGAATGAAAAATGAGGGGGTGGGAGTTGAGTGAGGAGAAGGAGGAATAAGAGTGAAAGAAAGGGGGAGAGAGAGAGAGCGAGAGAGAGAATGAGGGGTATAAAGTGACACAACGAGAGGATGAGGAAAAGACACAGCTAGTAAGAGAAAGAGAGACTGAGAAACATGGAGATAGAAAGAGAATGAGAGAAAAAAGTAAGGAAGTGGATATAGAGAGACAGTGCCGGTTTGGGAGTGAAAAATACCTCCATCCATTGTTTTTGGATAGCAAAGGATAGTGGGTGGGGGGAAGGGGATGGTGGAGAGGAAGAAGGGAAGAAACTGTCAACACCATCAGCCGGCAGACATGAGTTTCATGGGGGAAGCCTCCAGCAAAGTGCAAACAGCGTCTCTGCTGCCTGAAGCTGAAGCATTTAGAAGAGCTACCAAGTTAATTAAGATGCCCATGAAAATGCTTCCCGAAGGAAGACGGACCCCAAGTTTGGCCCCTTAGGAAGCCATGAACAAAACTATGTGTCATGCCCAAGCATTTGAAGAATTAAAAACTAGTGTCATTTTTCAAGTGAAATTGTGGCGCAGTACTTTATTTTACCATTCTTGCATTGCGATACGAAAACGTTGAGCGTTTTTGCAGAACGGTATTTTCCAGTTCAAACACGTTTGCCTGCAGCCAAACCAGATGTTAAATAGGCAGCTGCAACAGCTTCCATCATTGTCAAGGCAGCTTTCATTCAACTCGGCCATTCACAAATCTCTGGTGAAAAGGAACATTTGACTTGTGGCCTTGACTGGGACAATGGCTCAGAGACTTGTATGTGTAAATATGACTGAAATTCACAATGAGATATGAAGTTGATTATAGAGACAGACCGCATAGTGCAGACTTGGTGCACATAGCTCAGAGAATAAGACATTCTCTTTCACAGTTCTGTGAAGAGAGATGATATTGGCAAATAAAGGCCCAGCGAGGGAAGAAAATATGAGGCTGCTTTAGCAAACCACTTCTGTCCTCAAATCAAAAGCAGAGTGGTTTTCCTATCTGGGTCTTAAAGTCTAAGGTATGAGATGGGCCCCGGTCCTTGACAGATGAACGCACACACACAAGCAACACATACACCCTCCTCTCACACACAGAACGCAATAAATAAGTGGTACTGTAGTTCTCGGTGGTGACACGGTGAATCACCTGTGGAAGTCATAAATCCTGAGAGTCTTTCTTGGCAAGGATGAATGGAGAGAGAGCGACAGAGATAGACAGAAAGACAGGGAGAGTGTGTGTGAGAAAGATAGACTGAAAGAGAGACCGAACTAGTGCTATAAAAAGAGAGAGGGGTTATGTGATTGGTATGATCATGACCTAAGAATGTAGAATATGTTAGATTAGATTAGATTAAACTTTAATGTCATTCCACAGGACAAGTACAGGGTAACGAAATGCAGTTAGCATCCAACCAGAAGTGTGAAAGAGGTAGCAAAAGCGGAATTTACGGAGAATGTACAGGGTATTAAAAGTGATTTGGTTGTACAACTACACAGCTGTATTGTACAAGGTTTTTTCAGTATTTATAGTGTTGTATGTACAAATAGTGCAAAATTGTGCTATATGCAGATGTGCAATATGTAACAGGTTGAGCAAAATGGTAAAGATGGTGCAAAATGGTACAGATAGTGCAGAATACAGACTATGGTGCAAATATAGGGGGGCGGGGATTAGCACGGGGTGGAGTTCAAAAGTGACACAGTTCTGGGGAAGAAGCTGTCCCTCAGTCTACTGGTCTTAGACCGGAGGCTCCTGAGGCTCCTGCCTGTTTCTGGTTGGGGTGGGAGGAGTCCTTCTGTTTGCTGTGAGCTCTACGCAGACAGCACATCCTCTGGATGTCCTTAATGGTTGGAAGAGTCCTTGTGATGCGTTGGGCAGTTTTCACCACCCGCTGCAGAGACTTGCGCTCTGCGACTGTGCAGTTTCCATACCACAATGTAACACAGTCGGTCAGGATACACTCGATCGCACAGCGATATAAGTTAACTGTCACAGCTGAGGACAGGTGGTGTTTCATCTGTGTGGAAAAAGAGATGCTGGTGAGCCTTCTTGATCAGGAGGTGTTGGTGATCTAGGACAGGTCCTCCGAGATGTGGGTCCCCAGGAACTTATAGCTGGAGACACGCTCAACGGCCATTTATATGAATGGGGTAGTGCTTACCTCCCCTCTTCCCCCTGAAGTCCATGATAAACTCCTTGGTCTTTGTGGCATTAAGAAGCAGGTTGTTGTCAGATAACCACATGGCCAGGTGTTGTACTTTCTATCTGTAGGCTGTCTCATCTTTGTTGGTGATGAGGCCAATCACCGTGGTGTCATCAGCAAACTTAAAATTGGCTTGCAGTCATGGGTGAAGAGGGAGTAGAGGAATGGGCTGAGCACTCAGCCCTGTGGTACACCTGTGTTGAGTGTGATGGTGGAGGAGCAGAAGTGGGCTGATCCAGCATGCTGTGGTCTGTTGGTCAGAAAGTCCTTAATCCTTAATCCATCATCATGGAGGGTATGACCTAGATGCCCGCTATGTTGGGGTCTATCAAGTTGCTATGCTCAGCGACTGAAGCTATTTTGTAAAGCTCTCTCTTGTAAGTCACTTTGGATAAAAGTGTCTGCTAGTGTAGCGCTGAGGAAACTGCATCAGCTGTCCTATTGCCGTGGTAGACAAACTGATGATGGTCATGTGTGGGTTAAAGGTTGATCTTCTGGTGTGCCAAGACCAGTCGCTCGAAGCACTTCATAACAATGGGTGTGAGTGCTACGGGGCGATCGTCATTCAGGCACGACGGGCTGGAGTTCTTTGGCATCGGTACGATGTAGGTGGATTTGAAGCATACCGGCACACTGCTTGAGCAAGGGACAGGTTGAAAATGTCCATTAAAAACTCCTGCAAGCAGCTCAGCGCATGCTCTGAGCACGCAGCCAGGGATGCCGTCTGGGTCAGCAGCCTTGCACGCGTTGATCCAGCTCAGTGCGGTGAGGATGTCTATTGGGGTGAGTGTTAGGGGTTAGTGGTCTGCAGATGGTGTGATTATAGTGGCAATCTCTCTGTTGTTCCTGTCAAAAGAAGCATAGAAGTTGTTTAGCTCGTTCAGGAAGGAGAGGTCTGTGGTTGGCGAGATGATGCTGTTGGATTTGAAGGCACTGATGGTCTGGATGCCCTGCGAAATGCGCCGGGGGTCGTAGTAGTTTAAGTGCTCCTCAACCTTCAGCTTTTAGAAGTGCTTGGACTTTTTGATGTCCCTCTTCAAGTCAGCCCTGGATAAACTGTAGGCCTGTTCGTCACCAGATCTGAAGGAGGCGTTGCGAGCCTGCAGCAGGATGTGATCTGTTGATCTGTTGCTGTGTTCTGTGACACTGTCAATGGTTGTATTGATATAGTCCTGTACAGTGCAGGTGTAGGTATCAATGTCCGTGTCAGAGCCACAGGTAGCCTGAGAAGCAAACGCACACCTTGATGGTCCTTGTCGATGGCTTCTCACGTTGGATAAGTGGTGAGTACTGGAGGAGTATATGAGTGGTTATCATATATTGTATGTGAATGTGTTTAATCTTCCCAGCGAGGCTGAGGTGGCGTAGGGTCGGTCCCATAAGGTCTTCCCTGAGTCAGCCTGCAGCCCCATAACTGCTGAACCCTCGAAAAGGGGAGGTGTCGGTCCCTCCAGACCTCACACCTTGCGCTCCATCTTTGGCCCTACCTCAGTCCACCTCCTCCATAAGTTGGTTTGCCTGTATTGGTCAGCAGTTACATTGCATGCTGTGGTAATTGGACAGTGCATGTAATGACAGATTTTATTGAACACCGGTTCTAAAGCCTCGGTCATCACATATCTGTCTAAGCCTAATCCATACTACACTTCCTGACCCCCGCACGTGAACACGGGAGGTTGCTCTTCATCGGACACAAGCATGTGCGGGCGAAAGTATGACGTCAGGGAGAATTGTCTGGAGACTGGTACTAATTGACACGCTTGTTTTACAAGGAGTTGATCAAACACATTTATTAAACGCAAATACACATGTAACACAACCTCCGTGTTGGTCCTGCAGTGAGCAACACTAATTGTGTGTGTACTGCCTTTGTGTCGCAATAATTGGTACTTGGATGTAAATGTACACCAAGGCTGCCTCCCTGCGTTGCATGTTGTACTTGTGTCAACAGTTCACACCCACAGAGACACTTGATCCAATGTAGATTATTATGTAGTACCTAGTAGACATGGCAGTCAACATGTGTTTTCAAGCGTGTTGAAACAAGAAAAAACATGCCAAACCAGGTTAAACGATGTTACCAGGATCTCCCTGGATGTTATAGATCTCCAAGATCTGCAAGATCTTGTGTCAACCACCCAAAGACTGTATTTGGCGTGACAGTGTGTGTGGGCGCGTGCATGTGAAACTAAGAGGATAAATGGTAATTGCCTCATATCTCCCCAGTTAAATGAAATCCTCTTCTCCCCCACCCCCATATCTCCTTTCGGCATCTTCCTCCCCTCCTCTTCATCCCTCCCTCTCTCTCCTTCCATGCTTATTTAAAGATGAGGAGCTAAACACGCTAACTCCACGGATCGGCTGCGGAGCGGACGGAGAGTACTTCGACAAGGGTGGCAACACCCCGCTGTAACAGGGTTTTTATAGGGCTTTACCTGTAAATGTAAGGAGGTTTCCTACTTTCTTGTAGAATACCTAAGTTGTTAAGTATTTAATAAAACAGGGCACCACCTAGTTATTGGGTAAGGGAACTGAGGAAAACCGTATGGATTACAGTTTTTTTTATTGCTTAAACACTCAAATTAAAAGTAGTACACTATTAGCAAAACCTTACACCCAAGAAGCTAAACATCAGCCATATTTGCACAACTATAAGCACATTGTCAACTTCACACTTGTTGCAACACTCTACACACAGTGATTTGCAAAACACTAAACACACTAAACATACATACACACAAAAATCTATCATTAAGTTACTTCATTGCAATACCAAAGCACTGACTGTCAAATTACCACACCGTCCAACCAATTGGTTCAACACAGTCACCAGGTGTGCAAACACTTGTTTGCTTAATTGTAAACACACCAATCAGGTGTATAAACACCATAAAAAGCAGCAGGTGAGTTCATCGGTCTTCAAGCACAATGGAAAGAGTCAGAGAAAGAGTAAAACGAGGAGGAGAACAAGGAGGACGAGAACGAGGAGAAAGAGGAGGAGAACAAGGAGGATGAGAAGGAATCAACAGAGGAAGAGATGGAGGCCGTGCTAGAGGTAGAGGTAGAGGAAGACAAGAAGGTGCTCAAAGAGGACCGAATCTGACAGATTCCTGCAACACTGTTGGACCACATTGTCAACCAGGGTGTCAGATGGCTCAACGGGTTAATGCGTTGGCCTCACGATTGGAAGGTTGTAAGATCAAGCCCCGGCTGTGGCGATATGACATTGTGTCCTTGGGCCCTATTTGCCTCAAGGAGAATGTCCCTGTACTTACTGTAAGTTGCTTTGGATAAAACCGTCTACAAAAGAAAAACATGTTCAAATGAAGTAAATTCATTAAGTGCCTTTCGAGTGCAATTCTGAAAAGGTGAAGCTATTGTGGCATGATTGTGCAGAGGTATGTATTGACTTAAGCAGTGTGATCTTGCATACTGTCTTGTAATATGCATACTAGATCTACACTGAACAATTTTGCCTGCCACTGTTTTTCAGGGGTTTTTACAAATGGATGGAGAGGCGATCCAGCATTAGTTACAGTTTTTTTTGATTGCTTAAGCACGATTTTCAAAACAGGGCCCGTGTTGTCAAAACACTACACACAATTAGCACAACCACACCCACAACTAGCAAAACACTACATATCCTTTGCAAAACGAAACACTCTTGTAAAAACGATACACTTCTTTTGAAAAACCACACTTTGTTACCATATGAAACACACATTACTTCACATTACTATACCTTGTTTGCGCGAGTTACACTCAGCTGTGATAAACCTAAAACACATTTCTACTTCCCTAAGATTAGAGTAGGCTACTATGAACAAAATACAAATATAATCTAAATTCACCAAACAAGACCAATGTTGCAGACTGAAGACACTCTTTCTCAACATGCCCAAAATGTTGACATGGAGATTCATAATACTGTAACAAAATGTAATTTTACGCCTCATCTACGTAAAATGAACTCATGCTGGATCTCCTCTCCACCCCCTGAAAAACAGTGGCAGGCAAAATTGTTCAGTGTAGATCTAGTATACATATTACAAGACAGTATGCAAGATCACACTGCTAAAGTCAATACATACCTCTGCATAATCATGCCACAGTAGCTTCACCCTTTCAGAATTGCGCTCGAAAGGCACTTGATAAATTTACTTCATTTGAACAGTTTTTTTTTTTTTACAGCTTTTATCCAAAGCGATTTACAGTAAGTACAGGGACATTCTCCCTGAGGCAAGTAGGGCCCAAGGACACAACGTCATATATCCACAGCCAAGGCTTGATCTCACAACCTTTCGATCATGAGGCCAACGCCTTGACCCGTTGAGCCATCTGACGCCCTGGTTGACAATGTGGTCAAACAGTGTTGTATGGATCTCACTTGTCAGATTCGGTCCTCTTTGAGCACCTTCTTGTCTTCATCTACCTCTACCTCCAGCACGGCCTCCATCTCTTCCTCTGTTGATTCCTCCTCGTCCTCCTTGTTCTCCTCCTCTTTCTCTTCGTTCTCCTCCTCGTTTTACTCTTTCTCTGACTCTTTCCATTGTGCTTGAAGACCGATGAACTCACCTGCTGCTTTTTATGGTGTTTATACACCTAATTGGTGTGTCTACAATTAAGCAAACAAGTGTTTGCACACCTGATGACTGTGTTGAACCAATTGGTTGGACGGTGTGGTAATTTGACAGTCAGTGCTTCGGTATTGCAATGAAGCAACTTAATGATAGATTCTTGTGTGTATGTATGTTAAGTGTGTTTAGTGTTTTGCAAATCACTGTGTGTAGAGTTTTGCAACAAGTGTGAAGTTGACAATGTGCTTATAGTTGTGCACATATGGGCTGATGTTTTGCTTCTTGGGTGTAAGGTTTTGCTAATAGTGTACTACTTTTAATTTCAGTGTTTAAGCAATAAAAAAAAACTGTAATTTACGTAGATGAGGCGTAAAGTGACGTTTGGTTACAGTATTGTGAATCTCCATGTCAACATTTTGGACATGTTGAGAAAGAGTGTCTTCAATCTGCAACATTGGTCTTGTTTGGTAAATTTAGATCATATTTGTACTTTGTTCAGAGTAGCCTACTCTAATCATACAGGAAGTAGAAATGCTAAAAGTGTTTTAGGTTTATCCCAGCCGAGTGTAACTCGTGCAAACATAGTATAGTAATGTGAAACGGCGTGTGTTTCATATGGTAACAAAGTGTGGTTTTTCAAAAGAAGTGTATCGTTTTTACAAGAGTGTTTAGTTTTGCAAAGGATCTGTAGTGTTTTGCTAGTTGTGTGTGTGGTTGTGCTAATTGTGTGTAGTGTTTTGACAACACGGGCCCTGTTTTGAAAATCGTGCTTAAGCAATACAAAAAACTGTAATAGCGTATAATAATCTTTTGAATAATCAATTTTATCTTTAGTCGTTAGTTCTTGGATGTTGTGTAGATCAGGTAATAGAAGAAAGTTATAAACAAGGGTTTATTTCAAGCAAATGTAATGATGATGAACAAATACCAGGGTTTATATAGATTAACTGGATCACAATACAGTGGTTCTGTATTGAATATGAGACAGGAATAGACAGGGACACAGGAGGGGAGGAGTGATTGCTGGACCTAGGCAGACAATAGATAAACAACGCTAACAAGATTTATGATTTCACTAAAATGCCAATGTTCAATGGCGTCACAATGGATCCTGATCTCTCATTTGAGCATCATATCAAGCAATTTACCAGAACTGCATTCTTCCATCTCCGTAACATAGCTAAAATAAGAAACTTCCTCTCAAAGGATGATGCTGAAAAACTGATACATGCATTTGTTACATCCCGATTGGATTATTGCAATGTAATATTCTCCGGCCTCTCAAATACCTGCATAAAAAACTTACAGCGGGTGCAAAATGCTGCTGCTAGGCTACTGAGCAGAACTAGAAAGTATAATCACATAACAGCTACTCTTATGTCTCTACACTGGCTCCCTATCCAAGCCAGAGCTTATTTCAAGGTTTTACTACTAACCTACAAATCTGTACATGGATTAGCACCACTGTACCTCTCTGGCCTTCTTGCACCATATCACCCTGTAAGGACACTAAGATCCAAAGAGGCTGGCT
Source organism: Protosalanx chinensis (assembly GCA_030340685.1). Taxonomy (NCBI): domain Eukaryota; kingdom Metazoa; phylum Chordata; class Actinopteri; order Osmeriformes; family Salangidae; genus Protosalanx; species Protosalanx chinensis. The sequence goes on from CM059325.1 coordinate 10,387,535, forward strand.
ATTTAGTGATTCCCCAAATTAATTAAAAAACAGCTGGAGGAAGGGCGTTCTCATATAGAGCGCTTCTTCTCTGGACCTGGTGCCAGTGGACATCGATCTGAGATGGTCCTTCCAACCCTGGATCTGGTTGCCAGTTGGACGTCAGTCTCCCTGATGGACAAGGAAAGAGTTCCCTGTCCCTTTTCTCATCCCCCTGCGTGTGACGCTGCGCCAATCATGGGTCCAAGCCCAGTAGCTGCCTAAACTGACTTTGTGATACCTCAGACCCAAGTTGAGCATTGCGTATTGATGTTTCAACAACTTATTAACTCTCTCTAGATATATGACTGTTTAGCCTGTGTTCTGCTCCTCACTTTCACCAACCGTCCATGGAGGAGTGGATCCCTCACTGAATTGCTCCTTCCAAGGTTTCTTCAATTTTTTCTCCGTAGTGAGTTTTTCTGGGAGTTTTTCCTTCCTTGAGGGTTTAGGTTGGTTGAGGGGCAGTTCTATGGGCATATGTGAAGCCCTTTGTGACATTGCTTGTAAAAGGGTTATACAAACAAATGTTGATTTGATTTGATTTGTTGATTCACAAGTGAGAAAATCTGTCAGTGAGTTACTTTGTCATAGTTGTAGGAAGTTGTCCAAGAAAAGCACGTAGTCTTTCTACAAAGGTTCTGGTGCTGTAGTGGGCCTTCCTGGCCTTCTGAAAACAGGGCGTTGGCTTGATATGACGGGAGGACTAAGAGGTCACGTGTTCTCAGGTTATAAACATGTTCTCACATTATAAAAAGCAAGTTCTAGTTTCTTTGTCTTGGGTTTTTTACTGTGAGAAGGGGAGGGTTCATAAATCTGAGATGGCATGTGGGTGTGGAACGTTTCTGAGTTGAAATCTTCCAAATGTCCGTGGAAGTGCTTAACTTCATTAACTAACAACAAAACATTCAGAAATGGTTTTGTTAGTATGACACGGTCATTTTGATATGTTATAATAAACACTTCTCATAAAAGGAAAGGAAGCTCCATTAAATAATGTATCGCATTACATTAAACACAGCATTTAAAGAGATATTATAAATTGTCACAAAAATTCCAGTTGTCCTTCTCAGTGTGAATTATTTTGTGAGATGTTTGTAAATCCATTAAATGTCGGTTTTAGAGTAAATTCCTTAGTGGAGCTGGTTGAGTTCCAAAAAGGCCTTTTTGGAGCTGGTAAGAGCACAGGCATTCTACCGTCAATCAGTTATTGCAGCCATCTGTCTCTCCAGTGAGATTAGATTAGGTAACGAAATACAGTTAGCATCCAACCAGAAGTGCAAAACAGTTAATCCAACAGAATATAATAAATATGGGTATACTCAGAATATACACAGTATGAACAGTATAATCAGAATATACGGGGTATGTACAGATTCAAGTGATTTTAGACAAATGTACAACTGTATAGTACAGATGCTACAGTAGGGTTGCATGTATGTACAGTTAGTGCAAATGATACAATTAGCAGATGTGTCAAATGAACAAAATGAACAGATGTGCAAAATGAACAAAATGAACAAAATGAACAGGTAGTGCAGTAACTGATGTGCAGATGTGCAAAATGGACATTTAGTGCAAATAACAACTCACTTATGCAGGTGGTGCAAAATGAACAAACAGAAATGTGTGAATATAGGGTGGCGGGGGTTCTATGGGGGGGCGGGGGTTATATAGGGGGGAGGGGGTCTAGTGGAGTTCAGGAGTGTCACAGTTCTGGGGAAGAAGCTGTTCCTTAGTCTGCTGGTTTTAGACCGAAGACTCCTGAGGCGCCTGCCGGAGGGCGGTGTATGAGGAATCTCTTCAGATGCTGTGAGCTCTACGCAGACAGCGCTTCCTCTGGATGTCCTCAATAGACGGAAGAATAGTCCCAGTGATGCGTTGGGCGGTTTTCACCACCTGCTGCAGTGCCTTGCGCTCTGCGACTGTGCAGTTCCCGTACCACACTGTAACACAGTTACTGGTGGGGAATTGCACTGGAATGGGACTGGAACTCAACTACACTGCGTAGGCCCCCCGTCTTTGAACGCAACCGGTTCTATTATCCCATGCCTCAGGACTATGGACAATATACTTTTTAGGATAGCTCGACGTAGGTTTCAGGGTCAAAACCTCCAAAGACTTAAAGGGGAATATAGAACCTGATTTCAAAACACCGGGTTTTGCCAGAGCTGTATATTGGCAATAATATGGCAAATACATTATTACATCTACATATAGTTAAATGTACTATAGTATATTGCAACAGATAGCTTGCAGATATTTTGCCAAGGTTACTTTTTAATCGAGAAAACTAGTGTTTCACACACACCCATATGCAAATAATCAGAGTCAAAACATTTTAAAGGGAGCTATAAAATTGCTGACTCTGGTTTCTGAGAGGCTAGTCCACATGGGCTGACTGCTGACAGTCAACAGAGGGAGATGATTCCAGGAGAGATGGCTGCTGCACACACAGAGCTGCAAATAATAATACATAAAAAAGGTTAGATGGATAGATAGGGCATGGGAAAGGCATGGTAGGGAGGGGGGGGGGGGATCCATACACAGGAAAACAACACCATTCTTCTTTCTTTGTTGTTTATTTTTATATATATTGCAGAAAAGAACTGTAAGGCTATTAATCAATATTTAACCAAAAACCATGATTTCAAAAAGACTTTCAACGAGAAAAAGCTATTATGATTTTAAAGGAGGATTTTTTGCGTTTTTGTTTTTCTGTTCACTGTCTGGCTCCCCAATGGTGGAATCAACTCCCTACCTCCATCAGAAGCACAGACTGCCTCCTCACCTTCAAATAAAGCTTAAAACTCACTTATTCCCATAATTTTATGGTACTTTGGAAAAGTACGGTACCTAGAAATATAATCTGATGTTGTTGTTGCTTTCTTGCTTTTATTGTTCACAATTGTTGTGTTATGCTTTTATAACTCTTCCCATGGCACTTATTGGTTCTCACAATGTATGTTTCATAATCTCAAAGCCCACTATGTTCGGGGTCTATCACGTCGCTATGCTCAGTGACCGATGCTCTTTTTAAAAGCTCTCTTTTGTAAGTTGCTTTGGATAAAAGCTTCTGATAAATGAATACATTTAAATGTAATGTAATAAAAACCCTACCTGAGTCAAACTGTCCCTGGTTGTGCGTTTTCGTTGACATCAACCCGCATAAATTTGCCATCTAGCGCCATCATATTTATCTATGATGGCGCTAGATGGCAAATTTATGCGGGTTGATGTCAACGAAAACGTTTTGGAAAACGGAGGGAGGGAAATATTCCTCAAAATACCCGGCTACGTGTGCACATAGGGTTTGTCTTCATAGAACAAAAGGAGCGATCTTTGGTTGGTATATATTTGTGCCTGTGCGGCACAAAACTGGGATAAGGGATTAAGCCGGGCTATGTTGGTTATCCTGGCTGAATTTAGCCTCAAGTCGGTTGCACGAAAGCCGATAAAACTTAGCCTGGCCAAGATACCATGGTGATTTATTCTCCGCAGCTAGCCTGCTCCGGACCAGGCTAACAGCCAGGCTAAGATTAATCCTAGTGATTCACCTGCATTTCCACAGTCAATCCTGTGAGGAATTCACGTGTTTTACAGCATGTCCATGATCTTTTTAAATATGTTGCATCATTTTAATTATAATGCATTTAACATTTACACATATTTAGTATATTGTCATTTCTCATTTCATTTAAATCTACAACAGTCTTTTAATATTGATTTAAGTGGTATTATTATTACTCTGGCCAAGTGTTATATTGATATGCTGATGAAGACTGCTTGTCAAACTGCCGTCGAGGTTTCATAAATATGTGTTTTATTGCATTACAGTAAACCATCGCTATATCACGGTTCAGTACTGTGAACCCTCGCAATATCATGGTTCAGTACAGTGAATCCTCGCGATATCACGGTTCACTTCACGGATTTGTCACGTGCATTGTGTTCTGCATTCTGATTGGATAAACAGTCTCTCCGCGTCTTCTCTACCTGTGCATCAATAAAATTGCGGTTTACTGTAATATTTACTGTGTCTGTACACCTACGTAACATTCGCAGAAAAAGTTACACTTATGGACATGCTTAATTGTAGCCCAATTATGACAGCTCCAGAGGATTGTACAGTTTTTGAATACTAACGCATTAATCCGGTCCGCTATTGTCTGCCAGGCTTATTCTCTTTCTTTGATTATGGCTTGAGTATTGCCCCTTTTTAATAATATCCTTCTCCTCCTCATAAAACTCCATCAGGAGCTGTTGTTCTGTGGCCGTGAAATATGTTGCGCGACTCTTGTCCATGTTCTGATCGGTGATTCTGTGAGCGATTGCGAGGTCTATTTAAGAATGCCGTGAACACGCATTTATCCTGACTACCTACATCTGGCTTGACATAGCCGCGCCTTTTCATCCTGGCTTGGCAACCAATTAAGCCAGGATACGACGGCCAGACTAGGTCAAGCCGCGCTTGCTCAGTTATTCTGGCTTTCTTTATTCTACTTTCGTGCAATACCCCCCTGGTCTAGGCGCTCTGCAAGCCAATCAGAATCCTCATTTTGGGCATCAGCTGCCGAAAACTCTGTTTTCTCAGTTTACAAGCAAACGCAAATCCGCAGTTTTCCAGATTCTCCGATTTAGCCAGAGTTTTCAGAAAGATTCGTTTTCAGAAGCGAATTCTCCGTTTGCGTGTAAACGGTAGGTACAAACAGGGACGTTTCTAGGATTGAAAGAAAGGGGGGGCTTAGCCCCTGGCATTTTCTGTCGACGGGGGGGGGGGGGTAGTCGCACTGTAGTCCAATGCGAGCTAGCCAGCGATTCCCAAAGACGTCAGTTTTTTACTCGTTTTTCGAACTTGTGGGTTACATTTTTGACGCTCAAGTGACCGACATTTAACCGAGAGCATCCGGTAATTTTCTAAATAAAATATTGTTATTAATTATCGTTTTTCTTCGGCGGCCCGATTATAATCCCCATAATTATTTAGGGGGGCTAAAGAACATTTAGGGGGGGCTTCAGCCCCCCTAAAACAGGGCTAACGACGCCCATGGGTACAAACAAAGGGAAATGTCTCAGTTTTCAAAAATACCCATGTACGTGTAAACAGGGGGAAAGTGTCATGGTTCTGTACCTGGGGCTATGTTGATCTCTCTCTCCCTCCCTCTCAGCAGGTCCAGGTGGAGGGGCGGGGCTGATCACCTCTGGGGGAGGCTCCAGACACACCTGCCCTGCATCTGCAATCAGGCTCTCTATTTCTACCTCCTCAGACTCGCACTCCGCTGTGAGTCGATTACACCCCAAACCTTCGCTCTCTCTGACCTCGCCCCAGAAGCAGATCTCCTTGCCCTCGAGCCTGTGTGCCATTGTGTTTTGCAGCCAGTGAGTTTGCGCAGTCCAGGGGCCTCATGTACAAAGGTTGCGTACGCACAAAAACGTGGCGTACGTCCTTTCCCACGCTCACGTTCAGATGTATCAAACGTGAAATGACCGTGGAAATGTGCGGTGCCCCACGCCAGCTTCATAGCTGTCGTACGCACTTTTCTACAGCTATTGTTCCTTTGGCGTCACTTAGAGGTGATGCTGGGAAACTGTTAATAATGTGAAAACAGTCAAGTGATGTGCACATCAGAGACACCGTTGTGAACAATTTACACACCCAGGCGTTTGTAATCATATAGGTGAATATAAAAGCATGCGCAATGTGATTAAGAAAATGGTATTAACAATGGCAGCGTTCGCATTGTTTGAAGACCTTGCAAATGGTGCAATCCGACGTGAGCGAGTTTTTAGGGAACGCGAGGATTTACTTGCAACCAATAACTGGCTCATAAACCGATTTCGGTTACCAAGGCCAGTGTTACTGGAGTACGCAATTAGCAGCGATAGCCGGTTTCCCTAAGGTTATCGGAGATATTGACTGCATACACATTGCTATAAAAGCGCCATCACAGGATGAATTTGTTTATGTAATAGAAAACATTTTAATTCCATTAATGTTCAAATCATATGTGATGCACAAATGCAGTTAACTAAAATCGTGGCAAGGTGGCCTGGCTCAACGCATGACTCATTAATTCTGACAAACAGCATGGTTGGGAACAGGCTGGAGGCTGGCGCGGTGCGCGATGGGTGGCTATGGGTGCATAAATAGTTTATTCATTTAATTGTCTATGTAAACAAGCGAAATGCACATTTGGGCAGGTGCGCATTCAAATGTTTATTTTATTGAAATTAGAGCTGCAAAGCTTTCTATCAAGCCCCTGATTGACTCATTTCTTCCCTCTACACATTTTGATTTATCTGATCGGACCAAGAGGGAAATTAGATAAACCTTTATTTGTCCTCCAGGGGGTGGAAATTGCAGGTCCAGGGCCTATTTACATTGATTTGAATATTTAAATGGAGGCGTGGACATGGAGGAGTTCGGCACCTCTGCATGTGCGCTCAATTCCACGTTGATTGTGATGTACAAAAGAAACGTGCTTGGATCCATGCCTACGCACACTTTGATACATCTGAATGTATTTGTGCGTACGACAGTTTCTGGGTTTTGGCGTACGCCAAGTTTCAGTAGGAAATCCACGCAAGTCTTTGTACATGAGGCCCCTGGTCTTTTGTTTTTTTATCGGTAGTGAGTTTTTTCCCCCAGTGGTAATTTTCTGTTATACTTTTTCCATTGCGGGATTTTTGTGTTTTTGCAATGCGACATTCTGTTTTCCCTGGAAAGGGTGTTTTTTGTGTTGGACAATAAATCCGCCTTATGTAAACCTCTGCATCTCGGTCCGAGCTCTCTCCCTCGCGTAACACAAAGGCTCAAAACCTCCTGGACATAGTTGACCTTTTACGTAAGACGAGGGTTAAATTAAATGTATATAAGAAATTATTGAAAGGGTTTTCTTTTTATATTACTGTTCCGCCTGTACAGAAAGTTAAGTTGTCAAAGTAAAAGCCCTGAACTTTCTTGTTAAAAGTTACATGCAAGATGTTCTATGAGGTCTTTTACGCTGGTTAGTAATAATCTAAAAGCAACTCCAAGTAAACAACTACCCTGGGAAAAACAATGTTGGCCATAAAGAACTATCTGCATAAAACATATACTGTATTGGTCTAAGATGATAATGACCCACCTACATAAGTTAAGTAGTTTCATTTGTCAATTTCTTCACGTGTACAAAGGAATCGAAATTGCGTTTCCCACTATCCCATGCAGACAAGTATCAAGACAGGACAGGACAGACAGTACAAAACATTTCTAGTACAAGATAAATGAGGGTAGGGTACTGTGAGGTAGGCTGTTGTAGTGCAAGAGTCAGTAATAATAATTTAGCAGCAATAATATTAATAACTAGAAAAAAATTCCTAAAGACATTTTTAGTGTGCGTGATTCTGGCCCGGGACTCTCCCCCATACATCATTGACAATCTTGAGTAATTTTCAGAATATTACTTCTACCATTGCTTAGGTATGTGACAGATCAAGCTTTCAACAGGTGTTCATATGCTGATGCACTAGTAGTAGCGTAAACACTAATTTCAGCAGGATGAAAGACAGCTCCACTTGAGCACACTGCCACAATTTAAGTTTAAGTAGTAAGCAAGCAGTAAACAATTGGTCACTCTGTCACACTTTACATTACAGTTCAGTAGCATAGTAATAGTTTGGTTATAATTTGATAATAGTGATAAATGCTTTCAAAAACTTAGAGTGTAAAATGACCCAAATACATCCAATGCCAGAATTAGGCCATCAATGGCTATGACTTTGGTATTAGAAATACACATTTTATCAAAATGATAACGCATTATAAATATCAGATAACATTATAATCTTATACAGCTGTTTCCGTATTAAATGTCAAATCAATCCACATGCAATCAAACATGTAACAAATCAGGATTCAGCAATAAGCTACCATCAAAATTCACAAAAAGCACTAGGTCACACAGTTCTGATATCACACTAACAAAAACAGTGCTTTTTATCCAACATCAAGAAAAACACACACGCACGCACATACACACACACACACATACACATATATACTATATATACATATATATTAGTGGTGGGCCGATAACGGTGTTAACGTGCTGCGTTAACGCCAGACTCTTATCGGCAATAAAAAGAAATATCGCTGTTAATCTCTTATTCCTCTTATTTTAGCACGGATATAAACCTGTCCGAATTGCACTGTAGTGCACGAGTCAGAACGAGTCCGACTTCGCACCCGTGTACCACGTCACACGTAACGTGCTGACATGGATGCAGCTAGGAAGCTGCCGGGTTTGCTTCAGGGAAAATGTATTTTTAAGAAGCTTCCCAATTGAAACCTCGACAAGACCAAGGTTGTTTGCACCTTGTGCAATGCGGAATTGGTTTGGTGTAGGAGTTCTTCCAGTCTCAGGTATCACCTAAACGCAAAGCATCCCTTAGCTCAGGGGTGCTCAATGCGTCGAAGGTACTACTTGTAGATCGCATGGCATTAAAACGTAAATGCCCTTTTTTTTCTTTTCTTTTTTTACAGATTTATTGAAATATATATAAAATCAAGTTTAACAAGACTTACAAACAGCAAGATCAAATGGGAGTTTCATTTTTTTTCTCCACTATGTCATTTTTAAAGTGCGTTTGCCTCCTGCCAGACTGCAATCGCTATACCGAAAAAGGGAAATGTGTGGCGACATTTTCGGACTGTACATAAAAACGACACTATCTTACATCCGAAAAGTGAGTTGAGAAGTAGAAAGGTTAAGGAACTAAAATCCCAGTTGTCAGGACAGCAGTCAAGATTTTGCTTTATTCTAGCCAATCGCTACATTAATGTGCTAGTACCCTTTTCAGGAAGATGCTGATGTTGTTTCACTCGCATCAAAAATTACAACACTGTTTCATCTGAACTCTTCTGGAGTAGAAGATGAGATTTTGACACTACAAGCCGACATTGAGCTGAAGGCCAGAGCCCATGGACAATTCTGGGGCTTACTCACATAGGAAAAGTACTCCAACATAAGGAAATGTGCAACATCCTTGACTGCATTATTTGGCTCCACTTATTTATGCGAGTCAGCCTTGAGTGAGGCTTGGCATCTAACGTCACGTAGGTTTACCTGTTGTTACAACCCCTGGTTAGAGTGAGCACCACTCACTGTATTTATGGCTGCTTAGCACCTGTCAAGGGGGGGTGGGTTATTATTTATTTATATTTATTTATTTATTTATTTCATTTGGTGCCACAGACAGTCCTCCTTGATCCCTGTTTTGTTTTTTTGTAAATAAACGTTATTGATTTGTAAGCTGAATTCCTTATTTTATGTTGGGGTTGTAACGAGCAATATGGGTTCACACAATTATGCAAGGTATACTAACATATATGGTTCTTATAAAGAATTTTCAATATATTTCTGAATAATTATATGTTGCGCAATTTTATAGTAGGTAGATCACTTTGACTTGGTCATTTTGTAAGTAGCTCACATGCTGAAAAAGTGTGTGCACCCCTGCCTTAGCTAATGCGGAAGATGCCGGGCCAAGCACTGATGCAGCGCAGGGGAAGAGTCGTGCTCGACAAACCACTATGTTTGAGTGCAACCGAGGCAAGCCCGTCAGCACGGCGCTATCAGCCAAGCTAACAAATCTTTTTATTTTATTTTTTAACACAAGTACATTATTTATTTTCATCACCAATTATCATAGTAGAACAGCTTCCTCAAGCAGTTTGTAATGCATGTTGGAAACAGGAGACGAGCCCCTGGTCTGATGCGCCACCTGGCTTGAGAAACACGTTCTCAAAGACTTACTTTGAGTCATTATTTAGGGAGCACAAACATATTATGAATGAATTCAAATGAGCCATTTTAATCTATATTAATTCCAAAATTTATCTAGATTAATCTAGTTAAAAAAATTTAATCTATGCCCACCTCTAATATATATATATATATATATATATATATATATATATATATAGATACATATATGTGCATACACACAGGCAGTCTGTACATTAATGACTTAATGATGAACTGTCAATCAACCCATTCAGTGCAATGAATCAGTTAGTAGCAGACACACAGGTTCAATCATCTATAAACAGATCTGTATTTAATCCCCACTGTTTCTCTATGGAGCGGCAACTTCCGTTCATAGCTGCCGATCCCGACCACCCACACACCTGTCCGGACCCCACCACATTAGCTCTGGCCTCAAACCCGTCCGAAATCGGCCCCCGAGCCCCCCGCAACGTCACAATCTCCGCTTGAAAGTGAAACTAAATACTTCGCGATTCTCAAACCTCTCCCCTAAATAGGCTCATATCTCATCAACCCGACCTCCCACACACCTCCCCAATATCTTGTTAGATTCCTATGGACCCCACCACATGAACCCTGCCCTCAAGCCCCCCCCTTCCGAAAACGACCCTAAACGGTCAAAATGCACACAAATAACCCCCCCCACTACCCTCCCCACAACCCTCCACCACCGTCCTGACTGATAAGCACATGAATACATATAAGCCCAAATGTTAAAGAAGTCAAAAACCTACATTTTTGATAGCATGCTAGCGAAAGAGTTTAAAAAGATGTTCGCTTACCTTAGAGACTTAAAGCCAGAAAGGAAGAGTTGAGTTGGAGTACAGTCTATAAATACACCCGAAACAAAAAGAGCCAATTTGATTCCTCCAGTAAATATCCTCCAATTAAAGTTATTAAATGTGAAAGGAATTACTGTTCATAAATTGCCACCGTCTTCCCCTCTCCTCTTTCAAGCACGTTGCTAAGTAACGAACTAATAAGTTGCAGCTGACAGTTGCAACTGTCATGGCAGTTGAACAGACAGAGAGAAAAGGCTTACCTTTCTGGCCAAACCGTGTTTCCAATCATAAAACCAGGTTAACGTGAAGCAGGTTGAGCCCTTCCTGAACGTCTACATAGGCATTTTGTGTTGACAATTGAAAAAATGTGCTCTTGGGAGCAATTCAAAAAAGTTTTCGTCTTCTTTCTTTTTATTTACTTTCCCACCACTTTTAACATGGGAGTCTATGAGGCTGTTCATGGGTGCTGGGCCGAATCTTCGCATGTCAAGCTAAAACAATAAATCTGACAGATAAAGTAAAGCAAGTGTGAGATAGAGGACAACATTTCCTAAGTTTCTATGTATAAATTGTCTACAATACTAGTAGTAGCTACTAGTAGTAGCGTAAACACGAATTTCAGCAGGATTAAAGACAGCTCCACTTGAGCATACTGCCACAGTTTAAGTTTAAGTAGTAAGCAAGCAGTAAACCATTGGTCACTCTGTGTCAGGTATCACTTTACATTACAGTTCAGTAGCATAGTATGAGTTTGGTTCTAATTTGATAATAGTGATAAATGCTTTAAAAAACTTAGAGTGTAAAAAGACCCAAATACATCCAATGCCAGAATTAGGCCATCAATGGCTATGACTTGACGGCCAAACCGTGTTTCCAATCATAAAACCAGGTTAACGTGAAGCCGGCTGAGCCCTTCCTGAACGTCTAAATAGGCATTTTGTGTTGACAAATGAAGAAATGTGCTCTTGGGAGCAAATCAAATAAGTGTTCATTTTCTTTCTTTTTAGTTACCCTCCCACCACTCTTAACATGGGAGTCTATGAGGCTTTTCATGGGTGCTGCGGAAGAATCTTCGCATGTCAAGCTAAAACAATAAATCTGACAGATAAAGTAATGCAAGTGTGAGCTAGAGGACACATTTTCCTACGTTTCTATGTATAAATTGTGTCTGTAGTGATACATTTGAGGGCATGGTAGTCGAATAAGTTTTATTTTTTCACTGATTTTTCTCTCTCCTCTACACTCTAGCGATGACATCACCCACTCTAGTTCTCAAACATTCTCTCCATTGACACCCATTCATTTTTTTGGTGTGGTTTTTGGCCATTTTTACCAAAATTGTTCGCCAAAAGTAATAACATAGTGTGCGCCTTGCAGCACGCACACAATAATAAACGCCAGTAATAACATAGTGTGCGCCTTGCAGCACGCACACAATAAACGCCAGTAATAACATAGTGTGCGCCTTGCAGCACGCACACAATAATAAACGCCAGTAATAACATAGTGTGCGCCTTGCAGCACGCACACAATAATAAACGCCAGTAATAACATAGTGTGCGCCTTGCAGCACGCACACAATAAACGCCAGTAATAACATAGTGTGCGCCTTGCAGCACGCACACAATAATAATAAACGCCAGTAATAACATAGTGTGCGCCTTGCAGCATGCACACAATAATGATTGTGTCAGAAAATATGTGCAGTTTGCATAGTGCAATGTCATTTCTGTGTCATTTCTGAGTCCAGAGTGAAGACCTTTTGTGTGTGGGGGTGGGGGCAGATTCTAGATACCAGCCAGTCTGGTGGCTCTGTGGGCAGGGGCTGAGGATGGGGAGGGGAGAGAGTTCAGCAGTCTCACAGCCTGGTGAATGAAGCTATTGGTGAGTCTGGTAGTGCGGAAGTGGAGGCTCCTGTACCTGTAAAATCACATCTTACCAGAAGGCAGGAGGTTGAACAGGTTTTGTGCAGGGTGGCTTGCAACACTCACAATTGTGAGTGCTTTTCGGGTGAGGCGGGTGGTGTATTTGTCTTGCAGGGAGGGGAGTGATGCGCCAATTATCCTCACCTGTTCTCACAATGCGTTGTAGAGCTTTCCTGCTGTAATCAGTGCAGCTCCTGATGCAGCTGGAGAGGATGCTCTCTATGGTTCCTCTGTAGAATGTGATCATGATGGGTGGTGGGGTACTTGCCCGCTTGAGTTTGCGCAGGAAGTAGAGGCGTTGCTGTGCTTTCTTGGCCAATGATGCAGTGTTGGTGGTTTAAGAGAGGTCCTCACTGATATGCACCCCCAGGAACTTGGTGCTACTCACCCTCTCCTCTGCAGCTCCATCTCCAAATCCTCCTTGGAGAAGTTCCTGTGCCTCAGAGCACAAGTTGGCGATTTGTGCCAGAGGAAGGCTGGCTAGAAGTCTGGACTCCAACAGAGACGCAGGTCAAAGAAGTCGAAACCCGGGAACCTCCTGGTTGTAGAGGAGGCTCTCGGAAGAAGAAAGAGGTGGAGGGCTTGAATCCCTGGCATCCTCTGTGGAAAAGAGTACTACAGTGGTGATCTCTGTCTCAGAGCGATCCTGGGGAGACAGTCATAAGAAAGGATGAAACCTTTTGGCATGTGGGAAATGGGATCTTTCTATGGTCTCTTTAGGATGGTAATCAACAAACTTAATCAGGATAGTGCCATTCCATACTTAGAATCAAATGATAGCTGGATAAATGCACATATACATTCACTGTACTTATTACTTACGAAGACTTTAGAGGACATTTCCATATCCTCATCTACTTCTCCAGATCCTCCAGCTCCCTCAGAATAAAATCTGCATGGGAGGCCATATCAACCGTTTGGATCACTTCCCAAATCGCTTCCAAATCTTTGCCAACCTGCATGAAGTCGTCAATTGGAGATTCCTTGCTGCAGGGTCTTGTATTACTGTAGTTGACCTTTTTCACTAACACATACAGGGTGTTTGTCCAGAAGTTGTTACCTGGTCATCACACTCCCCGTCGGACTGTGGGTCAGATGGTAGCATATTGTTCACAGTCTGTCGTAGAATTGGACCTTGATGCTTTTGATGCACAAACTAACCAGAAAGTGTTAAAAATCTAATGAACATAGAGATAGATCGTCCCTGGTTCTCAAATTATTTCCATTGGGTCAGGTTGTGGTCCAATCAAGTTCTACCCCTTACAATAGAGACGCCGTCATTAAATAGTATTTGACCATGTTTGATGATTAACCGTTCAAGTTGAAGCTGAAAGAAGGATCTTACCGTTTTCAGTGTCGCCCCTTTCACTTATCACTGTAAACAAACTACTGACTAGAAAATCTGCCTTGTCGAAAGAACAGAGAGAAAGATCATCCCCATTTTGGAAATCCATTTCCTTCTGGTTTCGGCATGTTTGTTGGGATCTCCAGATATCTGCCACTGCTCAATTGGTTCACAATGCTTGGCTGGGAAGCAATTGAGAGAGAGAATTTGTCACTTTTGTGACTGCAGTGCTGTTGAAGTTTGATTTACAGGCCATTTGTGAACTGAGTGTTGCGTCTTTTTTACAGATCAGGGGTCTCATTTATAAACATTGCGTATGCACAAAACGGGTCTGAAAACGTTTATATGCCAGTTCTCACGGAATAGCGGTGAACAGACACCACCTCGCCTCCAAAAACTTTATCTTTTTTGTTCACCTTGATCACTATAAAGAAAAATTGCATGCTAGATTAGCATTCATGAGGTGCTTTGCATTGATCATTTATGGTTAAAAAAGGGTGTGTTCAAAGCAGGATAAAATGCAAATCTGAGATTTATAAAGGGAATTTTGCTTAGAGATGTACCTACACAACCATAGATCTGAAATTTTTTATGCATACGCCATTTTAGGCTTTTGGGCATACGTACACTTAAGAATCCTATGCACAGTTGTTTAAATGAGTACTCTATGGGAAGCTGGGCAGCCGCAAGTCCTACCCCTGCATCCTCAAAAATGCTACAAAAGGCTCAGGGGATTCTATGGGAAAATATTCGAAATACCGTATTTTCCGGACTATAGAGCGCACCTAAATATAAGCCGCACCACCTATAATTGAAAATAAATAAATGTATTTTGTCACATATAAGCCGCACCGGACTATAAACCGACGATATCCATTCATTCATTCATTCATTCAAATAGGTGTTTACATAGAAAGATTTTGTTCAATAAGTGTTTATTCGTATACCTGAAATGATTGTTTCTGAATAGTGCCTTTAACGCAGCAGTAAAAGTGCTGATCGAACAAAACAGAAAAGTTTTTCGATGGTTTTATTCATCTTCCTTCTGTGCACTAAAGCCAAGTTGCTTCATTTTCCTTCCTTCTGCGTACTGAAACCACTGAACACAAAACCACTGTCACTTTTTCTTTCTCTTATTGGTTTCTCACGATATACGTTTCATAATCTGTAAACCCACAATGCTTGGGGACTGTAACTCTGCTATGATCAGTGACTGATGCTCTTTTGTAATGCTCTCTCTTGTAAGGCGCTTTGGATACAAGCGTCTGCTAAATGAATAAATGTAATGCGCAACTGCGCAACTGTTAAAGTCGGTTAATTCTCCCTTGCGCTGAAGCCACAGGTCACTTATTCATCTTCCTGAGGACTGAAGAAAATTAAAAGAAAAGCCGCATCTCTGTATTAGCCGTATGGTTCAAAACGTGGGGAAAAAGTTGCGGCTTATAGTCCGGAAAATACGGTAATTAGTGACACACATCCACACAACTAGGCGCAAACCCACACACCCCAGGAGTGTTTTAGGTCTATCTTTTATGGCACGGCTGACAAGCTCTAACACAGCGCAGATGTGTTCGCTCATTATTGTTTGCCAGTGCAAGGGGAGGAGAGGCTGGGGAGGATCTGTCCAGGGTGCTGGCCAGTGGTTTTCCTGAAGTTGTGGCTCCTGCGCTGTCCGCGTTGCTGCCAGGGTTATATTCTGTGGGTCGTGGCTGGGCCCACGTTGATCCTTGCCTTTATCGCACTGTACCACCACAGTGTGTTGTAACATACAGTGAATGGTTGTAACTAGACTAGCCTACTGTGTTGTATATTCTTACACTTCATTCTGACTAAAACAGCTAAGAGCTGCCCCACAAGCAAAACTTCAGCCATGCAGCTAAAGCTCAGGCCCAAGGTTTACAGACCTACTTTCAGTCTTTTAATGCAGCGGTGCGTCTCACATTATGGTTGATGGTTTCAGGGTGCATTGATTTGTGTGACACATTTTTTGTGTTGTGGAATTCCAAAAAAGACAGCATCAGGCCTTCATGCAGAAAACTTTCTGAAACATATAAAACTGACTTTTCTGATTCCCTTTAAGACCAAATTTGTCACTTGAAAAAAATATACTTTACCACATTTAAATATTAACTGCTTGCTTCACTTAACCTACTGAATGCTATCTAGCATTTATGTTGACTTTTGTATTCTGCTACATATTTTCTTGGTTTGCCTGTGACTGTAGCTGGAGGGGAGCGAGCTTTCAGTAAAATGAAAATCATAAACAACTACCTGCGATCTATCATGTCTCAAGAAAGTTAGAAATGTCTGGCCATACTGTCCATAGAGCGTGAACTTTCCCAATTAGAATTCGCAGATGTCATTATTGAAGAAAGTGGGACGCATGAATTATGGCAGTTTAGCATTTTCCAAAGCCAAATAAACGTATATGTCGTTATAAAATTTTTATTTTTTTAAAATATTTTTAATTGTGTGGTTTGCAGCGATTTACTGTTGTCAGATTTTGAATACTTTATTCATCCCAGAGGATTTGTTTGTTTGTAATACTGTAAGTAAAAAACATTTATGTGTGCAAGTGCTGTATTTTTAAGGGTTCGGAGCATTGTATGTGGGGTGGTGGGGGGCCTTCTTGCCTTAGGCCCCAGCAAGTCTGTCAACTGGCCTGAGCCTACTCAATGAGAAACCAAGAGCGGAAACATTGGAAGGCTTGAAAGAATTTTTTTTGAAAGATAAATAAATAAATAAGAGCAAGATGATGAGGCAGAAGGAAGGAAGGGGAGAGAAAGAGCAAGAGGAGAAAGAGAGAAACAAAAGTTGGAAAAGAGTGAAAAATATAAAAAAGGAGTAGAGTGCACTGGCTGTTTAACATAAGAGAGAGGTTAAAGACAGGGTGAAAATGACTTGCTTGAGAACGCAAGACTTTGTAACAGGCATTCTGTTTGAATATCCCTCTTTCCATCTCACTGTGCTCTCCCTCTCCTCTTCCGGAATCATCAGCTAAATTGGATCAATATGTAATTAACACTTTGGTTCTTTAGCGCCAACTCTCATTCCTTGCCTGCCTTTCTACTCCCCTTCAAACAAACATACAAAGTGGCACACAAATGCGAAACACACCCAGATGCATGCACACACACACAGAGGCCTTTTCTCCACTCCACTCTCTCTGAGAGCAGACTGGGGAATATTGATCCTCTCATGCTGCAAAAGAATCGCGCCCTCACCTCTGACTGAATCCCCAGAGGAAAGTCCCCTCCCCCCCACCACAACACTTTCTTTCCCCTCTCTCTCCATCTCCATCATTCTCTCTCCTCATCTTCCTTCTCTTTCCCTCTTCACTTCCTCGGCTCTCTCCCTCCCTTCCTTCTTTGTTACTGCCGACCACCTCTACCACCTGTTACCTGCTATGGACATGGCCCCCTTAAGTCTCATCAACCAGCTGATGGTCATGGTGAGAGACAGAAAGAGGGATAAAGAGGAAGTGTGATACAGAGAGAGCAGAAGGGAAAGAGAGACAAACAGACAGACAAGAAGAGAGAGATAGAAGAAGGGAGTGAGAGAGAGAAAAATAAAAAGGGGTCCTGCAGTTGGGTATGGGTGGGTGGAAAGTAGAGAGGGAGGAACCCTATGGGTGACCCCTTGTAAATCCCTTGAATAGAAGAGGATCAGGTAAACAACAAGGCCTGGACTAGCAGGACGTAGGGGAGGATGATGGGGAGGGACACGGGGCAGCTTGAACTGCAGAGTGATGGATGAGTGCGAGCGAGGGAGAACAGATAGAGGAAGAGAGTGATGGAAGGAGACCAGGGCAGGGTGGATAAAAGGAGAGAGTGATGAGGGAGAGAGGTAACAACAGCCCAGAGCCAAGTAAAGGGGTTGATGTGAAGGAGCACAGTGCAGGGTCTCATCATCAATCTGATTGGCTAATCAGATGTATGGCTGAATTATTGATGCATGGCCTTCATCAATAATGGTGTTGGGTTTGGCCAGAGATCCATGAAGTGTAAGGGAAGGAAAGCCAGGAGTAGACATTTTACAAACATACATATTCTCTTAGATGAACTCTCAATTTCTGCAACATCCCCTCTCTTTCTGTCTCTCATTTCTTTTTCCTGTCTCTTCCTCGCACTCCCTCACGTTCTTAATTTATTTTATTTATGTCTGTCTCTCTGTCTCTCTTTTACTCACTGTCACACACACACTTGGCTTCTTCACATTAATTACAGCAGGGTCGGTCCTGGAGGTATTGTCTGGGTTCAGGATTAGGACGGATTTCGCTTTTTGAGCAGTCTGTACAGGGTCTTGTGGTTCACACACAAACACACACAAATACATACACTCACAAATACACATTCACACTCACTTTATATGATGAGACAGTAAAAGTTCAAGAAGAGTTTTATTGAAAAGTGTACTGTAGTGGTATCACTGTTGGGCAATAAAAAAACTGTCTACCATCACCTGGGTATAAGTGTTTAGTTTATTTGTTTATTTCGGCCCCATTTTATTTTTTTACAAGACAAAAACAAAACAAGAGATACATATTCTCATTCTGACTAGTTGGAATTGGCTGAAGTAAAAATGTATTATTGTCTGCCCCTTTTTATATTCAACAGAAGACATTGTTTCATAAGTAAACATAAGTGTGAGGTATGTCTAAGTTAGTGAACTGGTGTATACAGTATCTCCAAAATGGGAATTATTTTTGCAATATTATGTATTTTATGGATAGGTACCAGTAAGAAAATGCTGGTTACAGATGTATCTGAAGGGTGGGACTTAGCAATTTATTATATGTTATGCAGGACCTGGAGCAATGCACAGACACCGTGCTATGTCCTCTATTTGTCTATTTTTCAATTGTTTACACGCAATTTTGAAAACAGAGTTATTTTTGTCAAAATATAATCACAATTATCCAAACACCACAATCAATTAGCAAAATTCCTAGATTGTTTGCAAAATGACACACTTCAGTCAAAACATACACACTTCAGTCAAAACATACACACTTCAGTCAAAACATATACACATATTTGTGAAAATGCTATTTGTTTTAATTTAACCAACACAGTCATCAATGATCATACACTATTTCAGCCAGTTTCACACTGCTGTGATAAATAAAAAACTCCTTTGTAAAAAAAAAGAAAGCCAGACATTATTACTGTATGTAAGAGATAATTTAATTTTTTGGGGAGAAACTCACAACATTATTCATGATTTGTTTTTAGATGAATTTGGTCCTCGTCTTCTTTGTTCAGGTTCTATCACCTCTTCAAGTCCTTCTCTACCTCTTCCTCTACCTATGCCTCTTCCTCTACCTCCTTCTCCTCTTCCTCTACCTTCTACTCTACCTATGCCTCTTTCTCTACCTCCTTCTCCTCTTCCTCTACCGCCTTCATCTCCTCTTTGAGCTCCCCCTCTCATTCTCACTCTTCTTCTTCCTCTAACTAGAGCAAAATCAAGGAAAGAGCCACCTTTAAGACACACCCCCTTTTGCAAAATGTTAATTTCTACATATAAATTCCATACCCCACAAAAAAAGAAACAACACAGCCAATACATTTTCAATTAAGACCATATTTATCTTAATACTGGGATGAGCGGAAACTGGCATGCATGTCCTTGACTTTCTTCATGTTGTATTTGTAGTTTGTTGTTGCAATCACAGTGAGGCATTCAAGATGAGCATGGGTCAGTCTGTTTCCTCTTGATAGTGTTCACGGTTGAAAATGTTGACTCACAGGTGGATGTGCTCATGAAGAAAGACATCACTTTCTGTGCAAGTGGTTTCAAACTGGGAAAGTCTAATTCAGAAACCAAACTCCAGAAGTGGACAACACCTGCTCCAGGGGCGTCGTTAGCCCTGTTTTAGGGGGGGGCCCTAAAATGTTCTTCAGCCCCCCTAAATAATTATCGGGATTCTTATCCGGCCGCCGAAGAAATACGCTAATTAATAAAAAGATTTTATTTCGAAAAATTACCGGATGCTCTGTAACCCACAAGTTCAAAAAACGAGTTAAAAAAAGGACGTCTTTGGGAATCTCTGGCTGGCTGGCTCGCACCCCCACTATTAACTATTACTATTTCTGAGTCTGAGAACGGTGTTTTGGCCCGCGCCAAAATCCAAGCCATCTCAAAAGATGCCTCTGCAACGCTCTGCAGTGGAGGTTGTCATGTGGATAAGATTTTGCTGTTCACAAAGTGAAGCAGTGAACTGCGCAGTTTTGAAATGGTGCTCCAAGTTGCTTCGTTTGAAATAGGCGCGGGTTTGTTTGCATATTAAGCACAGATGATTCATGCCATGAAGCATAAATAAGAATTTGTCTGTCCTGCTCGCCCCCTCTTCGTCGTCTTCATGCGGATTTTTGTTTGGTGTTACTGCTGGTTTTCGCCCTTTTTTCATAAAAAAACGACCCATTGTGCCCGCAGCTCAAACTGGCTTGCTCCATCTTCTGTCCATCGTCAATCCCCGCTTGGTGCGTAACGGCGCGCGGGTTTGGCGGCCGTATTCACGCGAGACCGCAGAAAATTACTTAATTTATAGTTATTACTCTTTTTTGGGGGGGCTGTGTTACCATATTGTTAGTATGCCAGTGCGAGCCACCAATTAAAGCTTGACGAGCCGCATGTGGCTCGTGAGCCGCGCAATGAGTATCACTGCAACTCCTTCTATTTTTGTTGAAGACAGGTGAACTCACCAGCTGCCTTTTATAGCACACCTGAGTGCTGCGTTTTCAAATTAGCACATGTGTGCTTCCACACCTGGTAGATGTGTTTATCCAATTCGTTCATTAGTGTGGTAATTGGCAATCCGGTGCTTTGTAATTACAAGGAAGTAACCTCACAATCCTTATCTGTGTCTAAGGTGTGAAAATGTGTGTAGAGTTTTACAAATCACTGTGTGTAATGTTTTGCAAAAAGGGTGAAGCAGACATTGTGTGTAATGTTGTGGAAATCTGTGGAGGTGTTTTGCTCATTGGAGTAAAATTTTGCTAATTGTGTGGACATTTTTATTTTATTGTGTAAACAATCGTAAAAAACTGTAAGACATGCACAGAAAATGTGACTGTTAGCGGGTCTATCCTAATAACAAACTCTGGATAAACAGAAAAGTACAGTCTTTGCTTAAAGCACGTAAGTCCCAGTACAGCGCAATGAGGGCTGACCTGAAGAGAGGCATTAAGGCAGCCAAAGATAACTACAGGAGGAGAATAGAGAACCATCTCATCAACTACAAAAGTTGACCGCCTGTGGCTGGCAGAGGCGATGCTGAACTGGTAGAGGAGGTAAACCATTTATTCGCCCGGTTTGAGACAACAACACTGCATCCAGTCACACTACCTCTACCTGGACCACATTGCACACTCTCACACTACAAGAACACCAAGTGTGCTGATGGTAGCAAACCCAAACAAGGCCGCTGGACCAGACAGAGTACTCAGCAAATTACTGAAGTTGTGCCTTGTGCAGACTACCTCTCAGCAGTCTTTACAAAGATGTTAAGACCTCCCTTACAGAAGCCCCCATCTTCACCTGCCTAAAGTGTGCTACAATTGTCCCTGTTCCCAAAAAAACTTGTAGCCCTCACATCAGTGGTCATGGAATCCTTCGGAAAACGGATTGCTCAGAACATCA
Source organism: Protosalanx chinensis (assembly GCA_030340685.1). NCBI lineage: Eukaryota > Metazoa > Chordata > Actinopteri > Osmeriformes > Salangidae > Protosalanx > Protosalanx chinensis. The sequence goes on from CM059325.1 coordinate 10,409,055, forward strand.
AGGCCAGCCTCCCTTATAGCTTTGACCCCCATCAGTTTGTGTACAGAACAAAGAGGTCTTTACACTTCTCTGAGCCAACTGGAGCTGCCAGGAACTTATGTAAGAATGCTTTTGATAGGTTAAAGTCCAGCATGTCATACCTGGCACACTGATAGATGAACTGCTGCACATTGGATTCCTCCTCTCTACCTGCAACTGGATTTTGGACTTCCTCACTAACCACCCACAAACAGTGAAAATTGGTTCCCACTCCTCTTCCACCATCACAATTAGCACTGGCTAATAGGGTTGTGTGCTGAGTCCACTCCTTTATTCCCTGTACACCTACAACATCCACTCCGCCAACACCATCAATAAATTTGCAGACGACACAACAGTGGTGGACCTAATAGCAGGAAGCGATAAGTCAGAGTACAGGAAGGAGGTCCAGGCATTTTCCAACTGGTGTAAAAACAACAAGGAATGTTTCAGTCCCACTGCAATCAACAGCAATGAGGTAGAGCGGGTCTCCACCTTCGAGTTCCTAAGAACAACCACCTCTGAGGACCTCTCCTGGGGTCTCATTTATAAAGGAGTGCGTAGAATTCTTACTAAAAGTGTGCGTACGCCCAAAAGCGTAAATTGGCGTACGCACACAAAAATTCTGATTTATAAAACCGTGCATACGCACACCTGTAGGCAATGTTCTCTTTATAAATCACATCTTAATCACAAGTTTGCGTACGTAAAGTATCATTGCACCCCGCCCTGAACACGCCCATTTTTAACCATAAATAGTCAATGCAAAGGACCTCATGAATGCTAATCTAGTATCGTTCTCATGAACCTGGCAGGTGATTCTTCTTCACGGTGAATGAAGGCAAACAAAAAACAACACAATAGTGCGACCGCGCGAACCGGAGAAGAAGCGGTAACAACTGCAGTAGTAAATTCCGTGTTTATGTATCTTGCATGGCGATAAAAAATGAATTCTGATTCTGAAGTGTAATGAGTGTAGTGATTGCGCGGGAGCTTAACAACTGTATTTCCAGTTTTTGACATATGATATATGCACAGTATTAAATATTTAGTTATACTTTGTGTTCTGTAGTTACATGCATTTCAGCCTCCTACACTGCGGTAAAAGGACGTCTGATTGTGAGACAGACAGCACTGAATATTGATTTAAAATTTGAGTTGCATTGTACAAGATGTGTATGGAACAATTATCACGCAGTTCAAGCTCAAATAACACTGATGTATTTAATCTTCATTATAATCATAAATTGAGTCAACGTGTGTGAGGACAACAAAATACATAAATATTACGAGTAATCGCTTCTCCGACTTTTACTTTTTGCAGTTGTCTCCAATTCCCACTGTCTCCAAAAAGTGCGTAGGTTTACGGGAGGGTCATAGTTTGCGTGGAGGACCGCACATTCTACCGCCAAGTTTGTTTTTTATAAATCACTGACTTTGCGTGAAAACTGGCGTACGCACGTTTTCAGCCCCGTTTTGTGCGTACGCAAGCTTTATAAATGAGACCCCAGGACTGGAAATACAACGGCCATAGTGACGAAGTCCCAGCAGAGGCTGCACTTTCTGAGACTACTCTGCAAAAACAATCTATGGGAAAATCTGCTGGTGACTTTCTACAGCTCCACCATTGAGTGTCCTTGCGTACTTCCTCACATTATGGTATTCTGGCTGTTCATCTGCAAACAGGAAGCCTCTAAAAAGACTTATTAAAACAGCTGGGAAGATTGGCTGCTCCTTGCCCTCTTTGGAAGACATTGCAAACAGCAGGTGTCTCCAAGAGTCTGCAACATAATAAAGGACAACACCCACCCTGGGCATAAACTGTTCAGCCTCCTGCTTTCTGGAAGGCGATACAGGAGCCTTAAAAGCAGAACAAACAGACTTAAAAACTGGTTTTATCTACAGGCTGTAAGGACTCTGAATGGGGACAAGACATGACATACTCTTCCGTTCTGCTTTTAACATGCAATAATAATAACCAACATGCAATTTACAAATTTAACATAAGTTACTTTTATTTTTTTGTATTACTTGTAAATTATAATTATTTATTTTGTTCATGTCTGTGTGATTGTTTGCTTAGTTTATAGTTTTCTGATAGATATGGCACTTGAACTTTGTTCCAGTCCAGTGACAATAAAGGTATATTCTATTATAGTCAGACCAAAATACTTCTGAGTTTCAGTTTTCTGTTCAGCTCCCATGATGCACCCTGGAGAAGCTCCCATCTTCATTGGGCAGCTCCAACACTCTAATTGAAACCAAATTAATGAATATAATTACAGTCTCTTAAACATCCAGCCCCTAATAGTCACCCATGACGCTTTATCTCTCTTTGTGCATGGGGTAGGGCCAGACAGGGCAAAGCATTCTAGGTGACAAAGATGCTTTGCTGTAAAACATTTCATATTTCTAAATGCAGGAAAAACATGTTTTTCAGGTTCAATGGTTTGCTCTATTCTGAAAGACAAAATTCTCATTTTCACCAGCATGTTTTCAGCACCGATAGCACTGTTTTACCATGTTTTTTAAAACATCGTTTTACAGTTTTTTTTTATTGCTTAAGCACGATTTTCAAAACAGGGCCCGTGTTGTCAAAACACTACACACAATTAGCACAACCACACCCACAACTAGCAAAACACTACATATCCTTTGCAAAACGAAACACTCTTGTAAAAACGATACACTTCTTTTGAAAAACCACACTTTGTTACCATATGAAACACACATTACTTCACATTACTATACCTTGTTTGCGCGAGTTACACTCAGCTGTGATAAACCTAAAACACTTTTAGCATTTCTACTTCCCTAAGATTAGAGTAGGCTACTATGAACAAAATACAAATATAATCTAAATTCACCAAACAAGACCAATGTTGCAGACTGAAGACACTCTTTCTCAACATGCCCAAAATGTTGACATGGAGATTCATAATACTGTAACAAAATGTAATTTTACGCCTCATCTAGGTAAAATGAACTCATGCTGGATCTCATGCTGGATCTCCTCTCCACCCCCTGAAAAACAGTGGCAGGCAAAATTGTTCAGTGTAGATCTAGTATACATATTACAAGACAGTATGCAAGATCACACTGCTAAAGTCAATACATACCTCTGCATAATCATGCCACAGTAGCTTCACCCTTTCAGAATTGTGCTCGAAAGGCACTTGATAAATTTACTTCATTTGAACAGCTTTTTTTTTTTGAACAGCTTTTATCCAAAGCGATTTACAGTAAGTACAGGGACATTCTCCCTGAGGCAAGTAGGGCCCAAGGACACAACGTCATATATCCACAGCCAAGGCTTGATCTCACAACCTTTCGATCATGAGGCCAACGCCTTGACCCGTTGAGCCATCTGACGCCCTGGTTGACAATGTGGTCAAACAGTGTTGTATGGATCTCACTTGTCAGATTCGGTCCTCTTTGAGCACCTTCTTGTCTTCATCTACCTCTACCTCCAGCACGGCCTCCATCTCTTCCTCCTCGTCCTCCTTGTTCTCCTCCTCTTTCTCTTCGTTCTCGTCCTCCTTGTTCTCCTCCTCGTTTTACTCTTTCTCTGACTCTTTCCATTGTGCTTGAAGACCGATGAACTCACCTGCTGCTTTTTATGGTGTTTATACATCTAATTGGTGTGTCTACAATTAAGCAAACAAGTGTTTGCACACCTGATGACTGTGTTGAACCAATCGGTTGGACGGTGTGGTAATTTGACAGTCAGTGCTTCGGTATTGCAATGAAGCAACTTAATGATAGATTCTTGTGTGTATGTATGTTAAGTGTGTTTAGTGTTTTGCAAATCACTGTGTGTAGAGTTTTGCAACAAGTGTGAAGTTGACAATGTGCTTATAGTTGTGCAAATATGGGCTGATGTTTTGCTTCTTGGGTGTAAGGTTTTGCTAATAGTGTACTACTTTTAATTTCAGTGTTTAAGCAATCAAAAAAAACTGTAATACGTGACTGAATTGCCTTAATGTGTGTTTTAATTCTTAGGGCCAAGCTCAATTATAGATGACTATCCCTGAGTTCTCAGACAATGTGCTCTCTCTACTCAGCAAAACCAAAAATTAATCCAGGATCCGAGACTTATCCAAGATTCTGTAGCTCATGGGCAGCTGTATTGATATCACTGTCCTACATACACTCCAACAGTTGGTGAACCACTCCTCTGGTATATTTGATGTGGGAGGAAAAACAAGAATTTAAGTTATAAATTATGTATATTTGCTTTTTGAAATTATCAAATATTAGCCAAATAAAATATTTGCAATTCGTAGACCTGAATGATTTGATACGCACTTTCTTGTACACATTAGTACATGTATGCACACACTGTGCTAGACGGTCTATAAACTATCGATTTCCTTCCCCTAAACTCATCTACAGTGAAGACGGGTCATTTGCAAAGTCTAGTCGTGTGTGTGTGTGTGTAACTCTTGTATAATGTCCATAGTCTTATCTTGCTGTGGATTCCAGCTGGGAATAGATTACACTAATGTCACCATTATTCTTTAGTGATAACCATCCCTACCTCGTTATACAATGTCATCCAAAGGGATAGATAGCATTTCCTCGAAGTGTGACACACACAAAAACACACACACACCACCCACACACACATACACACAGAAGGCATAAAATTAACAACCAGTACTGACAGATTCCCGAGATTCCAAATGTCGCTCAGGGAATTCCCTATAGCGGTGGAGCGACATGTGGGAAAATTAGGCCACAAATCAGAGCTCAATTATTCATGTCTGTACCTCACCATATTGGCTGGTGCAGTCTGATCGCAGGAAGCAATCCACAGGGTATGGAAGAGAACGCATGTGACGTAATTTGAGTTGTGTACTGCAAAAGCGTGTTGTGTCCTTGCAGGGACACATATGTGATCTAGTCCCATGCTCCAAGTGTGTGTGTACCTCTGATCAATACCCCATTTCTGTCTCTGTGGTAATTACATACAAGCCTATTTATAAAGATCAGACAGAGGTAACACACTATCCACCCAGGTAGGTTTGTTCCCCTTCCCTCCCCCTTCCCTCTATCCCTGTGTCTCTCCCCCTTCCCCGTCTCTCTAGCTATCTCACTCACCCCCTCCTTCTCTCTCTGCGTATCTGTGTTTCAGAAGTGGAGGGTGGTTGTCGTGAAAGGTCAGCCTCTCCGTTTTGAAGTGAAACGATTGTGGTCGGCTGGCATCCGTTTCTCCTTCTTTTTATATATCTTGCGCTTTGGTTTCAAACCCGCAGAGTGAGTGTTGGACCAGCAAAATGTCAGCTGGTGAGTGCTCATTGATTCAACGCAGATGAGAGCAATTTGAAGAGGAAAAAGAGAGCAAGAGGACAGAAAGAGAGAGACACGGACAGAGATAAAGAGAGTGCAATGCCTCCTGAATTTTTCAAAGTGTAGAGAAACAGGAGGCCTGACGACAGCCAACCGTCCTGACATCTCTTCTGGGGGCTCAGTGTGGCAGTGTTTCCTGATAACAGACCCTGAACGAAGAGCAACCCGTACAAAAGAGATCTAATCCTCTTCAAGGTGTCTCCACCTCGTTCAGGAGGACAGGGGATTTCATCCAAATCTGATAGCGTAACTAACCTGACACATGAAGAAGCTCCGACCAGAATCAACTGTTTTGGCTTGGTCTCGTCTCAGTTTACATGCCCAGAAAAAAATAAAAAAAATAATATATATATATATATACAGTACAGATTGGCATGCCATCTCGTATTTACCATTTGAATATACTGTTTTCATTAAATTCCTTCCAGATCAATAAAGTGAGCAGAATCAAATTGCAATCTTTCAAATACATAAGCTTGGAGGATTGAACTATAAATTAAGTGTTGTGCTCCATAAGGTCATTGATGCATTTATAGATGTGTTACAGTCAACAGTCTTAGAAGGGGAGGGGGGGGGGATGTCCCTGTTAAAGTGACGTCAAAAGAGACATATGGTTTGTTGTTGTTGCATAACGTTTTGGGATTGGAACGTGGGCCAGTAAAACAAGCTATTGTTACCAGCATTTGTTACTTTTTTCATGGGACAGCACGATGTGACAGAGAAAGACCAGTCCCCCTTGCCCACTCTCCCCCACGCTCTTTCTTTAACTCCTCATATCTCTTCCTCTTCCTTCCGCTTTCCTTTACCTTCTCCCATTACACTCCTCCCTCTCTCCTTCCTCTCTCCCCTCCCTGTCTCTCACCTATGATATTCACCTCTCTCCATTGATGGCTGGAACGTCCTGTGTAGTGTATGCTGCCGGGTCCCACAAATGGTCCGCACCCTCTGTCTCGTTATTGCCATGATGATAGCTCTCATGACCACAGCAGACAGTGTAAGGGCCCGAACCTGAATGCTCACTTCTCCACCGAACTTCCTGATGATCAGCTTCTCTGTTTGTATGCAGTTCATGTTTGCCATCTGCATTTATGGGAGCTTGCATACGTGCGCACACGTGCACACAAAGACGCTCTCTCTCTCTCTCTCTCTCTCTCTCTCACACACACACACATTAGATCGGTAGTGGAGGGAGGGGGGTGAGGATGGATGGATAGGAGAAATAAAACAAAGGAAGGAATTGAGCAGCGAGAGGAGAGGATTGAAGAGATAGAAGGAAAATAAATAGAGAGGGAGAGAGAGCGAGCGAGCAAATGAGTGCTCCAAGAGAAAAGGTAACAGTCTGTGAGCTCATGGGTCTTCTTAGCACAGCAGAGAAATCAATTTGACTAGTGCTGCTCTGAACGAGGAAGGCGAGAGGAGGATATGGAGGGAGGTGGGGAATGGAGGGCAAGGAATAGGTGAAGACAGGGTTGGAGAGAAAAGAAATGGAGAGGAAGAGAAGAGGGAGCAAGAAGAAGAGGAGAGGCTAAGGCAGTCAGTTTTGTCTCTTTATTGTCTATATTTAGGCCTGTCACAGCATCCTTGTTTGAACAAAAGGTTTGCTTACAGTTTAGAGATCCTTCACACCTGAGACGACGCTATGGAGACAACAAAACAAGTCGACCGCTTGCTAATCCACTCCGACAGCTGGCATGCTCTTACCCTTTGACTGTCAGCCCCATGCTAGCTACATCGCAGGAGACAGACTGAAGAAGCACTCAAGCAAATTAGCTAATTATCTATTTGAGGTAATTTGCTAATGAAGAGACAATGATCGGGCGCTTTGCGTTGTCTGAGAGTTCACCGAAGTTTGGCGTTGGCCATGCTCTGCTCAAGGTGGAGGCTATCGAAACAATCCGAAATATTGACGTTGTGAGGTGAAACATTATCAACATGAACAGATTGAAATAGTATTTTTTGTTTGGTGTTGATTTTGTCCATATGTAAAATGGGATAAGTGAGGCAGAGTAGGTTGCCTCAGTTGAAATACATCTTATTTATGGTGTGTGTATGTCGTTTTCTCAGCTTGGCATGCATGTGTTTGCGTAGTCAGCTCATAGGTGTGTGTGTGTGTGTGTGAGTGTATGATTATTATTCCCTTTCCAGAATGAAGTGAGGGACGGTACCAGCAAGATGAATAACACAATGATATAAACGTCGGCGCATGCACTGCATCTTGTCACCTAGGGAACGCGGGCGAAGAAGGCCTCCACCGAACGCGCCATCCTCCAAAATAATGACACGTTGGGGGAACGCCGTTTAAAAGCGGCAGACTGGGAAGCAGGGATTTCACCCAGCTTCACCAGATCCCTCTCTATCTTTATCTACTTTCTCTTACATCTTTCTCTCTCTCTTTTACTCTCTCTCTTTCTTTTAATAAATCTCTTCACTGTCTGTTGGCTTGGGGATGAGGGACGGGTGATTATTGGAAACATGGATCAGTGTGTCAGAGAGAGACTCGGAGGAGAGAGAGACAGTCTCGGGTATCTCTCTGGTTCAGTAACAACCAGACAAGCCCAGACTTGAGGCGGAGGCGGAGCCGAATGAGGCAGGGACCCGCTCCTCACATACTGTGGACATCCTGTCCTGTCAGCACTCAGGGATTCAAACATTCGCTCACAGATCCTTCCCATTTATTTATGTCTAGATGCTGAAGCAAGCTGCGATTTGGGAAGTTTTTGTCCTCTGTGTGTGTGTGCACCGTGTGTATGCGTGCGTATGTGTGCTGTGATTTAGCGGTTGTTGAGAACCTGTCCTCTCTGCCACATCTGGCCTGGTTCCAGTCCTCAATGTTTTAGGGATGCAGCCCTGTGCTCAGTGGAACTCCTTATATTCTCATTGCTGCTGACAGCCTGTGGAGAAGAGGCAGCTATTTTTAAAAGCGAGTGGGTGCCTGAGCGAGCTAATAAACGCTTATAGAGTCACACACAAGCTTTCACACACACACACGCCTACGCTCTGAAGCGCACACACACACTCTTAAGTTAAGAATCTTAACCACACACACGCATCGAGTCATACAGTCTTACACAAGCAGAAATATTGAAAGCACACTCAAGAAGACACATTTACGCACTTACACACAGCAGCGACAACCTATTCACAAAACCTGTGGAGGGTCAACTCACCCAACAGCTCCTAGAGAGCAACAAAGACACTCAGAGACCACTGTATCAAAACACACATTAACATTTACCTGTAGTCCACACACAAGCACACCAGTGAACAACACACTGATAAAACTCCTATTACAGGTAAATGTGTCTTTTCATCTCTCATTCCCCTACTACTCTCCTTCCTTCTTCGCTTCCTCATCTTCTCCCATTTCCCTCTCCTGCCTCCTGCTCCATCCCTGCTCGACTGCCTAATCTCCAGTGTTTTACCTAAAGCTGTCCATGAATGACATTATACTTTGACATGAGCAAGCAGCTCCATCTTATTCTTTGGATAATATAGTGGAAGTTGGTGCTGTTTTCAAATGGTGAGAAACGGAGAGAGAGAGAGAAAGAGAGAGCTATATAATGTGGGTGGTAGTGTGTGTGCTTTCGTGTGTGCGGTCAACACACAGAAACACAGAAAGAATCCGTAAGAGAAGAGAGGGAGAGAGAGATATGATTTCGTTATGACATCCCTTTTCCTTTCTTTGCCATCCTTTTTCTCTACACTTCCCCCATTTTACCCTGTAAGACGATTCTATCCCTCCTTCAAGGGGTCGTGGCGCCGCAGCCTCGTTTACCATCCCTCCGTCCCCTCTCCACTCTCCACCTTCTGATGGATAGTTATAGATTGTCTATTCCAGAAGCGTTCGGCTCTAATTAGAGTCTTATCCTGACATCAAGATAACATATGGCTATTGACCAACGGGGGGTCAAACACATTAGCTATTGTGCTGGCGAACGCTCCCGGTCCTCTCCAACTCCAAACAGGGGACCAATTACACAGATTAAGATGGGGTGGGGGCGCTGTGGAGGGTAGATAGCCAGTGTGGATCTGGGAGGGAGAGGGTTTGTCCCTGGGGAGGGAGTGGGGGGGGGGGGGCATTGGCAGAACAGTTGCCTAATTGCCCAGGTCAGCGTGGCGTGGATGGATGTTCAATAGAACCAGGCAACTCTCATTTCCTTGTCTTCTTCGGAGTAAAGTTTGTGTGGCTTGTGTACCTTTTGCCAGTAGCTTTGAGGTAGGTTAACTGTGTACTAGTGTGTGTAAGTGTGTGTGTGGCCCATGTCCATCTTGTGTCTTTGATGAAGTGACATTGAATCATGCTACTTTTTCCCTTGATCACAACCACCTTCATTTGTCTCAATTAAGGTTGACGGCTTCTGCTTTTCTCACGTCCAGTTCTATTAGCCGTCAAGGCAAAATTGCACACCAGTGTGTGAGTGTGTGTGTGTGTGTGTATGAGTAAAATCCCCTGACATGTTTCGTCACCACCTCGTTTAGCCATCACACACACATATGCACACACACACACCTTCACCAAAGGTGTAACACTGTAGCTTGAGGTCATACAGACAAGACCCACAATCAGTTCTATTAATCCTCCCACTTCTTTTCCCTGGAAGTAAAACATTTACATTTAGCAAACACTCTTATCCAAAGCGACTTATAGCAAGTACAGGGACATTCCCCCTGAGGCAAGTAGGGTGAAGTGCGTTGCCCAAGGGCACAGCCGGGATTCAAACCAGGAAGCCTCTGGTTACTAGCCCGACTCCCTTACCGCTCAGCCACTCCCTAAAAGTAAAAGGGTTCCGTCAAGAGTTTGTAAGCATCCAAGAGCATGACTGATCACCTGATCGATTATGAATCAGTCGACCAGTACTTGTGAATGTGATGGAGGTGACCTGCCCTCTGATCATTTATAATGACCATTAGTTCTCCCAGAGTCACTCGGTTCATGGCGCTGACAGTAGAGATCGGGAGAGAGGGAGAGAGAGAGGGGGGTGGGGAGGAAGGGGAGTGTGTTGATGGAAAGGGGGCACGGGTCTAGAAATGTGTTGCGGGTGGAAGATGTGTGTGCATGCGTGTGGGGGCGTATGAGGTGGTGGTGCGGGGTGACTCAGCAGACTCTGGTCGTGGGGGGGCAGTGTTCTCTTTTAGAATGCAAATCTCTTTCTGGATGCTCCCCGCACGTTGCCATGGAAACAAGGAGACATTACACCACCTCAAGTCAAAGTTTGCCAGAGAGTGTGATGTTGTCAGTTAGACAGAAAAGGTTCTCTGTGTGTGTGATTTTGTACTTGTTAATGCAATTTGAGGTTTTTGTTGTGCACATGTTTGTCTCTGTGTGTCTGTGAGATGTCGAAGCACACGTGTGTGTGCATGTGTGTGTGTGTATGTATGTGTGTGTGTATGTACTGTATGTGTGTATGAGTCAGTGCTTCTCTCTGTCAAAGTGCTGATACTTGATTTTATTTTTTCCTTTATGACACAGAATTGTATACATTTCACAATGTTACCAGCAAAAATGCAAGTGGAATCATCCACCCCTTCTCGGAAACACACACACGCACACACTCTCACTCATACACACACAGGCATGCACACCTACACAAACTTTGCATACACACAAACATACAGACAGGCTGAACCAATGAGAACTGCATAGTAGGCCAAGCTTTTTACTCCAGAATGAACAATCAGTCTAAGCGTGGGGTGGAGGTTGGAGAGATGGCCGAGGATGGAGGGGGGACAGATGGGTACAGGAGGAGAGACGGAGGCACAGAGAAGTGGAGGGGAGAGGGTTGTGAAGGAGAGCGAAGAAGGGAGGGAGAGTGGTGGGACGATACAGAGGGCGGGATGCTACACACTGATGAAAACAGTTACCATGGTAACAGCTAGGGAGCGGTAGGGAGAGAAAGGCAAGGGAGGGCGAGAAGAGCGGAGTTTACTTAGTTGTCCTATATGTGGCACACAAAAAGAAACTTGCTGGACTTGAAATGACTATGCATGGAGTGTTGGTTCACTTTCTACTTCCCTTGTGTAAGAAAGTGTGTATTTATTTAATTGAGTGTGTACATTTCAGTGTGAAATAGAGAGCTACACAATCTGCTGAAAACTAGCCCAATGCTGCACAGTGAGAAAATAAGTTTGGGTTTGTAAGTGTGCGTCTGTTCTGGTGTATGACTGAACAGATCAGAGGTCAGCCGCATAAAGGCGATCCCCCCTCACGGCACGGACATTGGAGGTTAAGACCAGATCCAGGGTCAGCTGTCGGGCTGTAATGTGTGTGACTCAGCACACACACAGACACGCGCACAAGCGCAAACATAAACACATGGTGTAGATAACTAGCCCCCACTGGAGGAATGTGCTCTTTTGCCTTTCCTCCCAACCTTTCATCTCTGCTTACCTCCAGGTAACTCTCGGATAACAGAGTAAACAAGATAGAAGATACATTTACATTTACCAGACACTTTTATCCAAAGTGACTTACAGTAAGTACAGGGACATTTTCCCTGAGGCAAGTAGGGTGAAGTGCCTTGCCCAAGGACACAACATAATCTAGCCACAGCCAGGGCTTGATCTCACAACCTTCCGATCATGAGGCCAACGCCTTAACCATTGAGCCATCTGACCCCCCAGATACAGAGGAAGAGTTTGAAAAAAAGTACCTTGCCTTTCACCCCACCCAAGGCAGGTGAGCATGGTGGGACATACCTCTACCTGGGAGTCAGATGGCTCAGCGGGTCAAGACGTTGGCCTCATGATTAGAAGGTTGTGAGTTCGACCCCCGGCTGTGGCTGTGATGTTATGTCCTTGGACAAGACACTTCACCCTACTTGTCTCAGGGAGGATGTCCCTGTACTTAATGTAAGTCGCATTGGATAAAATAATCTGCTAAATGAGGTATTATTATTACCTACATCCAACATGCTGGCATGCAGCAAGAGAGAGAAAAGAGTGAGAAATGGAGACTAAATAAAAGAGGATAGAGCGAAGTAGAGATAGCACAAGTAGACATCCTGGTAACTGCTTTGGTCACCGAGCGGTTCATGAAAACCGTGGACGTGGTTTTCATGAACAAATTCGCTGACCAACGCAGTTGGCAGCTTTCCATCGACATCCACATGCAATAACTGCAGTTTGCCCAAAGGCCATTTCTTCCCAGTCAAGCGTACCACAGGGAGTTCTGACCTCCCACTCGTGAGGTGCTGGTACAGAATAACTTGTATTCAGTTAGCATACGTTTTTTGAAGACAGGAGGCTCAAAGCCAGGATGGAAAAGAGAAAGACGAGAGGGATGAAGGAATGGAATGAGTTAGAGGGATAGGAGGAGCGATGCCACCAAAGGAGAGGAAATGGCTAAAAAGCGAGAGAAAAGCACTGCTCAAATTTGAAAGAGATGCAAAGTGATTTGCGTTTCTGTCTCTGTTTGTGTGTGTGTGTGTGTGTGTGATTCGGGTAAATCAAGGACAGGTTCTAGACACAACAGTGAGCTACCATAGAATACTGATCCACATCAAAGTGAGTCTAATAACATCTGGACAGTTTCAATTACAATCCCTTCTGTGATTCATTGGTTTCCATCACACAGACACACACATACAAACACGCACACACACTGCCCTTTCCAACAACCATACACACTTACTCACATCTCCTTTGTCCTTCTCTTTGTCTTCTATTTCATTTTTGTTCTTTTAATGCCAACTTGTTTTAATCATTTTGGTTAAATTGGAGCATAATTTGTGTATGTTTGTGCTTTATGATCTTTGTGATTTCTTAATGAAGTCATAACCTCATCAGGGACAGTCAGACGCAGAGGAAATAAAAGAAGAATGAGTGGAAATCTACTCCTTTTTTCTGCTTTCCTCTATGTTTTTCTAACGCAATAAAAACTGCTAAATTAATTGAAGGTTACAGGATGGCGTGTGTGCACCGGCGTGCGTGTATTGACACTGCTGCAAAGCTATTTATGGACATTATATTCCAGATTGTTTGCTAACCACCCCCCCAACGCCCCTCCTTCATTCAAAGTGACATTAGTTTTATTACTCTGACATGGTTGTGAGCAAAGCTGTTCCCTTCAATTCTCTCTAATGGCTTCAGCAGCTGAAGTGGATTCCGCGTTCAGTGCTGTCACACGTAAAAGTAAGACAAGGTAATGCTAAATGACGTTGTAGTTGAGTCTGTGTGTGTGTTTGAAAGAGAGCTTGAACACGTCTGCTGCTGGTCTTACTCAGAGAAGTAACATGGCAGAGAAAGGGAGTTTGGGAGACGTGGAGAGGGCGATGCATACAGGAGGAGAGGGAGAAGAAAAGAAAAACAAAGAGATCATTTGGCATCCCAGCGTCTTCTCAAACATTGTTATAGCACCCCACTTTACATCTAAACCTTCAAGAAATTGGGAAAGAGAGGGAGCAAAAGGGAGAGAAAGAGAAAGATGGCACACGTCGTGACCTTTTTATTCATAACTTCCTCCTTTGCTCATCCCTCTTTTGAGGCCCCGCAGGCCTCAGTTCTTTTATGATCATCGGTTTTACAACATCTTTTCAGTACCAGTGGAAATAGACTTAATACGTTTATGAAACTGCAGATTCCTGCGGATCCCACAGAGAGAGACAGAATTACTCAGTTTACCCTATCCTCTTCTGTTTAACACACACATACACACATGTACTCACCGTGCCTTTGAAGAAACATCATCTCCACTACTCTAACCTGAGAATGGTGTGGGACTGCCCCGCGGTGCTCTCTTTTTCCCATGTGACCCATGAGCAAGGTGGTTTACTGTTGGCCTAATCATAGGTTCTACATACACGGCTGACCGTTAACATCGGGGGGGTCATGTGATCAGGTGTTTGGTCATACAGCGGGCGCAAGGGAACAATGAGATGTCACTGCAAGCAACAATAGTGGCGTTCATAAGCACCAGTGCTTGGATTCAGTGTGTCAGGTAATCTAAATACAGCGTATGTGCGGAGATGCTGGACAGTTGCACAATTCATAGACGCATAAAAAGGCTCTCAAATAAATGAATAAGTAAACAGATATATACGATGTGCAGGTACATTTTCTCTTTTGTTAGCCTACAGTGGGAACTGCCCATTTGTTTTTTATGTGTGTGAGTGATGTGAGTGTGTTGTAACACCATGAGAGGCTATTGTAGAATGTGTCAGGCCCTAGTTGTCAAGTACACAAAGTCAGGTTTCAAAACAAAATAATAAAAGTTTTAATGTTCAGATTTGCCACAAATAAGAAGGTGTAACTCAATAATTTTGTTTACAGGTAAGTAGTTTTGACACACCAAGGTGGCGTCCTTAATAAAAGTACAAGTGTGGTCCACCCAGGTCTAGTGGGTGTTCTTAGATATGGAATGAGTGATGTACACTACCAGTCAAAAGTTTGGACAAGTGGTCTCATTAATTTGAACTATTCCCCAATCCCTGTGAACACAAGACACAAAGACAGTGGGTAATGGTGACACAAAACGTAATACATATATGAAGACAAACAGTGTTTTTACGGAGGAGGAAACATATTACATGGTTATCACCACCCACGCACAACACTATATCCCACACAACACAATTTCACACAACTTCATCCCCTCCTCCCTCAGACACATAAATTGCACATTTAATACTGTGAATCTTTGGATGGCTTAATTGAAGATTGACGCATGACTTGGTATGATGATCTGCACGACATATGGGGAATTGACAAAATGCAAAGGTGTCCTAAGTTGTTTGATAAGAGCCATTTGCTCTGTTGGGGCAGCTGTTGACTTGGGGGGGGGGGGGATTTTACCCCTCCAACAAAGACAATACATTGAGACAGATGCCTCCTGGAGGTTCTTGAGATTGATTGACTTGGAGACGTGAAGTCTGGAGACTATATGGAATTCTCACCAGGTGTATAAGAATCAATATGAATATCTCACCAAGAAGGCCACCAGGAAGGCCAGCCAAAACCCCTGATAAATTACAATCAGCATGGTCTGAGAGAGGGGACAATAGATCAAAGAACGTTTGTGAACATTTGGCACAACCAAATCATTCCTTACTGTCATGAACATGGGACTAACCAATTGCAGAGATCGAAGCAAGGATTGATTGACTGTTTGGGGGACGCTGATGTGAACATTATATCATCTGTTGCAATTAAGATATCGGGCCTTTTTCTCATAAATATTTGGTTGTTCAAGAAGACAGGAGAGGAAGAAAAGAAGAGAAGAGGTGAGGAGAGGAAAGGAGATTGTCAAACAATTGTCTCAAATTGTCAAACCATAGTGACTGTTTGAATATGCAAATTGTAAGCCTACCAAATCAATTTACTTACATAATGCATGTAGGTCTACTGATAATTTGGATAATTTGATTAGCTGTCTGAAACCTTTCTGACAGTACCTTAATCCCTGGCCAATATTTTCAACAAGAGACTGAGAATAGGCTAATCACCAAACATTTATGTGGCAGTCTTTGAAAATTGTAGGATGGATTTCAAAACACTAAAGAAGTTCATGGCTTGCACTTGATGTTGTGTTGAAGTTTTTGTGTTCACATTTTGAACCAAATGATTACATGACTTCAAAACTAGTTTGCTACACACGTGTATTACAGTATTTTTTGATTGCTTAAGCACGATTTTCAAAACAGGGCCCGTGTTGTCAAAACACTACACACAATTAGCACAACCACACCCACAACTAGCAAAACACTACAGATCCTTTGCAAAACTAAACACTCTTGTAAAAACTATACACTTCTTTTGAAAAACCACACTTTGTTACCATATGAAACACACATTACTATACTTTGTTTGCACGAGTTACTGCTGTGATAAACCTAAAACACTTTTAGCATTTCGACTTCCCTATGATTAGAGTAGGCTACTATGAACAAAGTACAAATATAATTTAAATTCACCAAACAAGACCAATGTTGCAGACTGAAGACACTCTTTCTCAACATGCCCAACATTTTGACATGGAGATTCATAATACTGTAACAAAACGTCATTTTACGCCTCATCTACGTAAATGAACTCATGCTGGGTCTCCTCTCCATCCATTCGTAAACCCCCTGAAAAACAGTGGCAGACAAAATTGTTCAGTGTAGATCTAGTATACATATTACAAGACGGTATGCAAGATCACACTGCTAAAGTCAATACATACCTCTGCATAATCATGCCACAGTAGCTTCACCCTTTCAGAATTGCCCTCAAAAGTCACTTTTATCCAAAGCGACTTAGAGTAAGTACAGGGACATTCTCCCTGAGGCAAGTAGGGCCCAAGGACACAACATCATATAGCCACAGCCGGGGCTTGATCTCACAACCTTCCGATCATGAGGCCAACGCCTTAACCCATTGAGCCATCTGACGCTCTGGTTGACAATGTGGTCAAACAGTGTTGCAGGAATCTCACTTGTCAGATTCGGTCCTCTGAGCACCTTGTCTTCCTCTACCTCTACTTTCAAGCACGGCCTCCATCTCTTCCTCTGTTGAGTCCTCCTCGTCCTCCTTGTTCTCCTCATCTTTCTCCTCGTTCTCGTCCTCCTTGTTCTCCTCTTCATTTTACTCTTTCTCTGACTCTTGCTTGAAGACCAATTACAGTTTTTTTTGATTGCTTAAGCACGATTTTCAAAACAGGGCCCGTGTTGTCAAAACACTACACACAATTAGCACAACCACACCCACAACTAGCAAAACACTACAGATCCTTTGCAAAACTATACACTTCTTTTGAAAAAACACACTTTGTTACCCTATGAAACACACATTACTTCACATTACTATACCTTGTTTGCACGAGTTACACTCTGCTGTGATAAACCTAAAACACTTTTAGCCCTATGATTAGAGTAGGCTACTATGAACAAAGTACAAATATAATCTAAATTCACCAAACAAGACCAATGTTGCAGACTGAAGACACTCTTTCTCAACATGCCCAAAATGTTGACATGGAGATTCATAATACTGTAACAAAACGTCATTTTACGCCTCATCTACGTAAATGAACTCATGCTGGATCTCCTCTCCATCCATTCGTAAAACTCCCTGAAAAACAGTGGCAGGCAAAATTGTTCAGTGTGGATCTAGTATACATATTACAAGACAGTATGCAAGATCACACTGCTAAAGTCAATACACACCTCTGCATTATCATGCCACAGTAGCTTCACCCTTTCAGAACTGCGCTCGAAAGGCACTTGATAAATCTACTTAATTTGAACATGTTTGTTTGTTTTTTGCAGACACTTCTATCCAAAGCGACTTACAGTAAGTACAGGGACATTCTCCCTGAGGCAAGCAGGGCCCAAGGACACAACATCATATATCCACAGCCGGGACTTGATCTCACAACCTTCCGATCATGAGGCCAACCCCTTAATCCGTTGAGCCATCTGACACCCTGGTTGACAACGTGGTCAAACAGTGTTGCAGGAATCTCACTTGTCAGATTCGGTCCTCTTTGAGCACCTTTTTGTCTTCCTCTACCTCTACCTCCAGCACGGCCTCCATCCTTTCCTCTGTTGATTCCTCCTCGTCCTCCTTGTTCTCCTCCTCTTTCTCCTTGTTCTCGTCCTCCTTGTTCTCCTCCTCGTTTTACTCTTTCTCTGACTCTTTCCATTGTGCTTGAAGACCGATGAACTCACCTGCTGCTTTTTATGGTGTTTATACACCTGATTGGTGTGTCTACAATTAAGCAAACAAGTGTTTGCACACCTGATGACTGTGTTGAACCAATTGGTTGGACGGTGTGGTAATTTGCCAGTCAGTGCTTTGGTATTGCAATGAAGTAACTTAATGATAGATTTTTGTGTGTATGTATGTTAAGTGTGTTTAGTGTTTTGCAAATCACTGTGTGTAGAGTTTTGCAACAAGTGTGAAGTTGACAATGTGCTTATAGCTGTGCAAATATGGGCTGATGTTTTGCTCTTTGGGTGTAAGGTTTTGCTAATAGTGTACTACTTTAAATTTTTGTGTTTAAGCAATCCAAAAAAACTGTAAACGATAGACTAAAGACTAAGCGTTCAAATCAAAGGGAAAGATAACCATGACTGTCAAGTTTTCGTGGGTTTTCTCTTTACTTCTGCCCAAACTTGAAAAAGGGCCTTGGCCATCAACAGGGTAAAAAATTATGGGACAACTCAAACGGTTTCTTCATTAATTTTCCTTCTTTGTTTTATTTTTGATATTTCAGTAGGATGTTATACCATTTGCCATTAGGTTGAAAACCTTTACAAGGAGAGAGTAAACAAACACAAAATACAGCAATTACTTAAACAAACAAATATAAAGTTCTCTTTTAGTTTACATTCATTCTTAATCAAAACAGTAACTCTACAAAACTATTCAAAGCACTTTTACCAACAAAAGTATTATTTAACGTCAAACTATTAACATATAGTCAAACATATATATCCAAACCAAATGGTTACCCCACCAGTAGTATCCCTGGGAATGTCCAGAAAGTAAAGACCTTATCTCCAACAAAGTAACAGGCCACACCATATGCTTCCTCAGCCTTTCTCTCCATGACTCAGGTCCCTCAGCACTTCCTCCTCCTGCTATAAATCTCCACTCCCTTTTTCCAAAATAAAAGTCCCACATTTTTCTAAACAAAAAAGTAATTGAGAACTGACAGCACAATGACTTAAATGGGGATCACTAAAATGATTTCCATTGTTCGGTATGAAAAATAATATATCATTATTATACTAGAAATGCACATTTAATCCAAATCCAATTATTACTTTTCTGGCAGACAGTGTACATGTGTACATTTATGCAATGTAAAGATTCTTTGGATTCTATGGATTAGACTCTCATTAAAGTAACCTAGACTTGTTGAAAAAATTATGACATTGATAAAAAAGCCTGATACAAACACACACACACACACACACATGCAACAACACACACCCCTGACACAAATGCACACAGCCAGGCATTAGGAATACAAATACGTGACAGATACCCTCTCTTATGACTCACAGTCATTGTGTCGGAGTTTGTAGCATGTCCGATGGTTATGGTCATAATAAAAAAGACAGACAGGTTTTTCTCCAGATACTTCGTCTAGCATCCCTGGGTCAGACTCCTATTTCCTGATTTCCTAATCGTTTTCTGCCCCTGCTTCCCTCCCATCCTTTTCTTGGTTCCTCGCCCGACCTCTTCTGTTTATCTCTCACTGCTGTCTTTATCTTTGTGGCTCCTTCCTTCTCCATCTCCACCACCTCTCTCTTCCTCTCTTTCCACCTCCACCTTTTCCACTCTCTCCCCCACCTTCTACCGAGCCTTCTCCTTCTCCCTCTGCTCCTTCACCGCCTCTCCTCCATTTTTTCTCCCCTCTTGGCTTGGTGGCTTGACAGCGCTACTCAAGGGCTTGTTCATTGACTGTTCATTTGAGATACTGGCCACAGCAGTGTGCCTAATACACCTGGTGGCCTGTCTGGTCCCAGATCACATTGCAGGAGGGAAAAAGAGAAGCTATTGTTTTATCAACAAGGTGTAAGTGTGTATGTATATACGGGTGTGCGCGCGCCTCGACAAGATAATCCAAACCAGGCTCTCTTGAGAACCCATATACCTTCAATCTGTCTGTGGTCTGTAAAACAAGAGGTTTTGTTTTCAGGTGTGTGTGCATGTGTGTGTGTGTGTGTGTCTTTGTGCACGCATATGTTCGCAAGTGAGATGAAGTGTGTTGGAAAGACAGAGATGGAAAGCGTTTAGAATGAGACAGGCTCCTCATAGACAAGCGTAGCACCGGTTTATACATGCACCGTTGATAAACAATCCCGCACCCTAGTTACAAAACTCGTCCCTGCAGCAGCCATTTTGAAATGTTAACACTGACTGCTTTCATCCCCTCGTTAAGTCTGGGCCGCCATTCCCCCCCCATCCAGTTTTGTCTCTCCATTTTCTGTAGGGAGAAGTGATGGAGAAGAGAGGTTGGAGAGGGGGGAGGCTGAAGAGAGAAGGAATAGACTTGCTGGCTAATTGTCTGCTGATGAGGCTGCAGATAGCTCTTTCCAGCAGTCTTATTAACCCCTTGTTGTAAATGACACCATCTCTAACCCCCCCCCCCCCCCGCTCCCTCTCATTACCCTCAGTTGCTCTTTCTGTCTTTTGTCCATCTATCTTTTGTTCGCAGGCATCTCCCCCTTTTTTGCTTTCTCTTACCTTACCGGTTCTGCTGTCCTTATGACCCCCTCAATGATATTGTGTCTAAAGCAGGAGGAGGAGGAGAAGCAGGGGAGACGAGCTGATGGCGTCGCGACAGACGTTATATTTAGATATAATTAAAGATCATTATAATCTATCAGCACAGCGGAGGAGAGGAGGGGAAAAGGGGAGGGCGAGGGGCACATCAATGGCAGCTTGTGTCTCTTTCTTAATCATTGCACCCACCCCACCCACCCAGGAGCCCATCCAGAACGTACATTTCCCCCCCACCCGTTCCCACAAACCCCTTCCATTTCCTAATTATCACAATGTGATTACACACATTACAGTGATTATAACCCTGCTGTCTGAACACGTGGGGGTGGGGGGTGATTGGGAGGAGAAGGAAGATAGAGAGGGGTGGTGGGGCAGAAGGAGACAGGCAGAAACAACAACTACACAGATACCCAGAGACAAACTGTCAGGTAGGCAGAGAATAACACCCAGCAGGCAGACGGGTACGCAGGCAAGAACTAAGGCAGACAGATAAACCAACAGGCAAGACCGACAGACAGACTGTCCACATCCTGGACACTGCTCAATGATTCTAACCAAAGGTCTGATAAAGAGAGCATACACACACAAGTGATTGTAGTTTCCTTGTGTAGACTTTATGATAAGGCTTCTTGCTGTTTTTATCAGGGCTCTCACAGATAACCTCCTAACTTGGATACAGCACTGAGTTCAGCTACACACACATATTTACACAGGATGCGTTTATGTGTGTTTGCATGTCTGGTTGGGTTTTCTCATTTACTTGTTTTTAAGTTGCTTACTTTGCACTTGTACACAGTTTTTTACTTTGTTTAAGGTCAGACATGTCTCGAAAGTTCTTGGTCTTTTTGTCTTATTCAATTCCCTTCTTTGTGTTTGTGTGTATTTGGTGTGTGTGTGTGTGCTTGTTTGATGTTAGCCTTGAGACCAAATGAATAAAACAACTTTGCATATTAGTGAGAGGTGGGGAGAATGTTTCGATGCATCTTGACAGATCCAAATTTGCACCCACAACACACAGTCATATATTATGCACACAAGCACACATAAAAACACACAACACACACATGTAGAGACCACAAAACACATACACTCCACAAACACATGCACACTCAAACATCACACTGGGGGGGTCAGAGTAATCCTTTATGGGAAGCAAGAAGAGAGGAAGAGGGTGTAGGCTGTACAAGTAGGGAGAGAGAGGATATATATAGAGAGAAAGTTCAGTCAAGACACTCACGTGATTGATTGATAATAATACAATATTTATTGATAACCATGACATGGAATATGTTTGACTTTGGGGGAGTGGAATGTCTAAAGGGGAAGCGCTCCCTACCGCTTAGAGCGACACATACGTGCATTAATATATGACTTGAGGCATGGAGCAATAGCTATATATATATAGACAGATATACATATAGTCAGACAGACAGACAACCGGGGGAGGAAGGGAATGGTGGTGGGAGGCAACAGCACTGATCCTTAGCCGATTGATAGCACCATTTCAGAGCCATGAAGGAACGAAATAGAGTAAAGGATAAAGTCCATAGTTAAGAGTTTGCCTGCAGTATAGTTTGAGAAATAGTTACAAATAGAGGCAGCAAGCCAGAGAAAAAACTAGAAAAAGAAAAAAGGTGTTCAGGTGTGAGATCTAGAGTGTTCGCTCAGGGAAGAGTTCCAGGCCAGCGCTCCCAATGATGTGTTGAGGGCCACTACACAGTCTGTCATTAGGAAAGGGAGAGCATACAACAGTACAACCACCTGGGTCTCCCTGTCCTGCTGTCCGTATATCTGTTATTAATCCTCTGGTATGTTCTCTCTTTTTCAGGTTATTTGCTTTTGAAAATGTTCTCATTAAATTTAGTATCTTCTTTGTATCGTGTTTCTTGTCCTTCTGCCCCTCTATTTTTCTCGGTCTCTATCCTTTCTCGCTCCCTGTCTCTCTCCCTTCCTCATCTCCCTGTTGAGTTGTCCCACGTCTTTCTCGTCCTTTCTCCTTGCAAAGCAACAGACTGATAAAGGACATCAAAGAAGGGCGAGTCAGTTGGGTGAGTGGTAAAGCTGTTGGCTAATCGGAAGTTCCCAGGGTCGAATCTTGGCTGTGCCAATTGTGCTCTTGGGCAAGGCAGTTCACCCTACATGCTTCAGGTGGGATGTCCATGCGCTTGCTGCTCCGGATAAGAGCGTCTGCTAAATGCCTAAAGGACAAAAGAAAGAAAGAAAGGATTAAGAAAGATTAATGTATTTTTATGTAAATGTAGACTAATTCATTTTGTTACAGTTTTTCACAATTGCTGAAACACTAAACCCCATTCTCTGCATCAAAGTTTCAGTGGCCTAAACCCATTTGTCATATCAGACACTCTTTTGGCAAAACTCTAAACACATTCTCATACTCTAATACCCTTTTATTGTTACGCAATTGTTCTGCAAAATTTTAAAAAATTGTGTCCTTGGGCAAGGCTTTTAACTCTACTTGCCTCAGGGAGAATGTCCCTGTACTTGCTGTAAGTCGCTTTGGATAAAAGCGTCTGCTAAATGAATAAATGTAGAAAAAGCTGACAAATAGTACACACAACTATAACGCAGTTGTCATCTGTAAAACACAAAGACTCAAAAGTGTTCACACTTGTTTCTAATGGTGGTTTGGGACAATGCCAGCTTTCACCATGGTGTCCGTATACTATACAAGAACAGTTCAACATCACACAATGTGCCCTAAGTCCAGGGTGTATCCCACCTAAGGCCCAAAATCACTGAGATAGGCTCAAGTCACCCGCAACGTCTAACAGGAACAAGCGGGACTGTGACTCTAAACAGGAGAATCAATACCTTTGCCTTTTGATTGTTTTTGGTTGATTGTTGTTACTTGTTTGCCTTGTTGCTGTTTTCTTTGTTATGTGTGCGTGTTCAATGTTTGTCTGCTAACAGTGTCTGTCTATTGTATGATTTTAGAGTGATGCATTTTAACTTTGTAATAACAACTGTACTTTTACTATGTTTTACTATGTTTAGGGTGACATTTTAACATCTGTCCGGGTACTACAGATGAAAAATAGCCTTGTGGCTAATTCTGGCATACATAAATGTGGATTACAGTTTTTTTTTTTGCTTACACACAAAAATTTAAAGTAGTACACTATTAGCAAAACCTTACACCCAAGAAGCAAAACATCAGCCCATATTTGCACAACTATAAGCACATTGCCATCTTCACACTTGTTGCAAAACTCTACACACAGTGATTTGCAAAACACTAAACACACTTAACATACATACACACAAAAATCTATCATTAAGTTACTTCATTGCAATACCAAAGCACTGACTGTCAAATTACCACACCGTCAAACCAATTGGTTCAACACAGTCATCAGGTGTGCAAACACTTGTTTGCTTATTTGTAGACACACCAGTTAGGTGTATAGACACCATAAAAAGCAGCAGGTGAGTTCATCGGTCTTCAAGCACAATGGAATGGCATGTGGCATGATTATGCAGAGGTTTGTATTGACTTTAGCAGTGTGATCTTGCATACTGTCTTGTAATATGTATACTAGATCTGCCTTGAACAATTTTGCCTGCCACTGTTTTTCAGGGGGTTTTCCGAATGGATGGAGAGTAGGTCCAGCATGAGTTCATTTATGTAGATGAGGCGTAAAATTACGTTTTGTTACAGTATTATGAATCTCCATGTCAACATTTTGGGCATGTTGAGAAAGAGTGTATTCAGTCTGCAACATTGGTCTTGTTTGGTGAATTTACATTATATTTGTACCTTGTTCCTAGTAGCCTACTCTAATCATAGGGAAGTACAAATGCTAAAAGTGTTTCAGGTTTATCACAGCAGAGTGTAACTCGTGCAAACAAGGCATAGTAATGTTTGTTTCATATGGCAACAAAGTGTGGTTTTTCAAAATATATTTTTTCCTTCTTTTCTTTGTTCTTTGTTGACAGTAAGTTGTGTGGGTCAGTGTAATATTTTCTGATCAAATTTACAGTATTACATTTACATTTATTCATTTAGTATTTGTATTGCCCTTGTATTATACAAGCAATTTCACAGAAGGCTTCACATACAGTACTGCCCCTCAGCCAAAGGGTCCTCCAGAGGAGGTTTTCTTTTTTTTTACACTGGGAGGATCAATTCAGAGAGGGATCCCCTCCTCCAGAAAGAAGTTGGAGAAAGAAAGGTGCAGACCATAGACTCTAATATTGTCATACAGCTGTGAAGTGTCAATAGGTGTTGAAACACCAAAATCCCCCCCCAAATGTTTTTATTGCTAAATGCATTTACACTATGTGTACATATATGTTTTGTCTTTACATGTAACTGAATGTCCTGAATGCTGTGTTCTCCATTTTGGTCCAATGATTGCTCCATGGTGTTTATATTTAGATTTGCTGTGTTAATGAAGGGTTAATTAAATGGTTTTTGTGCAGGGATTTGATTTTGCGAGAAGAGTCAGAGGTTTTGAAAATTGAGTTTGAAGATTGTGCTTACAGTTTTGAGAACATGGAGGACTGTTTAAAAAAAAAATATTTTTGCAAATCGAGAAAAACTGTAATTAGCAGAGGCCCACTTAAAATGAGTCCTCCTCCCTCTAGGTAATATTAACAATGAATATGAATCCGGAGGGGAAGTAGAAAGAAAGACACACACACAAGTACACACACACACAAGGTACACTCGGGTACACACAAACACACACATTTACAAGCACACATAGACAAAGAAATACCCTGGGATAGTCACATTGCTGATAACTGCTGGGGTGCCATGTGAAATGCGCAGCTGAGGGCCAATAAGAGTACTGGGAGGACACAGGGGTCACATGTTTTTGGGGAGGCAGTCTAAGTCTAAAGGAAGGTGCAGAGGAGAGATAGAGAGAGAGAGAATGAAAGAAAGAAAGTGCGAGGAAGCGAACGAGAAAGGGTGATCACAGAGGACATGTCCAAGGTGAGACACAGGAAAGGACAGGACAATCTTAGAGGGGAGAAGAGGTTGGGCTGTTCCCAGACACAGATACCCACGTCTGTTTTTATGAATGGCTCATAAAAGCGTAAATATATGACCATGGTAATGGGTCGTTTTAGCCCACAGTATTCATGATGGATGGAATTAAGGTAATTGCTTTGTGCGTTTAAATCAATTACAGGACACCATTGTGCACCACTGTGGTGAATTGTGTACTTTTTCTGACAGCCTTCCTTGATGTGTGTGAGTGTGCATGTGTGCGTGTGGGTTGATGAGGGGGTAAGGGATAGATGAGTCCTGCATTTGAGACTCACTGACCTTTTCTACGATAATCCTCCCATATGTGTTCTTCCCAGTAGTCTTGCAAGTGTGTGTGCATGTGCTTGGCCACACACACACATGCACGCACACATACAGAGGAGTAAGGACCAAGCCCACGACATAAAGTTTTGGCTACTTAGAGAGCGGTGGAGAAGGCCAGGTCTGGAGCATTGACAGAGTGGGGTCCAGAGAGGCTGGAGGTTATATGCTTGAGAAGAGAGACCCAAAGCTGGAGGTTGGAGGCTGAAGGCTCAACATTGGATGCTGGTCTGTAACTAAGGTTGTGATCACTCAGCTAGTGTATATATATATATGTATGTACTGCATGTGTGTATGTGCTGGCTGACAGTAGTCAGCTTCTGTTTGTCCCTTTCACTCATTGGGAAGCAGCTTATGACAGCTTCTCTCCTGGCTGCTTTCTCAACTACATCCCTCTCACCCAATCGTTCTCTCTTTTTCACCATCTTTGTCTTTGTATATCTGTCTCATTCTTTGTTTCCCTCGCCCTGACTTCATCTCCTTCTCTTCTCTTCATCTACTCCGGAGTTTCCTGAATCCCAATGTTTAATTTCTCCTGGCTTCCCTGTTCACGTTCTTTTGACTTGTCGTCAGAAACCAGTTTATTTCAGTCACTAATCTGCCCTTCCACAAAGCAGGGCCCTCTTCCTTCCTAAAGTCTGGCTGACGCACTTTGAAAATGTGTGGAGTGGATTAAGGTAAGACCTTAACTCATGACTGCTCCTCTCTAAACCAAACTCCAGAACACCTCAGCAACACACACACACACACATACATGCACCTTGAAGAAGGTGAGAGAGAAGGCTGTGCCTTACTTAACTTTTTCTTCAACTCTTTACAAACTTTTGTACTCTGTTTGACATCGGGTGTTTTAAGTAAAGCGTTTGTGCCTGTGTGTGTGTTTTTGTGCGTGTGTGTGTATGTGCATGCAAGAGATATACCTTCCCCTGCTCTCCTAACTTTAAGCATACTGTATGATGCTTAAAGTTACAGAGCTAGGCTGCTTTCACCTGCACAACTCATACACACTCACACAGTTAGTTGCAAGTAATCTTAATGCTAACTCTAACAGTGACCTCAACCTTGACCCAAAATGTAACAACACACAAGGGAGACCACGAGAACCGACCTGCATATAAATAAACCTACAGCAACTAGAGAGCAAGTAGAGGGAGATACCCTCTGATTCAAACCCTGGTTATGTCAACATGACATTGTGTCCTTGGGCAAGGCATTTCTCCCTACTTCTCTCAGGGGGTAATGTCTTGCTGTAAGTCGCTCTGGATAAGAGCATCTGCTAAATGACTAAATGTAGATACATTCATCCCTCTAGGGGGAGAGCATTACCCATGTTCTCCCTGCTCCGAGGATGTTCAGTCTTCTCTGGCTCCGACTCCATTCCAGGCTGTGGCTCGTTTCATTAGCTTGGGCGCAGTTCTAAGGGCGCACGTGAGGCCCTCAGTGACATTACTTGTAAAAAGGGCCACGCAAATCGATTCCCTGGGTCCCTGAGCCGCATTGTTGCTGACCAACGTCATTTTGCACTCCTCAGGCTCCTTTCAGGCAGCTGTCACTTCTGTTCCATCGCTGGAGGCGGTTCAACTGTACGTCCAAACAAGGTATCTATCCCCCATCTAGTCTCTCCTTTCCCTCTCTGCACTGTAATCTCACAATCTGCTCTTCGTCACTGATCAACACTAGGGAAGACAGATGGGCCCAGCTCGCTCGTTTCTAGACAAGAAACTGAAGAGTCATAATTGGAAAATTCCTCAAAAGAGGAACTGATTTGACTATTTAGGATTCCTCCGTGAGGAATTCCGTTTCTTACAGTTTTTTTTGTCCAACCTTCCCCATGTTTGTCTGGCAACATCTTCAGACCAAGCATCACAAAATGTATCAAAAGATGTTTGATATTCAAAAACACGACCAAACAGGAAGTTTGGCTTATGACTCCTATGAAGGTCAGCAAAACTTGAGATATCAACACCAAACTTGAAATGGCACGAACAACACACTTCAAGATACAACCCAGTTCAATAGCTAAATTCATATATAAAAAAATTATTTAATAGATTAAATCTAATTTAATCGCTAAGGCTAATTTAATGCTTTATACAAGTGCCAATCAAAAACTGACAGTCCGATTCAATCACAATTTCATATGTAGACTCTTGACATTGTGTTGTATACAAATCTGAGAAAAAGTTGAATGTAAGATACAAATTTGAATAATGGTAAATATTTGAAATGTGAATGCTTGTCTAAAGGCTAAGGCAAATCCTCTCTGTCATGCCAGACCCAGTGGCTCCCAAAAAATCTAACACGCACAAGTCTGTTGACGCAGTGGGCTGTTAGCCCCCACCTTCATCATGTCTTTGGCTGCTGGATGGATCATGACAACGGAAGTTGTCTTGTATCTCAGCAAATCTTTGATATATTCACACCAAACATGCAGGGTGCACTTTGAATTACGTGACTATTTATTTTACATGTAAAGTGGAAGTAAATGGAAGCACCTAGAGCACCTTGCAACCAAAAGGCGTGCTACAGGCCTTGCCCAAATTTGCCAATTTTTGCTCTTTTTGATGTCAGATCTTTGATGCCAGATTTTGTCCTAGAATCCTGAAAATAATTCCAGAATTTGTCCGGTGCTCTGCTATGGTCTAGAGGAGATTGTCAAAGTGGAGCATGCAGTGGCCTCGGAGCGCCTGGAGAACTTCTTCCTTGGCGTTGTCAAACCGAGGGAGCTGACCCGCCCGGAGAAAGTTGAGTTGCTCATCAGTACCCGGGAAGGTTGCCTTGCCCCCCAGTGGATGATGAGGTGTGGCAATCTGGTGTTGTGGGATGGTCCACTTGGAAAGACTGTCAGTGGCGCGCATCCTGACCTCTTTGAGGACGTTGAGGTAACCGCGCGCCTCTCATTAACCCACTTTGCATGCTCCATGAGGGCAGAGGCCAAGAGAGTCGAGGTCCTCCATAACTACTGCCCCGAGCTAAAGAGCAGCATTGAAGTAGGGTCCACAGCTGCATGCAATGCTGAGATCATCAAGTGGCTGCAGTGGGACAGCATTGGGGCCGCCTGTGAACCTATGTATGGTGGTTGTCGTTGTGGCAAGTGTGCCCCTGGAGGGAAGGAGATGTCCCTCGCTGACGAGCGTGAGTTAGAGATCATCAAGGGAGGTCTGGTCTTCAGGTTAAGCGATAGCCACAGTGAAAAGCCTCACTGGGATGCCAAGTACCCCTGGAAAGAGTACCCTGCCACCCTACCGAACAACCGCAAAGCTGTAAAGGCAGCATTTCTGAAATCCGAGACGCCCCTGGAGAGGGACCCGAAGTGGAAGGTCACATACGCGAGGCAGGTGCATGACATGGTAGCCAGGGGGGGGCGCAATCAAGCTTTCCAGGGCTGCGATGGACAGTTGGAACAGAGCTGTGTGGTGGGTCAACCATCTGACAGCACCCAACCCGCACTTTGTCTCCACCCCAGTGAGAATAGTCTGGGACAGCAGCCGGGACTTCAAGGGTGTTAGCCTGAATGGCATCCTGCTGAAGGGTCCAGATGTCTTGAACACCATTCGGGCGGTCCTGATCCATTTCCGGGAAGGGGAACACGCTGCTGTTGGGGATGTGTCCAAGATGTACAACTCGGTGTGGTTGGAGGATTTCCATCGCTTCCTGAGATGGGACTCTCCGGCAGAGGAAATCGAGGACTACGCTGTAGTACGGTTGAACATGGGCGATAAGCCGGCTGGATGTATCGCCCAGGTGGCAATGAGGGAGACCGCCCATTTGCTACAGTTCGTGGACAAAGTGGAAGAAAGACATACGCCTACGTGGATGACATTCTGGTGTCCCACAATGACCCCCAAGGACTGAGCGAGATTCTTCAGGGGGTTGAGGCCATTCTTGCAACCGGGGGTTTTTACCTTAAGCCGTGGGTGCGGTCGGGCCAAAGTGGGAGGCGGAGTAGTGTTCCCACCGAAACTGAGACTATCATGTTGCCCAACCAGTTACGCAACAAGGATAACAAGGCCCTGGGAGTGGGTTACCATGTGGAGGAGGACAAACGTTTCCTCATGGTGGCTGTTAACTTCTCTGCAAGGAAGAAAAAGATGCGCACTGAGCTCGACCTCACCATAGAGGACATAGAGGAGAAGACGCCCGATCCCCTTACCCGTCGTATGTTGCTAAGCCAGGTAGCTGGGCTTTATGACCCCCTTGGTCTGGCAATGCCAATGAAACAGAAGGGTGTCATTCTTGTCAAGAGGGCCTTCCAAGAGGCCGCGACATTGACTAAAGATACATGGGACAAGCCGTGAGCTGCGCGGGAGGGCGATAGAGCTCTTCAAAGAGTATGCCCAGCTGAGTACCATCACTTTCCCTAGGAGTATTACACCATCTGGCTGGTTGGGCAAACCCTGGGGGATTACGTTTTCTGATGGGAGCTGTGACTCTTATGGGGCGGTTCTCGACCTGCGCTGGGAAACCTCAGAGGGTGTTGTGACCCGGCTCGTGGAGTCAAAGGCCAAATTGACCCCCCCTCGACCAGAAGGGCGACGCTGTTAAGGCGGAGATCTGCGGAGCCGTTTTTGCTGCCTAAAGAAGTACTTACTAACGCAGCCAGACTGTGTTGGGAGCAATCCAGCGGGAAAGCTATGGGTTCCAAACTTTCTTTGCTAACTGTGTGGGGGAGATCCAGGAGGCCGGACCTGTAACAGATTGGTGGTGGGTACCCGGTCAGTACAACGTGGCCGATCTTGTCACAAGAGGGTGTTCCCCTGAGCAGCTTGATGGTCACTCCCTGTGGCAGAGAGGTCCTGTGTTCCTTACTAGGGCGGTAGAAGAATGGCCCATAAAGTCTGCTGCGGAAGTGGCCTCTGGTACCAGGGAGGTGGCGAGTAAGCTCCAAAGAAAAGCTTTCTCTGCCATCGTTACAAGGGCACAGGCGAAGAAGATGTCTGCTTCAGACAGTCCTAGTGGTGTGGGTGCCATGGTTGGGGGCACGGTGATCACGTGGCCTCCCACGGTCGACGATAAGGGACCCTCGCCTGATACTACCACAGGGTCTTCATCAACAGCATCTAGTGCCTGCAGAACGAAGAGGTTCTGGGGTGCGGCTCTTGTGAATCATTTGAGGTCTGCTACCCTAACTAAACTCTGTGGGGCAGTGGGATATCTCCGCAGGGCCGTGCTCTCCTGGTTACACGGCAGAAACCGAACCGGCGAGCGAGAACATTGGGAGGCAGGGCTTACAGTCCAGGAGCGGGAAGAGGCGTTCAAGGACTTATGTCTCGCTGCCCAGACAGGTGTGACCTTCCCCATGACGACACTCAACCGTCTGGTTGTGATTAAGGACAGTGAAACGGGTCTCTTGTTGTGCCACGGCCGGATCCAGGCAGTTGATAAGGGAGGACCTGGGGTTCCGCTGGTCCCCTACAAGGATAGGATCAGCACCCTCCTTGCCGAAGAAGCCCACCGCGCCAACCATGAAGGCGTGGCAGGTACCCTGCTTCGGATGAGGAAGAAGTTGAGCAAGTTGAGCAAGTTGAGCAAGTTGAAGTCGTAGCAAGTTAGCGTGAAAGAACGTCCTTATAGAGTTGGTAAATTAGACAGCGTTCATACACCCTGGCTCCGAAAAGTTTCAATCAAGACTGTAGAAGCTAGCGCCTTGATTTGATCTACGAAGCACGGTCTGTTCCTTTCTTTCTTTCTATCTAGTTCTATTTTTAGCTAAGTATTCTACTGTTATTGTCACTTGTCATAGTTAAACTAAGGTAACAAAGTTAGTTTAAGTGGTATTTTGGTTTAGCTAGCCAAGTATTCTACTGATATTGTCACTTGTCATAGTTAACAAAGTTAGTCTAAGTGGTATTTTGCTATCTAGTTCTATTTTAGCTAAGTATTCTACTGATATTGTCACTTGTCATAGTTAACAAAGTTAGTTTAAGTGGTATTTTGCTATCTAGTTCTATTTTAGCTAAGTATTCTACTGATATTGTCACTTGTTATAGTTAACAAAGTTAGTTAAGTGGTATTTTGCAGTTGAAAGCAGGGCCAAAAAAAAAATATAAAAAATATATAAATAAAATAACACACCTTACTCATAGTATTATATAGTTATATATTCGTATTAGTATTATACATTGGTGTCACCATGTGTTATCTTAACATACATGTGCACTACACTATCCGAAGGCACTGGTTCACTCTAAAACGTAAACGGTGCAAAGCTAACCTTGTCGAAATACCAGCTTCCCCCTCTCCCCCTCCTTCACTCTCCATAGGGCTCTGGAATTGCCAGTCTGCTGTCAAGAAGGCCGATTTCATCCCAGCACTTGCATCCCAGGCCTCTCTCCATGCACTTGCACTAACTGAGACCTGGATCCGCCCTGAAAACTCGGCTACACCGGCAGCTCTCTCGGTGAACCACTCCTTCTCCCACTCTCCGCGCCTCACCGGACGAGGAGGGGGCACAGGCCTTCTCCTGGCTCCTCACATCAAATTCACGTCCTCACCTCTGTCACCTACTACCAAAGCATTCGAACACCATCATGTGATGCTTCTGGATCCCATCAAAGTTGCACTAGTGGTCCTCTATCGCCCCCCTGGCCCATTAGCCGACTTTGTGGAAGAACTGGACATGCTCCTCTCTGCACTCCCTGACGATGGAACCCCACTCGTAATCCTCGGTGACTTCAACATCCACCTCGAAGGATCACAGGCTGCTGACTTCTTGTCCCTTCTGACCTCGTTTGGTCTGGTGCTACTGGACACTCCAGCAACCCACAGGGCAGGAAAACAGCTTGACCTCATCCTGACTCGAGACTGCATCGCGGACTTAACATCGGTAACCCCTCTACACATCTCAGATCATTTCCTCATCCAACTCTCTGTCTCACTCCCTCCTACCCCTCCCACGGCACCGCCACTTGTGACCTTCCGCCGCAACCTTCGCAGCCTATGTCCTTCTCGTTTCTCCTCTGTGGTAACACCATCCCTGGGTCCCATCGATGAGTTCACCGCCCATCCAACGGACGTAGCCACTGATGCTCTGCTATCAACTCTAACTACATCCCTTGACACCCTCTGCCCCACGGCAACTAGACCTGCCCGGCCTTCTCCCCCCTGCCCGTGGCTATCAGAGGCCGTTCGGAAAGACCGCTCCTCCCTCCGAGCTGCAGAGAGGTTGTGGCACAAGTCCAAGGATACTCAAGACCTCGACAAGTACCACTCCCTCCTCAATAACTTTTCCCAGAAAGTAACGGAGGCTAAAACCGACTACTTCCTGAAACAGGTGAACAACGCTCCTAACCCACACAAACTGTTCTCTACCTTTTCCTCACTCCTCAACCCTCCTCCCCCCCCTCCTCCTACTACCTTGACAGCAGTCGACTTCTCTCGCTTCTTTGGGGATAAAATTGCAGACATCAGCAGTCAATTCCCGGAACCCTCTTTTTCTAACCGCTCCCACACCCTGCCTGAACCCTCTACTTGCCTCTCCTCCTTCTCCCCCTTATCGGAAACAAGCATGTCTGACCTCATTCTCTCCCACCGCCCCACCTCTTGCCCCCTTGACCCAATCCCCTCCCCTCTTTTCCAAACTATTTCTCCTTCTATTTCTCCATTCCTTCTTCATGTCCTCAACTCCTCACTCACCTCTGGCACTTTTCCCTCAGCATACAAACAGGCCATAGTCAAACCCCTACTCAAAAAACCCTCTCTTAACCCAGCCGTCCTCCAGAACTACAGACCAGTCTCACTGCTTCCCTTCTTTTCTAAAACAATTGAGCGTGCCGTAGCTAACCAACTGTCAAGCTTTCTTTCCCAGAACAACCTTCTGGACCCCAACCAGTCGGGCTTCAAGACCGGCCACTCCACTGAGACTGCCCTCCTGTCGGTTACCACGGCCCTCCAGTCTGCCAGAGCAGCCTCAAGGTCTTCTGTTGTCATTCTGCTAGACCTCTCCGCAGCATTCGACACAGTCAACCACAAGATCCTGCTCGCCACACTCGAAGAGATGGGCATCACTGGCACTGCGCTTAAATGGATCTCATCATACCTGACAGGAAGGTCCTATCAAGTCTCCTGGGGAGGGAAAACATCTGGTACCCGCCTGCTCTCCACTGGGGTCCCACAGGGTTCCGTCCTTGGCCCGCTCCTATTCTCTCTTTACACCACCTCACTCGGGCCAATCATCGCCTCCCATGGATTCTCCTATCACTGCTACGCTGACGACACGCAGCTATATCTATCCTTTCCCCCAACTGATCAAGGGATATCGACCAGAATCGAGGCCTGCCTCTCTGACATCTCAGCCTGGATGACCCGACATCACCTCCAGCTGAACCTCGCCAAAACGGAACTCCTCATCATCCCTGCCAAACCCTCAATCACCCACGATCTCTCCATCACTATGGGATCTGCAACAGTGACCCCTTCACCCTCCGCCAGGAACCTGGGGGTCATCTTGGATGACGAGCTCTCCCTCACAGCTCACATTGCTGCAGTCTCTCGGTCATGTAGATTCACCCTCTACAACATCAGGAAAATCAGAAAATACCTCTCTCAACATTCCACCCAACTGCTAGTCCAAGCCCTAGTCCTCTCAAAGCTGGATTACTGCAACTCGCTACTAGCCGGCCTTCCTGCAAATGCAACCCGTCCCCTTCAGAGGATACAGAATGCAGCCGCTCGTCTGGTTTTCAACCTACCCAGACGCTGTCACGTCACCCCGCTCCTCATCGCCCTCCACTGGCTTCCCGTCATGGCCCGCATCAGATTCAAAACCCTGGTACTGACCTTCCGGGCGGTAAACGGGACTGCCCCGACCTATATCAACTCTCTCCTCCAGCCCTATACCCCTACCCGCCACCTACGGTCATCTGCTGACAACCGTCTAGTGGTACCCCCCCTCAAGAGCGCCAGAGCGCAACACAAACTCTTCCACTGCCTGGCTCCCCAATGGTGGAATCAACTCCCGACCTCCATCAGAAGCACGGACTGCCTTCCAACCTTCAAAAGAAGGCTTAAAACTCACCTATTTAGAGAATTTAATGGCACTTAACAATAGCATGTCACTTCACCTGATCTAATGTATTATGTGTTGTATCTCTTGCTCTATATTCATAATCGCTGTGTTATGCATTTATAGTTCTTCCTTTGGCGCTTATTGGTTCTCATGATGTATGATTCACGATCTAAAAATCCGACTGTGTTCGGGGTCTATCACGTTGCTTTGCTCAATGACTGATGCTCTTTGTAAAAGCTCTCTCTTGTAAGTCGCTTTGGATAAAAGCGTCTGCTAAATGAATAAATGTAAATGTAAATGTAAGAAGCCTGGGTAGTGCAAGGCCCCAGAGTCGCACGCAAAGTTGTGGACTTGTGTATTCATTGTCGGAAGCGTAGAGCCAAGTTCTGGTCTCAAGTTATGAGTGATCTCCCTTCTGTACGCACAGGGCCAGCAGCTCCTTTGGAGTACACAACGCTGGACCTGTTCGGTCCATACACGGTCAGGGACATTGTGAAGCGGTGCACGAAGAGAAAGGTCTGGGGCGTGGTCGTTAGTTGTATGGCCTCGGGAGCGATCCATGCAGATGTGGTCGAAGATCTGTCAACCGAGAGCTTTCTCAGAACTTACCAGAGATTCACTGCCCTAAGAGGTCATCCCAAGAAGTTCCGGTCCGACCAGGGCACCAACTTCGTGGGAGCCAGACCTGTGCTGGAGGATCTCTACAGTTTCCTGGCGGTTATCGACAAGGAGGAAGTCCAAAAGAGAGCGGTGGTGGCTGGGACTGACTGGACGTGGGAGTTTAGCCCAGCGGATTCGCCTCATCGGAATGGGGCAGCAGAGGCAGCTGTCCGCGTGTTGAAGAGGTCGTTGAGCAGTGTTGGTGAGGAGGGCAACTTGACCATCCTGGAGTTCCAAACCCTCCTCTATCTGGCTGCCAACCTTTCTAATGAGAGACCGATCGGAGCCAGAGCTCAGGTTCAGGAGGAGACTGTGGACTTTGTGACACCGAACTCGTTGTTGTTGGGTCGGGCGGGGCCCAGAGGTGACACCCAGGGTTTCGAATTCCCTACTTACCCGTTCAGTCGTCTGCGAGCAGTCCAGGTGGAGGTGGATACGTTCTGGAGACGGTGGAGCCAGTTGGCAGGACCTCACCTGTTCGTTAGGCAAAAGTGGCATGCCCCAGCCAGGAATGTCACCGTCGGAGACCCGATTTGGGTTGCAGACCAAAACGCCCTCCGGGGTCGTTTCAGGCTGGGTCGTGTCGAGGAGTTGTGTCCAGATGATGAGGGTGTTGTCCGAAACGTCAAAGTAAGGGTTTGTCATAGCCTCCCCGTTGGCCTGTCCCAAGTAAGGAAGGACAAGGAGCCGTGTCCTTCCACGATCCTACGCAGGGACGTCAGGAGGCTGGTGGTATTGCTGCCAGTGGAGGAGCAGGAGGGAGTTTCGCTTACTCCCCTAAGTACCTAAGAGGTGCTAGGATTGTGGGACTTAAATGCAGAACTTGGGGCGGATCTGTTTCTTTGAACAGTTGTGTGCTGTTTCTTTCTTATGTTACCCGAGTGGTTTTGCATGTTCTGTTTATTACATTGTGTATTAAGGATAGTTATTGTGGCCTACTTGGTCAAAGACGAGTAGCCCAAGTGGGAGGTGGGAAGTTGTTCGGTATTTGTTGTGATATGATGGCGATCTCTTGTGGTGGAGAAGCCTCCCCCTGCTGGTTGAGTGGGGCGGATGCATTAACCTGCCGGATCTTCTTCATGTGAATCCTTTTTGTTTTAACTGGTGAAACTGAGCTGTTGTTTACCTGGCGATTAGCATGTGTAAAACGGGAATGCTGAGGAGAATAAATACTAACAAAAATATTACCGAGCTTGAGTGGGACACTGATTCACCGGTTTAGAACACCCTTTACGGTAAGAGTTACAAGGTTAGTGTAGTTAGCTGAGTAAAACCGTACAGTGTGTGTGTATGGATGTACATTACGTAAAGTGCTGGTAAAGTTATACGTTACACAATGATAAGCAGACCATTACCTGCCCATGCTCTACAAGTCAAAAGTGTATGGTTAAATAATGCAATGCATGCTATACTGTACATGTATGTGTAAATAAAATCCTAAATTAACATTTTAACCCTTTACTTTATTCTAAAATAATATTATATTAGCTCATTAAGACGTTAGTGATGGATTTGTCAAATCCGTCAGCTTTAAGGTCAACTCCGTCAGACATAGAACCTGACAGAGTTGACGTCTGATGGAGTTGACGTAAGGGTATGTATTTTCTCTCCAAAACATGTATTGTACACTGCAGGTAGCTAGTTTTTCCTCAGTTGCCAGCTGTCCCAATAACCTAACTAGACTGCTTAAATTCAATCCACTATGGTTTAAAAAAAAAGCATCTTAACAGAAAGATGGTATTGACATGGTCCAGCTGTGACTATAGGAATATTGACATTGTTTGTCTAAAATATCAAAACAAATTAAACGTACCAGAGCATATGTGGTAGTGTTGCACTTACCACAGGCAGAGAGATGAAAAGGGGTGCTCAGGGATATAACTGACCAAGCCATTTCCTGATTTAATGAGGCTTATGAAAAAATCAGACGGACACAACTTTGATAGGCAGATCTTTATGGAAAATATTTTTTTACATTTACTTCATGCATTGTTTTTAATATTTATACGCCTTCTTTTTTATTTGATATGTATGTATTCACTATTGCAGAGCTTTTTAAACGTTTTTTGGGGATGGTGAATATTGTGACCTCTTACTGAGGACAAGTGCAATAACCTTCCAACCACAGACCATACATTTAAACAAAATTCCCCCCAAAAAGGTAAAAAAGTATATTCTAAAAATCCCATAGGTATACACAATTCTTTTAGATTTAACTTTGTAAGTATGTCAATTATGATGAATTCATGATTTTTGATATAAATTTGACTTTTCTATGTTGGACATGTTTTGTCCCGACTAAATATGTTATTTCCCCTCATCTGTTACATTGCACCAACATGTACAGAACTTATCGAAATGATCTGTATATGATTTCTTGCACTTTGGATTGGATACTAAACTGTGTTTATACATGCGTAATGACAATAAAGTTGAATCTAATCTAATCTAATCTTATTGTTCAGATTGTTTTGGTTTATTTTGTACAATGGCATCATAATTTCCCCTCCTGTAAAAGCTCTCCTTTTTGGTAATTTATTTGGCTTTGAGGATGCTGTGCTTTGCCAATGAAGCACCTTGAAATTGAAAAAGTGAATTGGAGCTGAATGGAGGGAGTGGATTCTCACTCTGGGTTGCTGGCAATGCATGGATTAGACTTGGCACAGGGAGAGCTGAAAGACTGTGTGTATACCCGTGGTTGTGGGTGAGTGTTGGTATGTGTGTGTCTGTGTAGTGCATGCATGTGTGTGCATATTTGTATGCACGTGTGCATGTGTGTGTGTGTGTGTGTTTGCGTATGCATGCCTATGCGGTCCAAGAGGTTGGGTGGTGCTTTCAGGGGGCTCAATTAGCTCAGCCCCAAACACAAAGCTGGAGTCCTCAGCGTTCCAGGTCGAGCCTGTGAAAACAAAAGAGCTTTCACCCACCTCGGAAAACCTCAAAGTCCCTCTCCTGCCCAGCTTATCCCAGAGAATCCAGCACAGAGGGCTGGCGAATTCGGATCAGAGCCAGAGTCCTGCAATCAGAGCTCATCCAGGTTTTCCTGACTGCTTCCAGGCTCCAGGTTGTCATGACTGACATGTCATGACAATTTGGCCCATTCTTTGCTGGATCAGGTCCTTGTCTGTGCTTTCCCAGGAAATACAAGACTGACTATGAAGCAGTGTCATGGAGATACAGACACAGAGGTCACAGATGCAAAGAAAGAGAGAGACAGAAAAATAAAAGACAGAATGACAAATCATTTTGTTCGATTGAAGGTTGGATTGTTGTAAGGTTGGACTGTTCTCCAAACATATTCTCCAATATGTTTCCAATGCGACAGAACTGTAAACTGAATTACAAAAAGACAACTGTTTTTTCTTTTACTCATTTTTAACAAGAGGTGCCAGCAGTAC
The DNA here is from genome assembly GCA_030340685.1 of Protosalanx chinensis. Classification (NCBI taxonomy): domain Eukaryota; kingdom Metazoa; phylum Chordata; class Actinopteri; order Osmeriformes; family Salangidae; genus Protosalanx; species Protosalanx chinensis. Next base: position 10,448,041 of record CM059325.1, read on the forward strand.
TTGAGTACACTGTATGTAAAGCATAGTTCACACTAGTCAACACTATACTGTCATGACTGTTATTCTGTCCCTCTCCCTTTGTGGGTGTGTCTGCATTTGTCTGTCAGATGTAGGGAGTCTTGGAATCATGGTCCGGCATCATGTGTTGCAGTCGATTAGGGTGTTGGGTTAGTAATCAGAAGGTCCCTGGTTCGAACCCCAGCTGGCAACAATTTAATTATGTCCTTGGGCAAAGCACTTCATCCTACTCAAGAAGAATGTCCCTGTACCAGCTGTAAATCACTCTGGATAAAGGTGTCTGCTAAGACTAAATGATGGTCAGTTTTTCAGAAGTAAACACTACAGAGCTCAACCTGCGCTCACGTACGTATGTTTTCCTCTCATACTGAGTTGGATAAATAAATACCTTTACTGTGTCATTGAGCTACCTGCACCAGCATTCAGATGAAAGGAGAGTGTTACGTAAATGTTTGAGCGCGTGTTTGTGTGTGCCATTCCCTGGGTTGATGAGATAAGCATGTTGATCATTGCAGTCTTAGAGAAAGGAAAGATTGGGCTAATAGCAGTGTGTGTATGCGTACATCAGGGTGTGTGTGTATGTGTGTGTGTATGATCCAGTCTGATAGGCTTGTGTTAACCACTTGACATTTTGGAAGTGGTTTCATTAAGTCTCGGACAGTTATGATGACAGGGCTTTAAAGACTGTCATAGTCAACACTCTGGATCAATACTGTGGTAATCCCTGAGACTGCCACAAAGCTCATACACACACACACACACACACCTACAAACAGGCTCATCTGACCATTGGCACTTTAATCTTGATGCCATGAAAATAGAGTGAAGAAGAAAAAATGAGTAACAGTAGTGAGAAAAGAGAAATTAAAGAGAGATGAAATGGGATTGAAAAGTAATCACAAAGAAGAAGAATTATGGAAAACACAATACTGACGAGAGCAACAGAGAGAGAGAGCGAGAGAGAGTAGGGCAGGAGAAACATAAAATACAGAGAAAGATAGACTAGAGTAGCGCGTGACAGACAGGGTTGAGAGGTGGAAATTAGATGAAAGAAAAGGAATCAGGAGAGGCCAGGTTTAGCAAGTTGGAACACGCTGTTAATTTCAGTGTTGGACTCCGGGGACTTTTTGCATTCTGCATTTTGACCCCTACAAAATTAATTAATCTCTGCTGAAGCTGATATCAAACATCCTGGTAACACGTCCCTGAACTGTACATATAGTGGTTTACGCAAGGGAAGTCTGCATAGTGCATTGTATTGCACACTTCCTGTGGCACAGTAGATTATTTTCCGCCCCTGCCCCTTAGATCTGCCCCTCAGCCTGAGTCTGCCACTGGTTGATTTGCTGGGACTGCCTCTGTCCATCTTCCCCAACAGGCTTTCCCCACCTGTTACACCACTGTCACATAAATCATGTGATGTAAGGTGTATGTGTGTGTATGTGTGAGATTAGGTGCTGAAACAAATCAAACTGAGAAACAGACAACTCTCAAGGTTCCCAAGGTCCTAACAGTTATTATAGAACGTGCTTGTGTATGTGACAATACCCAGAGGAATGCAACCCCTTACACCAGGTAACACTATAAATACGCTTTAAAACAAATAATGAACTGTCAGAAATAGACCATTAAAAACAGTAAAGCTCAAAATGTCTGACTTGATAGAGGTTTACCAAAAATATGTTGTTTTTACAGGGTGAAAGAGAGAAAACGCAAGAAAAAACGAATGACATGGCAGGCCGTTGAATTCTGAGACCAATGAGACTTCAAGTTAGAGAAATAGTCCATTGGCAACACTTCATCAGCAGCCAAGGACTGCAGTGGAGTATCGAGCTCAAAGAAACTATTTGACAACCTCAGTCTGTGCTGGCTTTGGCACAGTCCAGCCCTCATATCGACAGTCTTCCCTCTGAGTGAACTACTTAAAAACAGTTTTTTTTTTTTACTATGATGATCAATATGTTTGACTAGGCTGAGGAAATGCCTGACTTTATTAATAAGCTTAATTGAAATGAGGAAGCACAGTCTGTTTTAATTGCTCGGTCAAGAATTGGCTGCGACAACGCAGGAAAATAAGCTACGTACAGTTTTTTTTGATTGCTTAAGCACGATTTTCAAAACAGGGCCCGTGTTGTCAAAACACTACACACAATTAGCACAACCACACACACAACTAGCAAAACACTACAGATCCTTTGCAAAACTAAACACTCTTGTAAAAACGATACACTTCTTTTGAAAAACCACACTTTATTAACATATGAAGACACACCGTTTCACATTACTATACTATGTTTGCACGAGTTACACTCGGCTGGGATAAACCTAAAAACACTTTTAGCATTTCTACTTCCCTATGATTAGAGTAGGCTACTATGAACAAAATACACATATGATCTAAATTCACCAAACAAGACCAATGTTGCAGATTGAAGACACTCTTTCTCAACATGTCCAAAATGTTGACATGGAGATTCATAATACTGTAACAAAACGTCACTTTACGCCTCATCTACGTAAATGAACTCATGCTGGATCTCCTCTCCATCCATTCGTAAAACCATTATGCCATAGTAGCTTCACCCTTTCAGAATTGCGCTCGAAAGGCACTTGATAAATGTACTTCATTTGAACATGTTTTTTTTTGCAGACGCTAAAAGCATTTATCCAAAGCGACTTACAGTAAGTACAGGAACGTTCTCCTTGAGGCAAACAGGGCCCAAGGACACAATGTAATATCGCCACAGCCGGGGCTTGATATTACAACCTTCCAATTATGAGTCCAACGCATTAACCCGTTGAGCCATCTGACACCCTGGTTGATAATGTGGTCCAACAGTATTGCAGGAATCTCACTTGTCAGATTCGGTCCTCTGAGCACCTTCTTGTCTTCCTCTACCTCTACCTCCAGCACGGCCCCCATCTCTTCCTCTGTTGATTCCTTCTCATCCTCCTTGTTCTCCTCCTCGTTTTACTCTTTCTCTGACTCTTTCCATTGTGCTTGAAGACCGATGAACTCACCTGCTGCTTTTTATGGTGTTTATACACCTGATTGGTGTGTTTACAATTAAGCAAACAAGTGTTTGCACACCTGATGACTGTGTTGAACCAATTGGTTGGACGGTGTGGTAATTTGACAGTCAGTGCTTTGGTATTGCAATGAAGTAACTTAATGATAGATTTGTGTGTGTATGTATGTTAAGTGTGTTTAGTGTTTTGCAAATCACTGTGTGTAGAGTTTTGCAACAAGCGTGAAGTTGACAATGTGCTTATAGTTGTGCAAATATGGGCTGATGTTTTGCTTCTTGGGTGTAAGGTTTTACTAATAGTGTACTACTTTTAATTTTAGTGTTTAAGCAATCCCAAAAAAACGTAAAATCAAATACCGTGATTTTTGGACTATAGGGCGCACTTAAAAGCCGTTATTTTTGGATTTGTTTATGGATTAATTATTTTGTTTAATGACCTCTAAGCGATTTTTGTGTGGTACAAGGCGCTCACGGCACTAAATCCAAATGTTTTAGTACGACTTTGGTAAACTACAAAGCCGCACCGCTTGCAGCATTACGGCTACCGTAGCCAGGAGCGTTGCGGAGTAATACATACTGTGCTTCACCATAATATTATTCGACTGATTTATCTGACAGTTTTTTTCCCGCTTAATGCGCCTTATAGTCCGGTGCGCTTTATATATGAAAAAATATAGAAAATAGACCATTCATTGACAGTGTGCCTTATAATCCAGTGCGCCCTATAGTGCAAAAAATACGGTAGTTAAATTTCACAAGATAGCACAGGAGGCAGGCACCAAGAGGGCAAGAGGCTGAAAATATTAACTTTCAATAACGGATATTTTGTTTTTGAGTGTGCAAAATCATTAAGCACAAACGATTTGAATAACATATCAGAAATTGAATTATGCTAATGTTAAGTTGAAGACAGTGCTCTCCACCCTGTCCTACTGATTACTTTAATATTTTCTCCGTATTTTTCACATTTTCTCTCTGGTACCAAGTAAAGTGGAAAAAACATTGTTCTGCGATATGAGCTGGAGTGTGTGGTGAAAGGAAAATAATTACACACAAATGCAAATATGATTAGCTTTTTTCCATATCAAACCACGAGCCTGTGTTTACACACAATAATTTTGACGTGCCGTTAATTACAACCGGAACGCAATGTGGACCATTTACAAGCCTTCAAAGGGAAAATAAAAAGAGTGGGAAAAAACATGCACATCTTAAGGGGAACGAACTTGCTTCTGGCCGACAGTTGGTCCACCTGAGGAAGTCGCAGAGTTGTCTAAAGCGAAGTGGAGGTGAGGATAGACCTGATTAATTTGCATATAAGGTGTCCCAGTGCTAGGTAACCACTGTGCTTTGTCCTATTTAAATTACACAATAACATTATACTGCTGTATTATTACTAATACAATTGCTTTTCAAACGTTTCTTCTTTCATACATTTTCGAAATTATAAATGACAATATTTTGTTTCCAGAATGTCATACAACACCAAATGATAATGTACTGTCTATTGAAGAAGTAAGGAAAAATTGGTTAATTGATTGAATGAATAACCAAAACCACTCCCATCACACTGAAAAACGTCTCTGTCAACAGCTTCCTGTCATGCAAAAAAACTATCCAATCTTAAACCTTGTGCGAACCGTGAAGTGTGCAAGGAGCTTAATCTGGAGCAAATTGCAGTTTTTGATGGATGTTATCCTCTTCTTATTACCGTGTTCTGCACTCTATAATCCTTCTGCTACAGAAAACTAACTATGACACGCCGGTCATGGACCATCAGCATTCCTCCTTGTGTTCCTCTCCCTGGTGTTCCAGCATCACTCCCTCTCTCTGCTTGCCCGGCCCTGGGCTGCATTTGCAGTTGCCAAGGTGTTTTGACATCATTTCCTAAATGAAAATAAATGAGTCTGGGAAGTCAATATGGGCTGTGAGCTGGGGAGAAGCGTTGTTGGGGGGGAAATGAGTCCCGCAAAATGCCACCCACCATCTACAGGGACTCTCAAGGACCCACACTCATACACACAATTCTAGTCTAAAAGCCAAGGCCAAGGATAAGTGCACTGCAGTATGATTCCACACACACACAGGTTTCTAACAAATAAGTCACATGGGTGTTTTACTTGAGACTAACTTTATCCAACTATAAAGACTTTGTCACAATAGACTGATAGAACTATCTATCACTGTTTGGGGGAACCGATGGTGAGACAACCTACTGTATGTCATAAAAGGTTGATGAAGGCTCAAAATTTCCTCTTTGACCTAGTCTTCTGGGACTTTCTAGAAAGACCTTTTTGAGCCTCCATTGATTTCGGTGTCTCAGCTCGTCATGCTCTGCTCCAGCCAGGGCCTTTATATCTTTTAGCTCTGTTCATGACAATCCCTTCTCATCCCTTGCAGTAGATGGATCCTAGCAGGGTTACTGGCCTGGCCCAGCACATCACTATGGTGCTTGCAGTTAAAGCTAATGAGGCTATCACCTTCAGGATTGGCCTCCAGCCAATATCACCTTCAGCCTGTATCACCTCCAAGACGTGTCACCTCCCGCCTGTCTCACCACCAGGATGGATCATCTCCAGTCTGCATCACCTTCAGGATTGAAGGTTTAGCCCTGTATGGAAAGTAGGGTGTAGTATAGTCATAAAGGGTACAATAGAGTAGGGTAGGGTACAGTGGAACCAGGTACCTTCTGATTACTAGCCTCCCTAACCACTCAGCCACATTACTCCCGCAGTACAGTACAGTACAGAACAGCTGAGTAGAGTAGAAGAGTACAGTAGAAAAGGACAGAACAGTACTGTATGGTAAGGTAGGGTGCAATAGAGAGGAGTACAGTAACGTAGATTAGTGTAGTGTAGAGCTGATTATCACTTCATTGATCCCTGGTGAAGATTTGCGTTTTTACAACAAAATATATAAATCCACTATAATTGTTAACTTTCTACATGGCGCATCCAGAAATGGTCACAGAAAGACGATTCACAATAGTGTTATGAAATAGACAGATAATAGTAATGATCTAATATTAATTATTGGTTCATTGTTTCATTTATTCTCATGTATGCATGTAGGCACGCAAACACTTTTTTGGGCGGGAAACGAGATGACCAAAAAGCGGGATTCTAGAACTTTGATGTCCCTTTTTACTTTTTTCCATCCACCTTTACATCTTCATCTTCTTCGTGCTTGCATGTGTGGGCTGGATGCTACAAAGCACTCTCTCTCCGCCAACCTGTCCCTCTATGGTAATTAGCTGGTTTCCCTTCCAAATTTGTAATGCTGGTTTATTTCATGTACTCCCACTATGCCCTGCAATGAAGGATACTGGAACATTAAAAGTTTTTTTTATAGCAAATTATGGTTGCTTTTTTTTTGCTTTTTTTCCAGACGGACAGATTTTTTGGGGGAAAATGGGTGAGGGGTAAACAAGAGGTGATAAAAGTGTAAGTCATGTGGAGCAGAGCCCTGTACTTGGCTCCAGGTACAGTGTGTGTGTGTGGGTGATAAACAATGTGTGTGTGATAGTGTGCGTGTGTGATAGTGTATACTTTATAGTGTGTGTCTGTGTGATGGACAATATGTGAGTGTGTGTGTATATGTGTTTGTGTGATAGAGTGGGTGGCTGTGTGTGATTAAACATAAATTGACCAATGAATGGAGGAGTGACAGGAGAGGCGTGGGGCCTCTCCAGCATTCACACTCTCATCATGTTGTCTGGTTTATTCATGACAGCCATCAGGCCTCATCACAAAGACTCAGCGGTCCGTGTTGGACTTCCGACTCACATCTGTTCAGGTGCATGGCGTGGGCCAGGCTTGTGTGTGTGTCCGTATGTGTGTATGTGCTTGTGGGCATCTGTGTTTTTATATTAATGTGTGTGTGTGTGTGTGTTGAAGAGTAGTGTGTGTATGTCTGTGTTTATATTTGCCAGTGTGTGTAAGCATGTGTGAATGTATGTGCGTGTTGCTGAGTGGGAGTACAGTTCTTGGGATTAAATGGTCAAATAAGAATTATCAGACGGAATGTCAGTCCAATCTCTCCCAGAATGCAGTGTGGCCCTGGTCACATCATAGATGCTGTAGGGGCGGGGGGAAGGGTGGGCTGTATCACATCAGATGAGGAGGAAGGAGAGATGAGTGGAAAGACTGGAGGCAAAAAGGTAGATGTGAAGGGATGGAGGTGGTGGAGAAAATAAAGAGCCCAAGTGAGAGAACAGCCTTCGCTTTTCAAAAGAACTAAGTGGAGGCCCTGTCTGCCAGCTCATACTGTGAAATCCTAGGATGTAGCTGAAACTGAGAAGGAGGGAGAAGAGAGAGAAGAGAAGAAAAGATGTCCAGGAGAGGGAGCGAGAGACAGAGCGAGAAACAGGGAGGTGAGACGGAGGAAAGAGTGAAAGAACATGTGAAAAGAAAAACCGTTGTGTGTGCTTAGGTTAATTGTGTGCACAACAGTCTGGCAACAGTTACAAGGGTGTGAAAACAACAGTGTGAAAGAAAACTAAACTTAAAAGTCAATTTCCTCCCCAGAGCTTGTTTTTGAAGGCCAAGGGTGAAGTTCTGTACACAAGCTCCTTGCGATTGGAGAATCACATTTTAGAATGATCTCAGGGTCCAGCTGTCATGCCAAGAGCTTTCCGTTTCTCTGACCTTCGCTTCATTCCCCCGCTGCCTTCCCCAATGCTGCACTCCTGTAGGGGATATTACCTCATGACTCTGATCGTTGAATCATTCTGACCCCTGAGAGTCCCCTGCCAGTTATCTGTGCTGGTTTAATCAGGTCTGGACACCGCAGTGAAAATCCATGTCAAGGGGAAGAGGGTGTTCCTTTTGAACTTCAAAATGTTTAAGGAGACAAAGCCTACGGGCTATCGTTCAACTTTAACATTAAATACATTTAGTTTATTTTATATTTTTATACTGAACAAGGCCCTGCTAAGACATGTTTCTAGTGTTTAACCAGTCAACAAGATGAGTCCATTAAAGAGCCAGGGCCCGGTGGCGTCCACGGCACTCATCTCCGCGGTGATCTTCGGATCAGCGGCGTGCAGCCGATGGGGTCGGATACAATCTCAGCCTGGAGATAGAAAAACCATCTTCTGGTTAAGTGATTTGTTGAAAAGTGTCACATTTTCACCCTGTGGTAATAATGGCTTGTTGGTGTCACTCAGCGGCAAGGAGCCAATATTTCCTGGAGAGGCGGAGGAAATGGGTTGAGGTGTGCATGTTGGTGGGGGGAAGGTGGGGTTGAGGTGGCAGGGTGTATGATTTGATGTTCGATCACTGGAAAACAGGAGGATAAACAGATTAAATGCCACCTCATCCTCTTCAACCAAAGTACCGTGTGAATTGCGGGAAAGTGTGCGAGCATGGATTTGGGTTTGTTTGTGTGTGCGTTTGTGAGTGTGCGTGCGTATTCAGGGAGGAAGACATCTTTACCTCTCAATCTGATGGTGATTGGCAGGGAATATAATCTAGCCTCAGGCGACAGAGATAGCCTCATCTGGGATCCATTCTCTTTGAATGACAGGAACTGAGGGGGGGGAGAGCGGGAGAGAAATAGAGATGGGGGAAAATATATACAATATACAGCATACGTATATGTATAGAAAGGATGAAAAGTAGATGAGAGACAGAGAGATAGAAAGAGAGGGGGCAGGGGAGTGCAATATGGGGAGGATGAGAGGAAGACTGAGCCTTTAAGGATATGCAGAGTCAAAGAAATGACCCAGTCCGACATCTGGGATTTGTAGTAGTTTATTTTTAGATCTACATAGTTCAATCTGATTTGTTTCTTCTGTAACCTGTTACCCACAAATATCCTTCAAGATTACGTGCCATTTCACCATGAACACAAATTCACCTCTTGGAAGAAAACACTAAATGGTCTCTAGTTAAATCAGTCAGTCATGGTCTTATTCTGGTGTGGCTGTAGAATAGTACAGTACCCATCAGCCTTGATTTGATTGAAGCTGAACACTGATCCATATTCTATGAGAGTGCTTGGTCCTTCCATTCATTATTTACTTTGTTTTTCATTCCTGTCAGCATCTTTTCATTTGCTCAAAGACTTGAACCCACCCCCAAAAAATAAGAAAAATAATCATAGGCGACACATGCCACCATGTAAACATTTGTTCCATTACAATATGTAAATCAGTGTTGTTGACGTCATTGTGGGCATATGCATGTGTATTTGCTGGTTATTGGTAATGACTTCTCCAGGCAAGACTCTTCACAGTTCCCCAACATGGCTACTGCCGCGTTAGATATCTCATTAGGTGGGGGACAGGGCCGCCCTCTGCCAGGCCTTGTGAAGAGGGGCGCTGCGTGCCTCTGAGGGCCTCTTAGGGGGTCCTTCGCTCACAGTCACTTACACAAGCATGCAAAAACACACAAACACACACACACACATCCCATGAAGGGTGGGGATAGGGTGGAGACATAGTTGGTTTGGGGTGTCTAAAGGCATCCCTTAGAAAAGGTTTACCTACAATACTGCTAGACCTTTAATTTGATCAAACATGGTTTCAAGAGGGAGAGAAACTGTACTCCATATAGACCTGAGAGATTGAGATTGAGGAAGGGAGGGCGGGAGAGAGCGACAGATAGACTGACAAACAAATGGACAGACAAGGCCCATCTTCGTCGTTTCAACATGGAGGCCAGTCCGGGCTCTGTCTGCTCTCGCCAGCTCCCACTGGACTCCTCAGAGCACCGCTCCCCAGGGTTTCCTAAATAGAGACAAAGAGAGCTGTATCAACAGAGAAATAGATATGTGAAGAAAGAGAGCAGAGCATCTTAATGTATAGATATATCGCACAAAGATGCACGGAGAGACACACAAAAGAAGAGAGAGGGACTAAATAAGCCCATTCTAAAATGACCTACTCTGTCTATTGAATTCTCTCTCTCTCACTTTCTCTCTCTTTCCCTGACAAAAACATGGTTGCACGGCAATCAATAAGAGTTTGAAAAGATCACGTCAAACACCTTACAGCAGCACTATCATTCCTACACACGGCTGTGGTAGTCAAGCACAGTGCTGTTGATGATTATTGCCCTTCACAAAAAGTATGTGAAGAAAATATATGTTTGCGAGCGAGAGAAAAACAGAGATCAAGACAGCGAGAGAGCTTTGTGTGTGTGTGTGTCTGTATGCGCGCAAAGATGTCCCTCACTCATCATTCTCGAGCATGCTTCTCTACCACACAGGTAACCCCATAGTTACAAGTGATTAGGATAATGATCTCTCTCAAGGTTCTATGGAACTGAGCTTGAATTTACATGAAAAGCCATGGAAACCAAGGTTTTCTCCACATTTAATAGACATGGTCAGGTTTTGGTTACAAGCAGGCTTGTTTTGTGAGTCCAAGCTTATACTAAACTGTTGTATTGTACAATAGTAGCTTGTCCATTTGTGTGTGTGTGTTTGTGATATTGACATTTAGTCATTTAGCAGATTATCTTATCCAGAGCGACTTACAGCAAGTACAGGGACATCCCCCCTGAGGCAAGTAAGGTGAAGTGCCTTGCCCAAGGACACAACATCATGTAGGCACATGCTGGGAATCGAACTTGCAACGATCCCAACGCCTTAACCCCTGAGCCCCCTGAGTATTTATAGAGCTGAAGTGGTCCATAATGTTCATATATGAGGCTCTTAAGCACAAATTGAATGACAGACCAGTGGATGAAAGGGAGAATGCTGTTTGTCCATTAAACGAGGAGCGATCATCTTCCCTGGTACCGTTTTACCCATCTATTATTTTTTTCAGTGTCTTGTTCTCTCTCTCTGTCGCTAGCTTTCCTCCTCCATTTTCAGCTCAAGGCTTTCAGCTTTCAGACTACAATGAAGAAAATGTGCTTATCTTTCAGGTTTTTTCAGGAAATAAATTGAATTACTTAATTTGCTTACTACTTTTCATGCAAAGTAGGCAAATGTAAATCTGAATGTGTACATTTTATTACCTTATAATTATGATATAATCTTTTGACTGAACGATTGATTGTTCTATGTAGATTGATGTACAACAACACAAGAAGGAACAGAGGCTAAAATGACCTACTGCTCCGCTCAGGATCACACATAATACAATAGAAATCACCTCAGCAGTCAGGGAGAGAGATAGAGGGTTTGTGTGTGTGTGTGTGTGTGTGCATAATGAGGCTATCTGTATGTATCAAATTTTACATTATGAACACTGTCTTGATTCAAATCAGGTCTAATTATGCAGAAAAATAGATGTTGGAGCTAGACGGTATTCACCAAGATTAATAACACACACCCACACCCACAACCATACACATCTCTATAAATATGTATTCACACAGACACCCGCATACTATAATTAATCATGAGCCATTGAGAGAGGTCTAGAGATCAATATGGACATATATGTTGATCCTTCTAAGAAACGTACTTCAGCATATACACACACACACATTTGCATTCTGTGTGTGTGTGTGTGTTGATGAAGAAAGTGTTTTGTCCGTCTCTTTATAAACGGAGTGACAGTTCAGTTGAGTTCTGGATTAAATAAGTATTTAACAACCTGCAGATTGGGAGACAAATGACCAGACCTCTGACGACAAAATGAAGACAGTACAAGGCTTAGGTCTTTATCATGCCTCTCTCTCGGACAAAGGCGAGAGCACATTCTTTTATAGGGCACAAGAATGTAAACATAAATAGTGACAGTCAGGCAGTAATGACGTTACAACAGTCTTCATAGAAGGTGTGTTCAGTAGTGATTAATATAAGTACACAGGAAATCAAATTTCTTCCACAGTTCCCCCCTTTTGACGTTTAATGTCAATAAAACAAGCATTTATCACTCATTATCTGGGGCCTGCTCTAGTACCTTATATTTCACAAGTAACATTTAACGTAACATTTAACAATCCAACAATACACAATCTGTTACTACTCAGCACAGTATACCTGATTGTAGGATCATGAGTTAAATTACTATAGATATGACCCAATTTTTATAAAAGTATCAGTGAAGGCTTTTCATTCATTTGTACGGAAGAGGATTAGGGCCACTGTGAGAAAAGAATATGAGTTCTGACTTTTTTTCTCAGAATTCTGACTTTTTTCTCAGAATTCTGAGAAATTCTGAGAAATGTGTTGGTTTGATGCTTGGTGTTTGTAAAAACGAAGAAATGGCTATAGATATGAAGGATGTTAAATGCAGAAGCTCGTTAGCATGTTTGCTATCTAGGAGTCCATCCCGATTTTTGTCATTTTGTGAGTGGGAGGAACACTGCTCGCTGTCAGCTTTTGTGGCAGCAACTACCGAGTAAGATGTGTGGAGCCACAGTTAGACCTGTCTACATCGGGCAGTGATTCTTTTCACCCCAGTCGATGCCATCCGTGGCGTCCCCGCTCACAGAACTATGTTGCCCGCAAGTAATTTAGCCATAGACAGTTTTTCCTCAATATTGGTAGGCTAATTGCAGCTCATATTACAATTCTAATAGCAGGCAGAAAGACTGGGAACCTATTATAGACACAAGTTAACACAATAAACACTATTAGGACTTAGATCAAGCAACAAAAGGGAATGATCAGAAGACATTACATGACTTCATGTTCATGTAAATTCCTGTGCAGGCATTGCAATCCCTAGGATCAATTGGCCTGTCAGTTTGTTGTTTTAACAATAAACAGCACAGTGCTTAGCAGGGTTAGGTTTAAAATAATTGAGCCATTTAATTTATTTAATTAACCCTAAATATGTTTAGTAGCATTAGTTTCACTTAAGTCAACACAAAGGCTTTTCCTACTTTTGTGGAAAGGGTACAGAATGCAGTAAACTAGATGATGGCGGCAACATCTCTAGAATCTCACAGTGAAAGTAATATGCATGTAGTATGTACAAGTATCTCTTACAACCTCAGAACAGTCACTTCAATATGAATGCATGTGCACAATGAAAAATAACCTTTGTCTCATATTTTATGTCCTCCTCTGTGCAGATCGATAGTTCTTCCAAACTTAGTTTTGACACTGGATGTTGTGAGACCATGAGAGGCTGGTCATCAGCAGGGCAGTATCAAACAGTGCAAGGACACAATTTTTCACTACACAATTCAATATTTATTAAGGGTACAGGGGAGAATCAACAAAACAAGGGGTTGAACTGAAATCTTGGCCCTCGGCTCTGGGAAGGAAACTAAAAAGTATTTGGTTCTAATCAATGTTCCAAACAAAAGTCTTCCTTTCCTCAGGGTAACTAGTGGTGTCACTCACACCTCTTCCCAGCATGGTCAGCTGATAAGTGTTTCTCCTCCAAGTTTCTCCCGATAAGTGCTCCTCCAGGTACGGGTAAGTATTCCTCCCGGTAGAGGCAAGTATTCCTCCAGGTGCGTAATCTTCTCCAGGTACGAAAAAGCTCCCCAAACTCTACCAACACCTCCAGCAGCCAGGGTGCCCTGCTGACCAGGGACAACCCCCAAACTGCACACACACACACAGGCAGACTGAGCCTCTTTTCAATGCCTCCAGTTACTCAGGCAGTCATCAGCCTTCATTTCCTACACCTGTGTTGAAGAGGCTGTGGAGAGGTGTGCCTTTGTCCAACTCTACCACCAGATGGAGTCATGACGAGGTGAGCCCTAGGGTGCTGAAAGCATGCGCCCCCCAGCTGTGTGGAGTGCTGCAGTACATCTTCAACCTGAGCCTGAGTCTCCAAAGGGTCCCTGTCCTGTGGAAGACATCTTGCCTCGTCCCTGTTCTGAAGACGCCGCACCCCAGCGGATCCAAGGACTACAGACCGGTGGCACTGACCTCCCACATTATGAAGACCCTGGAGAGACTGGTGCTGGAACAGCTGCGGCCAATGGGCGGACCCTTCCTGGACCCCCTTCAGTTCGCCTACCAGCCCCGGCTGGGAGTAGAGGACGCCATCCTCTTTCTGCTCAACCACTGCTATACTCATCTGGATAAGCCGGCAAGAACTGTGAGGATCCTGTTCCTAGACTTCTCCAGTGCCTTCAACACCATCCGGCCAACTCTGCTGGGTGAGAAGCTGGCAGCGATGCAGGTGGATAAGTCCCTGGTGTCCTGGATTGTAGACTACCTGACTGGCAGACCACAACATGTGCGCTTACAGCACTGGGTGTCGGACAGTGTGGTCAGCAACACTGAGGCCCCCCAGGGAACCGTCCTCTCCCCCTTCCTCTTCACCATCTATACCACGGATTTCAGCTACCACACAGAGTCCTGCCACCTTCAGAAGTTCTCTGATGACTCTGCTGTGGTGGGCTGTATCAGCGATGGGGAGGAGGCCGAGTACAGGACTTTTGTGGGGAACTTTGTCGCATGGTGTGAGCGGAATCATATGCAGCTTAATGCGGCTAAGTGCAAGGAGCTGGTCATCGACCTGAGAAGGACCAGGACAACAGTGACCCCTGTTTCCATTCAGGCGGTCAGTGTGGACACCGTTGAGGATTACAAGTACCTGGGTGTTCACTTGGACAACAAACTGGACTGGGGAAAGGACACTCAAGCCATCTACAAGAAGGGGCAAAGCCGCCTCTACTTTCTGAGGAAGCTGAGGTCCTTCGACGTCTGCCGGACAATGCTGAGGATGTTTTACGAGTCTGTGGTGGCTAGTGCTATCCTCTATGCTGCTGGTTGAGGGCAGCGGATGCCAACAGGCTCAACAAACTGATCCGGAAGGCCGGTGACATTGTGGGGGTGGAGCTGGACTCTCTGGCGGTGGTGTCAGAGAGGAGGATGCTGACCAAACTCCACGCCATCCTGGACAGTACCTCCGACCCACTCCACAATGTGCTACCACAAAGGAGTACTTTCAGCGGGAGACTCATCCTCCCGAATTGCACCACGGAGCGCCACAGGAAGTCATTCCTGCCTGTGGCCATCAAACTTTACAATTCTTCACACCATTAGTATGTAAGCCAACTGTATATTCTGTGAAATAGCATAACATCCAGTGATATAACAATGGACATTAGGCAATAGTCTGACACAACATTCTGTAACATAACAATACATATTTGGCAATATTCTGGTACAACTGTAATATAACTATGTATATTCTGCTAATAACCTGTAAATCCTGTATATCCTGTATATGTTGCAAAAAACTGTAAATCCTGTACATCCTGACATAACACTGTATATTCAGCAAGACCAATTACTTGCATAATTGTAATTTCATTGTATAGACTATAACGTTATAGTCTGTAACCTGCACTTTATCCTGTACATCCTGTATATCCTGTATATGCTGCAAAAAATTGTAAATCCTGTACATCCTGACATAACCCTGTATATTCAGCAAGACCAATTACTTGCATAATTGTAATTTAATTGTATAGACTATAACGTTATAGTCTGTAACCTGCACTTTATCCTGTACATCCTGTATATCCTGTATATGCTGCAAAAAATTGTAAATCCTGTACATCCTGACATAACCCTGTATATTCAGCAAGACCAATTACTTTCATAATTGTAATAGAATTGTATAGACTATAACGGTACAGTCTGTAACCTGCACTTTATCCTGTACATCCTGTATATTCTGCGGTATATTCTGCACAAAAACTGTAAATCATGTACATCCTGATATAATACTGTATATTCTACAAGACCATTACTTGTATAATTGTAATTGTATAGCCTGTACATACTAATTTATCCAAGCCTATGCCCCCCCCCCCCCCCCCCCATCATCCCTGTGAGGATTCACAGCACCTACCGTTCTTACTTATTGTTATTGCCCCCACCCCCCTATCCCTGTGTACACTTTCTAATCTTTTACCTCACACCCTTACCCTTGTGTGCTTTGCGAGACAGTGTGCCGTTGATACAAAGGAGGTTCCTTCGGGATCAATAAAGTAATCTGAATCTGAATCTCCTTCGGATGTAGCGCCCCTCCAGGACACAGCCTCTCATGACATCACAATGTCTGTAAAAGCAATGCCATGTTAACATGTTCAAACAATTCCTTGCTTCTCTATCAGAATCACTTTTAGCTTGATCACACTGTCTCTTCACAAGATAGTTGGCACCACGTCGTCTCGTAGCTTCAGTTGCCCAGAGCAACAAAAAAACGGGCAGATGACATATTGTTTGCAAGTACGACTTGTTTCCTTTTCTGTCAAGACTGCATTTAATTATCCAGTATTTTTTACGTCAAACGTTCCCTCTAGTGGGAAACAATGCATCGGGTTGGACTATTCTCAAGTAACAATGTCTCTATTGCTCCCTCGATGGAAAACAATATTACCCATACTGAATTTAGATGTATCTGTGATAACTCAGAACAGCATGTGGCCAAATCTTAGAACTTTAGCCTTCTGTAGCAATGATCATACGGCACTTTACGCTAGTCACAAACCCACATAGCACTCTAGACCAAGCACATTGCAATATTGAAGAATCACACATCTACACAAGCATATGATGGTGAACAATAGAACTACAATATTGACTACAATGATGGACTATTATCGCTTTCCAGGCGCTTGATTATGGGACACGCATACAACGACTCACTCATTGGGAACGCGCATACAATAATTAACACAACTCTGTTTCCTCACGGTTAACAAAAAGGACCACAATTCGTACTTAAAAGAGACGAGTTCATCAATAAACTGCCAGTCTGTCTTTCCTTTAGTATTTGATTGTGTCCACAATGCCACATAACACACTTAATAACCTCCCAACTGTCCCTTGACAGAAGTATCACTCACTTGTTTAAAACCCACTTTACCCTTAAAAGTTGGTCTCCCGCATAAAGCCTTTGACCCTAGTGCATTATGACCGCCCACCTACTGTGCTTGGTCTAAAGGAGAAAAAACAACCCAACACCAAAACGTAATAAACTTACATTCATAGGTAAAATGAAGAAAATAAAATCTCACTAAAGATCTCTGCTCAACTAACGTTTTCAGATGTAACACATTATTATTTACACACACCTAATTGGTTCACCCTGGTCTGTATTAAGTAAAAACCATAAGCTGATCAAGAATATGGGCTATGTTCTCCATAATAAATTTGATTAGATATACTTTATTAATCCCACAATGGGGAAATTCACTTGCCACAGCAGCAGAACAAAATGCAAAACAAAAACTGATAATAAACAGAATAAACCAAAATACAATAAAAATATATACAGATAAATTACATGGCATGAGCAGAGACTACAACATGATCAGGTGGTGCAGGTGTTATAGAGTCTGACAGCAGCCGGGATAAAGGACCTGCAGAACCTCTCCGTCCTACATCGTGGGTGTAACATTCTGCTGCTGAAGGAGCTGCTCAGGGACCCCACAGTGTCGTGTAGGGGTTGAGAGCTGTTGTCCATGATGGATGTCAGCTTTACTAACATCCTCCTCTCACCCACTTCCTCTCTGGAGTCCAGAGGACAGTCCAGGACAGAGCTCGCTCTTCTAATAAGTCTGTTGAGCCTGCTCCTGTCTCTGTCCGTGCTGCCCCCTCTCCAGCAGACCACAGCATAAAAGATGGCCTAGGCCACCACAGAGTCAAAGAAGGTCCTGAGGAGAGCACTGCACATTCCGAAGGACCTCAGTCTCCTCAGCAGGTGGATACGAATCTGGCCCTTCTTGTAAAGTGCGTGGGTGTTATCAGTCCAGTCCAGTTTATTGTTGAAGTGAACACCCAGGAATTTGTAGCTCTCCGCCACCTCTACGTCTGATCCCTGGATGTTCACCGGTGAGAAGTGAGAGGTTTTCCTCCGGAAGTTGACGATCATCTCCTTCGTCTTGCTGGTGTTGAGCTGAAGCTGGTTTAGCTCACTCCAGCTGACAAAGTCCCTGATGACCGTCCTGTACTCCAGGTCGTTCCCCTCAGAAACACATCGAATGATGGCTGTGTCGTCAGAGAACTTCTGGATGTGGCAGTGGGTGGTGTTATGGGTGAAGTCCGAGGTATAGAGGGTGAAGAGGAAGGGGGAGAGCACCATACCCTGAGGGGCACCTGTGCTGCAGAGCACCACGTCACACTCACAGTGATGGAGCCTCACAAACTGCGGTCTGTTGGTGAGGTAGTCTGTAATCCATGCAGCCAGGTGTTGATCTACTCCCACACTTTCCATCTTCACTCTGAGCAGTGAAGGCTGGATTGTGTTAAAAGCACTCGAGAAGTCAAAGAACATGACCCTCACAGCGCTCCTGCTGTCTTGCAGGTGTAGCAGCAATCTGTTCTTTAGGTAGATTACTGCATCGTCCACTCCGATCCCAAGCTGGTAAGCAGTTTGCTGGGGGGTCCAGCTGTGTGCCCACCAGGGGTCGCAGGTGTCACAGCATGATCCTCTCCATGGTCTTCTAATATTACATCCCTGTCCAATACTTCAGTGTTCCACACTCCTGACCAAGACAAAGTAAAGATCGCAAGTCATCTAATGACCCTCAACTTTACTAAACCAATGTCTAATATTACTGTCCTCCTGTTGAGGCCTAGCAGACTCTAGCTCTGTTCAACTAAGGTTTTCAGCTGAAACAACACATTATCATTTAAACACACCTAATTGGTTCACCCCTGGTCTGTCTCTGTCGACGATCCTTTTCCTCAGATCAAAAATATGGGTTATGCTCTCCATAATATTACATCCCTGTCCAATACTTTCCGGCGACCAGGGTACTTGTACGCTGTCAGTGTCCTAGACCCCTGACCAAGACAAAGTAAAGAATGCAAGTCATCTAATGACCCCAACTTTACTAAACCAATGTTGAATATTAATGCCCTCCTGATGATGCTTAGCAGACTCTAGTTTGCTAAAATCAGACTACCAACTGAACGTCACACAAAAAAAGTTATTTAAAGGATTCACGTTACCAGTATCACAGAGGGACAGCAGACGCACCAAGAATAAAGCAGTTCGTGAATGGGGTTTTAGAAAAAAGAACCCCTTACCTTTTATTTTTGTGCACCACAAGTTCTGCCTTACACTGGTTCTGCCGTGGGTCCCTCCCGGATCCGGTGCCGCGATCCTGCCGCTGAAAACACCAGTTGATGAAGAAAGTGTTTTGTCCGTCTCTTCATAAACGGAGTGACAGTTCAGTGAGTTCTGGATTAAATAAGTACTCAACAACCTGCAGATTGGGAGAAAAATTACCAGACCCTTGTCGACAAAATGAAGACAGTACAAAGCTTAGGTCTCAATCATGACCTTCCGGGCGGTAAACGGGACTGCCCCGACCTATATCAACTCTCTCCTCCAGCCCTATACCCCCACCCGCCACCTACGGTCATCTGCTGACAACCGTCTAGTGGTACCCCCCCTCAAGAGCGCCAGAGCGCAACACAAACTCTTCCACTGCCTGGCTCCCCAATGGTGGAATCAACTCCCGACCTCCATCAGAAGCACGGACTGCCTTCTAACCTTCAAAAGAAGGCTTAAAACTCACCTATTTAGAGAATTTAATGGCACTTAACAATAGTATGTCATTTTACCTGATCTAATGTATTATGTGTTGTATCTCTTGCTTTATATTCATAATAGTTGTGTTATGCATTTATAGTTCTTCCTTTGGCACTTATTGGTTCTCATGATGTATGATTCACGATCTAAAAATCCGACTGTGTTCGGGGTCTATCACGTTGCTTTGCTCAATGACTGATGCTCTTTGTAAAAGCTCTCTCTTGTAAGTCGCTTTGGATAAAAGCGTCTGCTAAATGAATAAATGTAAATGTAAAATGTAAATCATGCCTCTCTCCCAGATGAAGGCGAGAGCACATTACTTTATAGGGCACAATAATGTAAACATAGATAGTGACAGGCAGTAATGACGTTACAACAGTCTTCATAGAAGGTGTGTTCAGTAGTGATTAATATAAGTATACAGGAAATCAAATTTCTTCCACAGTGTGTTGAACGGAAATAGATAGCAGAGTGAGGTGCTGCTGGGATCAGATAATATTTTTTTTTCCAGCAATGACCAACTGAGAGCAAGGGAGAGGAGGTGAACTCATAAGACTTTACTAACTTAAAATGCTTTTTTAGTAAGACTGCAAATACACAGAAAACCACCCGTCTGTATCATTTGGTAATTAGGGAGTCATGTGGTATAGTATGTTAGGGTGCCAGGTGAGTAATCAGAAGGTTAGGATGAATGAAAGAAATGAAAGATGCAATAATTGGCCAGAAGAAGGAAACAAGAAGAGAGGAGGAGGAGAGTCGCATCTGACCTGGACCAGAAGATAAAGACCAACCATTCTGACCTGGCACTTACTATTAACTGGTACTCCAGGCCCACCTTGGAACTTGTGTCCCTGGTCTCCTCCACAATTAAGGCATGGGGATATCACAGAGGACAAGCAGACGATGTCCCGCTAGCAAGAAGATGGGCCGGTTCAGCTTGTCCCTGCTGTGTTTAGAGGCACAACTAGAGGCTATGAAGGACGGCCGCAAGGGCCGACTCCCAGGATCTTGCTGAGGGCTGAGGAGCCCTGGTGGACGTAACAACTCCAGATCCGTCAGTCTGTCCAGTTTCCTGGTTCTCTGCGTGGCGTGACACACAGACCACAGTCCCATCAGATGGAAGTCTCCTAGAGGTGCATACACATGGCCGGCTGCCATCACTGCCAACACTACTAAGATGGAAATCTTTTGATAAAAGTGGGCTTTATTGAAAAGAAAAGGCTTTTCACTTCACTGTTACAGTAAAAATATATTTTATTTACTATAATATAGTGAGACATGTAAAATAACCTGTATGGGTGTTTGTATGGGTTACCCAAAAATATTCAGACCCCAACTTGTTATGGTCTCAACAGCCCACCCACAGGTGTTTCTTTAGGTATATCGTCTGGCCACCAGAATAATATTTGAGAATGCTACACATGCCATTTCAAACTCGGGTTGCAACAAAAAGTACAATCCATGTCTTTGTGTAAACAATGCGTAGCAAAGGGGGAGCCACTCACATTTCTGATGCTCAGAGTTGTCTGTGTATGCAAAACATCCCAACAAAAATGGTCTGATTACATTTCAAATCGTCCAAACTATCTAACCATGTAAATGATTTAATCTAAAACAATGTATTTCAACCATAATCAGTATCCGTATCCATAATCCACATCCACATTCCACATATTCCAAAGCAATAAATGTATTCCTCACGCTTCTAATGGTTTCATCTCCGGTCTCCTTCAGAAATTTGTCTACGACCTTCAAGAGCAAACACGTACCTCAAAAAATGTGAGTGGCCTGACACCCCCTCCCTGCTCTTTCTTTGTCTGTAACTCAGGCCACATGAAACCAATTGTAAAACTGAGTCACGAATATGGTAGCCAATCGAATTACGAAAAGAATGATATATAGCTTCCCTGGGAGAGTTAACCCTTTATAAGTCACATTTTAACGTGTAATGTGTAATCCAATTTTGTTTTCCAGATTGTACCTACAATTTTTAGGCCTTTTCAGGCCTGTTTTTTCCAAAGAAAATCTTGATGAACTTTCCACTTATTTGTTTTCAAGCTTCTATTACTCAAGACCAGTAGGAATTACAAGGGTCCTGACAACAGGAGGTAAAAACCTCAGACTGTCACCTTTCAAAATAGACCAACCTCATGCATGTACTCAAAATGGTTCAAGACCAGCCGTCCGTATACTTTGGGTGGGTTTTCTAGGCGAAAATTCCCCCAATTCGACATAGATTAGAACAATTTAAAATGTTTACTCTTCGTTGCATTGCAGCCATGAGCCAAAAGTTCATTTTATTTTTCATTAATGTACACTCACTATTCCATCTTGATAGAACCCCCCGAAATGAAAAAAAAACTACTGAAATATCACTTGGTCATGAGTCTTCTAGTGATTGATGCAACAAGTCTTTCACATCTGGATCTGGGATAATGGACAGTTGGTGGACAGCCATTTTCATGTCTCTCCAGAGATGCTCAATTGGGTTTAGGTCAAGGCTCTGGCTGGGCCAGTCAAGAATGGTCAGAGAGTTGTTTCTGAAGCCACTCCTTTTTTCTATTTTAGCAGTGTGCTTAGGGTCATTGTCTTGTTGGAAGGTGAACCTTCGGGCCCATCCGAGGTTCTGAGGTTCTTTCAGGATATCTCTGTACTTGGCCACATTCATCTTTCCTTTAATTGCAACCAGTCGTCCTGTCCCTGCAGCTGAAAAACACCCCCATAGCATGATACTGCCACCACATTTCACTGTTGGGATCATACTGGGCAGGTGATGAGCAGTGCCTGGTTCTCTCCACACATACCGCTTAGAATTAACGCCAAAAAGTTCAATTCTCATCTCATCAGACTAGAGAATCTAGTTATATTCTGGGAGTCCCCCATAGGTTTTTTGGCAAACTCTCTGCAGGCTTTCATGTCTTGCACTGAGGAGACACTTCCGTTGGGCCACTCTGGCATAAAGCCTCGACTGGTGGAGGGCCGCAGTTACAGTTGGGCTCAGAAATATTTGGACAGTGACAAGTTATTTTAGCTGTTAATGAAAAAATATTCAGGATACAATTATATAATCAAAATGGGCTTAAAGTGAAGACTCTCAGATGTAATTTGAGAGTATTGTTTTTGCCCCCACCCCTCTATCCCTGTGTGCACTATTCAAATAAAAATTATATTCTATTCCTTTCTAAAAATAAATTACTATTCTAATAAAACACCCTTACCCCTTTGTGCTTTTGCAAGACTGTGTGCCATTGCTGCGAAGAAGTTTCCCCCGGGATTAAGTATTCTGAATCTGAATCTGTATTCACATCCCAATTGGATTGGGATGTGAATACCAAATTGGATTTGGGTGGATTGTTCAGAGAGTTATATTCTTATCATTCCAGCCAAACCCTCAATCACCCGTGATCTCTCTATCACTCTGGGATCCGCAACAGTGACCCCTTCATCTTCTGCCAGGAACATGAGGGTCACCTTGGATGACGAGCTCTCCCTCACAGCACACATTGCCGCAGTGTCTCGGTCATGTTGATTCACTCTCTACAACATTCGAAAAATCAGAGGATACCTGTTTGAACAGTCCACCCAGCTGCTAGTCCAAGCTCTTGTCCTCTCAAAGCTGGACAAGCCGGCCTTCCAACAAGTGCAATCCGTCCCCTTCGAATGATCCAAAATGCAGCAACCCACTTGGTTTTCAATCTACCCAGACGCTGCCATGTCACCCCGCTCCTCATCGCCCTCCACTGGCTTCCCATCATGGCCCGTATCAGATTCAAGACCCTGGTTATGACCTTCCGAGCAGTGAACAGGACTGGCCCTAATTATATTAACTCTCTCCTCCAGCCTTATACCCCTGCCCGTCACCTGCGGTCCTCTTCTGACAATCGTCTAGTGGTCCCACCCCTCAAGAGTGCAAGAGCCAAACACAAACTCTTTCCCCATCTTTCTCCCCAATGGTGGAATCAACTCCCCACCTCTATTAGAAACACAGACTGTCTCCTCACCCTCAAGAAACAGCTCAAGACTCACTTGTTCCGAGAATTTCATGATACTTCAGCTGTTGTTGTTCAGAATCAGAATTACTTTGTTAATCCCCAAGCGGAAACTCGTTAGTGTTGTTGCTTTATTGTTTGGGTCCTACAGGTAGACTACTGTCAGTCAGAGACTCACCTTAAATTTGTAAACAGTTCGGCTGTATGCTCTTATAGCTCTTCCCTTGGCACTTATTGGTTCTCGCGATGTATGTTTCATAATCTATAAATCTGCTATGTTTGGGGTCTATCATGTTGCTATGCTCAGTGACCAATGTTCTTTTAAAAAGCTCTCTCTTTTTCTGTGAAACAGAAACATTTAAAGGGGTCTGAATACTTTCCGTACCCACTGTACTTTGTTGTAAAAGTAAACAGAGTAGGTGGTAAACTTGTGAACGGGGACTTATATGCACACATACTGTCATGGCCTCTGCCTGTTCCTAGACACGGACACTGATTGGTTTCCAATATACTCCCTTGTGCAACTCTGCTCTGCTAATTAACTCCACCTGTTCCTCATTAGTCCAACAGCATTCTCCCCCTGAAATTTACCCTATGTGCACACGTAGCCTTGTATTTTGAGAAACTAATATTTCCCTCCCTCCGTTTTCCTAAATGTTTTCATTTACATCAACCCACATAAATACGCCATTTAGCACCATCATAACTACGCCAAGCCTGGGCAGTCTGCTCTAGGCACTCTGCAAGCCGGGCCATTTCGGGGCATCAGCTGCCGAAAACTCAGTTTTCTCAGTTTACATGCAAACGCAAATCCGTAGTTTTCCAGAATCTCCGCTTTAGCCGGAGTTTTTAGAAAGATTCGTTTTCAGAGGCGAATTCACCGTTTGCGTGTGAATAGGTCCCAACGATAGGTCCCAACGAAGGAAAATTTCACATTGAAAAAAAAACACCCGGCTACGTGTGCACATAGGGTTAACCTTCCTGTTTTCAGCAGTACTCTGTCAGACCGTCTGCTTGTATCCTGCAATCCCTGTACATGAACCTGCCTGCCAGTATGCCACTCTGACTCCGGTTAAGAACTCAGACCTGCCTGATTTCGACTTACTCTTCTGCCCCGGTAAATCGACCTGCCTTCTGTCCCTGACTACGTCTTTGTCTTGTCCTGAACTGTACCGCTGCCCTGTTTCCACCTGCCCTGCTGTTGTGTGTGTGTGTGTTCCTCCAGGACTTCCAGACTGGTGGCGAGTGAGCCCGGACCCTTACCCTCCCCAACACCTAATTGTTCCACTCTGCCACCGGAGGACACACACACACGCACCTTTACTCCTATTCCCACCAACCCTTTAATAAACTGGTGTTACGTGATGCATTTGTGGTCCTTCTCTGTCTGGTCCGTGACACATACATAATTATGTCAAGCATCTAATATTGATGGTTAAAGAGGAAAGACCAAAGGGGGTGAACAAATGGGAGAAAGCCAAAGAAAAAAAAAGAGAGAAAGGAGAGAAGGAGGAGGGTGGGGAGGGAGGAGTGAATAAAGGTCAGGGGTGAGATTCACCACCGTCTTACATCCGTTTTCATCAAGCCCAGGGTGGTGAGGTGAGCTGGAAGTTGACACGCCGACAGCTCTGACTTTTATTTTAATTCCCACTCCACTTCCGCAGTTCATTTGACATTTTCTCAATATATCTCAGTTCCTCTTTCATTTCTCTATGTAGGCCTACTCTGCGAAATCTTTTCTTCATCCTTTCACCCCAATTCAATTAATTTCAATAACACCAGCTAACTAGCTAGCACGACAGCAGTGAGCACAGTAACTGGAGTGCACCAGCCATAATTCAAACAAATCAGTGTAGCATTACACATCTGATTTTATTACGATAACGTATCAGTACCTCGGTTTCAAACGCCTATGTTCTTCCCTCTCTCTTATTTTCTTTTCTCATTCTGTTTCTTTTTCTTTTATCTTTGTTTTCTTTTTCCTTTCTCTATCTTTTCATCCCTCTCCTTCTCTTTCTTACTCCCTCTCTTGCTCTTTGCATTCCATCTCCTCCTTTCTGTTCTCTGATGGGAATCAAAACCAGCCAGAGACGTGGGGCTCCATTGTGGTTCGTCTGGTCTGTGTTGATTGGAATCAATTAGACAGCAGAACTCATGACGGGAGGCTGGCATCTGTCACAGGAAAGCAGTTTCCGAGACAACAGCTCAGTATACTTAGTGACAAATCACTGCAACCATTTTTCCATCTATGTAAGTTCACCTGAGTTCACGTGTGTACACACATGTATACATGCCTTAGATTTGTTGATTCATACAAACATTCATGCATACAGCAATATACATCTGAAGACAAAAAAGATCTACAATATCTACAACATGTTGCATCAGTCAAATATTATATTATTCATAGTACTCTTATCAATGTGGGGCACAGTTGTCTGTTGACATTATTCTGCAACTTAGCCAAACTGACAGTCAGTGTTTTTGTGTATATATATGTATATATTGTATATACATATAAACAGTATATGTATATTGCATAATCATAACATCATATAATCACTTAGAATAAAAATAACAGTGTGATCATCTGCAGAACTCTGAAGTGTTGAAATATGTCATCCAAATTTGCATGTTAATACAGCAGACAAACCCTGTACAGAGCTAAATCAAACGCCTTCTACAGTAATGCTAAATGTCACATCATCATTCCGTCCATGGCTCAGTCTGTCTACACACTGCCAAGCCCTTTCTGTAACACACACACAAACACCGACCACTCTCCACCCTGTAGTTTAGATGCTGACAAGCAATACAGGCAGCTACATTTACACGTACACAAGTGAACACAAGCACACAACACAAACACACTGTACTCATGCACGCACACACACATACACACATACACACACACACAGACAGACACATAGGGGAAACCTCAAGGTGAAAAGAAGCCACCAGTGTTTAACAATTAGATTATTCAAGGTCACCAAAACCAGACGACTACAAACACACACACACATTCACTCACAGGTTACAGCATGGGCTTATAAATCACAGTGCGTGGAGTGTGAGCCTTTAAAATGACCTGCTCGCATAAATATATGCAGCCTTTATGAGTACCAGGAGTTATAAAGGTCAAAGAGGGGACGACTGGAGAATGAATCGCTCTTTCTCTCAGTCTTTAACTCATTCCCTCGCTTTGCTCTGTCACTTCTGACACCTTCTCTCTGTAATCTGTCTCTCCCAGGTTCACTCTGTCTTTGTTCTTTTTTCTCTTCCCCCTGTTGTTCTTTCTCTTATTGTCATTTTATGCATTTCAACGTGTCTGCTCATGGTCACGTGATCCCACAGGACCAAAGCAGGTTGAAGCAATGTAAAGAAACATTGAGTGAGCCAATATTATGCTAGACGTTGTTTTTTTAATGGGTCATTTTTGGGGGATTCACTGTGTGAGTTGAGAAAGTGTGTGTGTGTGTGTGTTGGCTTGATGACACTGAGGGGAAAGATATGTGTTCATGCCTACCACCCTGCAGTAAATAACTCCTGTTCTACTGTATGAGTGTCTGTGTGTGCTGTGTGCATATATACAGTATACTTGTGTATTCTTAGAATAACCCTCAAGGTTAATTGACCACAAGCAAAGTACTTGTTCTTCTAAACGCTCATAAAAGGCAAAGATCTCATCTCCATCTTACCCCGGACATGAAATATTATTAACGAGATGCTGAGGCTCTGTTTCTCACTCACACACACACACACATGTACACACATACTGCATGACCTACAAGGCCCCCTATTAACCAAGACTGGCATTGGTGGCCCCTGGAATTCCAGTGAGACTGGAACAGCAGCGATGAGACAGGGCTATTGCTTAAAAGTTCTGCTTGGCCCACACCCAGCCAGACAGGCCTACTCTGTGGGTCTGACACAACACTCCCTTTTGCACTGCGGCATTATCTAGTGCTATTAAAGTAATTAATCTAAGACCAAGTGGAATGTCTCAATTGAACTGTCCCTTGAGGTTTTATTTTGGTATTTTTTCAACTCTTGCCTGGTAATAGACTCTATCTTACAGGCGGGGACTAATATACACGGTAAAGCTTAAATAGAGCTTGCTAGAGTGTAAAATGTCCTTGTTGGATTGAGTGAAATGTGTCTGTAGTCCTCATGCTCTCCAGTGTTTGTGTCCCTTACTTTTCATTAGCGATGTAATTGTTAAGGGCCAGGGACGGGTGAACCCAGATGCGGACAGAGACAAGGAGGCAGATGGGTGAAGGTTAACCGACTTATTATAGAGAGGTTGGTTTGGTTGACAGGATACTGGAACCAGGGCTGGGTTTGGTAGAGCAGGTAGTGAAACAGGCAGGCGGTGGAGTAGGCAGGCAATGGAGCAGGCAGGCGGCGGAGCAGGCAATGGAGCAGGCAGGCAAAGGAACAGGCAGGCGGTGGAGCAGGCAGGCAATGGAGCAGGCAGGCAAAAGAACTGGCAGGTCTGACAGGCTAGCGCTGTGCAAGGAAGGCAAAGGCAATAAGTCAGGCAGGCTAGCGCTGGGCAAAGGAGGCAAACTTTAGAAGCAAATACAAGGCAGGAATGTAACAAGAAGGTAAGTCTAACTACATTACTCTAGTTCAGTCAAGACACTCACTTGATTGAGTGATTGATAATAATACAATATTTATTGATAACCATAACATGGAATATGTTTGACTTTGGCGGAGTGGAATGTCTAAGGGGGGGCGCTCCCTACTGCCTCGAGCGACACATACGTGCATTAATATATGACATGAGGCATGGAGCAATAGATATATAATCCCCCTGATAGACCAAAGACAGATATACATATAGTCAGACAGACAACCGGGGGAGAAAGGGGATGGTGGTGGGAGGCAACAGCACTGATCCTTAGCCGGTTTGTGTGAGTGTTAGATATCCGCGCAGCCTTTAAAGGCAGTCTTACCGGACGAGGCCCAATGGGCTTGCACTAGCCGAGTCAGGTGTGTTCATGATTGATTGCTTACGCTACCTGAGTGCTTGTGCTGCTAGTGCATGTGAGGGAGAGAGTGATATTGTGTACTGAGGTGTGTAAATGAGTGATGATGTATACTGAGGTGTGTGAATGAGTAAATAGGTAATGTATACAGAGTTGTGTGAATTAATGATATGTACTGATTGTATGACTAAGTGATGACGCGGGCAGCCCGAGTGTCAACCCAGAACCGGCTTCGCCCATCAAGTAGTAGCTACGATCTGGCAGCATGTTCCTGGCAGGGCTGAGCAGAAGTAGGGTTGGTGATTGCAGGATTGGGTGCAGCTGGTGGTTCCCGCTCTGCTCCTGCACACTTGAAACCACTCCCCCTAGCACTGGAGACAGGAGGATTAACCCCTTCAGGGAAGCATGCAGATGCAGATGTAACAGTAATAGGTCTGCAAGCGCAAAGCTATCAACCAATGGCATGCCATTCATGCCTGAGATGGGACTCGTCCTCTTCTCCTTCCTGATTGGCTTGGGTAGTGGTCACGCTGTGCCAAATCAGTAAGTGCATAAAAAGGTGGAAAGAGAAGCGGGAGAAGTTTGTGTGCATATGCACTGTATTTGAGAGTGTGTATACATACTGTGTGTGTGTGGCTATAGTACAGGTGTGTCAATCGGCTAATACACTGGTAGCGGAGTGCATGCTCTATCGATTTGGTTGAAATTATCAAGTGAGCATTTGGTAACTACTAAAATTACATACATTGGTTTACAATGTTTATAAAAAATGGTAAAAACGGTAACTATGAGTAGGAACTTAATTACAAATGTCCACTTTGCAAGTGTGATTACTCACATTCTATTCATCTAAAGTAAATTCTCATTGAGATTTTAAGTTTGACTGTGTATGTGTGTGTGTTAAAGTGAGAGAAAGGGTGAGAGAGAGATTTTCAGCCTCAGCTTCTCCTTTGGTGTCACTGCCTGTGTGCTGTGTGTGTTCACATGCCCTGGTCTGGCTCTAAAACAGATTAAGTAGGCTGGTGTCTGACCCGCTGCCCTAGGTAGAGTTTATCCATGACGGTGGGGCAAAGAGCAACGCTCAATCCCCCTTGGCCTGGGCTAGTATGCCACCCCCTGACCCCCCACCTGGAGGATACGGCTGAAAGTGTCACCACAGGGTAATTGGCCTGTCTGTCTTCCTGTCGCACTGAGAGCCTGACACAGCATTGTCCCGGGCTGTGTGTGTATGTGAGTGTGTGTATTTAAACAGCGAAGAGCTGTGAACTACTATCATCGCTGATCGTACCTCAATCAACCTCTAATGTACTAGTTGTTTCCGCTCTGCATTAGATTAAAAAAATGAATATGTTCTGGTCACAGCATGTGTGTTTGTGTCCTACAAACCTCTTGATAACCCAACGAGGAAATTATGATTTACGCTTGCATGAGAAAAACACAATGAGGTCAGTTTGGGTGTGTGGCGTAAACTTGCGTGAGTGTGGGTACAGTACCCACACAATCTTGTATCTGTGTGCATGTGTGCGTGGGTCAGTGTGTGTTTATAGTTGTGTGTCTGTGCAAACTTGTGTGGGGGCCTTTACCCATATTGTGACACGTCAGGGATAGTGAGGTCCCTGAGGACAGCGTGATGCAAGCATGACTCATAGCCACCACAGCCAACCTTCGGATGACTTTAATAAAGCCTAACAAATCTTCTTCCCTCTCGGTTTCTCACCTTTCTCTCTTCATCTCTTTTACCACCCCTCTTTATGTCTCTCGCTCTCTCTGACTCTCCTTGTCTTTCTCTCTCTCTTTCTCTGCCTTTCTCTGCCTCTCTTCCTAGCACACACTGAGACATGCAAATTCACCTGCACTGTTTCTTGTACAGATGCCAGCTCACACACACGCAAAGAAACAACCAATGCACAAATGTTCACACACGCACTTTTTTGTCCCTGAGACCCCAGAGGCAAGAGCAATTTTGGGACACATTAGATAGCGTCTACAACAAAAAAAAGAATAAACAAGGTTACAGTATTGATTAGTTCACATGCTGCCTTGTAAAATCCTGAATGAATCCCAACAACAACAAAAAACTTAATGATGACACTTAAGTCACTGTTTGATGAAACAGACAAAACAACAGCTGAAATTGAATCGGATATGGGGTGTATAACATGATTGAATGTTCTTGTCAATTAGCAGTGATCTGTCTAATTTGAGGAAATCATCCAAGAGCATTCCTTAAACCCCGACTATCATCCATCATGTTTCAGAACACATTCCAAGACCTTGAACAAAACATCTATATTTTATCACATGAAAACAGTTTTGTTTTACAGCTACCAGCCTTACACACTTGCATGCAGACAGACAGACAAACAGACAGGCAGACAGGCAGGCAGGCAGGCAGGCAGGCAGGCAAGCAGACAGATATGTATTTATGTTGTCTAGACGGACGCCATTGTGCAATGAATGAATCATCAGCCAAACAAAGCTGTAATAAAGGTATTTTCAAGGACAGGTGGTTTGTGTTTGTGTGTGTGTGTCACATTTGCATTTCACACACACACACACACACATACACATTCCTGGTGAATTGCTCAAAACTCATTCATTGGTTGTCTCTGTAGAGTGAATGTGTATGTGTGTGCGTGCCTGCCCTAATTAGTTTTATTGTATGCATGCTGCAAGGCGCACAATATGTTATTGTGTGCGTGCTGCAAGGCGCACAATATGTTATTACTAGCTTTACTTATTATTCTTACGCCGTTTTTTTGGCTCAAAACTATATACTTAATATATAAACTATATACACAAAAGTGGTATCAAAATGTGCGGCTTGGCCGCGACATGTGCGCTATATCTTTTCTAAGACTTTTGGCAAACGGTTTTGCCAAAAATTGCCAAAAACCACACCAAAAAAATGAATGGGTGTCAATGGAGAGAATGTTTGAGAACTAGAGTTCTCACTCTAGCACTCTGTCATTGCTAGAGTGGAGAGGAGAGAGAAAAATCAGTGAAAAAATTAAACTTATTCGACTACCATGGCCTCAAATGCACCACTACAGACACAATTTATACATAGAAACGTAGGAAAATGTGTCCTCTAGCTCACACTTGCTTTACTTTATCTGTCAGATTTATTGTTTTAGCTTGACATGCTAAAATTCGGCCGCAGCACCCATGAACAGCCTCATAGACTCCCACGTTAAAAGTGGCAGGAAAATTTCAGGAGTTAAACAACACTAACACTTTTTAGAATTGCTCCCAAGAGCACATTTCTTCACTTGTCAACACAAAATGACGTTCAGGAAGGGCTCAGCCGGCTTCACGTTAACCTGGTTTTATGATTGGAAACACGGTTTGGCCAGAAATCCTTGCTGTTCGAGGGGTGCTGTAAGCCTTTTCTCTCTGTCTTTTGAACTGCCATGACAGTTCCAGCTGCAACTTATTAGTTCGTTACTTAGCAACGTGCTTGAAAGAGGAGAGGGGAAGACGGTGGCCATTTTATGAAAAGTAATTCATTTCACATTTAATAACTTTAATTGGAGGATATTTACTGGAGGAATCAAATTGGCTCTTTTTGTTTCGGGTGTATTTATAATCTGTACTCCAACTCAACTCTTCCTCTCTGGCTCTAAGTCTCTAAGGTAATCTTTTTCAACTCTTTCGCTAGCATGCTATCAAAAATGTAGGTTTTTGACTTCTTTAACATTTGGGCTCATAGGTATTCCTGTGCTTTTCAGTCAGGATTTACAACTGACATTCCAACTAGCTGTAAAGATATGCTGTTTGCTACCATTAGCGACCAATGCTGAAATTAGCACTTAAGATAATTGCTAGTGCATCAGCATATGTTTCGCTAGCATGCTATCAAAGATGTGGGTTTTTGACTTCTTTAACATTTGGGCTTATATGTATTCATGTGCTTATCAGTCAGGACGGTGGTGGAGGGTTGTGGTGAGGGTAGTGGGGAGGGGTTATTTGTGTGCATTTTGACCGTTTAGGGTCGTTTTCGGAGGGGGGGGGCGATCGGCGTTCGCGGGGGGCTGGGGGGCTCGTGCGGGGGGGTTTGAGGGCAGGGTTCATGTGGTGGGATCCATAGGAATCTAACAACATATTGGGGAGGTGTGTGGGAGGTCGGGTTGATGAGATATGAGCCTATTTGGGGGAGAGGTTTGAGAATCGCGAATTATTTAGTTTGTGACGTTGCGGGGGGCTCGGGGGGGCGATTTCGGAGGGGTTTGAGGCCAGAGTTAATGTGGTGGGGTCCAGACGAATCGAACCAGGTATTGGGGAGGTGTGTGGGTGGTCGGGATCGGCAGTTATGAAGTTGCCGCTCCATAGAGAAACTGTGGGGATTAAATTCAGGTCTTTTTGGAATTGCTATTTATATTGTTGGGGGGGCTTGAATATACGTGAATATATATATATATATATACAGAAACCTTGAATATATATACAGAAACCTTGAATATATATAAAGAAACCTTGAATATATATAAAGAAATCTTGAATATATATATATAAAGAAATCTTGAATATATATATACAGAAACCTTGAATATATATACAGAAACCTCGAATATATATAAAGAAACCTTGAATATATATACAGAAACCTTGAATATATATATATATATATATAAAAGAAACCTTGAATATATATATAAAGAAACCTTAAATATATGGAATGAAACTTGACTGACGACAGACGTCGCGGCAGTGCCTGCGGCCATCTTGTGTGCAAAAGTGTGTAAAGAGACGATGAGTCAGGCTGCCCGCAATCTAGTTGCAGCAATTTTAAATAATGAGCAAATGATAAATACACTGGCGAATGCCTGTCAAAATCTTCCCGATACCCCTTCCCAATACCCTGCCCGTTCTTCTGACGAAGTTCACTACATTTTTAACCGTGGCAGACCAACAACAGCCCAGGCAGCTGCCTATCGGGCCAACCTGAGCATGCCCTCCACTTCTCAGGAGTGCCCCGGAGAAGTGCCGCGTCAGAGCGCAGTGCCACTACGCACGGCCATTCACTGTGTTTCACCTTTATTAAATCACCTGAAAACGATATCAAGTTAACGGGTGGAGATTGTACACGGGGTGTTGTGGGGCTCTCCTGTGAGGCTGAAGACATGCTGAGGTTGGCCTGATAAACAGCTGCCTGTTATAGTAGATCTGCCATGATTAAAAACGGAGCGAACTTCCTTGTCGGTTGAACTGTATTGGGCAGGCTATCAGGGTGATTTTGGGCCGTACATGCTTTCGCCAGTGTGTTACTGATATCCTCAGTTTAATATTGCTGTATCGAGATTGTAATCGGACTAACTAATTGTCATTCACTTTTTGCTGTAGCATCCATACGTTACATAACAGCGCAGACACTACGGTGAAGTCTGACTTAAGTCAAGTTTCATTCCATATATTCAAAGTTTCTTTATATATATTAAAGGTTTCTGTATATATATATTCAAGGTGTCTGTATATATACAGTATATTCGAGGTTTCTGTATATATATTCAAGGTTTCTTTATATATATTCCAGGTTTCTGTATATATATATTCGAGGTTTCTGTATATATATATTCAAGGTTTCTTTATATATATTCCAGGTTTCTGTATATATATATTCAAGGTTTCTTTATTTATATTCAAGGTTTCTTTATATATATATATTCCAGGTTTCTTTATATATATATATATATACACTACCGTTCAAAAGTTTGGGGTCACCCAAACAATTTTGTGTTTTCCATGAAAAGTCACACTTATTCACTACCATATGTTGTGAAATGAATAGAAAATAGAGTCAAGACATTGACAAGGTTAGAAATAATGATTTGTATTTGAAATAAGATTTTTTTTACATCAAACTTTGCAGCATTGCAGACCTTTGGCATTCTAGCTGTTAATTTGTTGAGGTAATCTGGAGAAATTGCACCCCACGCTTCCAGAAGCAGCTCCCACAAGTTGGATTGGTTGGATGGGCACTTCTTGCGTACCATACGGTCAAGCTGCTCCCACAACAGCTCAATGGGGTTCAGATCTGGTGACTGCGCTGGCCACTCCATTACCGATAGAATACCAGCTGCCTGCTTCTGCTCTAAATAGTTCTTGCACAATTTGGAGGTGTGTTTAGGGTCATTGTCCTGTTGTAGGATGAAATTGGCTCCAATCATGCGCTGTCCACTGGGTATGGCATGGCGTTGCAAAATGGAGTGATAGCCTTCCTTATTCAGAATCCCTTTTACCCTGTACAAATCTCCCACCTTACCAGCACCAAAGCAACCCCAGACCATCACATTACCTCCGCCATGCTTAACAGATGGCGTCAGGCATTCTTCCAGCATCTTTTTATTTGTTCTGCGTCTCACAAACGTTCTTCTTTGTGATCCAAACACCTTAAACTTGGATTCATCCGTCCACAACACTTTTTTCCAGTCTTCCTCTGTCCAATGTCTGTGTTCTTTTGCCCATCTTAATCTTTTTCTTTTATTGGCCAGTCTCAGATATGGCTTTTTCTTTGCCACTCTGCCCTGAAGCCCAGAATCCCGCAGCCGCCTCTTCACTGTAGATGTTGACACTGGTGTTTTGCGGGTACTATTTAATGAAGATGCCAGTTGGGGACCTGTGAGGCGTCTGTTTCTCAAACTAGAGACTCTAATGTACTTATCTTCTTGTTTAGTTGTGCAACGCGGCCTCCCACTTCTTTTTCTACTCTGGTTAGAGCCTGTTTGTGCTGTCCTCTGAAGGGAGTAGTACACACCGTTGTAGGAAATCTTCAATTTCTTAGCAATTTCTCGCATGGAATAGCCTTCATTTCTAAGAACAAGAATAGACTGTCGAGTTTCAGATGAAAGTTCTCTTTTTCTGGCCATTTTGAGCGTTTAATTGACCCCACAAATGTGATGATCCAGAAACTCAATCTGCTCAAAGGAAGGTCAGTTTTGTAGCTTCTGTAAGGAGCTAAACTGTTTTCAGATGTGTGAACATGATTGCACAAGGGTTTTCTAATCATCAATTAGCCTTCTGAGCCAATGAGCAAACACATTGTACCATTAGAACACTGGAGTGATAGTTGCAGGAAATGGGCCTCTATACACCTATGTAGATATTGCACCAAAAACCAGACATTTGCAGCTAGAATAGTCATTTACCACATTAGCAATGTATAGAGTGTATTTCTTTAAAGTTAAGACTAGTTTAAAGTTATCTTCATTGAAAAGTACAGTGCTTTTCCTTAAAAAATAAGGACATTTCAATGTGACCCTAAACTTTTGAACGGTAGTGTATATATATATATATTCAAGATTTGTTTATATATATTCAAGGTTTCTGTATATATATTCAAGGTTTCTTTATATATATTCAAGGTCTCTGTATATATATTCAAGATTTCTGTATATACATTCAAGGTTTCTGTATATATATTCAAAGGTTTAATTTCCTGAACGGCATGCCATAATATATATATAATATAATATATATATTATGGCATGCCATTCAGGAAATTAAACCTTTGAATAGGTTCTGGCATAGGATGTTTTTGGTTCATTTTACACTCTAAGTTTTTGAAAGCATTTATCACTATTATCAAATTAGAACCAAACTATTACTATGCTACTGAACTGTAATGTAAAGTGCTACCTGACACAGAGTGACCAATTGTTTACTGCTTGCTTACTACTTAAACTTAAACTGTGGCAGTGTGCTCAAGTGGAGCTGTCTTTAATCCTGCTGAAATTAGTGTTTACGCTACAACTAGTGCATCAGCATATGCACACCTGTTGAAAGCTTGATCTGTCACATACCTAAGCAATGGTAGAAGTCATATTCTGAAAATTACTCAACAGTGTCAGTGATGTATGGGGGAGAGTCCCGGGCCAGAGTCACGCACACTCAGAATTTCTTTAGGAATGTTGTTTCTAATTGTTATTTATGTCTCTGACAAGAGAAGTGAGGCAGTAATTTCCAGTGTTGGGCAGTAACGTCACTACAAGTAGCGGCGTTACTAGTTTAACTACATTTCTCAGTAGCCTGGTGGTAGCGTCGCTGTTTTCTCAATCAAATAGCTTTTCAGTTGCTTAGCTCTTTTATTAACCAAGTAGTGCGTAGTACAAACATCTCTGAAGCTCAGCGCAGTGGAGCTTTCTGCTGCGGTCTGAAATAAAAGTCAGTGACGCTACCGCCATACAAGGCCGTGTAGGTGGAGCTGACAGAAGCACTTCTGTATGACTGTGACATCACGGACCAATCCTTGGACTGGCTAAGTCTCTGATTCAGGGGAATACAGACAAGTTAATCTTAAGCTTAGGGTATGCTTCTGCGTCACGCCCTATGCTGGGGCGTGACGCAGATGTTGAGCATTCAACGTTCTGCGTTGAGGGTCTGTGTTACTCTGCAATTCACCACCATGCCGCCAGGGGGGTGTAGCTGTGTGATTTCAGGGGTTACAGCCGAATCCTTGCTCAATATTGAAGAGCAAATGCTTATATTGCAAATGTGGAAGCGCAGGCGACAGAGAAGACGTTTGCGGAGGTGGTCTGTACGACCACTAAACCGGTCGAGGCTGGAAACCTGGCGAATTTGCAACACTGGTTCACCCACTGAGGGACCTGGATGAACAAATGCACTTTCGATACATTCGAATGTCAGCGGGCCGATTTGACGAGCTTCTTCGCCCTATACAGCCTGGCGAGTGGAGAAAAGTGGTGGCCGATGATTCCAACTTCACGATGGTGTCCCAAGGCACACTCAATCAGTGATAATAAACTGTGAACTATGCATGGTGTGTAAACTGTTGTGCTGTGTGTGTAAATCAATATCAAAACAACTGTTTGAAAACAAACTTATGTGTTTTATTCTTATGTATTATCCATCCATCCATCCATTATCTTCCGCTTATCCGGGGCCGGGTCGCGGGGGCAGCAGTCTGAGCAGGGAAGCCCAGACTTCCCTCACCGCACACACCTCCTCCAGCTCCTCCGGGGGGATCCCGAGGCGTTCCCAGGCCAGCCGAGAGACATAGTCCCTCCAGCGTGTCCTAGGTCTTCCCCGGGGCCGCCTCCCGGTGGGACATGCCTGGAACACCTCCCGGGGGAGGCGTCCAGGAGGCATCCTAAACAGATGCCCGAGCCACCTCAACTGGCTCCTCTCGACGTGGAGGAGTAGCGGTTCTACTCCGAGCTCCTCCCGTGTGACCGAGCTCCTCACCCTATCTCTAAGGGAGCGCCCAGCCACCCTGCGGAGGAAACTCATTTCGACCGCTTGTATCCGCGATCTTGTCCTTTCGGTCATGACCCAAAGCTCATGACCATAGGTGAGAGTAGGAATGTAGATTGACCGGTAAATCGAGAGCTTTGCCTTGCGGCTCAGCTCCTTCTTCACCACAACAGTCCGGTACAGAGACTGCATCACTGCAGACGCTGCACCGATCCGCCTGTCAATCTCACGTTCCGTCCTTCCGTCACTCGTGAACAAGACCCCGAGATACTTGAACTCCTCCACTTGAGGCAAAGGCTCCCCACCCACCCAGAGGGGGCAAGCCACCTTTTTCCGGTCGAGTACCATGGCCTCGGATTTGGAGGTGCTGATCCTCATCCCAGCCGCTTCACACTCGGCATCAAACCGCTCCAGAGCATGCTGGAGGCCCCGGCTCGAGGAAGCAAACAGGACAACATCATCCGCAAACAGCAGAGATGAGATCCTGTGCTCCCCGAACCGGAAACCCTCCGCCCCCTGGGCGCGCCTAGAAATTCTGTCCATATAAACAATGAACAGAACCGGTGACAAAGGGCAACCCTGGCGGAGTCCAGCATGCACCCGGAACAGGTCTGACCTATTGCCGGCAATGCGAACACAGCTCCTACTTCGGTTGTACAGGGAACGGACGGCCCCTAACAAAGGGCCCCGGACCCCGTACTCCCGAAGTACCCCCCACAGGACACCACGAGGGACACAGTCGAATGCCTTCTCCAGATCCACAAAACACATGTAGACTGGTTGGGCAAACTCCCATGAACCCTCGAGCCCCCGGTAGAGGGTGTAGAGCTGGTCCAGTGTTCCGCGGCCAGGACGAAAACCACACTGCTCCTCCTGGATCCGAGGTTCGACTATTGGCCGGATTCTCCTCTCCAGTACCCTGGCGTAGACCTTACCGGGGAGGCTGAGGAGTGTGATTCCTCTGTAATTGGAACACATCCTCCAGTCCCCCTTCTTAAATA
This sequence comes from Protosalanx chinensis, assembly GCA_030340685.1. NCBI lineage: Eukaryota > Metazoa > Chordata > Actinopteri > Osmeriformes > Salangidae > Protosalanx > Protosalanx chinensis. The sequence goes on from CM059325.1 coordinate 10,486,708, forward strand.
GGGGAACCACCACCCCGGTCTGCCAATCCATAGGCACTGTTCCAGACCGCCACGCGATGCTGCAGAGGCGTGTCAACCAGGACAGTCCCACAACATCCAGAGACTTCAGGTACTCAGGACGGATCTCGTCCACCCCCGGAGCCCTGCCACCAAGGAGCCCATCGACTACCTCAGTGACTTCAGCCCGGGTGATAGGCGGATCCGCCCCGAAGTCCCCAGTCTCTGCTTCCTCCTCGGAAGACGTGACGGCAGGATTGAGGAGATCCTCAAAGTATTCCTTCCACCGTCCGACAACATCCCCAGTCGACGTCAACAGCTCCCCACCCGCACCGTAAACAGTGTTGGTGAAGCACTGCTTCCCCCTCCTGAGGCGCCGAACGGTTTGCCAGAATTTCCTTGGGGCCGACCTATAGTCCTTCTCCATGGCCTCCCCGAACTCCTCCCAGACCCGAGTTTTTGCCTCTGCGACTACCCGAGCCGCGGCACGCTTGGCCTGCCGGTACCGGTCAACTGTTTCGGGAGTCCCACAAGCCAGAACGGCTCGATAGGACTCCTTCTTCAGTTTGACGGCATCCCTTACTTCCGGTGTCCACCACCGGGTTCTGGGATTGCCGCCGCGACCAGCACCAGAGACCTTGCGACCGCAACTCCGGACTGCCGCATTGACAATGGAGGTCGAGAACATGGTCCATTCAGACTCGATGTCCCCAGCCTCCCCCGGGATCTGTGAGAAGCTCTCCCGGAGGTGTGAGTTGAAGATCCCTCTGACAGACGGGTCTGCCAGACGTTCCCAGCAGACCCTCACGATACGTTTGGGCCTGCCAAGTCTGTCTAACTTCCCCCCCCGCCAGCGGATCTGACTCACAACCAGGTGGTGATCGGTTGACAGCTCCGCCCCTCTCTTCACCCGAGTGTCCAAGACACACGGCCGCAGGTCAGAAGACATGACAACAAAGTCGATCATCGACCTTCGGCCTAGAGTGTCCTGGTGCCACGTGCACTGATGGACACTCTTGTGCTTGAACATGGTGTTAGTTATGGACATACCGTGACTAGCACAGAAGTCCAAAAACAGACACCACTCGGGTTCCGATCAGGGGGGCCGTTCATCCCAATCACCCTTCTCCAGGTGTCACTGTCATTTCCCACGTGGGCGTTGAAGTCCCCAAGTAGAACAACGGAGTCCCCAGTCGGCGCACTGTTCAGTACGCCTCCCAAAGACTCCAAGAAGGCCGGGTACTCTGCACTGCTGTTCGGCCCGTAGGCCGCCACAACAGTAAGAGACCTGTCCCCGGCTTTTAGGCGCAGGGACGCAACCCTCTCGTTCACCGGAGTAAACTCCAACACGTGGCGACTGAGCTGTGGGGCTATAAGCAAACCCACGCCAGCCCGCCGCCTCTCCCCACGGGGAACGCCAGAGAAATGAAGAGTCCAGCCTCTCTCAAGGATAATGGTTCCAGAGCCCAAGCTGTGCGTGGAGGCGAGGCCGACTATATCTAGCCGGTAACGCTCGACCTCCCGCACAAGCTCGGGCTCCTTCCCCGCCAGCGTGGTGACATTCCATGTCCCCAGCGCTAGAGACTGTGTGCGCGGCTCTGGTCGTCCGGGCGCCTGCCCCTGACCACCGCCCAAATCACACAGCACCGGCCCCTTACGGTCCTTCCTGCGGGTGGTGGGCCTACGGGAAGGTGGTCCCACGTCGCCTTTTCGGGCTGGGCCCGGCCGGGTCCCATGGGAAAAGACCCGGCCACCAGGCGCTCGCCTGCGAGCTCCCACTCTGGGCCTGGCTCCAGAGTGGGGCCCCGGTTTCGCCGATCCGGGCGACGTAACTGACTTCGTTTTATTTGTCATCATATGGGTTTTTTGAACCGCTCTTAGTCTGGCTAGTCACCTAGGACCTGTTTGCCTTGGGAGACCCTACCAGGGGCATAAAGCCCCCGACAACATAGCTCCTAGGATCATCCAAGCACTCAAACCCCTCCACCACGTTAAGGTGGCGATTCACGGAGAGGCTTATGTATTATGTAATACAAAAAGTATAATTAAAAAAATCACAGCACTAACACAATACAACACACAATATACATTGTAGTATGTATAAAATGTTATATAAAAAGTACAATTAAAAAAATCACGGCAAAGTGCACTCAAACAATACAACACCCTCTTGAACTGTATCTCAACTATTTGAGTGATTCTATAATTAGGGGTACATTTCAAGTCCATGGGGTGTATTTGTCAATTTTACCAAATATTATTGGTCATTATTTCAAACAATGGCCAATTTGATATTGGATTATATTCCTCTTTCATTTAATACTAAAAGTTAACAGGTTGCATAATTTATTTTGGAAAAAATGCTAATTACATATTGGAATATGCTGTTTTTGTGCTATCCGAATTCTTAAATGTCAAGTTTGCTCTTAAAACTTAACAATAAAATACATGTTTTTATATATTATTTCAGCTTTAGTTGTTCAAAAATAAGTATTAAAACATGATAAAGATGTTTTTAAATCTATGTAAAACATTAAAATACATGAAATTATTAACTTTATGTGTGTCCAAGAAATCACTGTCAACTGTGTTACCCATTAATAAAACCCCTATAAATAAGCAATGGTTTGCTCCAAAGTCACATGACTCACATTGCTGGAAGGTACATCCTTTTTGGTGGGAACCTTGAAGACAATGTGGTAAATTTAAACTCCTCCTTGTCAATAATTCATAACAATTATTGTCTACACATGGAGTGGAATAATTGTTCGTCAACTGTGTTACCAAAATATTCTTGTGAACTTATTTGAGATTTTTTTAATGACAAAAATGTAATATAGCACACATAATTATGACTTCATCATGGTCATGTGGTGACATTTTCAACATCTTTAGCTTGCACAAAGGCCAAAAAGTTGAGGAAATGTCAACTGTGTTACATGCAGTTGTGCTACACATCCCTAATGTGTCCTGTCAACTGTGTTACTCCTGTCAACTGTTCTGAAATGTACCCCTAATTATAGAATCACTAATTTACAAAACTACGTCACGTTCTGAGCGGACCAATCACAGCGCTTGCGATGGAGGCAACGCAATGCGTAGTTAGGATTTTTTGGAAGTGCCCGTCAGGCTACGGCAGGAGGGTCTGCGTAGTCTGCGGAGCTATGCGGGCGACGTGACGCGAGAGCATAAACAAGGCTTTAGCTTGCTTGAGTGAGTTACGTTACTTGGTGGAACGATGGCAGAGGGTGAGGAGGACGTCGATTTAGTTGCACATTGTATTTAATGGCATAGTTCAAAACAAACATAATAGAGCCGTTTAGAGCAGGTCTTTCTGCTTTTTGTTACTATGTGGAGCACGTTTGTTTTTGTTGCCAAATTTTTGTGTTCTGCTTTTGGAGCAGTGAGAGCACAGATTAATAATTGTTTATTAACCTCCTATTTCGACCATGGCCGCCGGCGGGCATTCCAAAGCTACTCTTCAGTATATCGTCTGTTAGCCAGGATTGGCTTTAAGAATGATACACATACAATACGTCTTTGGAAAGCTAAGATTCTTGTGCTTCTATTAGTGTAAACCATTTCTAAATCAATTTGCAACATAAAGTACAATCCACGTCTTTGTCAACACTCCCCCCCCCCTAAGCAATGCATCGAAAAAGGGGACCCACTCACCATTTGGATGATGACAGTGTTCTGTGTCCAGAAAAACATCCCAAAACAATGATATAGTTACATTCCAAATCGTTCAAACTATCTAAAAATTTAAAGTTTTTAGTCCAAAACAATGTATTTCATCCAAAAAATAACCATAATCCCTTGTTGCATCATTCTGATTTAGCGAACCCAAGAGTTCATCACTTGACTTGAACTCGTTATAAATCGAGTTTCTTCCTGTGTATTTTCAATTCCATGGTCTTAAAATGTCAGTGAGACCCTTGTCTTTCGAGTGACAGCTTGTTGAGCCAATAGGATAAATACTTTCTGGTGTTGGGGCCTTCCAAGGCAACCAATGGCTGCCAAAACCGGTGCGCAAAAACACACCCACCTTGTGTTTGTTGCTATGTAAATCAGACCAATCAAACCCGATCAGAAAACTGAGTGTCACATCTTGTAGCCAATCGAATTCTGAAAAAGCTGGTATATACCTTTCCCCATCCAGGTAAACGTTCTGGAGTTGTATTTCAGTGCGTAGAGAGGAAAGTCGACTTTCGCCATTTTCGTGCGCTCACCGATATTTGTGCATTCTTCAAGAATAGTTAGAAATTAGTTTGATTCACCGGCGAAACAAAAGCAGAAACTCAAGTATTCTGTTTCTGAAGCAATGAAAAAAGTTACAGAAGATGACTATGGACATTTATCTCACAGCGATTTATCTGAAGTAAATACAGACGCATCTGATAACGATTCCGTTGCAGAAGAAATGTTTCTGGAAGGCGAAGACATTACTCTGGACAAGTAAGTTTTGTTTTATATTTGCACTTATTTGTACAGCAGAAAACCGATATATATACTGTATATATATATATATATATATATATACTTATAATGATGGGGGAGGGGTGCTGTAGAATTCTTTGTTGTGGGTTCAGTGAGTTCACTAGTGACCCTCACCTGGGTCCCTGTAGGTCAGTGAGTTGATTTAGTACTGAAAGTTTTTCACTTACAAGAGAGAGCTTTTTTTCAGTGTGTTGAATGTAGGCCATTACACACAGTAAGTTATCTAACTGACTGTTATTTTATTTTGTCATTACAATAAAACATCTGAAGAACCGTGTGAGCTGGATCCACCTCAACTCAGCAGCCAGCCACAAATTGAAATGTCCCAGGACAGCACGTCAAGCACATCCAGTGATGAGCCACTGAGATTTACAATTGCAAATATGTTGGATTTCTTTTTTGTTCCATAACAATTCAAAAAATTCTTTTGTGCATTCATTGGGGGAAGAAATTATCTCTAAAAAGTCACTCTGATGCATCAGTCGCTCAGTTTCAGCAACAGTAATGGTGAATTTGATATGGCATATGATTAATCTAAGTGTCACCTTTCATTAGAGCACTACTTTGTAACTGTACATGAAATAGGTCAAAAGTTGTAGCCTTTTTATGCAGAAAATATGGCATGGTTACCAAAGTGTCCATTTGGTGTCTCCAAATGGCACACAAGCAAAACGTCTGGACATACCCTTAGAAAAACATGTGTATGACATTCATTTTTTCTTAGTATTTCATTCAACTTTTGATATGTACCAGGTAAGGCTTCATGCCACTGTCCAGTTGTGTTTTCCAGCTAATAGATACCACTTGTAGGCCTTTTCAGACCTGTGTTTTCCCAATAAAATCTAGACGGAAATGAAATATTTCCACTTGCTTGTGTTCCAGCTTCTATTACTCACAACCAGTAGGAATTACAAGGGTCCTGACAACAGGAGATAAAACTTCAGACTTCCACCTTTCAAAAGAGACCAACCTCATACATGTAGTCCAAATGGTTCAAGAACAGCTGTCAGTTTACTTTGGGTGTGTTTTCTAGGCGTTTTTTTGGAAAAAGTAGGTGATGTCTAACAGGATAAACTATCGAATGTAATTTTTTTGCCTGATTATTTGTCTGATTTACAGTTTTATTGATTACTGAGATAGCTTTGCCTTGGAATTAAGTTTTTCCACTATAATAATATACAACTTGCTTCGATGTAGTTAAAATACTTTTGCCATGTTGCTGTAGCTTAGCTTGCTACATTTCTCTGGGGGCAGCTTCGGTGTAGTGAAGCTTAATTTCATGCAGAGTAACTGGTAGCTTAGCTCACTACACTTTCCAAGTAGCTTGCCCAACACTGGTTATTTCAAGGTTAAAAAAAGTATTTCGGGGGGAACAGAATAACGATCTAAATCTAATTAGCTCACAAACACATTAACTTGGATAAGTGTGCAACTACTGCTCCTCTTCTAAAACCTAATTTGCACCAAACAGGCATTATTGCCTTTGGCAAGCACAAAACATTGTTCTTGCTCATATATTTGTTATTATTATTTGTGTCACAAATTAAATGACAAACTTGACATGATGGAATATTACAGATCTTTCACGAAAGACCCAGGAGAGAAGCAAACTGTCACTAGATGAACTGCTGACACAGGAGAAAAGCAAACAGTCACAAGATATGTTAGTGTTAATGTTAGTTTTCCCCTGGACCATAATGACTCTTGGCCTTGTTGCTTTTTTGGCCAGTTCTAACCTGATTTGGAATTCTTGTAATCGCTTTGAGATATAGTATTATTATTATTACTTGTTTTCCTACAGGTAAACTATTACATGTTTGAGATACATGCTATCTAATTGTAACTTTTTAACTGAATGCTCTTGTGGCTCTTCCCTTTGGCACTTGTTTGGTTTCTCACGATGTACAGTACAGGCCAAAAGTTTAGACACACCTTCTCATTCATTGCGTTTTCTTTATTTTCATGACTATTTACATTGTAGATTCTCACTGAAGGCATCAAAACTATGAATGAACACATATGGAGTTATGTACTTAACAAAAAAAGGTTAAATAACTGAAAACATGTTTTATATTTTAGTTTCTTCAAAATAGCCACCCTTTGCTCTGACAACTGCTTTGCACACTCTCGGCTTTCTCTCGATTAGTTTCACGAGGTAGACACCTGAAATGAGGCTGAAAAAAAGAAGAAATTAATTAGAGAGATAGCAGAAAGTGTGGCCACATCAACAGATTGGTACATTCTGAGAAAATAAGAGTGCACTGGTGAGCTTGGGAACTCATAAAGGCCTGGACATCCACTGAAGACCAGTTCTTGATGATCGCAGAATCCTTTCCATGGTGAAGAAAAAACCCTTCACAACATCCACTCAAGTGAAGACAATTCTCCAGGAAGTAGGTGTATCTGTATCTAAGTCTACCATAAAGAGGAGACTTCTTGAGTGTAAATGGATTCATCTCAAGGTGCAAACCATTAAATGGCCTCAAATATAGAAAGGCCAGAATTGACTTGACTTGACACCTGAAAAAGCCAGCCCAACTTTCATGGAAAGTTATGCCGAATTTGAGTCGTTAATTAAAACGACAGGGAACACCTCAAAGTCTGCAAATGCCAGGAGAGTGGACTGGCAAAAAGTAGCAGACAAATTAAAGTAAAAGTGAAATACAAGAATATTCTACAAAATGGTAGCCTTTAATTCATACTGTCTTTATTTTAAAAAGCCACTTATTTTCCCTCCCTTTTAAAAACCACTGTTAAATGATGTGTTTGTCTATTTATAACAGCCACAAAGAAAAAGGCTGAAAAAAACAGTATCTCTCAACAATTACACTTTATTCCACAATACCCGATTAATTTGAAAAGCTCTGCAAATTATTCTCCCACCTTCCGCAAGAGGTTGCTCGCGTATGGCTGCGACAGACTTCCCTATATCCTACGCTTATAAAGCCTCAATCTAATCTTGTTTACATGAAGTAAACCTGCTCCCGAGCAGGTTTGATCTTACGGACCTGTTGCTATGACGACAAGTCTAGGATGAGCTTCGAAGAACCAAACGATCCAAGATCATGCCAAATCGTCAACAATCAAATCCAGCTAACTGAGTTAGCGACGTACGAAGAACGGGCCCCAGGCTGTGGACGTGGGCTGGGTTGCGGGGAAAACACAAACACTCTGGCACAAGACAAGGGGAGAACGCAGACTAAAAGCACATGAGGGTAATGGGGAACAGTTGCAAACAATCAGGGTTGGGAGAGACAATCAGACATCATCGTCAATCATTCATCATCGTAAAGATCTGCTCAGGTAACCTTGAATTCTTCATGGTTAGGTGTAGACCATTTTATCTGCCCAGGGAGTTCACCTCCACCATTGTTACTGCTGCCTACATTCCACCAGATGCTAATGCCAAGCTGGCCTTGAAATACCTGTATTCAGCCATTAGCGATTAACAGACTGCTCACCCGGAGGCGTCATTTATAGTTGCAGGTGATTTTAATCACTCAAACTTAAAGACAAACCAGATTCCAATAAACACAAGCGACCCAGTGCCATTGGAAGCCATGCTTGCCCAAGCTAGCACAGTGCCTCCACAAATTTTTTTAACTCCCTAAATTCCACCAACATGTTCACTGCAACACAAAAGGAAACAAAACTCTGGATCATGTTTACGCAAACATAGCCAGAGCCTCCTCCCCCACCTAAGGGTCAGACCATGTTTTTTTGTTTCTCATCCCTAAATACTCACCACTTATCCAACGTGTGAAGCCATAAACAAGGACCATCAAGGTGTGGCCTGCAGGAGTTGACTGTGCACTCCAGGACAGATTCCAACACACAGACTGGAGTGTCTTTGCTTCTCAGGCTACCTGTGGCTCTCATACAGACATTGATACCTACTCCTCCTTTGTACTGGACAGTGTCACAACACAGAAACGGATCACCACGTATCCTAATCAAAAGCCGTGGATAAACAGGGAGGTGCAGCTCCTTCTAAAGGCTCGCAACACCGCCTTTAGATCTGGTGGGGAAAAGGCATACAGGTTATCCAGGGTTAACTCTGACCCCCGGCACATGTGGCAGGGCATTCAAACCATCAGTGAACTTCAATCCAAACGCATCACTCCGCCAACCACAGACGTCTCCTTCCTGAACGAGCTAAACGACTTCTATGCTTGTTTTGACAGGAACAACAAAGAGACTGCCACCATAATCACACCATCTGCACACCACCAACCCCTAACACTCACCCCAACAGACGCCCTCACCGCACTGAGCCGGATAAACGTGTGCAAGGCTGCTGGCCCGAATGGCATCCCTACACCAAATCCACCTCCATTGTACCGGTGCCGAAGAACTCAACATGCCTGATTGACTATCACCCCGTAGCACTCACACCCATTGTTATGAAGTGCTTCGAGCGACTGGTCTTGGCACACCTGAAGATCAACCTTCCATTCACACTGCACTCTCATCAGTTTGACTACCTCAGCAATTGGAGCACAGAAGATGCAGTTTCCAAAGTGCTGCACTCAGTACGCACACACCTGGACAACAAGAACAAGAGCTAGGTCAGCCCTCTCCTGCTCCTCCCCCATCAGACTCAATAGAGGTGTACCACAGGGCTGTGTGCTCAGCCCATTCCTCTACTGCCTCTTCACCCATCACTGCAAGCCGATGTATGGATCCAACTCCATCATTAAGTTTGCTGATGACACCACGGTGATTGGCCTCATCACCAACAACAATGAGACAGCCTACAGAGAGGAAGTACAGCACCTGGCCATGTGGTGCAATGACAATACCCTGCTCCTTAATGCCACAAACACCAAGGAGCTTATCGTGAACTTCAGGTGGAAGAGGGGAGGCACCAGTGTCTCTTTTTACTGAGAGCATTAAGGAAACACCACCTGTCCTCAGCTGTCATGGTTAACTTCTACCGCTGTGCGATCGAGTGCATCCTGACCAACTGTTACAATGTTGTATGGAAACTGCACAGTCGCAGAGTGAAAGGCATTGCAGCAGGTGGTGAACACTGCAAATGTTCACAAGATGTTTTCCCAGAGGCTTACTTACTCACATGCATTTTGGTAAACTGTTGTCTTACTTTTTTATGTCTGTGTGTCAGCAGTGGAGTCGTCCTTGGTCTTCTGCCATAGTGTTTCATTTCATGCAAATGTCAACAGTTCACACTTACACTGATGCACCCTGGGCCACAACCTCTGTTATATAAATGTCCAAGCACGCAAATTACTAGTGTGTGTTGTGCAATTGGGGTACAGTTTTTCTGTGTCAGTATCTCTCGAGAAGGTTGTTGCGTTTTCGGTTTTGTTGCAGTTATGTTTTCTTTATATGACTTATTTTGGGCCTCTAACCACATACTTTTTTTTTTCAAGTTAGCAGCATTGTTTGATTATCCAGACAATTACACATATGCAATCCTCACTATCCTTTTACCCCTTTAGAGCCTATCTTACCTGAACCTTCTACATGTACACCAAAACCACATACACAGGACCTCAAGTTGACGTCTCAATTAATCTCTTGTCCTTTTACAGTTTTTAGCTCTCAGTTCCTCCTTAAGAGCATCTCAAGCCGAACATTCTTCATGAACATCAAAAACACATACTGTACATAGGGCCTCATGGGGACCATTCAGTTAATGGCTTGGCCTTCCGAGAGCTTAGGCCATCTGTGTTTCTAAGAACAGTCATTTCTTGTTACACCCTGTACGATCTCTGATTGGACAGACGCGAGACATAAGACCCACATCAGATGCTGTCAGGTCCTACAATGCTTACTACACTCTAATATGATCTACATAACAAACAATACTGCACTGGAATCCAAATAAGATGAATATTGTTTGACGTAATCATGTGGACACATACAAACACTCATATGCAAGAACACACAAACTCATGTACTGCATGCGTGCATGCAAATACCCACTGAGGCAAAGGCCAAAGTGATTTCCAGATTAGTTTTGTGGCGCAACGAATGAGAAATCACCTTCAGAATGTGTTCTGTTCAGTTGGGTGCATGTGTAGTGTGTGTTTGTGTGTGTGTGTGAGAGAGAGAGAGAGCGTGTGTGCATGTGAATGAGAAGTCACTAGTGGAAGATATTGTGTTCTGTGGTGAGGAACAACATCAATATGCGTCTACACTGCAGTAATAAAACACACAAACACACACACATGTAATTTCATATAACATTCTGAATGTTATTATATTTCTCCCCCAAATGAAACAATATACAATTTGTTTTGCAGCAGCAGAAAAGTAAACAAATAGTCATGCCGAAGTGAAAGCAATTTACCTTCCCAGAGCAAACCTGTTGGTAGAATACTGCCCTTGTTCAATCACGCAATTTATAAACCATGACAAGGAAATATATTGACCGAAAAAAATGGATGGCATGTTGGAAAGCATGTAAAAACTTTATGACCTCCGAAATAAACAATCTTTCCAGTGACAGGTGTCAATTAAACAGCTACAGTGGACCCCTCCAACCAAAATAAAGACCAAGACTGGTTGGATACAGAAGAGTATACCTAGCATGGTTTGGGGGTGTGCAGAGAAAAGGAGAGAAATGGAGTGACTGTAGAAGATAGATCTGTGTTGAGAGAGATGGGTAGAGATGAAGTAAATGACAGCTGAACAGGTCTCCCCTTCTTCAATCTCTAATAAAGCTGCTCACCTTGTAGCAAACCCCACAGGCGCTCTGAGGAAACTAGGCCAATGTGAATTATGGCTGCAATATACCAGTTCCCCTGAAACACAGTGGTTGTATTAACCTGCTTTAGTGTGTGTGTGTTTGTGTGGGTGTGTATGTGTGTGTGCTTGTGTGTGATAACACCAAAGTTTCAACGATAACTCAAAATTACGAAAACCACTCAACAAAGCATTTCTTCAAAATGTCCTACTTTACTAAACTAATGCCAGTCCATTGATGGCAGCCATGATACAAGTGTACCTACCAATGATCATTCCAAACTGCGGGAATGCATTGCTAGATTTGGTGAAGTGTAGTCTGTGATAATAGTAAGATAAACCTTTCCTACTTTTGGCAGTGTAATGTTGTTAAGAAGCACACACATATACTTACTCACACATGCATACGCACACACACACACACGCACTCTCACTCACACACACACACACACGCACACACACAAAGTTCCAGCACATTGAGAGCTTTAGTGGTCTAATGCTTCGTAATCCATCTGCCAAAATCTAGACTGATTTTCCCCTTGAACAATATGGCTGTCACTGGAGCTCTGGCTAACGTGACCCACTTATCACCCCTACACGGACACAAGCACCGAGACAAATATGAGCAGGGATTTTGTCCGATTTGATGTTCATGAACCAAAATGTTATTTTTTTGACCTTCTATGCACCAGGCAGTAATCCCCTCACTCTAATCTGACCATCAGAGCTACAGATATGTTACATTTTTCAAAGTTGTTCATCACTTCAACACTTATCATGTGACCAAGGATTTGCCACTGGGGGAGAAAAAGAGACAGAAAGTGAGAAACAGAGAGAGAAGCAGATCTATTAGGCTTTAACAAAGTCACTGGAAGATTGGCTGTGGTGAATTTGAGTCATGCTTGTGTCACTCTGTCAAGACAGACAGATAGGCAGAGGGACAAGGGTAGCCTACACACTCTGATATATGTATTTTTGCATTGCCCAAAAAAGTTTGATATTGATTTCACAATCTGAACCGTTACTTAAGATTAAATTCACAGTTTACGCTCCAACGTATCTTAACTGCTCTCACCAGCCCCAAATGGTCTCTTCAGAGGACCTCCCACCCAGTCTCCCAATTAAAAACTCTTCTGATCACAGGATTTTAAACCAGTACCACCGGTGTTCACAGTTTTCCCCTCCCTCTTCCCATTTGACCAGCTTTTTGATTAATTGCCCACCCCCGCCTCAATTCTCTTTTCTCTACTCCCTCTTTCCCCTGCTGCCCCCAACTCCACTTTCTAATTACGCCTACATCTGTCTGTGATGGACACATCTGCACCACGGCTGCGTTGCCTGTGGACGTTAACAGAGGAGAGGCATGAGGGTGGAGAGGATCGTGTGCGGTCCCTGGTTCTCAGGGAACACCTGTTCTGCATGTTTTTGATGTTTCCATGCTCCAACACACTGGATGCTAACGAACACTCATAAGCAGGCTTCGGCTGAGCTGGATAATGACCCATTAATTTGAGAACCACTGTATTACATTTCATTACATTATGTGTACATGTGCTACATAGAAACCAGTACTGGTGACAGGTATTCCACAAGGTCCCTTCATAAAGTTGCACATGTAAACAGAAGCACTTTATGGGACAAGACTATACAGTGACAGACCGTGCTGCACTCACCAGGACAAGAGGTACATTTAGGTAACACTTATTTTATAGCAGTAAGGATACCGTGGAGGTAAACTGATGTACCGCGGAATATTATTTAGAATGTGCAAGGATTTGCTGGGTGTGTCAGTCCAGTGACTTTTGAGGAGGATGATGACTTGTGGGAAGAAGCCGTTACCCAGCCTGGTCATGAAGGGCAGAGCGATTTGGAACCTCTTGCCTGATGGCAGAGGGGTGAAAAGTTTGGAAACCTCTCTTTGGTCCTGGTAATCTGGTGAAGTTCATATACTGATGCCCTATATGACATGATGCTTCCAGCTGAGAAAGCGGGTGCACAATGATCTTAAAGTACATGGTGAGTTATGAGTTTGTTTTGTTTCCAAGGCTAAGAAGTTGTACACTGTGTTGAAACGTGGCTACACACTTTATGTACCCTAGAAGGAAAGTATTCTATAGAAATATGGTTCGTATTAGTTCATTCAATTTCATACAAATCACTCTGTATCCTATCCCATTCCATCATCAAAACTTCTAAAAACCAATCTCAGTTGGGTAGAATAGATCACACTAGGAAAACACGTTTGTTTATTGAAAGACTTAAAAAAAAAAATCTCTTGGACTTCGTCACAACAGTGTCTGTGTGTTTTGCATTTGAGAATCATATTTGACTAATTGTTCTTAGGGTCTAAGGTTCAAATCCGGGTAACAGACACAGATTTGACAACTTCCTGGTTTCTATAGTCATCCTATCATTTGGGTGACTTCCAGTCAACCCACCAGTCCCAGTTATACCTACTGACATTACCATGAGGTCCTTATAAATGCAGCTTGAATGAGATAACTGCATCTCTCTGGCTAGTGCAATGTGTATTTGCTTGTTTAGTGCCTGTTGTCGGTGGTGTCTTTATACTAAATTGACTTCAGATACATTCCCTTACACTCCCCTAACATGTGCACACACACACTAGAAAAATGTCCCATCCCAAAAGGTCCATGATTGGATACTTACTATCTCATCTTTTAGCTAACACACAAAGGGCAAGACATCAGTGGAGAGTTTTGTTTCTGTTGTCGAAATTCTAGTAGATATATTTAAGGTAAATGGATGTGTATGAAATGCAATCTGGGAGTAACCGTGTTTTCCAGTCCATGAACTATTTTGATGACTGGAATCAGAGGAGTGTTCTCTCAAAGGCCCCAAACGAATAACTGTCAGTTTTTTTCTCTAACAGGCCAATCCCACTGGTGGTTAGGCAGGATTCTGCTTTCTTCAGTACATTTTTTCCCTCCCATCTCTTCTCCCCTCTATCTCAGGACCGCCTCTGCGTGTGTATATATGCCTGTCAAGAACCAACCTCCCATCCCTTTGCTTTTGAAGTTATCCCCGCGATTGAAGATAGCTGATTTTCTGAAAACGGGAGAGATAGCGGGAGGGATTGAAGTACGGCGGGATACAGATACAGACTGTGAGAGACTACTTGTATAATATTAATATTCTATAATATTATTCTGCTGTTGTATTATGATTTACTACAAAGTGGTCTATAGTAGGCTACATCGCTGAACTTTGCCGCAGAACGCAAATGTTGCTCAGTGTGATCAGTTTGTCTAACATTTAAGTCATCTAATTTCTCGATAGGCTTTAATGTGTTATTTTGATTTGCATATACAACGTAATTAAAAACCAATCACTCTCATTGCCAACCAGTCCCACGTGTTCTTGTTGTGCAACACACACCTGTGACTATGACTGCAGTTTTACACCTTCCAGAATGTTAGACAGGCCTGTGGGTAGGGCTAAACATTCTATCATAGATGAAGACTGGCTAATGTTTTTTCATGCTTTAAAAAAACGTTTAATAGTTTAGCCATCCAAAAAATAGTGAAATAGTTGTCATAGTTAAAGTCTAAGCTTGAATAAATCCAATATGATTTAAATAATTTATTAAATACGGTTTAAATAAATAATTACATTAAATGTGTCAAGAACTGTACCACTCACTTAATGAACCTTGCTGGGTCATATTATGTTGCAGTTAGCGCCCACTGCCCTGTTTATTGTATCCAATGAGTCCTGGAGACATCTGTCAGAAAACGTATCTAATCTGTCATCAAACATACTTGTAAATGTAAATAGAAATTAGGTAATCTATCTAATACAAACCAAATCAGACTACTAGACCATGTCCCTGGTGAAAAGCCCCAATAAGCAAACGAGAATGAGGGGAGAACAGAACCACCACTTGAGGGATCTCTCTGCGTGCATTCAAGTTACTAATAACCCACCAACGCCACGCAGTAAGTAAAGGAGCCCCTATGTGGACTACAAAAATAAAAGGTTTCATGAGAAGGATGACCTATAATTGGGATGCACACATGAGCAGCCTTTGGTTGGCAAAATTGTTAATTCTCTTTTCTAGCCTTTCTGGGTTCATAACGCTCACTCGCTCAGAATAATTAGCGTGCCTTTGCCGTTTTGTCTTAAAAAAAAATCCGCATTTCACAATGATATACAGGAACATAGGAATTAATGTGCGTAGTTGGCCACAACTGAAACACATGCACGGTCATTTCATACATACATAGGTTCTCATCAGACAAACAGTCCTTCCCTACAAATTATTTTATGCCTTCAGCATTCCTGGGAATCTCTTATGGAAAACCTCCCATTGGCAATCTGCAATTCAGAAGCCAGTGGAAGAATGGGCAGGGGTGAAGGATGCTACGAGCTTTCCCAATTCATGCTGCCAACCACTGGATACAGCCTTTCCTGGTCATTCACACACACCCACAAACGTATAATTCATGGAAAAAAGCTCAATGAACAGCCACACACACACAAAGAAACAAACTAACCAATATTTCTTCCATGGACAGGGTTCCAAGGTGCTGAAATGTGGAATGCTAACACCCAGAGGAGTTAAGATTACCTTTACAATAGTTTTACATTTATTAATTTAGCGGACGCTTTTATCCAAAGCGACTTACAAGAGAGAGCTTTACAAAAGAGCATTAGTCATTAGGGATAGCAACATGATAGATCTCAAACTTTACCTCAATGTCCTGACCCACACCCTCACATGGTCCAGCCCCTAATCATTGGCTTCACTTGATTCACTTCAGGGACCTCCAGTCTGAACATAAACTATGGGCACTTCCTCAGCCAATCATCAGATTTTGTTGTGGTGTCCACAAACTACAGGTAAGGGAGCGTCAAATCTTTCACCAACTCTGAGTGAAAAAAATAATTGATTAGCTGTTTTGTGTCTTGCCTCAGGTGACACATCCACCTCCTATCTCCAGGGAGCTGGGGGCTCTTCCATAGAGCCATACTGCAGAGTGGCTCCCCCAACACTCCATGGGCCTCAGTGAGCCATGCAGAGTCCTGTAATAAGTACCCTTCCACACACATTGAAACACACACACACACACTCACATAAAATATCAAAATTGGAATCAACATATTTAGATGTATTTTCTTTATTCTTCATAAGTTAGGGAATTGTCCTCAGACACAAACATATGTGCTACACGCAAATAAGTCTGCGCCTGCATGCCTTCTTTACCTGATTTTTATGGCGGAGCATCAGTGACATGCAATCGGACAAGCAGGCGGTATTCTGTCCTGATAACACATAGGCCGCATTATGCTGACAGATAGCGAACAAACGAAGAAAGACCCAGTAGGCTTGACTCCAGTGTGATTGCGTGACAGCGTTTACTGAAGTTTGTTGGTACATTAGATTTTTCTTCTCATTTATTTTCTTTCTTTTTTCCGTAAAACTGAAACACAAATACATATCATGACTCAATCGAAATAAATTGTCCACAATTTTCTTCTTCTACAGATTATAAATCAGTTAAGTATAATATAACTGAAGTTAACATCTTTGTTTTACAGTAACTGTGTGCACAGGTAAGTATTAGCAACGTAAATGCAGCAAATAGCAAACAAAACATTAGCACGAAGGCTTAACAATGAACCAGATGAGTCAACAGCCTAGCTGAGGTATGGCTAACGATTAGCTTCCCGGTTAGCATTCCGATTAGCATAGTGTGTGACATAATTAGTGACATAATTCAAGCATGTCAAACATAAATTCCAACATTATACTATAATTAACAACTTAAATGTCAAACAGCAACAAAAACTCACTGTTGGTTCCACTTCAAGGCTCAACAACTGACTGTCTGTGGAGGAGCACTTTTACAGGGTGCTTGCAGGCCTAATGCCTGGTCCACTACTGACATGTAACTAAAGTGGACAGACCAAAAATTTCTTAAATGTTTTGAAAAAATGTTTCTTGCTATTCGTATGCAACATAAGCCAATTTAAACTAATCAGAAGTCAGATTTTATTTATATTTTGCCGTTTTCTCACAAAAACCATTTTTATGCGAGATTTTTGAAAAATTCCACCGCTTTAATCTTGGATTTTGTGGCACCGAGAATCTGTCAAGTTCTGATCAGGCTCTGCATTGTTCTACATCACATCTCTGCTTCTATCCAGCGCGCGAGCTGCTCAAGCACTCCAATCCTGATGTTACAGGCTGGTAAAAAGTCTTATTCAAGAGTCCAAAACATAAAATGTATATCTTTCGATTTTTTTCAAAATTTGATAGATTGCGTATCATTGCAGGTCCCAGCTATACAGAAAGTAAAAAAGTTGTGCTGATATGCTAAAATAGGTTACAAGGGAGAAAACCAACTTTTGTCATCATAGAACGTTCAGATTTCAATGCATTCCTATGGGATTTTCATCAACATGACTTCAACTAGATTTTTCTCAAAATGTATATTTTTTAAAATTGATTAAACATACTTTATTTTGAAGAAAACAACCTAAGCTTTCGTTTAAGCTATGTCTCCCGGTTGTGCTGACCCTCTATGAAAGGTAGCCAAAGCTTCAAAAAATATAAGCAATATTTTCATATACTTTCTCAATGTTGATCGCAACCAACATTTGATAGAATTAAGGTGTAAGTGTCTACATGCTAACTGTCATATTTGTTTTTAATTTATTGCAAGTAGTCGCTAGTTATTGAGCTCTAAAAAGGTCTTGGACCTGAAAATTCCGGTGCCATTTTCATAGGATTCGCTTTTAGCCACATTCAGGCTAAAGATGACGTCAGAGACGTTCGATTAAATGTTTTTGCTACCTGCGCTCTAGAATCACTTGACAGTTGGTTAGCTTGGCAAGGAAAAACGCGTTCTATTGTCCACCCTAATGTAACATAAATACAGATGTAGTAACTCCGGGCACCACTAGGGCCAAATACTTACTGATGAGAGTCAGCACACTCCCCGCTTGGTATACATGTATACCACAATTTACCCTTTCTTCTCTGGCATAAGTAAAACAATATCATTAATAGGTCTAAGGTACTCTTTAAGTACTCCTTGGCTAAGAGTCTTCACTATTACCTTACGAACTCTGTTGTCTGCACTACCAATTGCCTTAACTATTCGTCCCAGAGGCCACATATTACGGTTTGCTTGACTGTCCTTTATCAAAACAATGTCACCTTCCTTGAGGTCAGGCTTCTCCAAAGTCCACTTCATCCGTGGTTGAAGTGTTGCCAGATACTCCGATCGCCATCTCTTCCAGAAGGAGTCTGCCAAGTTCTGGACCTGGCGCCACTGTACCTTGCAGAGATGATCCAACTCGAAGTCTCCCAGGGGTGCAGGATTAACACTTGCTTTTTGGGTAAGCAGTGTGGCAGGTAAGAGCATTTCAGGTACCTCTACATCGTAGGAAATTGGGACCAGAGGACGAGCATTCATTATGGCCATAACCTCAGCCATCAAGGTTGACAGGACTTCATGAGTCAATCTGGTTGCACTACCCTTCAGTAGCAGTCCATCCAAGATGCGCCTTGCCACTCCTATTAATCTTTCCCAAGCTCCTCCCATATGTGAGGAATGGGGAGCATTGAAGGTCCATGTACATCCTAGCTCTTGTAAGTGGGTCTTGATTTCAGGGTCATCTGTATTAATTAGCAATTCTCGACATGCGCCTATAAAATTTGTGCCCCTATCCGACCGTAAGTGCTTGACAGGTCCACGAATGGCTAGAAAGCGCCTCATGGCGTTGATGAAGCTCGAGGTCGACATAGATTCAATAACCTCAAGGTGCACTGCTCTTGTACTTAAACAAGCAAAAATGACTGCCCACCTTTTGCTCTCAGCAGCTCCACCTCGTGTCCGCCGCGTGATGACAGTCCATGGGCCGAAAACGTCAAGTCCCACATGAGTGAAGGGTGGATCTGTTGCCAGCCTGTCTGCTGGCAGATCAGACATTTTCGGAACTTCTCTCTTTCCTTTCAACTTCTTACAGGTGACACATTTGTATATGGTGCTGGAGATGAGTCTTCTCCCACCTATTATCCAAATACCAGCAGTGCGCAATGCACCCTCTGTGAAGTGGCGAACCTGCTGGGCTACCTTGTCGTGATAATGTCGGACCAGAAGTGTAGTCACATGGTGACTGGCTGGTAGGATGAGTGGGTGTTTTTCTTGATCTTCTAAGTCTGCCCTGCGTATCCGACCTCCAATTCGAAGCAGTCCGCTATCATCGATGAAGGGGTCAAGTTTGGCAAGGGGACTTTGTCGGTGCACTTTGGTATCCTGCGTTAAACATTTCCGCTCCTCTTTGTAAGCATCCTCTTGCACAGCCGTGAACACACTCGTCTTCGCTTCAGAACGCTCTGTGCTGAGCAGCTGACTACATTGATGCCATCCCTTGCAACCGTCACTGTTCTTCACTTGTGAGAACGACTTGGCTACATGAATGAGAGTTGCCATGCCCCTTACAAGACTCTTCCAAGAAGAGAAGCGTTCAAATCTTGATGCACCGAGAGCCTGTTCCGCTACCTTGGTTACAAGACGGGTCACTTGGGGTCGAACTTCTTTGTCTGAGTCTGCGTCAACAAGCTCAAACGTTTCAGCTTCGTCATCGTGGTCAGTGGCCAACTGACTGAGAAATGGGGGGCCGAGCAACCAACTGGACGATGAGAGGTGAGATGGTTCCCTGGTCTGCAGGATTGTGGTCAGTCAAGACGTACTGCCACTGTTTCGGTTCAGTAGATCCACGAATACGAGCTACTCGGTTAGCTACGTAGGTATGGAACCTTCATGAACTGTTGTGTATGTAGCCTAGTACAACGCGACTATCTGTGAAGAATCTGACTGCATGTAGCTCTATATCAATTTCAGATTGGATCACTTCAGCCAGCTCAACAGCCACGACTGCTGCGCACAACTCTAGGCGCGGAATGGTGTGCATGGGGTAAGGAGCGAATTTGGATTTGCCCATAACAAATCCTACATGCCATCTTCCATCAGAATCCAGGGCACGCAGGTAAGCTACAGCAGCTATTGCCAGAGACGAGGCATCTGCAAAAGGTTGCGTTCTATCCATGTACAGCATGATACAGAGACTGGAAGGTATGATCTCCGTATGCAAACCTGCTCCAGGTCTGTTAAGGAGTTGATCCATGCTTTCCACTGCATCTCTTTCTCTGGTGGGAGGGGCATGTCCCACTCGTACTGTTCTGCAGTTATGTCTCTCACCAACGCTTTGCCTTGGACGGTGATAGGAGATGCGAATCCAAGTGGGTCATAAAGACTGTTGATGGTGGACAGCATACCTCTCCGAGTGAATGGTTTGATATCTCTTGAGACTCTGAAGGTGAAAATATCTGTCTGGAGTTCCCAGTTTAAACCTAAACTTATCTGCAAGGGCAAGGGGTCTGCTCCAAGGTCTAGATCTTTAAGGTCACTTGCTCGTTCTTCAACAGGAAAGGCCTCCATGACCCTTGGGCTATTGGAAGCTATCTTGTGCAGGTTTAAGTTGGACTCCGCCAGCAGAGTTTTGGTTCGCTGTAGGAGACAGATAACCTCGTCCTCCTTGGCCAGTGATGTGAGTCCATCGTCAACATAGAAGTTCCTGAAGACAAACTCCTTCGCATCACTGCCATGTTCTGCCTCTCCTTGCTCTGCAGCCTTCCTCAGCCCATATATTGCCACTGCTGGTGATGGGCTGTTGCCAAACACATGCACAGTCATCCAGTAGTCTATGATCTCCTTGTGCGGATCATTATCTTTGTGCCACAGAAATCGGAGGAAATGGCGATGGTCCTCTCTGACCTTGAACCCATAGAACATTTGCTCTATATCGGCGGTGACAGCAATTTGTTCTCTTCTGAACCTTAGTAGAACACCAATTAGTGTATTGTTGAGGTTGGGTCCACTAAGAAGCACATCATTCAATGACGTTCCGTTGTACTCAGCGCTAGAGTCAAAAACAACCCTTATTTTCCCTGGCTTCTGGGGGTGGTAAACGCCAAAGGTTGGTAAATACCAGCATTCCTGCTCTGGCTGTAGTTGAGGAGCTGGCTCTGCCTGGTGATTGCTGATTACCTTCTGCATAAACTCAAAGAAGTGCTGTTTCATTTCAGGTTTCTTTCTGAATGAGCGCTGGAGAGAATGGAGCCTTTGAGAGGCCTGCTCTCTGTTATTGGGAAGGGGCTTACGAGGAGAACGAAAAGGTAAGGGTGCAACCCAGTGGTTTTCATTGTCCATATACACCTCCTTTTCCATTATTCTCAGAAAGTCGCTGTCATCCACTGACATGGCTGGTTTGTTATCTTCAGGTGTTTTCTGAAACACTCCGTCTCCGAGACCAGCCCTACTTGTCTTTTGAAAGGCCTGTGAGGGCGACTGAGGCTCGCACTGAGTCAGTCCCTCGGGCTTCTCCTTTATGTGGATGCTGTTAGTGCATGGCTTAAGAAAGGAAGAGCGTCCGTTTTGAAGGACCTGTGTCTTGTAGGCATTGACATCTTCAGTCTTGTGAGCACCACCCAAACACATCTCCCCTACTATGACCCAGCCGAGGTCAAGACGCTGCGCGTATGGTGAATTGTGTGGCCCGTTGCGCTGCTCACGTACCTTGTGCAAGCTCATAATGTCCCTGCCCAGCAGCAGAAGAATGGGTGCACTGTGGTCAAGCACTGGGATCTTATCAGCCACTGGTCTGAGGTGAGGGAACTATTGGGTGCACTCAGGTGTTGGAATTTCTGATTGGTCGTCAGGCAAGTGATAACACTCCAACAGGGTGGGAAGTGTAACCTTGGTTTTCTGATCAAGAGATTCCACGATGATGTTGCTTGCTTTCCTCCCCGCAGTCTCGATTCTGCCAGAGCATGTCTTTAGCGTGTATGGGGATGCGGTGCCGTTAATGCCCAACAGATTGAAGAATTCCGATTTCACTAAAGACCGGTTACTTTGGTCATCGAGTATTGCGTACACTCTTTGAGACTTACTTGGATTGTCGGCATGGTACACCTTAACCAAGCAGATTTTTTAACAGGACTTAGGCCGTGGTGCGTCGCTACATATCTCCGTACACTTAGAAGTGACAACAGGCCATGCAGAATCTTCATTCTCCCTACTTTGCTCCCCGCTTTGCTCGCTCCCAGTTGAGTGTCTAGCTTGCCACGGAGATGACCACGGAGCTGGACCAGGATGCATGGCGGAGGTATGTTTATTCGCTTTCGCACTCTCGGCATTGTATCTTGGTTTTGCAATCTTTAGCCATGTGTTTGGTGCTGGCACAACATCGAAAGCAAATTGAATTTTCTTTCAAGAATGTTTTTCTCTCATCAAGATGTCTCCCTCGGAATCCACGGCATTTTGACAGCGGGTGAGGTTTGTTATGTATAGGACATTCTTTGTCCGGTTAATTTTTCTTCACGGCTGTGCTATCCTGCGATGCACCAACTGTGGCTGTAACATCAGTTTTCCTAACTGTGACGAATGATTTTTGCATGTGTTTTTGTTCCCTTCCACCTCTGGATTGACTGGGGATGGAGGAAAAGTTGAATGCAAAACTGGGGTCATTTCGGGTCTTAGCTTGGGAGCATACGAAATCAACAAAGTAACTGAATGGTGGGAAAGGTACGTGATAACACTCCTTAAATTTGGAACCCTGTGTGATCCAGCGTTCCCGTAGTGAGAAGTGTAGCTTTTCAACAATTGGATTCACCCCTCTAGCTGTGTCGAGGTACATAAGTCCAGGCAAGAATCCCTCAGCCTTTGCAGCTTGTAGCTCTTTTAACAAGTCGCCTAACTCTCTGAGCTTGTGTGTGTCTTTGTTAGAGATAGCTGGGAAGGCATCTAGTTTCTTCAGCAGAGCATTTTCAATCACTGTAAAATCAGTAGAATAATATTATGGTGAAGCACAGTATGTATTACTCCGCGACGCTCCTGGCTACGGTAGCCGTAATGCTGCAAGCGGTGCGGCTTTGTAGTTTACCAAAGTCGTACAAAAACATTTTGATTTAGCACCGTGAGCGCCTTGTACCACACAAAAATCGCTTAGAGATCAGTAAATAAAATAATTAATCCATATATAAGGCGCTTCGGATTATAAAGCGCAGTGTAGTTTTTTGAGATAAATAAAGGCTTTTAAGTGCGCCCTATAGTCCGAAAAATACGGTAACCTGCTTTATTTCAGGGTTGAAGGTGGGGCCTTTTTGAACTTTAGGACAGGGGTAGTTGAAGAATATGAAGAGAGCATAAAGTTTAAATACACACAAAAGCTGGCATTAAAGTATCAATGAAAGCAAAGACAAACTCTTAAATCTATCGCACACATACAGTAGGCTTGGCATGGAAAGGTGGGTGGGAGTGCATCAGGGCCCTCCAGGGGCCTCTCTCCTTTGTGAGTGTAGCCTGTGAAGGAGCATTGTGGTTGGGTTATTCGTGACTCCCTCTTCCCTTTATCCAGAGCTCCAGAGCTACGAGAGGGAGTGAGGTCAGTCTCCACTCCACAGAATTGACTTTTCATCGTGAACACAACTTATACACCCCTGCACTGATCTTATAACGCACATACATGCACATACATACATAACGCACACACGTGCGCACATACACACCTCATTAAATGAACAGTATGTATAGGAGGCCTGCTTGTTGTGAAGACTGATTCGATAATTTAATGGCACTTAGAAATATTAAGGCACTTACAAATATCATCTGTTGTTGTTGTTCAGAATTACCGTGCGGAAACTCGCTAGTGTTGTTGCTTTATTGTTTGCGTCCCATAGGTAGAGTACTGTCCTTCAGAGACTCACCTTAAATTTGTAATTTGTTTGGCTTAAAGCTCTTATAGCTCTTCCCTTGGCACTTATTGGTTCTCACAATATATGTTTCATAACCTATAAGCCTGCTATGTTTGGGGTCTATCACGTTGCTATGCTCAGTGACCGATGCTCGTTTGTAAAGCTCTCTGCTAAATGAATAAATGTAAATGATTATTATGAATATCCTTGGTTTCCATCTCCTGCTTTTTGTTTGGTGTTTAGGTGAATTCTCAGGTTGAGTTGCTGTTTTAAAAAGTGTGGGTGACACAGCTGTGCACACACACGCTCACAAACACACACATCCTGCCCAGTCTGTTTGTATGTCTGTTTGCATAGCTAGCTAGCTAGCTATTTGTGTAGCTAGCTAGTTATCTAAAGCTATGTTACTTGAGGTCAAATGTGTCTGTAAATTAAATCAGTTGAATTGGAATTTTAGCACCCCTCTGCTTGTGTGTGTGTGTTTGATCAGGGACCTGGGTGATGTGCAGCGAGTGTGCATTAGCGCTTCTGGCCTTTGTAATCCCAGGAAGCGGAATTGAATTTGACGTTAAGATGGAAAGAATCAATTGTGTCTAATTCCAGTGCACACAGTCTTCCTCTGGGGTTTGTGCTTAATTGCACAGATTGTTAAAGGCTTTCACTCCTTAAACACTGACATACACACATGGATTCAAGTCAATTCAATTATGTTTGTCATGGTGCACGCACCATTCGCCTCTGAAAACGAATCTTTCTAAAAACTCCGGCCAGAGTGGAGATTCTGGAAAACTACGGTTTTGCGTTTGCATGTAAATTGAGATACACAGAGTTTTATATGCGGGTTGCGGCCAGAGTTTTTAGAAAGTTTTCAGAGGCGAATTCACCGTTTGCGTGTAAAAGATAGGTATAAACGAAGGGAAATGTCTCAGTTTTGAAAAATACCCGTATACGTGTAAACAGCTGGGCCTATTTTGGAAAACGGAGGGAGGGAAATGTGTATGCTCATGTTCATCTTTGGACTCCTGAAAAGAGGGCTGCAGTCATCAAATGCAATGAGGCCTGAGAATATTGCAACATACTACAGTATTGTTTTGTCACAAATAACTTAATACACCTTAAGATACAGCTCATGAATATGTTTTGTCTTGAGGAATCACCTTATAATATCCATCAATTAACCTGTTGCTGATGCTCTCATGATTGAACAGGTTGCTCTACTGGAGTGTTATCTTAAATAATAGGTCTGGAACAGTGCCTATGGATTGGCAGACCGGGGTGGTGGTTCCCCTATTTAAGAAGGGGGACCGGAGGATGTGTTCCAATTACAGAGGAATCACACTCCTCAGCCTCCCCGGTAAGGTCTACGCCAGGGTACTGGAGAGGAGAATCCGGCCAATAGTCGAACCTCGGATCCAGGAGGAGCAGTGTGGTTTTCGTCCTGGCCGCGGAACACTGGACCAGCTCTACACCCTCTACCGGGTGCTCGAGGGTTCATGGGAGTTTGCCCAACCAGTCTACATGTGTTTTGTGGATCTGGAGAAGGCATTCGACTGTGTCCCTCGTGGTGTCCTGTGGGGGGTACTTCGGGAGTACGGGGTCCGGGGCCCTTTGTTAGGGGCCGTCCGTTCCCTGTACAACCGAAGTAGGAGCTGTGTTCGCATTGCCGGCAATAGGTCAGACCTGTTCCGGGTGCATGCTGGACTTCGCCAGGGTTGCCCTTTGTCACCGGTTCTGTTCATTGTTTATATGGACAGAATTTCTAGGCGCGCCCAGGGGGCGGAGGGTTTCCGGTTCGGGGAGCACAGGATCTCATCTCTGCTGTTTGCGGATGATGTTGTCCTGTTTGCTTCCTCGAGCCGGGGCCTCCAGCATGCTCTGGAGCGGTTTGATGCCGAGTGTGAAGCGGCTGGGATGAGGATCAGCACCTCCAAATCCGAGGCCATGGTACTCGACCGGAAAAAGGTGGCTTGCCCCCTCTGGGTGGGTGGGGAGCCTTTGCCTCAAGTGGAGGAGTTCAAGTATCTCGGGGTCTTGTTCACGAGTGACGGAAGGACGGAACGTGAGATTGACAGGCGGATCGGTGCAGCGTCTGCAGTGATGCAGTCTCTGTACCGGACTGTCGTGGTGAAGAAGGAGCTGAGCCGCAAGGCAAAGCTCTCGATTTACCGGTCAATCTACATTCCTACTCTCACCTATGGTCATGAGCTTTGGGTCATGACCGAAAGGACAAGATCGCGGATACAAGCGGTCGAAATGAGTTTCCTCCGCAGGGTGGCTGGGCGCTCCCTTAGAGATAGGGTGAGGAGCTCGGTCACACGGGAGGAGCTCGGAGTAGAACCGCTACTCCTCCACGTCGAGAGGAGCCAGTTGGGGTGGCTCGGGCATCTGTTTAGGATGCCTCCTGGACGCCTCCCCCGGGAGGTGTTCCAGGCATGTCCCACCGGGAGGCGGCCCCGGGGAAGACCTAGGACACGCTGGAGGGACTATGTCTCTCGGCTGGCCTGGGAACGCCTCGGGATCCCCCCGGAGGAGCTGGAGGAGGTGTGTGCGGTGAGGGAAGTCTGGGCTTCCCTGCTCAGACTGCTGCCCCCGCGACCCGGCCCCGGATAAGCGGAAGATAATGGATGGATGGATGGATGGATATTACATCTCACTATATCCGCCCTGGATCAGTGATGCACCCATGCAATAAATAACATATTATATTTCAATATTTAAATCTCAAATACTGTCTGTGTCTCCCTGTCTCTTTGACTGGCATGCTGTTGCTAGGTGATGAGTGTGAGTGCTTTCACTCCAATAATGTCACATGGTAAGCGCTCTTTTAGGAGAAGGGATAAAAACCACTGATTGCTTTATAGAATAGCACACACAGCCATGCTCACAACGCATAAGAATTGGACTCTAGACTGTGCTCTGTGGTTAACAGCCCAGCAGACAGGTGGTAGAGGAAGACTGACAAGTGAACTGTTGTGTTGACTAATCCCAACAGGTCCATCTGATCTGACCATCTGATCTGTTACCCCCATCACACCTAATCGTACCTCTTCTATTGTCACTGCATGCATGCAAGTTGTACTCTGGATAAAAGCGTCTGCAAAAAAAAAATACTAAATGTAAATGTACTCCCAGGAGAGTAGACATATGTAAACACTCAACAAGTTCAATAAATAGTCCTGGTGTTTTAATTCAAATTTTGCTATATAGTGCGGAGAGCCTTGTATCAATCCGGTAAAGCATTGGGTCATGATTCTTCCTCCCTGTCAGGAGCTTTCAGTGAGGTTCTCTCAAAGTATTTTCCATGCAATAGACTTTTGGTGAACCGTTTATGCTGGTTGAAGACATTGTGTGTGATGAACAAGAGTTTCAGTACAGTTGTCTGTTGATGTAGGCCCATATCGTTGTACAGTAAGTGTAGTAATTCATATAATTATTATGTGTAGTGTGCACGATTCCTTTTCTTGTTCCCACTTTACTTTTTTTTTTTTTTTCAAATGTTTTTTAGCTATGAAGTCAACTAAAGCATAAACAATGGTGCTAAGGAAAGGTCACATGAAATGTTGATTCAAAACTCATTACATGCTTTGTTTGAACAATCATTCATGCATAAAAATCCTGTGAAGCAGAGGTAATTTCATTGTTTTTGTTTTCTTTATAACTTGGAAGTTATTTTCATAGATTTGTAAAACATTTCACTGCTTAAACGACTTGCACAATCCCATTGCCATTATGTCTTGCCATCGCTCCTCCTCCCCACTTCACCCACACACATACATGCACACAGGCCTCATTCCTAGCAGTGTGACCTATTGAAAGTAATTCAGCATAAGATGTGATGCGTGTGACAGTATTTGATTGGTATTTATATGCACTGTAAATGTATATGTGAGAGAGATAGAGAAAAGGAGAGTTTTTGGAAAACTTGACAAGTCGGCATTAGCAGTGACATCATGGTGGCCCTATTTAGTGAAACATTTGGCATTGTTCACGAAGACCAAGAACATTGTCTGTAGTATCCCTCATACATTATGCATGAGGGACTGAAGCCAATGATAAACTAAAAGAGAGAAAATAGATAATTTGGCATAGTTCATCCTTTATGGAGATAGTTTGAGGTCTGTATAATACATGACAGGGATATAAAATTAATAGCATTACTATCCGTCTTGTATTTGCCAAAATACATTTTAGAGTGAACAAGACAATTAAAGTTGGAAAAATATACACCTGCAACATCTTCTCTGACTGCTCAGCCCTCTGATGCTGTTGCAGATTCCCTCACACCCTCACTCATACCATCATGGGTTTAGATGTTGGTCTTTGAGCATTTTTGACACTTTTATTTGATTATTTACACTATTAATAACAGGATGGTTATTTCGTCATTTTGATCTCTGTGAAAGTGCTGTCAGACTTCAGCTTATGTACCTGACATGTTGATGCTGAAGATAAAATGTGATTCATGTACGTGTCACCATCTGATTAAAAAAATAAACGAGCTGGTAGAAAGAAAATGCGTCATTGAAAATTACCTTTCTAGACAGTCAAAAAACATGACTAAGAGCTGTCAAATGAGTGAATACTTCATTGTCATTGCTATCATGCGTCAAGAGAGAGTAAGTTGGAGAGGGTAGAGGAGAGGGCGAATAACAATGAGAAAGACAGAAAGAGTTGTACTATCGTCCTTGTTTTTTCTACTCTGCTTAAAACCCTGCCTCACGAAACTAAATGCACACACACCCACACATGAAACACAAACCCATAACCTTGACTTCAATTAATCAGCTAATTGTAAATTCAAAGACTAAATGTTTTTTTTTGTTTCTCTCCTTCTTTCTCTCACTCAGTGGTTCTTTTATTCCTGGGCCACGTTTGGGCTAGTTAGGGAGGCTCATCAACTGGGTCCGAGACCAACTGGCAGGTAGAGAGAAGGAAAGAGACAGGCTTGTTTAATTTCAGCTCCAATACAAGATTGGGGGAAGAGATACAGAAATAGAGAAAAAGGATAAAAAGAGTGATTTTGGCTCTCATTAAAACATTAATTCACAGGGCAACATTTACAGAAAACTCTATCCAAGTCTATTTTTAATCCTTCTAGGAAACTCTCTGGTCTTCATCCTTTGCCAGTTCCACTAATTATAAATCCTAAGGTCTGAAGAAAACTGGAGGCCCTCAATAATTTTACCCATAAGGACTGTAGCCAAATTGGAAGGTACCTGTCTGAACATTCCACCCAGCTGCTCGTCCAAGCTTTTGTTCTCTCAAAGCTAGACTAATGCAATTCTCTACTAATCGGGCATCCAGCAAACGCAGTCTGCCCCCTAAGAGGATCTTAAATGCAGCAGCCTGCCTGGTTTTCAGTCTACCCAGACACTCTCATGTCACTCTGCTCCTCATCGCTCTCCACTGGCTTCCATCATGACCCGGATCAGATTTAAGACCCTGGTACTGACTTACCGAGCAGTGAACGGGACTGCCCCGAACTATATCAAGTCTCTTCTTCGGCCTTACAGCCCTGCCTGCCACCTACAGTCCTCTTCTGACAACCGTCTAGTGGTCTCTCCCCTCAAGACCGCCCGGTCCCAACACAAGCTCTTCCCCTGTCTGGCCCCCCAATGGTGGAATTAACTCCCCACCTCCATCAGAAACACTGACTGCCTCCCCACCCCGCTCCTCATCTCCCTCCACTGGCTTCCCCTTGTGGCCCGTATCGGATTCAAGATGCTGGTACTGACTTTCCAAGGGGTAAACAGGACTGCACCCGACTACATTAAGTCTCTCCTCCAGCCTTACAACCCCACCTGCCTCTTATACCATCTGGTGGTCTCAAGAGACCCTGGTCCCAACACAAGCTCTTACCCTGCCTGGCCTCCCAATGATGTAATTAACTCCCCACCTCCATCAGAGACACTGACTGTCTCCCCAACTTCAAGAAAAGGCTCAAGATGCACTTGTCCTGGGAATACAATGGTACTTAGGAATGACTGCTGGACCAGATTTTAGTTTCCCCCAGGATCACAATGACTCTCATTGAGGGATTTGTTGTTTAACTGAATGATCTTGTGGCTCTTCCCTTTGGAACTTGTGTTGTTTTGTTTCCCAAGATATACAGTATGTATCATAATCTGATTACCTGCAATGTTTGGGGCTATCTTGATGTTATGATCAGTAACCGATGATCTTTTCTAAAGCTCTCTCTTGGAAGTAGCCGAAAATGGCTGCCTCGGCAGACTCTGATTCTGTAAATGTAATGTATACCTTCATGATTTGCCCCCAGCTGCATCGGTCTCCATGGATAGGTCATCTGATGGGTCCTTAGTAGAATATATAAGGAACAAACACCGCGGAAATGTGTGAGTGGATCTGACCTAAACTGTCAGAAACCGAGACGCATCATTAAAAGGATTAAAAGAAGTGAGAGAGAGTAGGGAATGAGAAAGTGAGACACTTTCGAATTGATGTGGGAATTTCAAAAGATTTATCACAAGGAAAAGCAAAGATTGTATCAGTTTTCTAACAATTCTCCAAGCTCATGTTTTTATGCATACATCAGGCCTACGAGGTAGTTTTATGATGGCGGAGGTGATAATTGTTTGAAACAGAGCGGAAAGTATTAACGTTTTTTTTGTGTAGCGGTAGATTATTTTCAACACCCCTTTTTCCCTTGTGTTCTACACGTTTGGTCCATTTCTACCATGAATACAGTACCGCTTGAACAGAAAACCGTGCCGCAAATCTTTTCATTTTTCAAGCTGTGATTCGTCTTAAGAAAGTCAGTAACACAAAAGAGGGATTTGTTTTTTTAGCTTCTGTGCATTTTAACTGTACAGGGAGTGGTCTCCGTTCTTCACTCAGCTCTCTCTCCCTCTCTTTCTTTCGCTTGCTTTTTTCTGTCTCTCGCCCTCTCTGACACACAGACACACCCATACTTTCTCTCTTTTTCTAACTCTCTGAAATAGCGCTGTTTTGGAATGTGTTTACTTCGATGAAAGTTGGATTTTGTGTGTATTTGTGACTTTTTAGCCAGGTAGATTGTAGTGAGATGGATGGATCAAAGCCAGATGGATCGATTTAGCTGAATCAGCAGACATTAAGCAAGACATCTAAAAAAGTTTGAAGAGTGAGGATATATAGCACTGTGTGCATGTGTCTGTGTGTGATCATAGATAATGATCAAGACTGCATTGCATACTATGCAATAGTGAAATCCCTGCTGACAGTATATTTTTAAGGTCAACAATAACACAGCAGTCATACACACGCTAACATACATGAGCACTGACAAACAACTTCACTTCAATATTCTACCTGTCAACACTTTCCTAGAGCCTAGCATATGTTTCTGAACTGGCTACATCTTCAAGGATACATTTACTCTCTTTTATTTTCTGTGGCTAGGGCTTGGTTCACTGTCATAATTTTCATGTGTGAATCAAAGCATAGATAACTTTGTGGTGAACTGTCAACAGAGACTAGATGACTGACATGGCCACACTTACCCTCACCCACATAGGCTTATTATTATATCATTGGTTTGTGAGTCTAAATATCGTCATGGACCTCCTTTCCAGAGAGAGAGAGAGAGAGAGAGATAGAAGAAAAAAGACACAGGCTAGACACAAAGAGAGGTTGAGTAAGGTGAACCAAATGTTGTGAACATTTCCCATGTACTCCCATCTAAGGTTCCAATCACCCCCCCCCCCCCCCCCCCCCCCCCGCTTAGTCTTGGCAGGATGAGAGCAGATAAGGGTGTGCATCATTGACATTGACAGGAGTTGGAGGGGTGAGGGGAATAGCGAGGATAAAATAACAGGTCTTTCTTCCTTGCCGTCTATCTCATTGCCAAATTTCCTTATCTGGCACCTTATCATCTCCGTCAGACGTGCTGGGGTTAAGGGAGAACCACATCATTCAACATGCAAAGTATAATTATTAAAATCAATGTTTTGAGTGCCCATGTCAAGACCACTTGTTTTGAGGAGAAAAGAGGAAGCTTGAGGTTTCTGTGTCAGAAGGTTGTGTGTGTGGGGATAGTGTGTGTGTGTGTGTGTGTGTGTCTTGATGTTTTGGAGAGGAAGAATGGAGCAAATAGATAATTGAAATGAAGAAAAAGTGGTATCAAAGTATTTTATTGGGCTTTGAGTCTGAGCCCTACTCTTCTCATCCCTGGAACTGAGTTACAGTATCTGCTGAGCCACTGGTGTCCCCAACTAGCAGGCTTAGCTGTCAATATTGCACACATGTCCGCAGGCACACACGCAGTGGTTTGCTATCAAGTTCTTTAGATACCTAAAGGAATCTCTTCAAACTTTTAACACACACGTACCCGCACATGGACACGCAATTTCACAAACACGAACACACGTGACAGATTCCATTCAGAGGGGGCCACATTTTGCCCAATTGTGAAGCTTTGAATCACCCTCCAAACTGCCATCCCCCTCCACTCCGCACTCTCTCCTCCTCTTTCACTTTTCCCCTCAGCTCTTTAGAAACCTTTGCTCAGGGAAACTAAATCTATAATCAGCTTAGTCTTGTTGATGCATCAGACATTTTTAATCAGCGATATTGAAAAGAGAACAGCTTCCAGCTAAAGGAGCTTGGCAAAGCGAGGGAGGAAAAGGAATAAAAAGGGGGAGAGACGAAAGGATGAAAGCAACGGGCCAACAATTTGTTTCATTCATCATTCCACACAACAGCTTCAGACCCTAAAATCAGAACCTGGGTGCTGGAGTTAGTATTAGCTGTCTGCCCGGCAACTGGGAGATTGGCGATTGCATTGATGGTTTTGTAAGATGAAGTGAGTGAAAGACTAGAAAACACTTTGTTTAAGGGTTTACTTTAATTTGCCCTGTGCTGTGTGGACCCTTATGACATCATACTCTGCTCTGGTTCTGTTCATTTAGGCCCAATGAGAGGTTGAAAGAAGGGACTTAGCATACTGTGGTAATATGAATAGTAACATTGTTAGAATGGCTACGAAGTAGCAGTCAAGAAGTCATTAAGTGTTTGTTAGTGAAACTACAAGGGAGGGTAGACTTTACATTTTACACTTTACATACAGGGGTAAGTGGATGGTTAATCTTGTTACGGTGAGATCACCTTCAACTCCTGTTTTACAATATTTCCTGACCCTTTACACCCCTCCCCCACCTATGCTTTATTATACTTTCGTAATCATCAGGGGGAGCTGGTTAAACATAGTTAGTTAGCGCCACAGTCGTATCACATAGTATTTTAATGTTACTGTCTTTTTACTGTGTTTTGCTGTTTACATTTACTTTTCACATTAGTAAAAGAGTTTTCAGAGCATCTCTAGTGTTCTCCTCATAATCTATAAACCTGCTATGTTTGGGGTCTATCACCCTGCTATGATCAGTGACCATGCGTTTTTTTAAAGCTCTCTCTTGGAAGTTGCTTTGGATAAAAGCATCTACTAAATGAATAAACGTACATTTAAACTTACAATGTAAACTTACAAACACTTAACATTGAGTGTGCCAGATTTTGTGTTTCTGATTTGCTGTCAGAAAGGTTATGATTCTTTCCGGCTTTTTCTGAAACGCTTAAAATGTTGTCTCCTTCAGAGTGACTGTTATGCGGAGAGGAAGGAACAAGTTGCAACGGTTTACAATTGATTGAGGGGGGTGAGGGGGGGAAAGCGGGGTGTGGTGGGTGGTCTTCGCTTTGCAGGGTGATGTTTCTACTCTGTATTCATGTAATGGGCTGTATATTTATTTACACACAAAACCAATGGGCCAGTCCGATCCATTCTAACTTCATTCCTGTGTGGATCAATCAGATTAAGGAAAACCAGGAAGGTCACTGTGTGGGTTTATCATACAGGGGAACAGCAAGCCTATAGTGTGCATCTGGCTTTTTTTTACTGTAGCACTGCCTGTGTGTGTGTGCGTGTGCATTTGTGTGTCAGTGTATATGAGAGAGAGGCTGCTGATAGTTTAAGTAAATAAGATTCTAATTTAAATTAAATTATTTTCATCACAGTCCCACTGTGTGGTTGATCCCGATCTTAGTAGCTTCATGCTGCTCCAAGAATGGTTGTGTGTTCTCTCAGCCACCTCAACATATCACACCGATGTCAACATATACATACAAACCTTGAAATATACTTACATGCACACACATACACAAAAAGCATGCAGGCATTGGATTCTGAAGTCAAAGACTGATTGACCAGAGAGCGTGTAGAATGTACTGATGTGAAGGGATTTACGTAATTTATTGGCAATTATGACAGTTTGTCTACAATTGCTAGCCTGGCCAGGGTAATGCTGCAAGTCTTACAAATATGTTGTTTTTACGTTATATAGTTGTTATGTTATACTTGTTTTATGTGATTGAAGTGCCTGCATTTTAAGATGGTAAACAACATGAGTCATATATACAGCACATGGAATTAAAATGTTATTTTACAATTTGCCTCTCTCTCCCTTGCTCCATTGATGTAGTCAATCCCCAAACGGTTTACTTCATTGAAGATACGGTGTAGATTGACGTTTGATTTAATCATCTTTCTACCATATAAATACTGTATGTACTATGAAATATATTTTTTTTTTAAACATTTTTACAACTGGGACAAAACCTAGTTTCATCAATGATAAATCTAATGACCAGGACACTGTCCAAGCGTGAGGCTTGATATATGTATCTATGTGCGCGTGTCTGTGTGAGTGACCTTGGAGTCTTGATTAGTCTTTGAGCTCAGGAATAGGAGATTCATTGTATGGTCCGCAGTAGACTTCCTCCACATCTCTTCTCAAGATGTCTCAAGATGGTAAATCATCCGTTGCCTCACCTCTCTCCTGTCCTCTTTACCTCTATTCCCTTGTCTTTATCTTAGGCGCGTTCATTCCATCCATCTGTCTGTTATTAGGAAAGATTATTTTGTTCACTGGAAAAGACTGCTTTTTTTGTCAAGTAATTGTCGCAGTGTATTTAATTGTTGGAATTGTGGTTTGTTTGAGGCAGCATTGATTGTTATAAAAATCGATGTTAAAGATTTTACACTGGAGCTTCAAGATGGTCCCAGACCCTGTTAAATGCATCCCCAATTCCATAAATGATAATATAAACTTCAGCCGCATTAGCTTGTTAGCTCAGCGTATTAGCTTGTTAGCTCAGCGGATGCAGCAAACCTAAAAACATTAGCCACGCATATATAACGAGGAAGGCAAAGCTCTGTTAACTGCAGGCTAATGTGCTCCTGCATCTTTGTTAGCTGGTGCAGAAAGCTTATGGCAGGCCCCTGCAGAATAGTTTCTAATATTAGCCTCACGGCTCTAAGAGGCTGGTGATTGCAGGGGGGCAAGAAATGGCTATTCACCGGCTTCCTGAGTTTCAAACACACAAATATACGCAAACTGTGTGGTCGCCTTGGTTGACAGGAGACTGCACTAGACTGTTGGTGGGTTGTATGGGACTGGGCATCTGACTAAAGATATGGGCGGGCGTGTGTGTGATGGGGAGTGTATGGAGTTGGCGAATGGTAAAGAGGATGGAGTGAAGGAGCAGAGTTATAATCACAAATTGCCTTGGGCAGTAATCCTTACACACACACATGCACGCTCATGCACACCAACAGAGAAGCATTCAGTGTCTGCAAAACACATGCAAAAAATGCCCTGTTTGTTTTAAATACACTGTCAGAAAGAGAGACATATACCGTAATAGACTTTTAAGATGTGCAAACAATTAATGTGTTTTAAATGTGATTCATTGATAAGAAACATGCTGGATCATGAATTGATGTTGTCTGCAGGAAGGGGAGATCATTAGGCTGAATTTGTAGAAGGTTGAAAGGCTGTTAAGTGTTTGCAATTGTTGAGGGATTGTTTATAGTGGGGTTTCTGGAGACACAAAGTCTGGTTGGCTTAATATATTTACGACCTGGAGAGGAAGTTCTTGAAAGGGTCAGTTGCAGACTGTACAGTAGGACAGTAAGGTCCTATCAAAACATATTTTGCTTATAGACCTTTTTCTATCTATACCTTTTTGTAGTTATTTTTTTATTATTAATTATTCTGACTCAGCACTAGAGTTCTAATCACCGGTTGAGGGGAGGAAGGAGCTTTGGGACATCAATTTCCGAGGCTGAGTTGTTTCATTTGTGATGTATTACCTTAGGAGAATGTGAATGGCATTTCAAATGATACCTACAATGTTACCTACAAATGACCAGATGTGTCTATGTAAGACAGTGCCTGTATTTGAGAGGGGGTCTCTCTGCTGAACGACATCGCATTCTCCACGTGATTCGGTCCCAGATCGCTCTGTTTGCTAATATACTGCACAAAATACATGTATTCATGTATGAACGTATTAACTGACTATTTACGTACAAAGTGTCTTCAGGATTTCCTTCACGTATTTATTCATACATTGATTTCCTTTATTTATAGTATGGTAATGTTATACACTGAATGTGACATCAACAGTGCATGTACATGTTTGTGTGTGTCAGCGTGTGTGTGTGTTGAGAGAGAAGGTGAGATTAATCAAAACGGTGAAAAAGAAAGAACACATTTCAAAAGGTCATAGGGGAGAGTTATAGAGACAATGAGAAGAGCGAGATTACAAGAAAAAGGTAAAGAAAAAGTAGAGTGAGAAGGGAGAAAGAAAGAGAGAGGAGGGAGAGAGATTAGGAGGCTATGCCCTCATCCTGTCTCCAGCAGTTTTAAGTCAGGCTCTGGGTCATTAATCAGCCTATCAAAGCAGAGTCTGGGGGAATTAATCGCTCCTACTGAAGAGGAATTTAACACGCGCATGCACACATTTTTGGGTGTTTGTGTACACACTCACATGCATGCACACACACACTTTCGCTCACACAACCACACTCACAGCCACTCTCTCTTATACCGACAAACACACCAACACAGGGACACACACAGCTTATTATCTAAACAGCTCTGTGTGAAATTGCACTGGGTTGATTTTCTGCTCTAACTCCTTTTAACGCAGAGAGACAAGAGGTTAGACAGAAAACGAACAGGATTGAGATTCCTCCCACAACAAAGGTACCCTGAGTGGTACTGTATACCGTGTCTAGTGGCACTTACCTATGGAAGGAACGGGAACTAAGGCCCTCTGGCTGACCCATGATTTGACATTAGAGAGGAGGGCCTTTAGGTCACTATTCACACACGCATGCACACACGCGCACGCACGCAAACTGTCCTTGAGAGTACCTTCATTACACCTTTGTTTGACTGATCATTAAAATATGGTCTCCACACAGTAAATTTCAATAAATGATGACTGTAGCAAGTGCCTCTCTTTCTAAAACCTTTTCAGTCAAACTTTACATCCACATCGTATTTCCTGGTTGGTGTGATACCGACACACATCAGAATCAGAATCAGAACGCACATGAAACAAGTCATGTGCTACTCGAGTTACTTAATATTGCACACACACACATCGCACACACACACACTGTCCTCCCTAACACTCATGTCTTCTGAGTCTGACAGATTTGTCTCAGGTGCTTGCCAAGGGTCACTGCCCTTGGAACCAACTCCTCACTTATCTGCGCTCCAGGAGGTAAGAACAAATGAAAAGAGGACGAAAAGAAGGGAAAAATATTAAATGCAGATGGGGGTGTGTGGCAGGTGGTCAGGGTGTTTCACCTGCCTGCAGGCTGATTTAAGGAAGTGAAAGAGTGAGCAAGAGAAAAATGAAGACAGAGTGAGAGAGAGCGCAACGGTCACTGAGACAAAGAACATACATTGTTTTTCTCGGCTTTGAGGCTTAGTAATATAAATAGACATACATGGTGGCATTCATGCCAGAAATAATGTTCACAAAATGTGCTGGATTCACTTAAAGGGCATACTCTTTTCTCACGCACTCTTTAAGAAACCTCTTTAAACGGGAAAAGGGATTTCGTTTAGCATTTCACATTCACTTTGTTCCGCTAGACTTGCCACCATTCTCCTTCTCGCCCCAACCCCGTCTTTCTATTCACGTTTTCTTGTTTTTTGGCGGCGAAAAAAAAACACTCAGAGAGACAGAGATTGTTAATGTGTTTACCCCTGCCCCACAAACATACACACACACATACACACACACACACATTCCCACACAAACCTTGCAGGAAGCCAAGTTAAGAATTCAGCACAACATACGATGAAGAGCCTTTTCCTGTTTCTCTCCAGCTGGAAGTGTTCAAGCTTTTTAAGTGTTGGCCTCAACCTCTATCTGCGTACAGTACAGTCAAAAGTGACAAAAAGAGTATGTCGTCTTGCTAACCAATGTCACATTAAAAGTCACCTCTGCTAGTGTGTGCAAATATGAGTTCCTTTCCTCCTTCTCTACTTCCCTTCTTCCTGCGTTCCTTTATCTCCCTTAACAGAAGAGAGACGCTTGCGAAGATCGAAAGGGTGAGGTTCGGGAGGGGAAGGGGCTCGGTCAGCACTGTTTTTAATACTTGATGTTAAGAGTCAGTAATCACCACAAGCTCCATTTTCTTGACACTGCACTCATGGTTAGGAGTGGGGGAAAGGCATGATATATACCACACCCTCCTCCGTCTCCGTCTGTACGGCCTCAGATCTGCTGGGGCATTGGCTTCAGATGGCCGTCAGATCTCTGAACGACAGACACACGGCAGGAGAGGGATGGACGATGGGTGCAGGATATCAAAGCAGCCCAACTTCATCTTTCACTCTGAATGGAAGGTGTTGCATCACTTTTGGGGGTGGGAGGAGGATTGGTTGGACAGTTATTGATTGAGAAGCACGATTTCAGTCTACCTTTTTCAGAAATAACACCCTTGACACTGAAACAGAATATATAATCTGGCACAGTCTTCTTATTAATCATGTGCTGGCATACATTGGATTATTTCATATTCCCTTTTTTAACAAGAGCTTGTGGAGCCAGGCTGGGGTTGATTACTATTTGCTAGTAGTTTTACATAGCCGTAAGGGTAGTTTGATTTCCCTCTCACTGCAGCTTAACCAAATTGTCAAGTGCCAACTGTCAGTCGAATAAGTAAACACACATCTGTTATCTTCAGATATGTTCATGCAAAATGTCTGAAATCTGAGAAAGCCAACCTGGGATCAACGTCTGATTCTAAATCCCACTGGCATAAGAACTGGGGAGGATGGGGGAGGGACACGTCCCCCCCAATATTGGAAAATGCTGTATGTGCAGGGGAAACAAAGTGTACATTTGAAAATTTTATTTTGAAAACACAACAGAGAATATATCGGGTTTTTCCATCAAATCTGTCCCCCCCACCCACAGCTTTTAGGTGGCCAAGGTGTGGCCGCTCCAATTTGAAAAAAACAAAACAGATAAGGAGTTGGATAAGGAGTCAGATTTGAGAGGGCCTAAAGCTGGCAAGATGCTATATAACTCATCACAGTTTTGCCTTGCTCTTTGGATTGTATTCAAACTAGCCCTTGACCCTAGGAAAAAGTATTTTCCCCCCATATGTGAAGTGTTTATCAGCTTGAGCCAATCAATTTATATTGAATTCTTGTCTTTGACTACACAAGAACAAGCCACTTTGCCGCTAATAACACCTAGCATATTTACATGTAGTCATTTAGCAGACGTTCGTATCCAAAGCAACTTAGAGCAAATACAGGGACATTCCCCCTGAGGCAAGTAGAGTGAAGTGCCTTGCCCAAAGATATAACATCATCTTGACACAGCCCGGATTCAACCCAGGGACCTTTTGATTACCAACCCAACACCCCAACCGCCTATCACATGACTCACAGTATAACTGTCTTTCTCTTTCTGAAGGGTTTCTTCTCCCTGGTGTCCCTGGTGTCCCTGTGTCACAAAAATGGGTAGTAAAGTGTCGGCCATTTTGTGAATTGAAACAGGGTTATAAATAGAAAAAGAGTTATGCCAGCGACAAGCCTTTCCACCGTTTTGTTTTCATCATACACACATACATGTGCACACATACACACATGCACACACTCTCAATTAGTTGACAGTATTTCTGCCAGGCAAGATCAAACTAGCACAAATGACAGTTCGTATTAAGTGTATCTATTTGAATCCAGTGTCCTGGTGACCTCAAAGAAAAACCAGAAGGGAAATCCGTTTGTCATTAAAACTGGATACAATCTTAAGTATTATATGTAACTGAGCATGAGCCCAAGTGGTGGGACCCCTGCTGCTGCTTACATAAAAGATGGCGACCAACGCCAAGCAGAGGGTTACCCAAATATGGAGATGGGAGAATCTTTTTTCCCCAATGAGCAGGATCGCCCTTGTACCCTTGCTATGATGTCATGCATCCATTTTCCTTGGGGAGAGCCCGCTAACGTGTGCCGCCCTCTGAAATACATGAGGGATTCTGATTATCCCATGACATTCCAACCTGTGCATGCATGTGTATGTGTACGCGTGTGTGTGCGTGGATGTGAGCCACTAATGAGGGAACACACAGATGGTTCCACAGTGAAGAGTTGAGACGAGGGTTAAGTGTGTGTGTGTAATTTTGGTGTGCGTTTGTGTGTGTTACCTTTGGCTTATCTGTGGTAGTTATCATGTCTCAAACTGTAATCCTTTTTGGATTGTGATGGGAACATTATCTATCCTATTCGACACGCTCTCGAAACAACATGTACGCACACATACACACACCGGCACTCCCCAAAGAGGTTCAACCTCATTGTCACAGCAAAATAAACAGCAGGAATTCTGTCCGACACACATATACACCCTCAAGGAAAGATTAAGAAAATCAAGATCACTATTCCTCAGCTAGTGTTGCTGACAAATACACACAAACAAGATTTGGGGAATGCAGATCAAATGGTTTGGTTTGTCAAACCAAAACCAGCCACAAGTCTTGTGTTTACCACGCAAAGAAAGGTTGTTTATTTTAAACATAAAATGTAAGTAAAAACATATTCATACCCAGATGTACTTGGTGACATAGACTGGTCTGATAGAGAGTAACACACACACACACACTCGGTAGCAAGCTAAAACATTCACATAATCACCGCTAACACAGTAATTCTACTCTGCGGGCGTTGCAAATGTAATTTTGGAAGCAATCAGCATTTAGATTTTCTGCTGAGGTAAATGGAGGGCCATACATAGCAATGCAGTTCTATATAAAAGGAGTCAAATAATCATATGCATTCGAAGCGTTGTTTGGATATGGTTAAAAAGGGTGTGAGGGAGGAAGCAGAGAGGAAAGGAGTAGACAGAACACTGG
This sequence comes from Protosalanx chinensis, assembly GCA_030340685.1. Classification (NCBI taxonomy): domain Eukaryota; kingdom Metazoa; phylum Chordata; class Actinopteri; order Osmeriformes; family Salangidae; genus Protosalanx; species Protosalanx chinensis. The sequence continues at coordinate 10,527,924 of CM059325.1, forward strand.
CAACAAAACAAGTAAACGTTTCTATAGGAAACAGAGAATAGAGGCAACGAAAAGGAAGAGAGGAGAGGGAGGGAAGAGAGGGGACTGATAATTACAGAGAAAAAGAGAATAATGGAATTAAGTTGAAAAGATCTGAATAGCACACGATCGCACGATTGTGTTGGTGTGCGCAAAGGGTACTTGCATCAAGCATTCGTGCATGTGTGCTCCACCCCGAGTGTAGGTGTTTAATTACTGCCGTCGCTACAGAATCAAACCTAGCAGCCCACAGGCCCACTCCCATTGGTTGTTGGCAGTTTGAATAACAACACAAAACTGATATCTAATAGGTCCAGTGCTCCTCCAACATGCATACGGGCACGCACAGACACGCTTGCATCGTCTCGCTTCTGTACTCTTGAGACTCACGAGCTGGGAGAATCCCCTCAACATGTATCCATCCACTAATTAAAAAGGGCTATGTACCATATTCCTCTCTCTTTCTCTCTCTCTGCCTTCCCCCAGTTGTCATTTCCCTTTCCTTTACTTCTTTTGCATGTGTCAAGTCCTTGTGTGTGACTCATACAGTAGAGTCCCATACATAGATTCTGCTGACAGTACACCTCAGGGTAAATCAACAAATACACACACAAGCATATGCACACACATAGATAGATGGCCTTCTGCACACCCACACACAAACACACAAACACACACACATACTAAGCCAGGCACACAATGATGAATGCCGGTTCAAATAAATGTAAGTATATAAAGTATATAGAATTGCCTGCGGAATGACCTCCAACACACTACCTCTGATGTATTGCTGTAGATACAGACACTGATAAACACACATAACATACTTATACTGATTTCATGGTGATTTCATCACACTTTGACAGTTTGGCAAAAATAAGAAAAAAAGTCTGAAAAGTACAAAGTATTTCCTTTAAGAAAAACTTAGCATTAAATTAGTGTGTCAGTTTGTGTGCATCAAGGCAGAATCAAAACCCCAGTTGAAAATATTATTAAACAACTTTTGTTTTCTGCCTGCCGGCATGCTTTAGCTTAGCATGAGAAAGATATCCAGTTGCTTTTTAGTGCTCAGTTTTAGCGCACTAGACCTCTCATGAGACAACATTAAACATTTCCATAGCTTAAGTGAAATATATAAAGAAAACAATGCTGAAAAAAAGCAGGCCAAATAATTTTTCGACATCTGCCCTAAAAAACTACATTTACCTTGCATTCACTGGTGCGTTTTTACGTGGAATGTGAAAGCAAAATAGCCAGTTTTTACATTGTTCATTTACATTTACATTTACATTTATTCATTTAGCAGACGCTTTTATCCAAAGCGACTTGTTCAAAGCTATAAAAAGGCTCATGTGAATGTATGTACTGTTGACGAAGACATGGAAAAACCTAGCAAGCGTTGATGTACATGTGCACTGTGATGGATACAAAGCTGGACAGGTTATAAGGGAGAAAATTACCGCCGGGCCATCTCACTGTCAACTTAACCAGCATGTGCATTGGGAGATCGTATGTGTGCTGGGAGGTCCTAACACTGACGTGTAACGCATTCACTGGAACAAACGCACATTAAAACACACACGTATAACCTCTTATTCCTTACTCACCCTCACATGACAGGATAGGATCTGGCATAGTTGACGTCGGCAGGACTTCTCTGTGAGTTTTTCCTTGTACTGGCCATCATTTTGCTCTCCTTCATTAAACCTGGAACACAAACACACGCGTGCACACACGTGAGATAAATTAAGACAGGGCAAAATGAATGACACATTGCAAGAGGTGAAAAATTGAGTGACAGTGAAGTTCCAGCTTGTGTGTGTCTGTGTACAAGTCCCAAGGCAAGACAAGTCCCAAGGCCATGTCACGGTCCTAACACTGATGTGTTTATATGTTTGTCCATCATTCTGCAAGGACTTTTGCCAACACATCTGTGCATCCGAGTGTAAGAGGCAAACTCTTTGGACCCAGGAGACTGATCGCACAGAGAGAGCATTTGTTGCTCACATTAGACTTCACTTGTTGGCCTTCTCCTGCCCCCTTCCCCTCTCCACACACACACACACACACACAAAAACACCTCCGTTCATCAGTCAAAGACGAAGACCTTTCGATCAATAGTGTGAGATGGTGAGGACTGATTGGATGGGACGGGAGAACAGGAAGAAAACATTCATCACCCCCTTGACACCAACACCCCTGCCTCCCGCCTTTACCAAGCCCCCTCTGGTACCACGCTCCTCTCACCCTCTACCCCTTCGCCCTCCATCTCACTTCAAACAAAACAATCCAGAAATCCCTGAATTCTTAGTCCCCTGAAGAGAACATGAACAGAACTAGCCTGACACTGGACCAAAACCAGTCAGAGAGTGTCTCCGCAACAGAGCTCTTCAGATGCTGTAGTGAGTCAATTCGGAGTTTAATAAACATAGTTTAATGCCTGGTTGCTTATGTATGTGCCTGAAAACAGGTGTTGGCGCTTTTGTATGTGTGTGCTTGTGTCCTTGTACATATATTTATGTGTGTGTGTGTCTTTGCGTTTCGGTGTCGTTGAAGAACCAGATGCTCTAATAAAAGCTCTCACGCAGGGACAGGACCCATCAACGAGCAGGAACCTTACGGTTCCGTCTCCTGGTTGCAGATAACAAAGAGAAACTGGTGTGTAGTGTAATGTTGTATTCTACATGTATTTGGGGACACGGTAAACATTCATTCAACTGTCACTCAAGTGCAGAACATCTTCGCTAGCTATCTTCCCATTTGAGACATCCTCCATATATTGTGCGGCATGTCCATTTTAAGGACAGCTGTGTTATATATCATCCGCAGCCATTCATCGCTATGCTGCCTAACATTCTCATTACTATCTGGCCATTAACCAAGGTCAACAGTTCTGCCGCACATTTGGCATTTTTCAGCACCATGGAGAGCACCTATAACCATTACTACTTGTTCGCTCTACTCTTGTGCATGTTTTATTGCAGAAACACTATTATGTGTTAATTTGCCGCGTAAGCGTGGCACCTTCAGGGTGTCGCGCTTAAACTTTCACCCATGCGTGTGAAAGAGAGGGAGCAGAAAGATGGAGAGAGATTAGCACACATAAATGGACGGCAGAGACTGAGAGAGGGCGATAGAATAATACAGAAAAGGAGAAAGAGACAGTCAGAGAGAGAGACAGAGACACAGAGAGAGAGAGAATATTCCGGGGGCATGACAATGCTGCCATGTTACATAAGTACATCCTTGTGTCTGAGAATCATATGGAAATACTCACACTCACTCAGAATACAAATGTGTTCTTATTCGCCATGCAAGTTACACAAACACAGATATTACTTGGATTTACAGGATGGAGGAGACAAAGAACATATACGAGGAATAATAAAGATGAACAAAAGCCATACAGGGTATATCAACTATAAATACAGTAATCCCTCGCTATATCACGGTTCACTTTTCACGGTTTTGCTACTTCACAGTTTTTTTATATTTTTTTTATTGTGCATTGTGTTCTGCATTCTCATTGGCTGAACGTCTCTCTGCTTCTTCTCTACCTGTGCGTCGATAACGTAGCGGTTTACTGCAATACTATACATACTTTACATGTGCAAAACAGCTAGCCAAATAAATTACACGTAAATGTCTCTTGTACAAGCAAATTCTCTTAAATTCTCTCTTAACCAATAATGTCGCCAAAACGTTCTGCACTGACAAAGGCACCTGCGGTCGGGCCCAAAAGGCAGAGGAAGACAGTCGCAGAAAAAGTTAAACTTCAGGACATGCTAAAGGAGGGTAAAAGCTGTGTGGCTGTAGGTCAGCATTGCGGAATGCATGAATCTTTCATTTAAATGTAATTGTACAGTATAATAATTAACGGATTTCACTTATCACGGGTGCTTTTTGGAACGTAACCCCCGTGAAAAACGAGGGATTACTGTACTACAAAGAACAAGGTACAAAGTATACACACACACACACACATGCACGTGCACACACATATTTCCATTCGGCATTAGCATGCACTGCCTTCACCCGCCCCCTCCCAGTCAGTGGAGGTCTTTGTGTCCCAGTCCTGTCCTCCCACTCTATGTGACCTTTGCTCATTGACCCAGGGTCAACCCTCCACAATGCTTCAACCCAACTGATACGCTTCTCTTCTCCAACCAGCATCTTTTCATCGCCACCTAATCTTTTCCCTCCTTCATCACCGCTGTCTCCTTTATCGCTCTCTCTCTTCTCTCTCTTGCTGTTGTTAATTTCACACCCTGCTCACATGTCCCCTAACTCTCCTCCTTGTTTCCCTCCTCTTTCTCTCTCTATTCCCCTCCCCCCATCCACCATTCGTTTGTGGCATTGTGCTAATGCATATTCATGTTGACCCCTTTGGCAGTCTGTCACGGAGTTCACTGCTGTGGCAATATCGCAGACACACATCCACACACACAAACACGCACACACGCACTGACACAGAAGGTGACAGTGCAGAGAGCTGACCAAAAAGACCTGGCGTTAAAGCTGTTATTAACCAAAATTACATGCTCCTTAAAGGGTGGCAGCAATGAAATGGCAAATTAATTTCCTGTCATGCTTACCTGTTATTTCAACAGCCTGTCATGAATCATTTTAAGTGGGGGCAATCACTTCAATGTTCTTTTAGGATACAGTCATTTTTTACAGATAATTGCTTCTTCGCAAATCTGTCTGTGTATCTGGTTGTTGGTGACGGATTACATTTACATTTACATTTATTCATTTAGCAGACGCTTTTATCCAAAGCGACTTACAAGAGAGAGCTTTTACGAAGAGCATCAGTCATTGAGCAAAGCAACGTGATAGACCCCGAACACAGTCGGATTTTTAGATCGTGAATCATACATCATGAGAACCAATAAGTGCCAAAGGAAGAACTATAAATGCATAACACAGCGATTATGAATATAGAGCAAGAGATACAACACATAATACATTAGATCAGGTGAAATGACATGCTATTGTTAAGTGCCATTAAATTCTCTAAATAGGTGAGTTTTAAGCCTTCTTTTGAAGGTTGGAAGGCAGTCCGTGCTTCTGATGGAGGTCGGGAGTTGATTCCACCATTGGGGAGCCAGGCAGTGGAAGAGTTTGTGTTGCGCTCTGGCGCTCTTGAGGGGGGGTACCACTAGACGGTTGTCAGCAGATGACCGTAGGTGGCGGGTGGGGGTATAGGGCTGGAGGAGAGAGTTGATATAGGTCGGGGCAGTCCCGTTTACCGCCCGGAAGGTCAGTACCAGGGTTTTGAATCTGATGCGGGCCATGACGGGAAGCCAGTGGAGGGCGATGAGGAGCGATTATGACTGTTCATGTATTCTATGAGTGTATCTAAGACCTACGTTCTCCATTTCTTTTTAATTATTTTCTTCTCTCTTTTGTTCTGTCTTCCTTAGCACCTCTTATTATATATCTATATCTCTCTCTGCCCCCTTCCCTCTCCTCTCAGCAGTTCATCGGACGTAAAATTCTGCTCTTTCCGTCTTAGCGTACAATATTCTCCCCAACCCAGTCAGCTTTCTCCACCCCCGCTCTCGTCCCTACTTCTCTCTCTCTCTGTATAATCATCATGTAGATGACTTATCTCTTTCATCTCGGGTCATCGTCCCCCCAGAGGGCCAGAAAATCCTCTTCTATGACTCACCTGCCAACCGGCTTATGAATGTGTGTGGGCGTGCGTGCGTGGGCACACGTGCGCTTGCGTCCACACAAGCACAGCGGAGTAGTTAAGATTGTCTGACGGTATGTTTGACAATGCGTGTTTGATGTTGGTGCTATTGAAATAAAGTGCATTGTGTTTGTTGTATTTGCACGTCTCACTCTCCATGTGGTGGTAGATCCACATGGGTGCTGGAGTTTGTGTTCATTCCTAGCACGGTATAGAAACTGCTGGAAGGATATTTCTGTTGATTGTATTTCTCAGTTATACCTCTCTAAGTTGTCAAAGTGAGGCTAAGTCCTCAGGTTAGCGTGAATGAAATGGACATCAGAACGTTTCACGCAATGCTGAACACACGCTCACACACAAGGCAACATACAGGGACGTCATGTGGCGCAGTCGGTTAGAGTGTCGAGTTAGTAATCAGAAGGTCCCTGGTTCGTGCCCCGGCATGATGTTGTGTCCTTGGGCAAGGCACTTTACTTGCCTCAGGGAGAATGTCCCTGTACTTGCTGAAAGAATCCAATCCAACTTTATTTCTATTGCACTTTAAAACAACAAGGTTGACCAAAGTGCAGTACATAGCAATATTAAAAACGCAATAAATAGTCACACACTATACACAGTAATAACAACACAACAATAGGTAAAAAAATCAACAAAATAGAGACACACTGTACACGGTAAAAGTCAACACATCACTGAAAAGCTAAGGTCTTAAGAGCCGACTTAAAGACGGATATGGACTCTGCCTGTCTAAGGTGCAGGGGCAGCGTGTTCCATAGTTTGGGACCCGCGACAGAGAAGGAGCGATCCCCTCTAAGTTTACTCCTTTATTTTGGGACCACTAATAAGGAGTGATCTGCTGACCTTAGTGAGCGCACAGGGCCGTAGGGCTGATTCAGGTCTGACAGATACTGAGGAGCAAGTCCATAAAAACATTTAAAAACAAATAAAAGGATTTTAAAATCAATGCAATAAAAGACAGGGAGCCAGTGCAAGGATTTTAAAACAGGCGTGATATGATTTCGCTTTTTGGTTCCGGTCAAGAGGCGAGCGGCCGCATTCTGTACAAGTTGTAGCCGTGCAAGAGATTTTTGGTTAAATGTCTACATGTAAATATAAACCGGGCACACACACGCATCCAAACACGCACCCACCACAAAAAACACCCCACACATACACACACAAACACAGAAAAGTGCAGCTTACGTGATATGTTTCTGTACCTATCCAGAGCTTAATAGGATCTGATGTAAACAAGGGTTGTGTTTGCAAGACGGAATTCTGCCCTGAGACACTGTAATCACTGCTGTTATAATTGCATGATGACAGTCTCAGTTTCTTACACATTTTGTTGGTGTCGCCCCCACTAGACACCTGAATGGCCATGATTCGGAGTGTGTTGTGACAGTCCGTATCCAGGCATGCCCTAATGCTTGCTTGCCACTAATTCAGGATGACACATTGTGTCTATGCAGTATATGACTCAGATATCCTATTCTATTTCGGGCTTGCCACTATTGTGTGTCTGTGTGCATTTCAATGGAAGCACTATAATGTATATGTTTGCTTTACTAACTGCCTTGTCATGGACTTTGATCGACACCTGAAAGATCCAGGAAATGAGTTGCATAATAGTTAACACCAAGGGAGCATACCGTACGCACACAGACACACACACATGCTTAAACACACACAGTCCCCAACCAACATACAGATTGACGTTTTTCATAACAGTAAGTCCCTACGTGCAAACACTAAACGGATAAGTTCACGTGCAACTCGAAAGAGCGACGGCTGTAGTCCCCCGATGCAGAGAAAAAAAAGACAAATGGTGACAGGAGCTTGTATTCAGCTTCCTGGTTCATGTCCCCATTGCTTTGACGAAGGAGAGGGAGGATGGATGAGGCTGAATGACGGACAGGCAAGGGAGAGAGGGTTTGTCGTGGACTGTCACACTTGAACGTGAGAAGGGAGGGGCAAGGGCGACGAAGGCGAGGTGTGGATGGCAGAGGGTGGAGGAGCAGAGAGGAAGAGACAAACAAAAGGATGGAGAGAATTTCCTGTGCCTGTTCCTGAAACATCACAATGAGTAGGACTCCACTCCAGTCTTCCTTAGTTTGTGCAGAGTGTAAAAAGCGAGTGCATGCGGAGGGTGCACATGCGTGGGAAAGAGTTCAAGATACAAGGTGGAATTTGGAGTCTACAGGAATCTCCCATGCCCCATTGAGCCTGTGGTGATAGTCAAAAGCTGCCACCAGTTTGAGCTCTGGAACGTTTGTGTGCGTGGACTGCCTCACAAATTGCAACACAAATCTATAAAGATTTGAGTCTCTCCTCACTCCTTTCAGTATGCCTCAGTTCAGTACTCGCTCTCAACTTTCTCATTCTAAAGAATTCCCTATTTCTCTGTCATTTTGTTTCACTGTCTCTCCCTTTTCTTTGTTAACTTTTTCTGTCTGTCTACAGTAAGTCACTGTTATTATTTTTCTGTCGCTTTTTGTATTTCTCCCTCTCCTCCTTGCTCTCTCTCTTTCTCTCCGCCTCTCCCTCCCTAGCACCAGGATACAATCACAAATGGAGAGATGCATGGTTGAGAAACACAATAGGGAACGGTCTACCTATTTATTTAGGTAATCATCTCGTAAATAGAAAGTCTATAATTGCTTTTTGTTGTCTATCTTCAGAGGCTTATAGAGTTATAGAACAGAGCAGAAAAATGTCTCACAAATAATCCTCAAATGGTTACAATTGTAACTACAATTGTGTGAGGGAGGGAGGAAGCGATACAAAGCCGCTGCAATTTTATTCTCCTGTTTGGAAAAGTATGGTATGAGACACGAAATGTGTGAGCGAGAAAGAGAATGAGACAGAGCAAAGAAGTGAGTGAGCAAGAGCGAGGGAGGCCTTGGCATGGTGAGGTAGGATTGTCCTGTGACTCAAGCCACTGCCCAGGAGACAGTGGGAAGGAGGATTCCCCCTCAGGGCGAGTGCTCATTGGCTGTGGGCGCAGTGAGGGGAGTGCCCAGAGTGGGCTGGGATCATCTTCCTGCACTTTGATAGGCTGGGAGTTATGACTTCCCGCCGTGAGTCAGCGTTGCTCACGGCAATGGCGTGCCTTTTATTCTGGGATGAGGGTAGTTGGCATTCTGTAGCGTGCATGTCCATGTGCGTCTGTGTGTGGGATATAAAGTTTAAAGGAAAGAGAGAGAAGCTTCAGAAGTACTTGTGTGTGTCTTCGTTTTATTTAAAGTTCAAGATTAGTATGTGTGTGTGTGGGAGTGTGGGGGGATGGGGGGGTGCGATGCGTTCAAGTGTATGTGTCGGATTTGCGGGGATTCCTTAAATAATCCAAATGAAGGTCTGGATTAGAGCGACATGCATTCGTAGCACAATTCAACCATGCAACGTTGAAGTCCTTACTGAGAAGAACAAAAAAGAGAGGAGAAGAAAAGAAAGACCATCCAGTAATACATACACATATACTCACACACACAAAAACACTTTTTGGATTTGAGGCTGTAATGCCATGTAAATTAATTTGGCTAATGAGGAATAGGGGATATCACTAGACTCACTAAACAACACTCACTCTTTGTGCGTATGTGTGTGAGAGAGTATGTATGTGTGTGTGTGTGTGTGTCTATTTGTAGGTGAGAGTATATAGGACTTTGTGTGAATATATGTGTGTGTGTGTGTGTGTATGTGTGCTTTTAATCTGACTCCCTGATCCTCTCAGTGGAAATGTATTTGGTTTGAGCACTTTTATGAGGTTAAATCCACAATGCAGTCCAATCCGGAGGAAATTATGTGATCTCACATCAGGGATGTCACACATACACACACACACCCACCCACACACACACACACACACTCACTACAGTGGACTGGTGTTGACATCCGGATTGTACCTGAAAGTGCAGCTGTACAGTACACACAGTACAGACACACATCTGCCCCCCAATGTTTCAGTTTAAGCTGTACATCTCTTCAGTAAAAAGTAACATTACTTGTACAATTCGGTATGCCACAACACATGACCAGAACAGCCATCACACACACACACTCTGTAGTCTAATGCTCACAGACGTACGCATACGATCGCACATACTAAAAAACGACTTATGTGTGACAGCTTGACAAGGTTTCCTTTAGTTTATTATTGCAAGACATGCCCTCAACATTGCATCATCCTCTCCCTCCCTCCCTCTTTCCTTTTCTATCTATCTTTAAAGTAGTCATGTGGCTGAGCGTAAAGGATGTCAGAGTAGTAATCAGAAGGTTCTGGGCCATCATGACGTTGTGTCCCTGGGCAAGGCACTTCACCCTCCTTGCGTCAGGGGGAGCATTCCTGTACTCGCTGTAAGTCGCTCTGGATAAGAGCATCTGCTAAATGACTAAACGTAAATCCATATCTCCCATTACCACACACAGACGCACACAACCTCCACCCACATCCGCTCTCACCTACAAGCAGTACGCACATGCCTCCTTGCTGATAGTCATGACGTGTGCCAGCAACAAAGCAGCTGATGGGAGAGGGAGTGATTGTGCTTTTTGTCCAGCCCTGACAGTAAAGAATAGCAACACGTCACATTAAGCATTTGAATCTACGCCGTGTTACATTAATGATGTTTGAATGTGTTCAAAGAACCCTTTATGACAGATGCCTGTGTGTCTGTCTGTCTGTGTCTGTGTGTGTTGTGGGTTGGAGGCACGGGGTTGACAGCAAGGGGAGTCAGCAATCATCATGCACTATAACCCAGACATGGGATACCTAGACCCACTGACATCAGTCCCTGTCTGGTAGCTGTTGAGCTGACACTTTGCTTCAGGCCTGGGAATGATCCAGAACAATGGGGTTCAGTCTTGTCATGCACCATTACCTTCACCCTACATCAACCATTTCGCTGTGACCTCCCTCCGCATGCGACAGGACATCCTACATATTCGCCTTCATGAGAAATGGAGTGTGTCTTGTATGTGTGCGCATGTGACTGTAGAGTCTTGTATTCGTGTGTGTGTGTGAGAGAGTGTCTAGTCTTACTCATCATCTTGAGCATGGTACTAACTGGTGTCACTGTAGCGTTCAGTCAAAGAGTCTCCTGTCACTGTGTACAACTCAACAGCATAATTACAATGATTACCATAATCAGACAACTTACTGTTTCTACATCTGCTACACACATGCATGCTCACACACACAAACACACACGCACACACTAAAAAGTAAATGACAAAGCCAGACAGTCTAATCTTCTCAAATAGAGGTCAATAAGTTAACCCAGTTATCCGCTCTCTTTCACTCTCCCCCTTCATCTCTTCATCCCTCTGTCCCCGTGTGTCCTGTCTGTCAATCTCTGGCTGTGTCAGACTATCTCCATACTATGAACACAGTCCCCTTGTTCCCACAATGCACTGCACTATAAGCTCTTTCCATAAATAGAACAGCTGGGGAAACCTCTTCTATGGTGAGTTTTGGAAGGGGAAAAAACAGACGCCACAGCAACAACACAGTCTCTTGAGAACGTGCAAAGCGCAAGGTGTGCAACTTGCACATGCCTGGTAGTTGACCATACGCTCTAAAGCACCCAGACATACACACGGGGCAGGACAAGCTAGTTGTGAAACATCCAGGGTCTCTAATCTCTTTTCTTATAGATCTTAATATGCAGAACCTGGATTAAATGTGGCACTGCGACTCAACTGCAACATTCTTCTGAGCTAAGAAAGTAAGACGAGTAAAACACGGTCTCGTGGACTCACCTCATCCTTTTTCCTCGCCTTACCTCCTTGGCTCCTCAGTCCCTGTCTCAGAGACTAAAGCTGAGCTGAGCGATTGCGGGGTGATGGGGGTGGAAACATTTCTGCTTACAGGGCTAAATTTCAGCCCATTAGCCCTCTCTCCGTCTCCTACTGTACTTTCACTCTCTCACTCCTTCCCTCCCTCACTCCCCCCCACCCCACCCCACCCGATGCTCTTCCTCTTTCCCGTTACCCATTGTCTCTCCCCCCTCTCTCATTCACTTAGCTGTCTGTCTCTCTTTCACAGGGTTCATTATAGACACGCGTACACCAAACATGAGTTTCACTAGGCTGCTGAAAACCATCTCTCCCTCTTCTACCATCTTTGTCCCCCCCCCCCTCCCCCCAGCCCCCGCCTCTTGTTCCTCTGTTCCCTCCAGGGACATCAGTAGGAGAAGTAGGTCTCATAAATGAGAGGTGGGTATTCTTGCTTCGACAGTTTTGGGCTAAAGTGGGGAGGTAGCGTGGAAAGGGCTGCCGGGTCCGCTGGGAGGTCTTTAATTTCAGATCTTTGTTTGTGTGTTTGAGTGTGTGTGTCACCACATGAGATTTTTGTAAGGGACACCATCTGGCCACAATCTCACAACTCACCCTGCGTGACTGATACTAGATAAACGCACAGAATCATATACAAACACAACATTTATAAGCACCACAACACACATACACAACACCCACACAAGTAACGTGTAAAGATTGTAAAGTAAGAGGGCCGTTAACAAGCTAGTAATAGAGCGTGTGTGTGGGTGAGAACTACTTGTGATGTCATATATTTATAGTGTTGCTATTAGTGTTACTTATGCAATTGTTTACATGTATTCTCCCTGCAAAATTCAAATTCTGGTCATAATGGTACATAACCAGAGTTTTGTTGACAAGAAAGGATGATGGTAATCTGCACTGTGGTAGTAAATCTATCTAAACTGAGATCTAAGCTTAAATGACTGAGAATAGATTGTGTTTGGGAGAAGTAGAGTATTTTCCCACGAACCTATTCTACCTTCAAACCTTACTGGTCAACGACGAAGTGACCAAACTAGACCCAATGAGAGAGAGACCAGAAATTAAAGATCAGAGGAAAGGAGGAGGAAGGCGGGGCAAATAGCCATTTATTTTGGAAAGCCATCTGATGAACTGGGGTCGTGTTGAACCTATCAAGACTGACAGTAATTTTTTTGCGTGGACAACTCAAACACAGAGCTCTTCTCAAGCTGACAGCATCTTCCATTAGACAGGGCGAGATGTGTGTGTGAGTTCATGCGTACATGTGTGTGCGTTAGTGAAAGGAACGTATATATTTATTTAGGAACTCAAGACCAGATGCAAGTTGGAATATCCAGAGATCTTGTTTTTTGCCCAAAATGCCATAACCCTGGCCGTGACAGAGTTTGTTTCCTTTTGTTCTGGCCCCCTCCTTTTTTGTGTGTGTGCGCACGCGTGTGGATGGGTGGAGTTAATAGACAACTACACTCACCTGCTGCAGTTCTCCAGTCAACCAATTACTTAAACCATGCTCTCCATCCAAACATTGCCAGATTGTTACTCCTATCACATGATGAACTACTAGGCCGCTGTGCCACTGAGTTCAGACTTTGGCCATGTAAACAAGTAAGCGGATATTTGTATAAACGCAGATGTGTGTGTGTGTTCCACTGAGTCTGTACTGTGTGTACTGTACAGCTGCACTTTCAGATACTATCAGGATGTCAACACCAGTCCACTGTAGTGTGTGTGTGTGTGTGTTTGACATCCCTGGTGTGAGATCACATAAATAAAATATTATTTCATCCACACAAAGCTGCACAGTTGCACTCTTGAGCGTCATTATAAGCATATATAAGGGCACAAATATGATATTTATGCATTAGTTGTTGCAGATAGTGATGTTTGGGTTATTCACATTCTTCATTTACATTTATTCATTTAGCAGACGCTTTTATCCAAAGTGATTTACAGCAAGTTCAGGGACATTCTCCCTGAGGCAAGTAGGGTGAAGTGCCTTGCCCAAGAACACAACGTCATGTACCCGCAGCCGTGAATCAATCTCAAAACCTTCCGATCATGAGCCCAACGCCTTAACCCGCTGAGCCACCTGGCTCCCAATTTATGTCCACACTCGAAATCTGAGTTTATACCAAAATCCTCACTTTGGTCGGGGTTTTCTAAAAGCTCAGTTTTGAATAATGTAATCCTGCAGTTTCCTCTGGATGACGTGCCAAATTGTAGAAAAATATATTAATTTTATCAGATACCCGGTTACATGTGGACAAGGCCTTGTGTTTTGCATTCTGATAATTGTTTGTCTCCTGCGTTCTTCAGGGTTCCGTTCAACACTCCAGTACCCCACTGCCTGCTACCTGCCTTACTTTGTGTTTTGCCCAATACCTGCCGTTCATAGTGTAAACTCTGTTCTTGGGAATAAATATGCTCTCTGGGAGTTTGGGTCTCAAATCCTCTTTTTGGGTCCACACAAACACAAAAGGCACACACATACACACACCCTCAGACACACACACCAAGAAGAGGATGGGGTCTGGAAAACATTAGTATTATTAACGTCCAAAAAGCATGTTAATAGTTTGAATTCTTTTTTGTTTCAGAATTGTCTTCCAACACTAGGATATTTTCTGTGTCAGCTTTTTGCTGTCTACACAGTTTCTAAATCTACCGATAGGTAGTCATGAAGTGGTGACATTTATTATCACAGCATAAAGTGCCATAAAAAAGACAGATGCCCTGGGAAGCACATTAGAATAGCGTTAATCTGTGTTGCAATCCAACCAGAATGACTGTCTGGAGAGAGGGTGTATTTCTCACACTCACCAGTAGAGGCGCTGCTGTCCTCATTCCTCTCTGGAAGGACTTCAACAAGGAACAACCTTGATGTAAAGAGGTCAAAAGGTTATTTTGATTAAGATAAATACATTTTTGTTATTTATATTTTTTTATTGTGCACTGTAAAAAAAATATATTGCCTGTGCATGTGTGTCGAAATCCAAAAGTACACGTCAACATTTGTGCGTCTATGTTTGTTCTACAGCTTTTACCTCAGTGTCTCAAACCTCCCCACGCCCCCCCCCCCTCCCCCCACACACAGATACACACATGCATGCATGCACGCACACACTTCCTGACTCATTCGGCGCACTGTCTCCCCTGAGTGAGTGAGTGACTGGCGGCCCTCAGAGACACCAATACAGACGTCTCTTCAGGATGGAGACATACAGACCCCGCCCCACCCAACCTCGCACCCCCATCTACCCCTGTGCTCTTGGGATTGGGAGAACTGGGGCAGGTTGGGAATGGTTGGGGGGGGGGGGGGGGGAGTAGCAGCAAGGAAAGCACTTAAAGCTTCTTCACTTCCCATCCCTCCACTTCCATAGCTGGCCGAGTCTGGCTCATGTAAGCACAGCTGATGCGAAAGGTGGATACAGGAGGCTAATGAGACAGAGAATATCTTGGCGTGTGTGTGGTATGTGTGGCATGTGTTTGTGTGTGAGCAAGTGTCTGCATGTGTGCGTGTGCATGTGTGCGTGTGCAGTGTGAGAGAAAAAAAAAAGTTTGAAAAGACTTTCGCAACTTGAGCTGTACTTGTCACTTTCAACCAGTTCTTCTTGTTCAGGTTATTTGAGCCTTGTGTGTATTGTTGCACTGAAGGTCTCTGAGCAACAGAATATAGGCTTTGGTAGGTTAAGTCTGGTAGGAGCCAAGATGGCCTTTGTGTGAATTAAGTGGAAGATTGAGAGGAACATGAAGATGACTGTCAGATGAATTAAAATCCACAATAGCATAAAGAGATTTGTTTCAGATGTAACCGTTTGTGTGTGTGTGTGTGTGTGGGGGGGTGGGTGTGTGTGATAAAGAGAGAGAGAAAGACAGCGAGACAGAGAGAGAGAGAGAGAGAGAGAGAGTCTGTGGGGAGTAGAGTGACTGTCTTGTGTTGGGCTGACAGGTTTGGGAGTGAATGATGGCTTTTCATGAAGAGCATGACAGATAGCTTTACAGCCTACCATCTGCTTCAGTCTCCTCAAACCGTCTCTGCTTTGGAGTGTATGTGTGTGTCTGTCTGTCTGTCTGTCTGTATGAAGGAGATTAGTGTGTAATAAAGGGCAACAGACCAGAAAGGTTTGAGTTTGATTATGTTTCCTCTGCCTGTCTGCACACTTGTGTGGAATAAATGTGTTTGTTAGGTGTGTGTGCTTACGTGTGTGTATCTGTGTGCATACGTGTGTATCTTTGCATAGGTCGTTCGTTGTGTGAATGTGTCGTTGAGTGTGTCTGTCTCTTGCCATGAGGTGTTATTTTGGGATCTGGGACATGAGCTTTGTCACAGATTCTATATCGCCAAGGGCATCATGGCACCATACTGCCGAGCAATCAAAAAATAAAACACCTCAATCGTACCAGCGTTCATGTCAGCCCACACCAGGGGCGTCGTTAGCCCTGTTCAGCGCCCCTAAAATGTTCTTCAGCCCCCTAAATAATTATCGGGATTATTATCGGGCCGCCGAAGAAATACGATGATATTAATAGCAATATTTTATTTCGAAAAATTACCGGATGCTCTCGGTTAAATGTCGGTCACTTGAGCGTCAAAAATGTAACCCACAAGTTCGAAAAATGCCAGTGGCTAAGGCCCCCCTTTCTTTCAATCCTAGAAACGTCCCTGGCCCACACTGACTCAGACTGGTTGACCATGAGGAAAACAAAACGGAACTCCAGAAATTTGATACAAAAGAGGTTAGAAACATGTTTCTGTTTTGTTTTTGTTTTTAATCCGCAGCTCAGAAAGTAAATTGAACACAAAACTATTTGGATCGAAACACGAACAGTACTACGTGTATTTATCACATTACACATGTCTAGATAAAACAGGATAATGGAGGATTCACGCGTGCCATTTGGTGATTGAAATTGTCTAGCAGACCACGAGTCTGCCCTGGCTCGCACGGTGGGCTGTGTTGCCCGCTGGAGGAGGCGCGCGGGAAGGCACGCGGGTAAAGCGGAAAAGCGCGTTTGCCGCTTGGTGCAGACAGATCGAAATAAGCAATGCTGTGCGTATTCACGGGTCAACCGCCCTCCCCCCTCGCCGTTTTGAGTGCAGTTGTTTCCGTATAAATAGGTACAAATTAAAGCATGATCAACGTAAGGTGTGTTTCACTCCAAAAGCGACAGAGACGTGGAGGGAAAGCAAACGGTAGCATCCCGAGTGCCCTGCCCTCTTTCTTGTGCTGCCTGTCACCCACAGATCTGTTGCCTCACGAAAAGAAGCAAAACCACACGCACGCTCGCACGAGCCCTAGCTTCTTTCCCCGAAGCGCGCTCCCGTTGCAACAGCGCGCTCCTCGTCCTCCTCTTTCTCTCCTCCTCTCACCGGCCAGAACTATAACGCAGGGTCTCTCCCTACCGTCTCCCTCTCATCCTTTCGCCATCACTGCATCACTCCCCTATTTCTCCTCAAGCTACTTCCAGTGACTTATGAAAAAGAGACAGCAGTTGGAAGACTCAACGCTATGATCCACGGAAGACTGCTGCATCGGACAGACATGCTATTATAAAGGGAGAGGGGTGCAGTTTCGCCCGGCTACACTGTTGAGCTTGCGCCCTGGGGAAGCGGACAACCGAAGGACCTGCATTTTAAGCAAAGCTGACGAGAGAGAGAGAGAGAGAAAAGGAGAGGGAGAGAGAGAGCGAGAGAATTGCATTCCAATCACGTCTTCATTTTCTCCGCTCTCTTGCCTCAGAGAGCGAGAGAAAAGAGAGCGAAAGAGAGAGAGAGAGCGAGAGAGAGAGAGAGAGAAGGAGAGAAAGAGAGAGCGAAAGAGAGAGAGAGAAGCGAGGGGGAGAGATCCAACAATTCTTAAACTAGTCGCTTTTTTCCGGATGTTCTTCAATAGCGGTGTGGAACTAAGGTGAGCAGTGTGTGTGGGTTTATACCGTGTGTTTGGAAGTGACCCTGGACTAATGAAGGAAGGAGGACGATTTGTTTGCGATGAGACCGAGAAACAGGAATACAGATCTGATCAATAAGCATTTGTCTCCTTTTTTCAACGGTTTCGCCCTGCTGTCACGACGAATCTGCAGTATGCTTGGCATGTATTTTATCAACCTATCTTTGGCTTATTATTGTGTAAATACACACGATCATGTGACTTTTTGTTTTAAATCTAGCATATCATTTTGCCAGTAGGATATATCCTACGTTGGAGATAACTGTTCATTCGTCTGCAGTGTTCCTAGTTGTGCAGTTTTGTAGACTAGGATGTGATATTCATTCCAAGGCATATCTAACCCTCTTTCGCTTTCTTTTCCCTTCTCTGCCTCTTTTCTGTGCGTCTCCTATATCTACCATAGCCCGCTAACGGACGTCATCCAGCACTGCCCGCCGCCCTTTACCACACGGGCACCGCACACGCAGGAGATGTGAAGTTGGACCCCATTAAACAGAGTAGGTATCTCGCCAGATATTCCCGGGATCGCGTGGGGTACACACCGTTTTTACCCCCAGGCTCCAGCTATGGGACGTGAATAGAAAAGCGGGTAAAATACCCTGAGATGTTTCCCTATGTGGGCTTTTACGCAGTGGGATTCTTCAAGCTTCGCCCGGTTGCTGTTTGCCGCGCGTCTGGGGATTTTCAGCACCACCGAATCGATGGACAGCGACTGAGAGCGCCTGTGTTTTGCGCGTTTGGATATTCAGCAAGCCTTTCTCAGGGACAGCAACAGAGCTCTGTGTGTAGCCAGTCAATGTGTGTGCGCAGCCTATGTTTGTGTGTTTGCGTGTGTCTGTGTGTGTGTTTGTATGAAGCCAAGCAGTGGAGCCAAGACAAGAAACAACATACAATGTGCGCCATTCATTGGTGCGCGCCGACACTTTCTATTCTCAACCCTGTGATCGTGAACGAAATCGTTTCACGAATCATTGCAAACATCACCACTATTATTCATTCGATGGGATTATTTTAGCATTTAAAAAAGCACGGAGAACTGAAAAAAAGCACGGGCACTTAATAGTCGCGATTAATCTCTTGGGAGAAGCAGTGTTTGCAGACAATATTTTCCCAGTATTTATTTGATCCATAACAGCCTAAACAATTCCATTGTTTTAAAAAGATGCAGTATTTAAAAATGAGCATGAAAACGTTTATCGCCGCCCGAAACGTCATCATCCTATTATCACGGAATCTCTAAATGGTTTATGCTATTTGTTTATTCTTTGGTTGCACAGTAGAATATTCCCACTGCTAATCAAGGAACCGTATATATATATATATATATATATATATATATATATATATATATATATGTGTGTGGAAACACGGGAGTCGATCCTAATTGTGATGCGCTCGGGACGTCCACTCTAAAATGTCCTCTAGTCAGTCTGCTGAAATCGCACTGTCATTAATTTACACATCAACACAGCGAACTCTAAACCAACTATCGGTCTCAGATTTTCCTGTATGGAGGTCGGTAAACCGTTATGTAATGCATACCGAGAGCTCCCTTCCTAACCATGCATACAGTTACATGCTTTTGCGTTCATTTCTGATTTCCTTTAAGCATATCCAACCCTGATTCATTACGACTTTACTGGCACATCACCGGTAATAGATGACGGTTGCCGTCTCCAGAGACATTATGTGTCCATTAAGAGTTTAGAGTTGTTAGCGTTGTTCATTATGCTGTAACATCGGTGTACACATGGAACTATCACTATGAGTAGGCAACACTGAAACCTTCAATGTCAAAGTGGGAACTCCCTTCACCCAACTAACGCCTCCTCCTTTTTCTCTCTCATTTGCTCCCTCTCCCTCCTTCTCCTTCTCCCTCTCCTGCCTACTTGCTGTCTCTCTGGTTTGCCACTCTCCCTCTGCCCCCCTCTGTCCCCATCTCACACTCTTTATCTTCATCTCTCTCTCTCCTCTTCCTCCTCCTCTCACTCCCCGTGCACCCGCTCCCTCCAACCCCACCCTGGAACCACCCCTCCCCCCTCCTCTCCCGTTGCAGTGCTGTGAAGTGGCCGTGAATAGCCGTGACTTCCTCCCGGGTGTCAGCGAGGATGCTGTGGGTTACCTTGCTGAGCACCATAGCCCTAGGATGGACCACCCCGATCCCTCTGCTGGAGGACTCGGAGGAGATCGACGAGCCCTGCTTCGAGCCCTGCTACTGCGAAGTCAAGGAGGGCGTCTTCCACGTCCACTGCGACAGCAAAGGATTTACAAATGTCAGCCAGATCTCCCAGATGTGGACACGTCCCTTCAAACTCAACCTGCAGAGGAATTTGATGCGAAAGCTTTACTTCAACAGTTTCCTGCATCTTAACAACGCTCTGTCCATCAACCTGGGCAACAATGCCTTGCAAGACATCCACGCCGGGGCTTTTAATGGATTGGGAATTCTCAAACGACTTTTCCTGCATGAGAACAAGCTTGAGGTTTTCCGAAACGACACGTTTCTGGGACTGGAGAGCTTGGAATACCTGCAGGCGGACTACAACGTGATAAAACGCATTGAAAGCGGAGCTTTCCGGCACCTCCACAAGCTCCGAGTGCTCATTCTAAATGACAATCTGATCCCGGTGTTGCCCAGCTACCTGTTTAGGTCGGTGTCACTGACTCACCTGGACCTAAGGGGCAACCGGTTAAAGACGTTACCTTATAAGGGCACACTGGAGTACGTAGGGCGGAGCCTGATGGAGATTCAGCTGGAGGAGAACCCCTGGAACTGTGCATGTGAAATAGTGCAGCTGAAAACCTGGCTGGAAAGAATCCCGTACACAGCACTGGTGGGCGAGATCACTTGCGAGTATCCTTTCCACTTCCACGGGAAAGACCTGCGGGAGATCAAAAGGAGCGAGCTGTGCCCGTTACTCTCCGATGCCGAAATCGAAGCCAAGCTAGGGATCCCCAGGGTTCCATTCAACAATGAGAACACCTGGCCCACCAAGCCCTCGTCCATGCTCTCCTCCTTCCACAACACTGCATCGTCTGTGGAGAATAAAGACAGACCCGTGAAGCCCACCAAGCGGCCCCGACCCACTAAGAACCCCCCTACCCCACGCCCCATCTACCCAGGCCTCAACCAGCCCCCTGTGGCTGGCTACCAGACTCGACCCCCCATCCCCATCGTTTGCCCTAATGGATGTACCTGCAACCTGCACATCAACGATTTAGGGCTGACGGTGAACTGCAAAGAGAAGGCATTCCACAACATTTCCGAACTCCTGCCACGGCCCCTGAACGCTAAGAAACTGTACCTGAGCGGAAACCTCATTCAGAAAATCTACCGATCTGATTTTTGGAACTTCTCCAGTTTGGATTTACTGCACCTTGGGAACAATCGGATATCCTACGTCCAGGAGGGCGCGTTTATCAACCTGCCCAATCTGAAGAGTTTATATCTGAACGGCAACGACATAGAGAGGCTTACTCCAGGCATGTTCAGAGGGCTGCAGACTTTGAGCTATCTTTATTTTGAGTACAACGTAATACGGGAAATTCAGCCAGCCTCCTTTTCTCTCATGCCAAGCCTCCAGCTGGTGTTCCTCAATGACAACCTACTCCGCTCCCTCCCCACTGACACCTTTGCTGGCACAAGCCTGGCCCGCCTGAACTTGCGCAACAATTACTTCCTGTCCTTGCCCGTGCATGGCGTCCTCGAACATTTGGACTCCATCGTCCAGATAGACCTTCACCAGAACCCCTGGGACTGCTCGTGCGAAATCATCCCCCTCAAAAACTGGATGGAGAAACTTTCCTCCGTCATCGTGGTGGGTGATGTAATCTGCAAGACCCCAGAGTTTGCCTTCGGCAAAGACCTACGCTCGCTGGACGCCGAGGTAATCTGCCCTGAGATGAAGTACCAGTCCGACCCCTCCCCTGCCCTGCCCCCTGGCGGTGGAGACCTGACCACGGAGAGCCTGGGTCTGGGGGAGGCCAGGGGGAGGGGGGCCGTGCCGCTCTCTGTTCTCATCCTCAGCCTCCTCATCCTCTTCATCTCAGCTGTGTTTGTGGCTGCAGGCCTGTTTGCCTTCGTCCTAAGGCGGAGGAAGAAACTCCCATTCCGAAAGCGCTCTGAAGTGGACCTCACAGGCATCCAGATGCAGTGCCGGATATTCGAGGACCCGCCCAGGCAGACAACTGGGGGCGGGGCCAGTACGCCGGAAAAGCCGTCTGGTGTACACGCACACTCTCACGCTGGCCACACGCACGGTCATGTCTACGACTATATCCCCCACCCGGTCACTCAGATGTGTAACAACCCCATTTATAAGCCTAGGGAAGGGGAGATAGCAGAAGAGGACGTGGGGCAGTTTTCTGAAACAAAGGAGAACAACAGTAACTATAGAACCCTGCTAGAGAAAGAGAGGGAGTGGACCCTTGCTGTGTCCAACTCTCAGCTCAACACCATCGTGACGGTGAATCACGCGACCGCGGATCTGTCTGGATTTCACGAGAACGGCGGGCTCTGCCCAACTGTCATAGACAGCCAGAGACCCACACCGACCGTCGGGTTCGTAGACTGTCTGTACGGGACGGTACCGAAACTAAAGGACATGCACGTAGCGCACGCACACCCTCCCGGTATGCAGTATCCAGATTTGCAGCAGGACGCGAGGCTGAAGGAAACGTTGCTCTTCACAGCAGGGAAAGGCTGTTACGCAGACTCCTCCCAAAGCGATTACCTCGAGTTACGGGCCAAACTCCAAACTAAGCCGGATTACCTCGAAGTCCTGGAGAAATCATATCGATTCTAACCCCCCCCCCCCCCCTCCCACACACACACACACGAAAATATATCAAACAATAGGCCTAGGAAACACAAAACGTATTCCCCCTGAACGAAAAATACAAAAATGTACCTAAAAAATCAGCATGTTATAAAATGAAATATTGTATTACAAGTTCTTTCCCCCCAAAATCGCTTTGGAGGAGAGGGCATTCTCAGATGTTTCAATGAAGTGCCTTTTTTCAGAGTAGCCAGCAACGATAATAACCGTTATTTTTCTACGAAACAGATAAGTCTATATGCCCAGGAGAAATAATGAAAAAAGAATGCAAGGAAGAGGCACCGGGAAATCTCAACATCCGAAATTAAATTCCATCAAAACGAGCTCTTTTTAGTGTGCTCTGAAGGTGGAGTTACCAAATGCGCAGAGGAGCTGGACCTCTCCGTGGCCGTGAATCTGTCCCATATATTTCACGTGGATGTACAAATACCCGGAGGCCGTGCACACGAGGTTTGTAGGAAATGAATAACAATTAACAATAAATAAATAAAAAACGAAAGGAATTGCAGTTTGCTGCATGCACTCGCCCCACTGCAGGAGCGAGGGGATTGGCTCCGAACTACCACTCACCTATTAATAGAGATGCTGCAACGCATTTACAGTTCAGTGTTCTATTTAATTTTATAGATTATTAATATGATTATTATCAAAGAGGACAACTATCGATATCGGGTGCTTCTCTCATAGACGGGCTCACCGATGGATGCTAGACGTTTGTGAATATTCCTGTATGATGACGCTCAAGGTTTCTGGGATCCCACGCATTTAAGACGCATCGCTTCTGGATTACCATCATCACCACTAACGCGGCTTTGTAGGAGGCACTTTTAATGTTTTCTCTCTCACAAAGATTTGAAGAAAAATGTGCATATATATTTATTCTGTAATTTCAGTGACAATTTTAATTGTAAAGGTCATGTTAAATCAATGTATAGTGATTATCCGTCTGGTATAGCCTTCTTAATAAAACTCTTCAATCCAACAGAAAAGGGTGCCACCGCGGACAGGTTTCTGAACACTGTGGTGGTCGTAGGCTACTAATGGGGTATGATACTTTGCTCTTCATGCCACTTGAGGAACACAAGGTGTTCGGGGTTCGAGTAAGAAATAAGCCTCGTTGGTTTAAGGCTTGGGACGGAAAACGTTTGGTACTTCTGGTAAAGGCGCTAGACCAATGGATAGTTTCGATGGGGGGGGGGGGGGGAGGGGGGGGGGGGGGGCAGTGCAAGAGAGTGTCAAGAGAATAGGTGAATGAATGAGCCACCTCGCTGTAATACTAGCTAACAATGTGCAATCGGATTCCGTGTAAATTGTATTTTAAGAGTTCATTAGAAATTAAGTGCGTGTGCTCGCACGCCATACCCACTCTGCTCTCTGAAGAGGTAATACATATTCTGTCCGCACGAGGGCGAGTAGGAGATACACAGTTTACGTGACAAGAAACATCGTAAATGTGTGAGATTAATGATGAGGCAACAAATTGAAAAGCTCTAAATTAAACGTGGTTAGATACTGATGCGCTATATCAACGCATTTATGGTTATGACTGGCTATGGGGAAATACTATCAATGGGTTTGGTTTTGGGTTTTGGTTTTTGTGTTGTAGAGAGAAAACAAGATAATTGCATTACAAATCAAAGAAAAGACCCAAACCAAAAATATATAGTACCTCATTTGACATTGGTTCCAGAAAGGATAAAATATATACCAAGTGGTATGCATCAAGATATATATATATAGAAGAGGATTTAGTGAAGGTTCTTGGTCGATGTTAATGTATGGTCTTTGATGGGAAGTTCTTGAAGGAATCACTTGGTCATTGTTCCACTACGACCATAACACATACTGTGTGTTTGTACCATGGCTATTCTTCCCCCTTGTTGGACAATCATCAGTCACCAGTGTGAGTTTGGATAATCGCCTCAGAGACAGGATATTGTCAATACTGTAGCAGCATTCACCCCATCTTTATTTCACGCACAAACACGCATGTACACACGTGCATATCAACCTACACATGCAATCCACACACACACACACACACACACACACACACACACATCCACACACACAAACAAATTCCCTCCTCTTAAGCCTTTCAACACGTGCACATGAACACACACGCAAAAAAAGCCTCACAGTCCTCACAACCAGGAGAGTTACACTATACTCAGCAGTTTTATGCATGCACTCAGTTTAATTAAAAGTGAACATGCATTCTTCTATTTTAAATGCAAAAAATTTAAATGCTCAATATTTCTACTTGGTTAAGGGAACATGGTCCAATATTTTCCTAAATGTCCTGGGTTTGATTGACCCTCCATTCAATCTTCTACCCCAAATGAGTGTTTAATCTGTTCTAATAAACCCTGATGTCTCATACTGCCCTGTCTAGGTTATTTTGTGCTGAATGAAATATCACTGGTAGCCTGGAGTACAAATATACAGAAACTGTGAGAAGCCAGGAATAAATTCCTCTTAAATGCTGTCTGTGCTGGGTAAACACAATAAATAGTCATTTTTTTTTAATTGGTTTGAGGTTGAACTGACATTGAACAACAAAAGGCTAAAACCTATTTGTTTTCCATCTTTGTTTTGGAAAGATAACCTTACATGAAGCAAACGTGTGGACGTTTGAAGGTTGAAGCTTTGGGTGGAGGTTGAAGCCATCGTTTATCCCTCCCCGCTAGCATGTGTAGGGCCAGTGTTTTCGCCCAGCCTCTTTCTCACCCCTGGGATTTAAATACTCTTGGATCTGACTTTGGCTCTTCAGCGGATAACATTAGATAGATAAGTCCTTTATTGTCATTACACTCAAGATGCAACGCAAATGTGCGATTACTCCCATAGCAGCAGCAGGCTCCATTGTTTGTAATTGTGCTCCATTGTTTGTAATTTTGCAAAGTAGATTGCAAACCTTCATTTTGAATGTTATGAAGCTCAGCAGAAGTTGTTCTCCATATTGAGTTGGGGGAATGGTACTAAAGGATGAACCTAATCTGGTTGGCTATGACTATCTAACTCAAAATTTGGATGATCACAGAGGAAGATTATGAGATAGATGATTAGTTGCTCATTGTGTCTAAATCTGCTGGTATCTACAGTGGTTATCAGATATGTAGGTATCTAGTAGTTATTTTGGTCATTAGTTTTACTGGTATATATTTGTTAGGTCAACTATTACGTATCTAGAAGTTTTCCTGGTTCGTAAAGTAGCTATTCTAGTACCTAGTAGTTGTACTGTTAATTACAGTGATTATATTGGTATCTACTCCAATTCTACTGGTATGTGGTTCCAAGGTCATTGAAGCTTAGTTCTTTTAGGTGTTCCAGGCCAATCAATGTCTGTTTTCTGAGTATTAGTTTGTTTGTCCGTGGGCTTCTACAAGCCTAATTAGACCAGATCTGAAACACTTAAGTTGGGTGAGAGAAAGAGAAAAAAAGAGAGAGAAAGAAACAGAGTGATGAGAAGACAAAATAATCTTAGGAAGAAATGTCAGCACATGGGTGTTGAGGATCGTTGAGGTGGTTCTCAGAGAAAAGAGGAGATACACTCTTTTTTTGTGTTCATGAAGAGGCTGTAATTGTCCATTTAACACAGCTGAAGATGTGGAGAAGAGAGCAGGTGGTGAATGGGCCAGGGAAGAAATGAGCAATGTGTGTGTGTGTGCATGCGTAGCTATATGTTTTTTTGTTTGTTGCACTTTTGGGAATATACTCCAAAGTTTGCTGAAAGAGCCAAAATTCTCAGAGCCACTCAGAGCGCTGAAATGGCAGTATATACTAGTTTTTGGAAGTGTACTATGGATTTGTTGTGGGTTTATGTGTGCGTGTGTGTGTGTGTGAGGGAGAGAGTGAGAGAAGCAGTCTATCTATTTGTCAACGTGTCAGCCAATTGTTTGTTTTGAAGGTACTGCGTACTGATCTCCAATTATATAAAAACTATCTTAATCATAGGATCTGGTGATATGGAGTTGTGAGAATTAATATGCCATTGTGCTTGTCTGACAAAGAGTAGGTTATGGATGGGAGCATGACATTGGTATGGACTAAAGATCTTTCTCTCTCTCCTTTATGTTATCTGTCTCTTTCCATTGCTGTCTTGCTCTTTCTCTCTCTCTCCTCCTCTCTCTCTCTGTCACTATCAATTCTCAGAGTGGACACGAAAGATGGAGAGCGTGAGTAAGTGCCAGACAGAGGGAGCCGAAGTAGGAGGTGAGAGTGGACGAGCGAGCTTGACAGAGAGAAGGGGAAACAGTAATATGATCAAGACTGAGGGACTGAGATGGCGAAAATGAGGGATAGCAAGACATAGAGCAAGAGAGATACACAGATAGAGGGGAGAGACAGAGAAAAAGAGACGGGAGGGGGGGGCAGAGATAAAGAGGTAGCGTAAGAACGGGGTAGAGGGAACAAGAGAGCCCTCTCCAAGGTTCAGAAATGGTGCAGGGATGGGAGAGAGAAAGTGAGGAAAGTGAGGAGAAAGACACGCAGCCAGGGGGGCTGTATCCCTCCCCGGGCTGGTGACCCTGATGAAGAATGTGTTTTGTCCGTCTCTTCATAAACGGAGTGACATTTCAGTTGATTGGATTAAATAAGTATTTAACAACCTGCAGATTGGGAGAGAAATGATCAGTCCTCTGGCAACAAAATGAAGACAGTACAGGGCTTAGGTCTCAATCATGCCCCTCTCCCGTCTGAAGGCAAGAGGACATTCTTTTTATAGGGCACAAGAATGTAAACATAGATAGTGACAGTCAGGCAGTAAGGACGTCACAACAGTCTTCAGAGAAGGTGTGTTCAGTAGTAATTAATATAAGTACACAGGAAATCAAATTTCTTCCACACCCCCGCGGCCTCAGCACATTGGCTGGGTCAGCTGTGGCTGCACGGCACCAGCAGCGCAAGACGGAGGGGCAGGACACCGCCCACCCCATTTCTCTCCTGCAACCCTGTCCCAGCTCACAGGGACCCCCAGTGTTCATTGCACCTGTTCTATCTCTACTCATACGAGTGGGTCACCTTTCTCCAACAGGGCCCTGGGCTTGCCAGTGCTGACGTGGAGATGGTAGATGGGTATTGTCTGTGTAGTGGTGACCTGATGGTAAAGTTTAGGTACAGTAGTGGACTAAACTCTCTTTTTGTCTGGCTAATCACGCTTATGTTAACTAGCTTTGACCCTAAAAAGCTGTCTGGTTCATAGATCAGTTCGTTTAGTCATTGTTCATAATGCATGTGTGTATGGATGACCTCTCTCTTGATATATATAGATATCGCTCTCTCTCTCTCTGTCTTTCACTTTCTCTCTCACAAAGCTGTGCTACCTTTTTGTCTAGTGGATATCAACATAGCCTGCTATCACAACTGCAAAAAATTACATATTCCCACAGGGCACAAAAACGAAACAGCGCCGCGTACAACCTCATAGTTTGGTTTTAAATGCCAGAAGGCCGGAGTTAAAAAACTTTCAGCTGAATCTCAATGCATATAGACTATTTAACATGTCTGGCTTGGAACACCATGTGCACACCCTTCATTGTTGGATGCAATTGTAGAAAGACTTTTGCACCCTGCAGTCACATCACTGCCTGTAATAGATTAGTCTTAAAGAGGGGGGGGGGGGGGGGCGGGGGGGGGGGGGCGGGGGGGGAAGGCAGGGGGAGGGGGGGGGCAGTGGAGAGGACGGCATGGGGGGAGGGTTAGGAGAGGAGAGCGAAGTAGAAGATGTGGCGTGAGGGGAAAGAAAAGAGAGGAGAGTCAGCTGCAATGTGTATCGATTGATCATCTCAGATCCTCTCCCCCTTTCTCTCTCTCTCTCTCTCTCTTGGTCTCTCGGTCTCTCTCTCTTGCTGGTCGATTTGAACGAATTCGCCCGCATGAGGGAACTGATTTGGTGCCAAGTGTGTGTTTTGTTTTGTCGACATGCATGACCACGTGGAGAACGAAGACCTCTGCTTGCGCAAAGGTGCTACCTCCTGTGTGTTATCGCCAGACTTGTGACGGTTTACTCCAAGTGTTTTTTGCTCTGATCTACTCTGAACAGTTGAGCTCAAGTAAATTCCACGGTTCATGTCGTTCCAGTTGGAGTACTGTTTCTCTGTTTAAGTAATCAAAAGGTACCTGGTTCGAACCATGACTGTGTCAACTTGTACTTGCTGTAAGTTGCTCTGTATAAGAGCATCTGCTAAATTCACATTTAGTCATTCAGCAGATGCTCTTATCAAAAGCGACTTATAGCAATTACAGGGACATTCTCCAAGAGGCAAGTAGGGTGAAGTTCCTTGCCTAAGGGCACAGCGTCATGCTGGCATGGCCGGGGTTTGAACTTGCAACCTTCTGATTACTGGCTGTAGCAACTTGACGTTGTGTCCTTGGGCAAGGCCCTCACTCTACTTACCTAGGGGGGAATGTCCCTGTAATTTCTGTAAGTCACAATTTTTTTTACATGTAATGAAAGTGTACATTCAAATGATGTTTTTATTGAGTATCTTTGTGTGGGTGTGATAGAGTGTGTGTGTTTGTGTTTCTCCTCAAAACAGGAATTTTCTTTCTCTGCCCTGCAGCTGATTCTCTGACCTAACGTCAGACCAACGTTTTACGGGTGGTTAGGGAGCGTAATGATGCGAGTATGCTTTAGTGCTGATGTGCGTGAGTGTGCGTGAGTGTGCGTGCGTGTGCGTGTGTGTAATGATGTGTTTCTGTTGTGCTGATGAGAGAGTGCAGTGTGACTAATGCTATCACACCAAAGACAGGAAGAGAAGGGGCGAGAGGAAAGATAAAGTTTTGTAGTGTTTTTCCTAATGAGGAAAAGGCTTCAGTACGGTTAGTGTTAGCTCAACAAAACAAGAGTTCGCTTAATTAAGGTCTGACCGCTTTAATGGGATCAGTGGGCACACAGACACACACAAACCCAGGAGAGAGAACACACATGCCCAGGACAGAGATCACACACACCCAAGAGAAAAAACACACATACACACACGAGACAGAACATACAGTTCTTCTCTACCTTTACACTGATGTGCACACACACAACACACATATACTTTAGGCTCTGCTCCAGCCCAGAGCCAAACAAACAGATTGTCAAGTCAAGTTTATCCGTTGAGTTAATCCGTTGAGTTAATTTCAATGTTTATTTGCATGAAATAGACCTTTTTAACCCTTGTGAGTCTACATACACAAAACAAGTGAGAGAGAAAGCGAGAAAGAGAGTAAGAGCGAGAGAGAGAGAGGGGAGAAATAGAGACAGATGAACAGAAAATAGTTGTTGGTTGCCTAGAGGGAGAGCCATTCCGACAGAGAGCAATGGAGATGACAACAGTGTGCAGAGAAGTGAGTGTGAATATGTAGAATCAAACTGAGGAGAGAAAGTACTTCATGTTCGTTCAAGAACGACGGAGTCTCGTTCTGTTTGGAGATGGTTCATTCTAGGCTGCCTTTGCTGTGAGGCACTGTGACCCCCCCCCCCCCACACACACACACACTATAACAGGAGGGCAGGCAAAGTCACCGTCTCACTGTCTGCCCTTCACCTCCCTCTGGGAATGTGATGGAATGTCTGCTCTCTCTATTTGGGATCTGGGTATGTCTTTCTCTCGCTCTACCTCTCTTTCTATAGCTTGCTTTTTTCAATCTTTTTGTATTTCGCTTTCTCTCTGCCATTGTCTATTTTCTTCTTTGAATCATTGAATCTCCCATAATTCCCATCTCTCTCTCTCTCTCTCCTACTCTCTCTATTTATCTCTCTCTCACTCTCTCAGGGAAGGACTGAAGTTGAGGAGGGAGCACTTTGTGTGATTTCTATTTTTAAACATCTAATATATGACCAGAACTGGACTGGGACAAAAAAAAGGGTTTGGCAGTTTTTGGGGCAGGTGGCCCACACCCAGTGTTCATACCCACCCTCCCCCTTATGATGTTACGCGCACATACATTTATTCATTTAGCAGACACTTTTATCTAAAGCGACTTACAAGAGAGAGCTTTATAAAAGATATAACACACACACAACCTTCCTTCCTTCTTGAGAGTCCCTGTTAATTTGCCTACTCCTTACTACGTCGCCATCAACTACACTTTCATCTTCCATCTTTTCCCCCGTTCTTCTCCTCAGCTTCTTCTCTGACCCTTGCAATGTCTTTCTGCCTCTCTGAGCCGGACGCTTCTCCTCCTTCCTCTACTACAGGTGATGATGTAAAAATGTTCGTTCATTTTACGACATCCGCCTGAAAAATGTGTCTCTATTTCTATCAATGCTAAACTTTAACGATGCCGAGGCATTAGCCTACAGCTTGTGTCTTCCTGGATTTGATTGGGTCAAGCGAGTGCCAATTAAGGACATTAACCAATGGGCCGCTGTCATTTCTCTATGGGCCGGCCCGAAAAACGAAACAAAAAAATACATGTCCTAAAAGTGTGTCAGTCCTCTGGTATGCCAGAAGGCCAGTCCAGCCATGTATATGACCACACTTTATAGTTGAAATTAAACATTTTCTGGCGGACATTACGAAAAATGACAAGCGAATTAGATGGATAGAAGGATGAGAGAGAGAGAGAGAGAGAGAGAGCAAGAAAGAGAAAGTGAGAGAGGATGAGGGGGACTGAAGGGAAAAGAGACAGAGACATACAGGAAGAAACTGAAACAGATAGGGGTGAGGACCATATATTTGCTGTCTCATAAGAGGCTATTGGTAGTTGCCTGCCTGCTTGAAGAGACACTCAGCTATCTCTCCCCCCACTCCTCCCTCCCCCCACCCCTCCCAGGTCCAGACAGGAAAGAGGTAGCAGTGGCGGTAGGGGTAGAGGTTGATGAATGATCCAGAACTGCGAGGTTGACAGGCAGGGTGATGGGAGGGAAAGCAAGAGGGAGAGGTAGAGAAAGATCCTCGTTCGCTCCTCCTCACCTGCTTTTTCTTCTCACTCTTTACCATACACAACTTTATCCCTCTTACCCCCCCCCCCCCCTCACCGCCCCCACGCACATCACCGGTCTCGTGTTCCTTCTTCCCAAGCCTCCCTCGTTTCATCCATCCATCCCTTTTTCTTCCTCTATCCCCCTCCGCTTCTCCTCCCCTCTTCCTCTCACTGTTCTCTTTATCCTGTCAACTCTGTCTTTGAAGACTTCTGATGTTGTTTGCCATACAGTGTGCATGAGCGTGTCTGTGTGTGTTTGTGCAGAAGAGTGTGTGCGCGTTCCCATGCAGTGAGTGCACAACTGATTGTGGGTGTGTTTTTCCCATGCAGTGTGTGGTAATGGGGTCAGAGCCTACTGATGACATTGTGACTAGGCTGTATTATGAGCCCATTGCTTCACAGTCACATCAGTCATCTGTTTACCCTGTATCTCTTTCTCTCACTCTTTCTCTCTCTCTCTTTCAGCTTTCATCTGTCCATCCATCCATTTCATCACACACCAGCACGCTGCCTTGTTTGAGTTTGTGTTTAGAATTGCAGATTGGAGTAAGGAGCACACTTTAAGTGCACACTTAAAAGAGCCTGATCTTGGCTGTCCAATGACAAGCAGGCTGCTTGCTCACCTTACAGCCTGATGTGATTGGACCCAGTTCTCTCGGGTCTGACTGAAGGGCCTCAACATGGTTGATGAAGGGAGTCTCCAAATACTTTTCTTTAGTCTTCTTGAACACTCGTGTGTGTGTGTGTATGCATGTGTGTGCGTGTGTGCATTTATTTGCGTACGATGTATGTGTGTGTGTGTGTGTGTGTGTGGATGAGAGTGATCCCTAGGGACTGAGAGGCACTCCCCTGGATTGGACTACACGTCAGCAAGCCCTGACATGGCAAAGACTGCTGCTGAGAAGGCAACGCTTTATTTATCACCACAGTGTGTATGGGGGGCTGTGTGGGACAGAGCAAGAGAGAGGGAGAAAGAGAGAGAGAGTGGAAGAGAGAGAGTGGAAGAGAGAGGAGTAGAGAAAGGAAGGGAAGTTCAGTCAAGACACTCACGTGATGATTGATATAAAGAATATTTAATGATAACCGTACATGGAATATGTTTGACTT
This sequence comes from Protosalanx chinensis, assembly GCA_030340685.1. NCBI lineage: Eukaryota > Metazoa > Chordata > Actinopteri > Osmeriformes > Salangidae > Protosalanx > Protosalanx chinensis. The sequence continues at coordinate 10,560,251 of CM059325.1, forward strand.
TGGCGGAGTGGAATGTCTAAGGGGAAGTGCTCCCTACCGCCTCGAGCGACACATACGTGCACACATATATGACATGAGGCATGGAGCAATAGATATATAATCCCCCTGATAGACAGATATACATAAATTCAGACAGACATACAGATATGCATAAATTCAGACAGACGGACAACCGGGGGAGAAAGGGGATGGTGGTGGGAGGCAACAGTAATGATCCTAACCATTCTGTGTGAGTGTTGGATATCCGTGCAGCCTTCTAAGGCAGCCTTACCGGGCGGAGCCCCAATGGGCTTGCACTAGCCAGGTCAGGTGTGTTCATGATTGATTGTTTGCACTACCTGTGTGCTTGAACTGTTAATGTATGTGAACTGCGGTGTGTGATGAGTATTAGTGTACTGAATGAGTGAAGTGTATGCTGAGTGTATGATGAATTATGATGATTGATGATATGTACTTGATGACTGAGTGATGACGCGGGCAGCCCGAGTGCCGTTGCCAGAACTAGCTTCGCCCATGGAGAGAAAACAGAAGAATAATGAGAGGAAGAGAGGAAAAAAAAAACGGAATACTTGCCTGTACATGAGTGCATGTGTATGTGTATTTGCATGTGTACGTGCGGGCGTGCTCAACTCTGGATTCCTTCCAAGTTCTGTGTTTCTCCAAAACTCCTTTAGTGCGTGTGCATTTACTACAAGGACAATGGAGTATGTTGGAAGCAGGATGTAGATTCAGAATTGTGTGTGTGTTTAAAACACAAGGACAGTGGAATCAGGATGAAAGGGAGCAAGAGACGGACGTGTTACTGTTGAAAGGCAGACCCCTTGCAGCAAAAACACATCCATCAAGCTCCACCCACTTGGGCACACACCAGAACACACGCACATACAAAGTAATGGCCCACACATGCATCGCAGATCATCAAACGCACGCACGCAAGCACACATGCACTCGCACAAACACAGCTAAGCTCGACCATTAGGTTTTGGAAAACAGCTGGAGAACTCTTCCCGTAATGCAGGCAGCCCATTCCTTAAAGACAAAGTGTTGTCTGAATCAGCATATCCACTCAGTAATGAGAACGAGAGAGGGAATGGAGAGGAGAGGAGGAGGAGAGGATAATGGCTACGTAGAGGAGAAAGGAGAAGAAGATCAATATCGTCTGGACCCTGAGACCTCAGCACCAGCATAGAGGAAGAAATAAAACATGTAGAGAACTGAGACAGAGAGAGTGGGGGAGTGAGAGAGAGAGAGAGAGAGAGAGGGAGAGAGAGAGAGAAAGAAAGAGAAAGAAAGAGAAAGAAAGAGAAAGAAAGAGAAAGAAAGAGATGGGCTAGAGGTCAAAGTGAACCAGGGAATGAGATAGCTGTGAATGTGTGAGAGAAGGAAAATGGAAGGTTTAGAGGACACCGAGTACCACGAAGGTCCATGAGGGAACAAATGAAACGAAAGAGAACATAGTGGTAGACCAACAGACTGAAAAAGCGACAGACTGTCAGATTGGAAAACTGACAGCCCAAGGAGTATTTGTGGTTGGTTACAGTTAACAGTTGGTAAAGAACGTTCTGTTCCCACACATGCACACGCTAACCAGCAAACTCTCTCTCTCTCTCACACACACACAAACACACACACACACACACAATGCCAATGCAGCGAGCTCTTGGCACCTGACAGAAGTTCACTTCCTTAGCTCCGGCGTTGTCAGGGCAACGGGGGATGGGGGAGTGGGAGGGGGTCGGTTTGCCCACTTTGCCAGCCGTGTTTGGAGTCAGGTTGGGTTTGTCTGTCGGCTAAGGAGATCCCAGCGTTTTATCAGAACCCGGGAGGAGACGTTCCTTATGGAAGGATGACCTTTGACCCCTTCTGTCTGTAGTCATCACAGGTGCTCAGCTGGCCTCCACCACCTGATGCGGCACCTTTCACCCCACATAACACACTCGCATTCTGACACAAAGCACGCTGAAGGGTTTTGGATGGAGGCAGGCAGGGCGTCTGTTCATTGTGTGACAGCGCCCCTCCCTTCAGTATGGAGACATTGACTGGAGAAACTGACGGGAGGAGACTGGAGACGCACGTCAGGGTCACTTTTCAGACAAGTGACTGGATGATGTAAGCCTGGTTCACTCTTGCATCACCTCTGATACCCCATCCCTGACACGCCCTCTCTATCTCGGATGACGGCATTCGCAGAGGTGGGGTGGAGGGCACGGAGAGAGAAGAGATTGGCTTCCAGGAAGAAGCTTTAAGGAGCTGTAATAGTCAGACCTTAAGTGAACTTCAACAGCTGGTGTTTTGAAGGGAGAGTGGAAAGAGAAAAATGTACTTTCGATGGATTTTTAATAGGTGTGTGTGTGTGTTTATGCTTGAGGGCTTTTTTTGGTGTGTACGTTCACTTCTAACTTCCCTTGTCAGCATGTGATGCATGAGATAATTAGCTGCCAAAGTACACTAATGCTCAAAGTAACAGTGAGCAGTGAGATGGAGAGACAATGTCAGGAAGAGAGAGATAGAGAGTGTGTGTGAGAGAGAGAGAGAGAGAGAGAGAGAGAGAGAACCCAAACAAAAAACATATAACTTCAAAGGCATTTGAAGCATTCCAGTATCATGAGTAGAGTTTACTGAAGGTTCTATACCTTTCTAACACTGCTGCTGCTGGTCAAAGGTCAGATAGGAAGAGACAATTGTTACTTTGACCCTTCTTACACCAGAGCTTACGAATAATTACCTTACCTTGAACTTAAGATTCGGTTGAACGGTCTAACACCTAAAGATAAAAAAATACTCAGTTACAGTTTTGTTTTTTTGCTTAAGCACGATTTTCAAAACAGGGCCCGTGTTGTCAAAACACTACACACAATTAGCACAACCACACCCACAACTAGCAAAACACTACAGATCCTTTGCAAAACCAAACACTCTTGTAAAAACTATACACTTCTTTTAAAAAACCACACTTTGTTTCCATATGAAACACACATTACTTCACATTACTATACCTTGTTTGCACGAGTTACACTCTGCTGTGATAAACCTAAAACACTTTTAGCATTTCTACTTCCCTATGATTAGAGCGATTCATGTCCCGATGTCATCTATGTCGTATTTGTCATCCAAATTTCTTATCCAGAGCGACTTACATCAAGTACAGGGACATTCCCCCTGAGGCAAGTAGGGTGAAGTGCCCTTGCCCAAGGACACAACGTCATGTTGACAGCTGGGGTGCAAACCAGGGACCCTCTGATTACCAGCCCAACATCCTAACCGACTGCGCCACGACTCCCCATTGCTGTGCCACAAGAAGTATTGCACAGCTTTTCAACTCAGGATATTTTTGGATTTGAAGATTTGAAGATGAATGTTTACACAGTTCTAGTCACTTAACTGTTATGGGAAGTGTAGGCTTTTACATTAAAGATCTTCTCAAGCCTGACAAAAGGAAACAAATTACGTTTCATAATATGTCCACTCTCTCTCTGTCTCTTTTAGTCTCTCTGTCACTCCGTCAATCTCTGTGTCTCTCTCACTTTTACACTCTCTCTTACTCTCTCACATCTTCACACACTCACAAAAGGCAACACACACACACACATACGCAGATGCACCCTGTGCAACGCCTCCTGCTGCCTATGGTCAGCAATGTCTGTCTCAGATGGCCTCATCTAAAGCATCATCCGTACAATCACACTCACACAAAAAGTCACACACACGAAAGTAGTTGGCAGCTATCAGTGGTAAGAGTCCTGGCGTAAAGTGACTGGATCAATACCCAGGACTGAATTGCCAATTCCAGTTTCGGCCAGTGGAATTGTCCTGAGCTGCTTTCAGAGAGCCTACAATTGGAAAGGACTGAGTGGAATTGAATTTGGAGGGAGAGAAAGTGCGAGATGGAAACGAGTGGACACAACGATCAGGAATTGACACACAATCCGATACACACTCAAACGCACGCACACGGAGACGTGGACACACATAGCACAGACGAACGCGGGCAAATTTCTTGGACCTCATCTCACTCTTCGATCGTACAGTATAAAGCAATCAGAGCTCTTGTGTTTGGAGGAGAGGATGGTGTCCAGTGAGATGAGCCCATTAGCAGAGTCTGCATTCTGTGTGTGTGTGTGTGTATGTGTGTGCGTGCAGACATCTGTCTCTGTCATTCCTCCATATTGTCTGATCAGTGCTTCCCAACTCTGTCCCTCAGGGCCCACTGTCCTCCATGTTTTAGGTGTTTCCCTGCTCCAACATTGGTCATTATCCAGTACTGCAAAAGGCTGCTGATGAAAATTCATTTGAATCAAGAGTGCTGAAGTAGGGAAACATCTCAAACATGCACGTTGATGGGCAGGTGTTCCCAGAGGACCAGTGTTGGGAACCAATGGTCTAGATGACCCATTGAGGACTGCATTAGCTCTTAGAGGTTTTATCTCAAACCCCTCTGTCAGAAGTCATCCAACAGTTTCTAACAGATATCAGGCCAAGCAGTGTGAATAAGAAGAGAAAATGTCACCCCTGACCTCTGCTGAGTCACAGGAAAGCTTCTATTGCACAAACATTTCAGCATGTGGTTACACAATGTTCACGCAGCCTTATCTGGTCATACAACAGTCTTGACTTTATGCTATTTTGATGATCTGAATAAATTATTTTATAGTTATGTGGACCGAGAGATTGTTGTGGGTTAAGGGCTTGCGAATGACTAGAATGTTGGTTTTAGTCTTTACATTTATTCATTTAGCAGACGCTTTTATCCAAAGCGACTTATAGTAAGTACAGGGACTTGATCTCCCAACCTTCCGATCATGAGGCCAATGCCTTAACTGTTGAGCCATCTGACGCTTCAGGTTTTGTGTTAGGCCTGATACCTGATGTCATTGCTTGCAGAAATCACACACTGGATTAATACCCCAGATAAACTGTTGCAACTCACACACCTAAGCCCCTCTATTATTAAAACAAACACAAATGTAGACACAAACACATACACTCGTACACACTTTCTTTCACACTCTTTCTCTCTCACACAAACACACATGCACACAAACACACGCAAACACAAACACACACACAAGCAGAGCTGAACCAATCAAAGAGAGCATGATGTGCAGTTCAAAGAGCAAACATCAGGCCACACATGTTTTGCAGATGCATATGCTTATCTCACAGGTTATAAAACATACACACACACAAACGAACACTGTATCATTTACATACTACCCCTCCCTCATATACTCACAGAAGACACAGTCCTTCTTTCCAAAGACAGACATAAATACATGTATGAGTGATCGCACTAGCAGTTGAGCTGCACACATGTGACCAGGATACACTGGAGCTCAAATCTTCTAACGGTGGAGTCAACGACATGATCTAACCTGACGAGAAAGCAGTGACCAATCCATACATACATACATCCGACAAGAAGAAACACGGTAAGCTTGCTGACGTCTGCAAATATTTTAACACGTTCCAAAAATAAGTCTAAGTTATTAGGTCATTTATAAAAAAATATGTTGAAAAGGGACCGATTCAAATGATTGTCCGTGTCCATATTCCTTTTTATAGAGATGAACACAATTAAGAAGTCTGTTTTATTGAATGTGAAATCCAGGCAGAGATACTCTGTATACTAGCTGATAGACTTTGACCCTGTCTTGTCTATATGAGGGTTGTTGAGAGGGATCCTTTGCAGCTATTCACACATTTAGAATGGGCCGCCATGTGCAGCCATACCATGGACCTATAATATAAACTGAATGCGGTATCGAAAAATTTCGTTGATTTCAATGAAGTTGCTCACCTGGCGCATATGCAGAAACGTTTTTTGACTTCCTGGTTTACTTCTGCGGTATGGGGAATGTAATGATGGGAGGCTGATGATGCTCTGGGGCAATAAAAACGAGCAAATCGCGTTCTGGACAAGCGCTGCGCGCTCATGAGTGCTTGTGGAAGAGTTTGACCGATAATGACGAATCTACACAATAAAATGATGCATTTATAGGGCACATCAACCGATTATGTTTTCATAGTCATGGTTATAGACTATAGGAGGTTAATTTGTTTTGTTTGTTTATTTTTTTAAAGTAAGGATAAAACGAGTCATTTTTATTAAGGTTAATCAAAAAAAAAAAAAAAGGGATTCTCCACAATACAAAAAAAAGATGTCATATTTATCAACCAAATGCCGGTAGTCAAATCTGTTTTGTCTATCAATGATCCCGTATGTGATATAGCATACGACTTCTTGTCAGATTAAGTTTAAAGTTCTTATCTTTTATAGGCACATTCAAACGTCTTTCGTTATTTAAGCATTATGTAGCTTCTCTGTTTCTTTTACAGCTACGTGATACAGTTTGGATATTACCTGAGTCATGGAAGGAGCTCCTGGACATTAAGTGTAATTCCTAGCCTGATATCTTTTTTAAGTCGACCCTAAAACACTGTTTTCTCCTGTAGTGAGATGTCAGAACCTATACTGAGCCACATGCTACTGAATAAATAAATAAATACAAATTCCGTTGTGTGGTGTATTTAACATAATTATGTGTTTCTATGCAAAGCTTTATAATGAAATAAGTTAAAACTTTTCAAAGTAATGATGATTTTACTGAACATTAACTATTTACAATATAACGAACATAACATAACAAAAACAACAGACACGATAGAGTGAGTGAACAGTGTGATCTCCCCGAGACACAGCGGGACCGCGCTTGGCAGTGTAGGCACACAGCAGTGACGTAACCATAGAAAATAAGACTTTGGCTGTGTCCGAAACCACTCACTCATTCCCTACTCCCTACTCCCTATATAGGGAAATAAATGTAGTGGACTATATAGTGAGCTCAACAGAAAAGAAACTTCGGACACTTCTTTTGGCGCCCGTAATTACGTCATCAATGTCGCACAATTAAAACATACCACAATAATGTCTGAAATAAATAAATATAATTTAGCAGGGACTTTAAGGGATCTAAAAGCGACTTACAATAAGTACATTGTTCATGTACATAGTACTTGTCCATTTACGACTGCCTTTTTATGAAATTAGAGTATTTTGATTACTGTCCTGTACGTTTCATTTTTCCGTATTTGGTTTTTTATTTAAGCAGATTTTCATATTGTATTATCTTGGCTCTTTAGTAACAGAGTTACAGAGTAATCGACTGAAATGTTTAAATATATTCTGTTCGTTTAACATTTAGTTTTTCAATGAATGTAGAAAGCCATTTAATTTGCCTTGTTTTAAAATGTGGACTCCAATAAAGAGAATAAACTGGCTCGTGACTGTTGTACTGCTCCACAACTCATTTTTTTTTTTGCGCCTCATCCTTACATCCATCCGCCGAAAGAATAGTCACACCGTTAAAATATATACATTTGTACACAGTCTCCCGTCCATCTGCCATATTTACGTTCCTTTGCCGGTTCGTAACTTTGCCCGGAGAAGTTCTGGCAATGCATGATGGGTTATATTGCTCATGTAGTGACCATCCGATGCTCACTACTTTTCGCGGTGAATTGTGGGATACATTCAGGGCACTATATAGGGATCACCTGGTGATCCCTAACGTTTCGGACACCACTACAAAATGGCGTGATCCCTATATAGTGCCCTATATAGGGGTTACGGAGTGGTTTCGGACACAGCCTTTGGCTTTTTTGGCCTTTAGAAAACTTTTTGATGGTTTAAAAGTCCATGACTTAAAAATATGGAATAAAAATATTAGCAATTAATAGCGGTTACAGCTGGAGGTGTCCTGAGAACCTTTTTACAGGCTTCTCTTTTACTATTACGGAAAAATGCTTTCTGGGCTCCATGGGGATTTTATGTTGCAATGCCACTGGGAAATATCGGAGTGTCTGCTGAGAGGCAGACTCGGGGCCTGAGCCATACATACGGAGCCTGGCGTATGTGTAGATTCTCGACATTTGTGTGGAATTTAAGACATTTTGTCGGGTTGTCGGAAGACGTGTCTGACTACTGAGCAAATGGGCCGTGATTCGCGCGGATTAAAGTTTGGATTTGTGGGAGTGGGATTTTTGGCATTAAATACACATTATCTATGATGTATTTAAAGCAGTTGTTTGTGCTGCGTAATTCTTTTATGACACATGAGGGCAAACACTTTCACCGGCTGTCTGTTTGTGTGCCCTTGCTAGCTCTTCATGCCACATTAAACAAGCTGGCGGTAATCCACACACACAACACGCACTCACCTTGTCTACACCAAGTGCAAGGACTGGGGCCTATTGGTTTGAGCTGGATGATGGGATTGGAGCACAGGCCTCGTTAGCCCTGTTTTATGTTCTTCAGCCCCCTAAATAATTATCGGGATTATCATCGGGCCACCGAAAAAATACGATAATTAATAACAATATTTTATTTTGAAAAATTACCGGATGCTCTCGGTTAAATGTTGGACTACAGTAGTGGACTCACGCCCCCCCCCACCCCCCGGTCGACAGAAAATGCCAGGGGCTAAGCCCCCCCTTTCTTTCAATCCTAGCAACGTCCCTGGATTGGAGTCCGCTGTACTGTATATAATTGTTGAGGTTTCGACTCTGCTAGAGTTTTTGGCCGCGAAACAACCTCTCCCCCATCTATTTCTTCTTTGCTCTCCTTACTTTTGGCCTCTTTCACCTCAACCTGTCAAACTACCAAAACTTTAGTATCAACAACTTAGCTGGTGCCAAGGGTATATTTACAATCTAAGACAGTGTGTATAGGTGTGTGTGTGCATGTATATGTGTGTGTGTATGTGCATGTGATCTTTTTTTGTCCTGCCAAAGGGCCTAATTAGCCAAGCAGAAAAAAACTCTGCCTTGTGTGAACTTTTTGTCATTTAGAGACTGCTGATGAATATCGTTTTTGTGATCACAATAATAAGATAGCCTGTGTGTGTGTGTGTGTGTGTTTGTGTGTCAGATGGGGAGGAAGACATTTTCTGGCTTGGAGAGTTCCTTGATAGTGCTGTTTGTGCTGGTGAGTGTGGTCGCTCTTGCCCTCGTCATTCTACTGGCCACCAGTGAACCTGCAGTCATTAAAGATGGTGAGTGTCCCCTGCACACACACACACACACACACACACACTCACACACAAGGGCCTGCAGACACAGGCAAGCGCACACATTCCCGCACACATTCCCGCACACCAAAAAACACAGTGCGCTAATTGGGCACCATAATATAATACAGTGTCTGCCACAGACACACAAACTGTCTTGTAAATCTCATAAAAATGAGCTACTAAAAGCAGTGGAGCATGTAATGATGGGGGAGGAGGTGAGGTGGTGGTTTAGGGGTGATGGAGGGCGTGGAGGGGTGAGAGGGGAGGTTGCAGAGGGGTGAGTTGGGGGAGGTGTGGAGGGGAGAAATGGGGCAATGGGAGGGTTCCAGTGGGGTGAGATGGGGACAGGCATAGAGGGGAGAGATGGGGAAAGATGGGGACAGGGGTAGAAGGGGAGAGATGGGGAGAATTGTACACTACATGAAGGAGAACAGAGGTTTGTCCGGAGGCAGACAATGAGAAACGGATATTTTGACTGCTGTCATCCTCGATCATTGGTCTGAACAAGACATATTTGTGCACTTATCCACATGTACACACACAGACATTGACACGCACCCTTGTTCAAGTCTGCTCTCTGTCCTTGGTCAGCAACACAAATATTCAGGGGGTATGATATCATGATGACAATGTCATAATCTTCATTGTTCTTTTTTGGTGAATGAGCTGCTATTGGTTGTTGTCTACCATGTGACAGAGATCATAGGGGGTACTCCACAATGTCCCATCATCCCGCTGAGTGAGAGGGTTGATTGTTTCCCTGACGCTGGTGCCTCCAAGGTATGTATGCATATACATCGATATCTGGACAAATGATGAAGATGAAAATAATTATGATAATAGTGGTGGTGGTGATTGTTGGTGATAGTGGTGGTAATGATAGTAATGAGGATTATGATGGTGATAATGGTGGTAAAAAGGATAATGATGGTGACAGTGATGATGGTTATGATGGTGATTATGTGGGTGAGGATGGTGACAATGCTGACGATGTTGATAATGCTGGGGTGAAAACAGTGATGGTTTCAATGGTGATGAGGGTGGCAATAGTGGCGGTGTTGATGATGATGGTTCTGACGGTGATGATGGTGATAATGAGTTGACAATTGCGTTGTCTGCAGTTGAGATGCCAAGAGAGGGGTTGCTGCTGGGGCCCACTAGACCAGACGAACGTTCCCTGGTGTTATTTCTCAACCAATCATGGATACTCTGTTGTTGCTGAAAACACCCCTAACCCTTACAGTAAGGACCCCCATTTACCTGTACTTTCTTGTTCTTCTCCACCTTACAGCAAGTACAGGGGCATCCCCCCTGAGGCAAGTAGGGTGAAGTGCCTTTCCCAAAGACACAACATCATGTAGCCACAGCCTTAACCGCTGAGGCACCTGACTCTTTTTTAGCTCCATCTATCTGACCTTATTCCTCTTCCTCTTTCCCACCCTGTACTGCCCTCATACTTCTCATTCTACTCCTCGTGGCAGGAAAATCCAAGCAAAAAATAGACAAGGAGGCTAAAATATTGACTTGTGGTCAGGCTGAAAGTATGCTGGTATCTAACATCCAGAATGAAGGGGCTAGCAAGGCTATGCCAACATATACTCAGTCAAAACACAGAATGGCTATCATAAATACTAGAAATACAAGGCTTATTTGTGTTACGAAACTCAAAACAAGACTTCACAAAGAACAGGAGAAACTGACCTGAAGAAAATAGGGAGGTGAAAATCACAGAAACATGTACGGCATTTGGCAAAACATGTTAAGGGTTAAGCTTGGAATGTTTCGAATCTAAAATGATCTTGTCTCTTTACAACACTCCATCCAACTTCCTCTTTCTTTTTCTTTATTGGAGGACTGGATGCCCGTCTTACCAGAAACCCTTCCCCCTCCCTGTTTGGTGCCGACATCGAAGAGCTGTCCTTGCAAGTGGAAATGCAGTCCAACAAGAGACTTCGATTCAAGGTATGGAAACGTACACGCAAGCAAACCAACGCACGCAAAGATGCGCACACCCTGTTGACCCCTGTGGCCCTGTGGTTTGTGGCTCCCCACCAGATCACAGACTCTAAGAGGCCGAGGTTCGAGGTGCCCCATGAGCATGTCAGCATTCCAAACCAGCAGCCATCTGATGCCCTCAGCTACACAGTGGAGCTGGTGAGGAAGCCCTTTGGGCTGAAAGTACGCAGGAAGGAAACTAACAAGATGGTGTAAGTGTGTAGATGTCAGTGATTGGTGTGTTTGTGATCATCACATGAACCTACAAGGAACCTTCCCATCTCAAATATAACAAGTTTGACATAAAACAGCTCTACATATTGCTATGGTTCAGTTTACAATGGAGTAGATGAGATAATTGAATCCAGGCTTGGACACGTACTTTCTCAGGACAGCGAAAAAGATCTTGTCACAGTAGACAAGGTTCTCAAAGCTAACTTGAGCAAAAATTGCCTTGAGCAGAACTGTAATGTTACACATTTGCACGATGACTATAAAATACGCTCTCCAAATTATGCGAAATCTGAGAGTTGCATCAGTACTGCTAATAACTGGATTTATCTGGAGATTGATTAACTGATATTGTTCAGATATTTTTTGTTATCAATTGTGACACACTATATCAAATATGTCTGTGTGTGAGAGAAAGAAAAAGAGAGATAGAGAGATGGGGGGGAGTCAGAGGGGAGGTAGGACCCTATGCACAGAGCCTGCTACACAGAGAATCATTGCCCGTGTAGATAATTGTTATGATCGTATCGCTCTGCACTCTAACCGCACGTCTATATGTCGTTCTGTGTAGAAATGAAGTCTATTAGGAAGGGAACCCCATTCAGCCCACCACAAGCCAGTCATTCCAATTGAACCTATTAACTTTGCAATTTTCTACCAAGAGATTCATGGATAAAAATGATTAGTTGGAAAGCGCTACAGGTGGGACTGTTGGTCAGTTACTTGATGGGGAACTGGAAGAGGATGGACTGAGATAGAAAGAGCAGAGAGGCTATACGTTTTAGATTATCTTGTTGTGAGTGGCAGTGGGATCTCACACACACACATTCACACATGTGCTTGTTAAAGCGTGAAGGCCTGTCATCCATGTTTTTCCACCACACTTCACACTGCTTCCATATCTAACGACACCCTGTCAAAAAGTAACGATGTTAGCATGTGTGTTTGTTGGTGTGTGTGTATCTCAGGGGATGTCTTATTGTTTTATCTTGTCTTCTCAATTCACACATACATACGAACACACACACACACACACAGGTTTGACACTACTATGGGACCGTTGGTGTTTGCTGATCAGTATCTGCAGATTTCTGCCAGGCTGCCATCCCATAATATCTATGGGCTGGGGGAACACGTCCATCAAAACTATCGCCACGACACCAACTGGAGAACGTGGCCCCTTTTCACCAGAGACGCGTTTCCTAATGGGGTGAGAAGGGAAACACACACACATATATGTATGCATGCACACACACACACACACACCCATGAAAATACATTCTCTACAGTCTACACACATACTTTGCACACATTCAAACACACACATACACAAATTAAGTACACAAACTCACCATGATCTGCATTTTTACCATGCCTTGAGTTTCACTGTGCCAGTCAGTCTGCCACTTTGTATTACAGTGAGAGTGAGTGAACGAGTGTGTGTGTATGCTAGCGTATTGGCGGAAAGGGGGTTACTTGTGCGTGTTCACAGTATGTGCACATTGTACCAGCCCTCCCAAAGGGCATATAATTGAATGTCTTGTAAGCTGATTAGGTAGTGCAGTCGCCCCCTCAACTTCGATCTGTCTCGCTCTCTCTCTCTCTCTCTCTCTCTCTCTTGCACTCCCGCTCCCTCTCTCTCTCGCTCCCTCTATTCCCCTAGGGAACGCATAACCTCTACGGGCACTATCCATTCTTTCTCTGCCTGGAAGATGAGACTGGAATGTCTTTTGGTGTCTTTTTGATGAACAGCAATGCCATGGGTAAATCGAAAAGCATATGCACACACACGTACACACAGTCATCCACAAATAAATGGCTTTGATTTCATTTGGAAATGAGTCCCAATGTTTTGGGGATTTGTGTGTGTGTGTGACCTGGCATAGAGGTGACCCTCCAGCCTGCACCAGCTGTGACCTACAGAACCATTGGTGGAGTTCTGGACTTCTACATTCTGTTTGGAGACACACCTGAAGAGGTTGTCCAAGAGTTTGTTCTGGTGAGACACTAACTACAACAAATTTGTGCAGAATCAGAATCAGAATGGGGGTTTGTTCGCTATGCAAGAACAAACATACATTCACAAACATAGAATTCACTGTGGCAGAAATGAGCAAACATAGAACAGAAATGAGCAAACAGAACATATATGTGGCATACTAATAAAATAAATGAATACAATGTAAGATACACTACAAATATGATACAAATGACAAATAATACAAATGATACACATCTGCATGTGGGTGTATTGCATCTGTACGTGTGTTAGTGCGCATCTTTTGTTTATTAACAATGTCTTATTTCTACTATCTATCTGTGTGTGTGTGTATGTTGTGTGTGTTTGTGTGTGTGTGTTTGTGCAGCTAATCGGACGGCCAGTGATCCCTCCCTATTGGTCCCTGGGTTTCCAACTGTCCCGGTGGGACTATGGCAGTCTGGATGAGGTCAAGAGAACAGTGGAGAGAAACCGAGCTATAGGCATCCCATATGTGAGTCACTGTGGAACACCAGGAACGCAGAACACTGTTTTGATAGTAAGATGAGGAATTTGGTTTGAATTGCTTAGTTAAGGACTGACATAGCCTGACACGAATCTCAGAGTCATGTGCCACAGTTGGTTAGGGTGTCAGGCTAGTAATCATAAGGTCCACGGTTGGAACCCCGGCTGTGTCAACATGACATTGTGTCCTTGGTCTTTATTACTATCTCATGATAATGAAGGAGACTGAGTCAATTCTGACCCGCAGGGTCTGTTCATCCAGTCATTACCTGCCCGCCTGCCTGCAAACACACACACACACAAACACATACCCAGGAAACATGTTTTTGCTAGGAGTCCTATCAGTTGATCCCACAGTGTTAGCAGCGAGGCTGCGCAAGCTAATCCTGCTATCACCGACATGGAATTGTCGTCCATCAATTCCACCCTGGCAGCTCTTCTTCAGCGATATGAAGCTGCCAGATATCAACATGCCAGGATAGAGTGTGTGTGTGTGTAATGGGTTAGTGAGGGCCTGAGGATGGTTTTCAACGTAATGGAAAAAAACAAAGAAAAAAAAAACAGCTAGTGAAATGGAGAGGTCAGCCTTTTGGACATGGACCAGAAGAAGGTCTAATAGCCGGTGCAATCCTTTGACCCAGAGAGACCTCATCCACACCTGACGAGCTGACGGCGGAGCTCCGGGAAACAAGCGGTCAACTGCACCGCCACGCCCATTCCTGCCCCCCCACCCCCCTCCACCCCTCTGTTAGGGAACAACATTAACTGTGGTTTCGATACAAGACAGGCTTGCTCCAACCGAGGCTGGATACAAGGGATTCAAGAAACTACTCTCCCGAGTCATCTCTAGATAACCCCTCAGCCCCTCCCGCTCCTGAAAAGACTACAAGACGACAGCCGGTTCCACCAGAGATGTATGGAGTAGTGCATTTGATCGCCATCAGATGGACCACCGAGGGCATTAGCACATTACCCTAATATGTCTGGAACCCGGCAACATTAGTGTAGTGAAGGAACTGGCAGGAAGGCCTAACCATCTGCTCCAGCGAGAAAGAAAGAGAGAAGGGGTGGGGGTGGTGAGGGGGGGGACTGACAGACGAGCAAATCAGGCCCCAGACCAGACGCAGAATGTGCTAACGCTCGAAAAAGCCCTCCCAAGGTTCTTGCCGCACATTAGCCAAGTCGCAGGCATTCACAACAAGGTCTTGTAACACTGGCGGGCTTGCCAGCATGCTAACACCACAACAGATGCCAGCGAGCGATGCTAAGTTACTAACTCTTGGGCCAGCGCTTATTAGATATGGTGAGATGCTAATGTATGTGTGTGCGTGTTGAGTGTTTGCGGGATGAGGGGGGAAGGGGGAGGAGGGGCTACTTTAAAGTCGTCATTAAGATGCACATTTTTTGAGCGTTTGTGTGAAAGTCATGCATTGGGGAAGGCAGCCATGAATCGATGCGTTTGAGCCCCACTTTAAAGCCCTTTTAAATACATTCAATTAAGACTTGGATGCAAATTCGCATTAAATGTGCTTGAGTCATGCCAAGACGCTAACATTTTAACATACTCGAGGATTTGAATGCGTGATAAGATGCAGCAAGAGCTGGACCGGAGTCAATGTGTAACCGGAATGCATGAAACGTCTAGGGATATCTAGGTCAAGCAAAGACGAGGACGTTGCACCGCCTGGTCACCGACAGCTTTGGTAGAATTCACACTTCCTGGCTTAATCGTGCCTTAATCGTGGTGAAGGAAATTAACTTGAATGTCTTGTTAGTTCGACAGGAACCTAACCAACCTGATCTAGTTAAACTTTAGAGGATGAAAGCTTGAAAGCGCTCTAGAAAATAGTTAGCTAATGTTCCTTTTTTCTCATTCCAGGACATCCAGT
The DNA here is from genome assembly GCA_030340685.1 of Protosalanx chinensis. NCBI lineage: Eukaryota > Metazoa > Chordata > Actinopteri > Osmeriformes > Salangidae > Protosalanx > Protosalanx chinensis. The sequence goes on from CM059325.1 coordinate 10,575,937, forward strand.
ACACTGATATAGATTACATGGAGGACAAGAAAGACTTCACCTATGATCAGCTCAAATTCAAAGAGCTTCCACAGTTTGCTGACTATCTCCATGAGAAAGGGCAGAGATACATTCTCATATTGGTGAGCCGCTTAAACTCTAACACAAATTACACAATCTCTCAATGATGAATTTCAAGTTCATATTCCTCATACAGTGCAAATTGTTAGATGTTACAAAGTACTTCACACGCACCATCCAAACATCTGCAAGGTGAACGTTCCAAAATAAACCAGACCATGTTTTTTTTTGGCCCATTCCCCAGCGATTGTATCGTATCTGGGAGGCAGTGAAGGTGTGAGAGATGTTTGTGAGGTGTCCTAACTGCCAGTTGCATCTCTCAGGACCCTGCAGTGGCCACCAGTAAGAGGATCAACGGGCCTTATGAGTCATACGACAGAGGAACCCAGAAGAAAGCTTGGGTTACTGAAGACGATGGGACCACACCTTTAGTGGGAGAGGTGAGCTGGGCATGTGTGAGAGCATGTTTGCGTTTTCAAATATAATATATACACAATATATATATATATATATATATATATATATATACAGTATATACATATGTATCATATATTACGGAGCCCCTAAAGTCCCAAAAGTTGGATTATTTTTTTCTTGTGCGCACAAGTTATTATCTTGTGGGAACAAGATAATTATCTTGAGGGAACAAGTTATTATCTTGTGCGTACAAGATAATTATCTTGAGGGAACAAGTTATTATCTTGTGCGCACAAGATAATTTACTATGAACACATAAGCATCTCTAACGACTTCCGATGTACACATCCACGATATAAGGGAGAGAACTGAGCTAATCAAGTTTTATGTATTATTATGTATTTATGTATTTATCACGTATTGCATTTTAATTCCAAGATGAAAATAAAACTTGATTAGCTCAGTTTTCTCCATTATATCGCACACACAATCACACACAACACAAAACAATCGTTGTGTTATGCATTTATAGTTCGTCCCTTGGCACTTATTGGTTCTCATGATGTATGATTCACGATCTAAAAAAACGACTGTGTTCGGGATCTATCACGTTGCTATATATGCTCAATGACAGATGCTCTTTGTAAAAGCTCTCTCTTGTAAGTCGCTTTGGATAAAAGCATCTGCTAAATGAATAAATGTAATGTAAAATGTAAATGTAAATATCGTGGCTGTGTACATCGGAAGTCATTAGAGATGAGTTCATAGTAAATGATCTTGTTCCCTCAAGATAATTATCTTGTACGCACAAGATAATAACTTGTTCCCTCAAGATAATTATCTTGTTCCCACAAGATAATAACTTGTGCGCACAAGATAAATATAATCCAACTTTTGGGACTTTAGGGGCTCCGTAATATATACATATATAGAGTTTATATATATTAGTTTTTGGTTAATGAATGAACGAACAAATGAATGAATATATATATAGATATAGATATAAAATAGTTAGCATGCGACCGTGTGAGCATTAGCAATCTGTCGGCATGTGCGCAGGTTTTTGGATGTGTATAAATGTTTGTGTCATTATTTGTGTCAGTCCAATTTTGTATTGAGTTCTGTCTACAGCGAAAGTAATATGGACCCCTTGGAGCATGGTAAACCACGTATCACACGGGTTACAAAGTCTCTTGCGATTAGCTCTGCGATCAAGCCAGGCATCGCACTAATCGCTTTTTTATGGTTTTCTATCGGGTCACACATATGCATTGATTTCACATTAATGTTTAATCTCAAACTGTTCTGCATCACAGACTGTGCTTAAACCCCCTCCATATGTGCTTGCGAGTGTGTTGGGATGTGTGCGAGTGTGTTGGGATGCGTGCGAGTGCGTGGTGGGATGTGTGTCAGTGTGCGTCAGTGTGTGTTCTGCTTGTGAAAACAGAAAGACAGCCTCTGAATTGGGGTGGGGAAGCGGGGCTGGTGGTTCTGGTGGTGCAGGCAGAAGTCGTCTTGTATTTATTAGCTACATTAATGGGGTAATTGGAGAAAAGGATGAAAAGAGCAGCTATTTCTGGAAGCTTCCATTTTCCAAAATGGAGGTTGGGTAAAACATCCGGATTGCAGATGTTCATAGAAAACTGTGATGATGCTGCGAAGAGAATGTGTCGATGCTGAGGAGAGCATAATGATTAGAAGAGGAAAAATAGAGAGAAAGAAGGAGCATGGGCGAAGGGTTACGGAGGAAAGGAGGGAGAGCACGGAGAGAGAGGGATAAAAAGACAGACACAGAGAGAAGGATGGAAACTGTGTCTGACAATCAATTAACCTTGACCTTGGGCTTTGGAACAGGCAGCGCTGTAAATCTGATCCCACGAGAGGTCAACCCTAACAGCATGTGTTGGTGCGAGTGTGTTGACGTGTTTGTGCATGCCCACACAACATGATTCACAGGCTTTTTCTGGTCTTGGTTATAAAGGCTGAACAACAATGGAGTAAAAGGTAAAATGGTAACCAGAATGTTTTACTGGACCTTGAGAATTAATCTTTAGCTTGTTATACAAGGTCATAAACACACAGAGACACGTGCCTGCATGCACGCACACACAGGACTGCCAGTATCTGGCTAGCTTTCTCATGTCTCTATCTGTGGATTCATCATTACTCTCAAAGCATGTCATTATCAACAGCTTCTAACAACACCATGTCTGGCGATTTCTATTGCATTATCGATTTCTACTCTCCTCTCGTCTCCCTCTCTCCTCCACTGTCCCCTTTCCCACTTCACATTTTCTCTCTCCTCCTTCACTTCCTCCCTCTATTTCCCGACCACCCTCCCCATCTTCTTCCTCAGTCCTCTAATCTTTTTCTATCCTCGCTCTGTCCTTCTCTTTCCCTTGTTCCTTCACTCTTTTTTGCCCTGACAATCTCTTCTGTGCTTGATCCCAACCCTTCGCTCTCCGTTCTCTCAACCGTCATTACGATGGCGATTGAGACGGCCCCCCATCTTCCTTCTCCTCTCAGTAAACAAACCCCCCTGTCTACCCCCCACCTCTCTTCCACCCCCACCCTCTATCTCCCTGCCACCTTCCCTCAATCACCCCCTCAAGGTTTGGCCTGGGGAGACGGTGTTCCCTGACTACACCAACCCTGCCTGCATCGAGTGGTGGGAAGACGAGTACGAGAGGTTCTCCAGGGAGGTCAAGCACGACGCCCTCTGGATCGTGAGTCCATCGATTCACGTTTTGTCATCTGAATATGTATTACGCATATTGTGGTCCAAAAACTGCATGGAAGTATCTCTCGCTGCCTATAATGTCAGCGATGTGCAAGATGCTTCTTGAGAGGTCCCTAATATGGTATCTCCTGATGTTCTGTCACCTGCTAGGATATGAACGAGGTGGCGAACTTCAAGCAGGGCTCGAACAAAGGCTGTGCTGACAACAAACTCAACTACCCTCCTTACACACCCAGTGAGTGCGCAAAATAGTAACTCATGTTTTCTTTTCAAGAATTTATCTTTCTCCCTCCATCCTTCAGTCTACTTTTCTCTCTATTTCATTCTGACCCTCCTTTCTCTCACCTTCCCTCACTTTTATTCTAACTCTTTCTCGCTCTTTGTCTCCTCCATCCCTCTCCTTCACCCCCTGCCCTCCCTCCCTCCCTTTCATCCTCCTCATCCCTATCATGTCTGTTCTTAGGGATTCTGGATGACCTGATGTACAGCAAGACTCTGTGCATGGATGCCAAACAGACATGGGGCAACCACTATGATGTCCACAGTCTCTATGGCTATTCCATGGTGCTGGCTACAGAGAAGTGAGTTCAGCTGATCAACATCAGCAGATCCTCAGTTTTCTGTGTGAGGGGAAGATCTGCAGGTTTTGAAGTTAGGCTACATCTTCTGTAGCCTTGGGCCTAGTTACTGAGTTGAGAATTCCTCAGGCCTCAAAAGAGGGAAAATGAATCCGAGGGGAACGTCTATTTCTATGTAGAGTTTTACGTCATTCACTCTCATACTTTCTTTCTCAGTAACCTACACCTACACACAGGCACACACAAGTTTTCAGGGAGGTCTTGATTTGCTGAGTCACACTCAATTCATGCTCAGATTATTTCCTGTTTTCCTCTTCCACAGTTGTTTTCTCTTCTCTGTGTAAATATTGGCAGGATACAGCTCGGGTGCAACATCATTAGCCTTTTGGCATTATCATAAAAATCGATGGTAGTTCGATTCAGGAAACCAAATGGAACAATCGCAATTACGAATGATATCCGCAATTCTTTCCATTTGACTTTCTTCTAAACCCACGCACCGCTCTCATTTCTCTCCTGTACCTTTTCTATTTTTTCTCATTCTTTCTCTCATCAACTTACCATTCCCCTTTTCTCCCCTTTGCCTTTCCTGTTCGCTCTCTTTCCCCCTCCCCTATCCCTCTCCTTCTCCATGTCTCTTCGGTCCTCACACTCTTTCTCACATGTACTTATTCATTACTTGTGGGAGTCCTGTGGCGCAGTCGGTTAGGGTGTCAGTTTAGAAATCAGAGGGTTTCTGGTTTGAACCCCGACTGTCAACATGACATTGTGCCCTTGGGCAAGCCACTTCACCTTACTTGCCTTGGGGAGAATGTCCCTGTATTTGCTATAAGTCACTCTGGATAAGAGTGTCTGCTAAATGAAAATGTACTTGCGCACTCTCATTCCTTCTTGTTCCCCCTTTACTCTCCCTCTCTTTCTCAGGGCTCTGAAGAGGGTGTTTGGGGGGAACAGGACCCTCATGTTGACACGTTCCTCCTTCCCAGGGGTGGGGAAATACTCAGGCCACTGGCTGGGTGACAATGCCGCCAACTGGAACGACATCAAGTGGGCCATCCCTGGCATGCTGGAGTTCGGCCTGTTTGGCGTTCCCTATGTGAGTGGCTCAACTCTGTCTCACCTGCTCTCTCAGTGGCTGGTCTACCCATCAATTAATATTTAGTCTATTTTGGTTGGCTGATATTTTTTTTATTGATTTAGGTTTGCCCTCATTGGCTTGTCCTGACTTTGTTTAATTGGTTTTCGATTTCAATTTTAAACTTGTTGGGTTTCCTTGATGAATATTTCACTAGGTCTCTTGAAAGATGATTTGATTCATATTTTTGTATGGATTGGAGGGTGGTTTAGGTTGGGTCTTACTTTTCGTTCTTTAGTCTACCTTCTCAGTAGAGACAGGCTCATCGGTTGTGTTTCGCCAGATGAAACACTGATTGATTTGTGAAGAGGTACGCTAAGGTCCACACACTCCTAACACAGACAAGGGTGGTGGAGAATGAGGTTGTGGCAAGATGGTGATTGTGCGGATGGGAGAAGTGTCACACTCAAGCACTCACACACACACACTAAAAACATACTTCACCAGCTTCATCCATTTAGACTTGAAGGAGCCATCCTCGGTCCCAAAGGGACTGTTGAAGAGGTTTTCCAATTCTTTGATGAGGACATACACATACAGACACAGACACACAAACTGACCGTAACAAATCCCCCCCAAAAAGGTTAAATTGGATTTGCCTGGATGTCTTTCCAACACGTTCTTAAGTGACCTAGTCATGATGCATAGCAACATAGTAGAATGCACGTCTACCACATAGGGATATGAGCTGGCTAAGTTATGGAAAATATGCACAGTTGAGGACGATACAGGCCCATGTGGAAAATCTCTTTCCTGTCAATAAAGCTACATTCCAATCAAACCAAGCATGCTAGAGCATTCTTTGAACAAACAGTTAAGCGCTGGATTGTGTGATGTTATCTTTTCCCTCCCATAGCAGGATGTTGAATGCAGATATGACACTGTCGCACAGTCAGCTTCCTATGGCGGGCCTTGTGGCCTGTGCTGCCCATCCGTCAAGTTAAAATGTGCATTCTTTCATTCATGAATGTGTCTGTGTATGTGCGTTCAGATCGGGGCAGACATCTGCGGTTTCTTTGATGACTCGTCAGAGGAGCTGTGTCGCAGGTGGATGCAGGTGGGGGCGTTCTACCCCTTCAGCAGGAACCACAATGCCCAAGGTTACAAGGTACCATTCTGGACAAGTGTCAACTGGAAAAGATGTATACATACAGTGGGGCAAAAAAGTATTTAGTCAAGCACCAATTCTGCAAGTTCTCCCACTTAAAAAGATGAGAGGCCTGTCATTGTAATCATAGGTACACTATGAGAGACAGAATGAGAAGAAGAAAAAAAACTTCTTCTTAGAATTTATTTGCAAGTTATGGTGGAAAATAAGTATTAGGTCAATAACAAAAAATAATCTCAATACTGTTATATACCCTTTGTTGGCTATGACAGAGTTCAAATGTTTTCTGTAAGTCGCAACAAGGTTTTTACACACTGTTGCTGGTAGTTTGGCCCATTCCTCTATGCAGATCTCCTCTAGAGCAGTGATGTTTTCGGGCTGTCGCTAGGCAAAAATGATTTTCAACGTCCTCCAAAGATTTTCTACGGGGTTGAGAGTTGGAGACTGCCTAGGCCACTCCAGGACCTTGAAATGCTTCTTACGAAGCCACTCCTTGCACTCCTCATTGCCCGGTGTGTTTGGGATCATTGTCATGCTGAAAGACCCAGCCATGTTTCATCTTCAATACCCTTGCTGATGTAAGGGGGCTATTACTCAAAATCTCACGATACATGGCCCCATCCATGAAAAAAAAGCCCCAAAGCATGATGTTTCCACCGCCAGGCTTCACAGTAGGTATGGTGTTCTTTGGATGCAACTCAGCAGTCTTTCTCCTCCAAACACAACAAATTCAGTTTTTACCAAAAAGTAATATTCTGGTTTCATCTGGCCATTTGACATTCTCCCAATCCTCTTCTAGATAATCAAAATGCTCTCTAGCAAACTTAATACGGGCCTGGACATGTACTAGCTTAAGCAGGGGTACACGTCTGGCACTGCAGGATTTAAGTCCCTGGCGGCATAGTGTTACTGATGGTAGCCTTTGTTACTTTGGTCCCTGCTCTCTGTGTGGTTCTGGGTTTTCTGCTCCCCAGATCAAGGGAGATTATCACTGTCTTCCATTTGTATAATAACTGCTCCCAGTTGATTTCTTCACACCAAGCTGCTTACCTATTGCAGATTCAATCTACCCAGCCTGGTGCAGGTCTACAATTTTGTTTCTGACGTCTTTTGACCGTTCTTTGGTGAGGTTGTGGACAGGTCTCTTTTATACTGATAAATACTATACTGAGTTCAAACAGGTGCCATTAATACAGGTAACGAGTGGAGGACAGAGGAGCCTCTTAAAGAATAAGTTACAGGTCTGAGAGAGCCAGAGATCTTGCTTTTTTGAAGTTGACCAAATACATGTTTTCCACCATAATTTGCAAATACATTCTTTAAAAATCGGACGATGTGATTTTCTGATTTTTTTTCCTTCTCATTCTGTCTCTCATAGTTGAAGTGTACCTATGATGACAATTAAAGGCCGCTCTCATCTTTTTAAGTAGGAGAACTTGCAGAATTGGTGTCTGACAAAATAATTTTTGCCCCATTGTGCAGACAGAAACATAGTGTGTGTGACAGAGACAGAGAGGGAGCAATATTCTGCATGCAGATGACAGGAAAATTATGATGAATGGAAAAAAACATTCCCAGTAAATGAGTTGGCAAACGTGTGACCTTTGCATTGCCCTAATCACTTTGCTCATCAGAAGGGCAGAGTCCACACGCATATGAGCAAGTGCACAAACAACACACGCTCGCACAAACCCACGTCATCACACATACTGCCACACTCACACATCCTCTCACAAAGACTCTCCACACATACACACACACACACACACACTCACTCAGGGCATGAATGATTAGCCTGATGAGAGGAGGAAGGCCCTTCAGCTGCTAATCATCCTCTCAGACTCCACAATTATGGGATTAAACCTACTTCTATTTCCTTTCTCTCGCTCTTTCTCTCTGCATTGCTCAGTCGCTCGCTGCCATCGGTCTGCCCTGCTCTTCATTCTCTCAGCATTATTTCCCTCTATCAGCGAGTCTCTCACTCTCTTTTTAGCCTCTTCATCACTTTCTTTTTTCCCTCTCACTCTTTTCAAACCTATTCATCTCTTTTGATGTGCTCGTTTTTTCCTTACTTTCTATTTTCTTTCACCCTTTTTCCCCTTCTTATTTCGTCTTTATTTTGTTCCATTTAGCACGCACTTGATGTCGAACGCTGCAATGTATGAAAATAATCCAACTTTTGTGAAATATTGTGAATCCAATACGTGAGTTGCGTTCTGGTGATTCTTCTTGTCATACCAGCTAATTTCTCTATCTCGTCCTCATCCATCTCTTTCTCCTTCCCCTCCCTCCCTCTCTCCTCCTCCACCTCCTTCACACATGATCCTCAACCCCGTCCTCCCTCTCCAGCCCCAAGACCCTGCAATATACGGTGCCAATTCCAGACTGGTGGAATCGTCCAGGCGCTACCTGAACATCCGTTACACCCTGCTTCCTTACCTCTACACGCTGTTCTACAAGGCCCACACCACAGGCGAAACAGTTGTCAGGCCGGTGATGAACGAGTGAGTCGCGGTTCCCTGGCGTGTCAGTGGCATGTCATCTAAACCGGCAGGCTCGATGGACTCCGTCCGTCCTCGCGCACCGCCTGTTTTGCACGCGAAACAAACTCGCATGCGGGAATCGCACAGAGCCCTGTTGTCGATGTAAAACCTTTCGCTCGCTCCCTCGCTTTGTTTTCACGGTCTTTCTCTCCCTCAGGTTCTACTCAGACAGTAACACCTGGACTCTGGATCGCCAGTTTCTCTGGGGGAAACATCTGCTCATCACTCCTGTACTGGACCCGGTCAGTGCACACACACACACACTCACATACACACACATTCTCTTTTTTTCTCTTGCACAGATACACACACACACATTCACACAGTCTCATTCGCTCTGTCTGTCTATCGTTCTCGCTCACTGGCACACGCTCACAGACACTGTCTTCTTGTCACATGCACACACACACAGGCATCAGGCACATGCATTCACAGAGACACACGTGAAGATGCACAGTAGTTGACCTCTGCTGGGATAGGAGCACGACATGGGATTTCGTTTTTCTCCTCCCTCTCGCACTCTGTCTTCCTCTTTCTTCTGTCTTTCACATCCCTCCTCCTTTCTCTCACTTCTAATGAGAGCACTGACCTCATTACAGGGAGATTAGAAGTGTGGATAGATAGTGCGTGTGTGTGTATGCGAATATGTGCATGTGTGTCTGTGTGTGATTAGATAGATAGCGGTCATGTTAAAGTGGCCCGATTAATAAGCAATTTAGCATGGCCCCTTGCGAATTATAGAAAACCAGAGTGAAATGGATTCAGAGTGGGACTGGGGTATCATAATAACTTTCATCGGAGTGTAATTGTCAAATAAAATGTCCTTTGTAAGCAAAGAGCAAAAGAGAAAGGGAGGGTGCTGAAGTGAGTGAAAGGTTAAGGGTATCACAGATTAGGGAGTCAAGTGGCTGAGCGGTTAGGAAATTGGACTAGTGATCAAAACTTTCCCGGTTCAAGTTTTGGTCGTGCCAAATTACATTGTGTCCTTGGGCAAGGCACTTCACCCTACTTGCCTCAGGGGGAATGTCCCTGTACTTTCTGTAAGTAACTCTAGATAAGATCATCTGCTATATGACTAAATGTTAAAGGTTTTCTTTTCAATTAACTTTTACTTCCTTCAGTCTGACTTTCCCTTCACCTGATTTTCTTTCTGTCTCTTTCTCCATTCCTTTCTGTGTCTTTCTCCCTTATTCTCTATTCTCTCTCCTCCCACACTCTCCCTCTCTCTTTTTCTACCTCTCTCCTCCCAAGCTCTCCTCCCTTCCTCTCTCTCTCTATCTCTCTTTCTCGTCACCTGCTAGTCTCGCCATCTCTCTAATTATGTTGGAGGCCTATCTGTCAGATCTCTCCACCTTAATCTCCAGTATGCATGGCAAAGCGACTTAGCGCTGCCTCCTCGCCCCCCTGGGCCCAGGCCCGGGCCCAGGGGGGCCTCTCCTCCACCCATCACCCTCGTCCATCATACAGTTCTTTTTCCCCTCCTTCCTTCATCAAACGGCGGCTCCCTCGTCTCATCTGCATTCTCTTAATCAGCCGCTCGCTCAGACCCCTGTGATCTCCTCTTCATCTCTCTCTCTCTCTTTCCATTTCACTCTCCTTTTTGTAAGCCATAACACCTGATCAACCTCAGTTAAACCTTCTTTAGGGACATGTAGTGCCAGTTCGCCACTCTGATCTACCCTCAGCAATTTTTTTTGGGCATCTCTAAATGAGGGCATAGGCGCTTCAGTCAGAGTTAGCCTCACAGCTAATGCTAGCCATCCACATTACTGAGCATACTGAATTATATCCTTATTCACTATAATCCTGATGGTTAAGTCTGCATTCATTATTCATCAAACTTTATGATGGCGTTATTTACTGTTAGCTTCAATGCTAATGCGATCCATCTCCATACATTACTTTGCATGCTGAAAATTGGCTACTGAGTGGAAAAAATACCATAAATGAGATGTCAATGGTGTTTACGCTTTGTCACAAGTGATGAGAGAAAGAGAAAAACTTGAAGACTGTGTCAGTATATGGGTTGAATAGGAAGGGTCATCTTAAAAATATTTGTAATATTAACAACATAACAATATTGTGTTATTGATTACTCTTGTGTACAGTTTTTCTAAATTGATTTGGCACATTCTTCAAAACAGTCTTAGCATTCTCTAAACTGTGAATGCAAATGTCACATCTGTTTGCTGGAACTTCAGAACATACAGTATTACATGTCTGCAAAAGGTAGTTACTCGCCCCAAATGTGTTTATTAATATTTCAAAACCTAGTATATGTGTCAGTAATTCGGAAATGTACTAAGATTTTATATAAAGAAATCAGATATTTGTTGAGAAGAGTCAATAGTAAATCAGACTGTTGAGTGCAGGGGTGGACTGGGACCAAAATTCAGCCCTGGCATTTTCTGTCGACGGGGGGGGGGGGGGGGGGGGGGGGAGGGGGCCGTACCAACGGATCCGCGGCGGCCGGCCCACATTGGGTCAACGGCCCACCGGGACGATACCCGGTATGCCAGATGGCCAGTCCACCCCTGGTTGACTGCAAATGTCAGAAATGTATTGCATGTCTGCAAAAGGTAGTTACTCACCCAAAACATTTAATTCATCCAAAACCTAGTTTTCATATCAGTAATTTGGCCAAGACCCCCAAAATATAAATACAAGTTAATAATATAATATAAACTTTTTTTCTCATCTTTTGAGCCACACCGCTCAAAATGTATAGTTGTTTTTTCACCGTGACCTAACAACTGTAATAACTCTTTGCGCACATGTGCCAAAGCATTTGCAATGTGCCCAAATCAACCAGTAATTCCAATCTGTTTCGTGAATTTATACGAAACAAAATACTTGAGAATTTTTTTTTACTGTCTAACTGGTGCCCTATGTAGCAACTCTTACACCTAGCCACATTCAACACTCAGATCACAGACATTTTGTTAAAACTCAATTTATTTGTCTTTTACTTGGTTAGCTATGATGGGAGTTCTTATTATTATGGATCAATATATTTTTTTTGATTAATTAATTATAAAAAATATATATATATTTCGACATTGTTTATCATTCTGACTTTGATTGTTTATCATTTACCTTGACAGGGGGTGGAAAATGTCAGAGCCTACATTCCAGACGCTGTGTGGTACGACTATGAGACGGTGAGATTTGTATTTCAAGTTTACCAGTAATTATTTCCTTCCCAACCTTTCCTGCATGTCATGCAGCATTGTCTTCAATTATTGTACTTGACTGGGTGTTTGTATAACCACAACAGTGTCGTAATTCCAGTGTCAATGGAATGTCAATGGCCATGTTAGCAAACACAGTTCACTATTTGATAGTTTGCAAGAAAGTCTTCCGATGAAGGCATTAACTTGAAAGTGTAAATGGCTTGTTTTCTTCCCGAAAGGAGTCCAAAGACACCTAGCCAAACCAACTTGGTGAATCTTTGGGGTATTTCCTTCCGCTTGAGATTAGACGCAAAGATAGAAGTGCAAGAACAGAGAGGCGAGGGCGAAAACTAGGGAATATCTACCGTCGGAGAGATAAAAGAGGAGCAGATTTCCTGTGGGACCTTATTTGGGCACGGCGGGGAGCTGTAAAGAGCGGTCTGATTAGATGGGCGATTAGATTGTTCTCCTCGCCGCTGGGCCTTGTCCTGGTTGGTCCCCTGTGATTGGGGGGTGGGACAGAGGTATAGATTTACAAAGAAGAGGACTTGAAAGAAGAATGGAGAAGAGAAAAAGGAGAAGGCTGGGAGGGGCTCCCCTTAAGGCTGACAGTAAAGTATAGATAAGATCTGAAATTGCTTATAGACGCTCCAGTAACTCCCTCATACACACACACATACAAGCCCAGTCAAACGCACACACCCACTCACACACCTACACGCACACACTCACTGACACACACACACACTGACACACACACGCTGACACAAGAGAGGAGGGGAGGTTTTAAATTGTCCTGGTCTGAAGAATTTGTCCCAAGGGTTCTGAAAATTAATTGTGGTGTGGAATCGGTCTATGGTCTCTGAGTTGCTGTAGAGATAGAGATGCACGCCCACTCACAACACCGTTTTCACTGCTCATGGGTTTACCAATTAGATGGATAAGGTGACCGCACGCAGGCAGCACGTTGATATGTACCTGCCAGGGGACAAGCTTGGTTTACACATCCGAGGTGGAGCAGTTCTTCCTACTCAGAAACCTGACGTCACCACCACCTACAGGTACGCACACATCAACACGTCCACTCATTAACACACAGACAAACAAACAAGTGCAAAAACTCATGCGCGCATGCACAAATGCAAAAACTTAAAGCAATTCAAAAACCTTTTGTTGTGTAAAAGCACAGTGGGTCTCTATGCTTCTCAGTGTGTGTGTGTGTACCTGTTCCCACAGCCGGCGAAACCCCATGGGTTTGATCGTGGCTCTCAATGACAATAATCAAGCTGCAGGAGAGCTATTCTGGGATGACGGAGACTCTCGAGGTATTATTTGCGTGTGAGCGCGCATGTGTCTACGTGCGTACGACAATTAGAAAGTGTTAAACAGCCACAGGGCTGTCAGCAATGTGATTGGATGGAGTCATGGACAAAGAAACACAATGAGGGAAAATGATTCATCTTGCCTTGACCTTTTTACAGAAACTGTCGAATCTGGCAACCACATCCGGTACCAATTCACCGTGGTTCATGTAAGTCAGCTTCCATCCTTTTCAACTAGGAGATTATTTGCTAGAGTTTCAGAACTGAGACACCGTTTGGTGATGTTACTGTCCGTTGAGCCAGAGGCCCAAGCAATTGGGATCAGCTTCGAACAAGCGCATATATTCCCATATTTGTCTTACGTACTGTATTTTTTTTTTACATGTTATAAATGCTGATGCTTTGTTGGTGACTACACTTGGTACTTACACTTTGGGGATTTGGTATATGTTAAGCCTGATCGAGCTCCCTCTCCCTTTCTTTCTCTACATCTCTATCCCTCCCCAGGGCGTACTCACCATGCAAGTGGTGCATTCTGGTTACAAGGACCCCAACAACCTGGTGTTTGAGAACATCACTGTCCTGGGGGTATCAGCCCTGCCCCTTTCCGTTTCTGTAGTCCACAACAACAGCATCACTCAACTGCCTGCTGCACAGTTCCAGTACGACACAGCCAAGAAGGTAGTGTAACGGATGCCAGCTGAAAGTAGCTGTGCGAGTAAACCTCACTCCTGATCTCAAAGGAATCTCTAGAGACTGATGCTAGAGGTTGCAGCCTTTAGCCTCCTTGTTAGAGCGTCCGTCTCCCATGCCGAAGACCTGCGGAGTGCAATGTGAATGAACCTTGGTGGAGTGGTTGCAGTAGCACACGCACACGTCACAGACTGTGCGATGTTCAAACTTTGAGCGCAAAGAGCACAATTCATCACAGATCAGCTGCCATAGACGATCACAGCGGACAGCCCCTCTATTCCATCCTTGGTCGTCCCTCCATCACTCCCATGATCTCCCCTTTCTCCATCTCTTCCTCCATTCCTCCTCGATCGTTCTGTCTATCAGTTCCTCCATTCTACCACCGCCCCCTCACTCTCCACCCCCCCTACTATCTATCTATCGGTCTATCTATTTATCTGTGTCTTTCCCTCGCTGCTTCTTTCCCCCACCTTCCCCCCCTCTATCTCTGCACCAGCAGTAGAGGCAGAGTGGGAGACAGGCCCTGACCGTCTTACAGTCTAACGGCCGGCTGAGAGCCCAGATTGATGCCATTTGTTTCAATAACGTAGAGGAAGTGAACGGTTACTTCTCAAGGTCATGCCTTAAGTGTGAAATATGACAGAATTTCTTTTCTCACATTACCGCGGGTAGCGATTCATGCCTGAGTAGGAATGTTAGCGTGTCCTGTGTGTTTGTGTATGTGTGCACGTTTGTACATGCGCATGTATGCATGCCTGTGTGTTCGTGTAATGTCTCATGCAGTGACACACCAAGGCTAGAATGTGACCTGGGGAATATGATGTATAAAGATGGACGGAGCCAGTGTGTGTGTAGGTGCGTTCTTGCATCCATTTGAACCCCCAATGTTTGCGCACATTTAATCAGAACGTATAGGTTATCAAGGTCTCCCTGCTATGACACACACACACACAATGACTCTTAACGTTATACCAGACTCCATTACAGTGTAAAGGTTAATGGGACGTTGAGTCAAAGCACAGGTAAGTACGAAACGCAGATTCAATTGAAAACAGTAGGCCTTGGATAGGCTACCATGGCCTTGTCAAGCACAGCACCTTAGCAGGACTGATTGTCCAACACGCTCCCACTGCAATTTGAGGAAGGCTGACACTGACGGTCACGCGCAAATGTGAAACACGCATGCAACTCTCTCCCTTGGGTCATCCCAGGTGCTGTCCCTGCGGGGCCTGTCTCTTCAGCTGGGCGAGACGTACATGGTCACCTGGGATCAGGTGAAGGTGGACCACCAGCGCTTCGACTGTTACCCCGAGGAGGGCAGCGACGAGGCCAAGTGTCGGTCCAGGGGATGCATTTGGGAGGTGAGTGGGAGAGAAGCACGCACACACTGTGGACTCAAGGGCACAAGAACACACTGTGTCTTTGGGCAAGGCACCTCCCCTCACCCTACTTGCCTCAGGGCGATTCACGCTCTGAATAAGAGCGTCTGCTAAAAATTTAAGGTCAGACACACACACGGGGCCCAGAACACACGCGCACATAGAGTCGGCAGAAAAGCCTGACGGAATGCAGAGACGGCACACTCTTGCACGGTGTCTCATTCACACGCGTCCTCTTACCGGCAGTCAGAGAAGTCTGGGCCTGTTACCCGTGAGCGTACTCTCCTTCCATCCCTCCTCCTACCTCTCTCTCCCTCCCTGTCTCTCACCGTCGCTCTCTCTTTCTCCTTCCCGCTCCTTCCCACCCCCCACAGCCTTCCCACATAGACCGTGTCCCATGGTGTTACTACCCAGAAGACCACGGCTACGCCACCTCCACGGTCATGGAGAACGAGGAGGGGATGACCTTTGATGTCACTCGCAACCCCACTTATCGTAGCAGCGGCCGGCCGGACTCCCCCGACGTCAACATGCTCCGCGTGGAGATACGGTATCTCAGTTCCTACCTACTCCGGTTCAAGGTGAGAAATGGAGAGGGACAGAAAGAGAGAGTGAGAAAGAGAGAAGGGCAAGGGTTCATTTGTTGGTCTTGCATTGAACTGCATTGAATTGAGGAATGAAAGCCAACACGAACTAGAAAGATGTCAGGATAGGCTATTAAATATATAAGCTTCAGCCTAATTCCTTTTTTGGGGTATGTTTGTTTAACCCCCCCAAAAAATGCAAGTAATAATAAAAAAAACTAATAAAATGATTGTATCTGCATGTGCATAAAAATGACTAAACGCATGAGACAAGTAAAAAAATACCCCCTACCACTCCAGATCTACGACCCTGCTAACAAACGTTTTGAGGTTCCTGTGCCCCTCTCCGTGCCCTCCACACCGGAAACAAACGAGGCTAACAGACTCTACAAGGTGGAGCTCAACATCAACCCCTTCGGCATACGGGTCTACAGGAAGAGCACAGGCACCAAAATGTGAGGGGCTGCTATGTACTGATGACATCATCAAACAGCAAAATTTAGGCAAAATTATGCTTTTTGACAAACTCCCGCTATTACTCAGAATCAGAATTGTTTGTTTTTTGCTGTGTAAGTTGCACGAACACAAAATACAATGCAGGATGCCACAAACAATGAACATATACGTACAGGGGAGAGAAAAAAGTTTACCAAAAAACTTTTTACGTTAAACTACAATTTTTGGGGAATAAACCTCCTCACTCCTTCACTCTCTCCCTCTCTCTCTCTCACTCACTTTCTCTCTCTCTTTCTCTCTCTCTCTCTCTCTCGTCATCCCCTCTTCCTCCTCAGCTGGGACTCGGCCGTGCCCGGCTTCACCTTCTCAGATATGTTCATCCAGATCTCCACCCGCCTGCCGTCCGAGTACGTCTACGGCTTCGGGGAGACGGAGCACACCACCTTCAGACACGACCTCAACTACCACACCTGGGGAATGTTCGCCAAGGATCAGCCCCCCGGGGTACACACGTGCACATTAGATGAAGCATGACACACACATATATGCACACACACAGGTGCACATGAACACTTGATGCATCATCCCCTCCGCCTCGCCCCGATGCCACCCCAGGGCGATCAAGCTAATCTTGTCAGATGGAGGACTAAAGAACGCTGATGGCAGATGGGCCAGATGACGTCAGATAGGAGTGTTCATTGGCAGGCCAGTGGCGAGTAGGGCTTTTATGAAGTCATCTTTGTGATGTGTCCGGGCAGCCCGTGTGGTCAATGGACTGCCCCCATCAGCGTTATCATGCTTTATTGCTGAGCTGTCATGACAACTCCACAGGGTTGTACTGTGTGCTTGCTCTGCTCTTCTGACTCCATGGAAGAGAGTGTTTGTGCGTGTGTTCGACTGTTCTATATTTCACTGCGAGAGTCTGTGTGTGTTGAAGTGCACTGCATTTCATTGCGTGTGTGAGCGCATTCGACTGTGCTAATATCCACCCTCTGTCATTAGATTGTTAGGCTTTGTTAGTGGACAAGCTAATGACCTTTCCTTCTCCACACGCTTTCACGCCCTATCGGAGTGTTACACACACACACACACAAACTGGACAACTCCTGGAAGGGATGATTTCACAAATCAACACTGGTACATGACAGGGCAGAGGACGATTAAGGATGATGATGAACCGTTCACAGGTTCAGCTCTGAGGATGTGTCTCTCCGTCATTCTTTATCCAGCCCTGCAGACAACCCAGGAGAACGTGGACACACACGCATACACACCCCACACACACCTGCACACGCACACACCACACACCCGTACACACACAAACCCACATACACACCTACATTCACACATATACACACCACCCCACACACCCACATACCAGCCTACCAGCATTGGATTAAAATGTTTTCCTTTCAACCATCTCTCCCATGCTCTACCCATTCTACCTTGTTTACAGGAGAAGATGAACTGTTATGGAGTCCATCCGTTCTACATGGGACTGGAGCCCTCTGCCCATGCCCATGGAGTTCTGCTTCTCAACAGCAATGCCATGGGTGAGGATCTCTTCTCTCTCTCTCTCTCTCTCTCTCTCTCTCTCTCTCTCTCTCTCTCTCTCTCTCTCTCTCTCTCTCTTTCAAACACACACTCATACACACTCACACACACACAGACTTACCACAGCACAGTGGTAGTCTAGTCTGACAGACACACACTCACACAAATGCCACTTCTCATGCATAGATTTATGCAAGTACATTTATGCATGAATGCATGAAGCCCAGATTTTACCATATGTTCCATTGACAGAATGTCTTAAATAGCTTGAAGACAACGCCACATGCATTTAACACCTTTCCTAACTCCTCTGCGTCAGAAAATCATACACACCCACGCAGACAATCACACAGATCACCTGCAGAGACGGATGACACTGAGAGAACGCTCAGCAGGCTGTCCTTCCATCCAACATTTTATCTTGGAATCTATAGTTTAGCACATTCGGTGGCAATTTTCTCTCTGTGTTTTTCTCTCTTTCTCTGTCGCTCTCTCCCTTCCCTTTTTTGTAATTGAATCCCCTTTAGATCCCAGGCTTCTTTACATATCATCTACATACGCAAATAAACATGCATGCAGACTGCTGCTAGGGTGGTAAGCATAGTGTCCAGTGTGTGCCGGTGTTAAGGCTAACCTGGTAGCGTCTTGCAGATGTGACATTCCAGCCCACCCCAGCACTGACCTACCGGACAATCGGGGGCATCTTGGACTTCTACATGGTCCTGGGACCCTCCCCCGAACTCGTGGTCCAGGAATACACTGCTGTGAGTTAGCGTGTGTGTGCTTATGTGCATTTGCCTGTCTAGGTCTAGTGTGTTTTGTTGGAAGATTGAGCTGGTGTGGTTTGTTATGGGGATGTGTACACGCATGCACGCGTGTGATTTGCTTGTGTGTGTTTTGTGTGTGTTTGTATTTTGTCTGGCTCTAGGCCCTTGTTGATGGACTATAGCAGCTGGGAGTTCCTCGCTTCATTGCCCTCTCATCTAGCCAATCTAAACACACACAAACACACACACACACACGCAGGTACACAATCTTAGACAAACACACACAAACTCACGTGCACACGCTGGTGCACTGTCATATACAAACACACACATGCACTAATACACTTTGCAGCCATCCCTTTTTCTCTCCCTGAAAACTTTCTTACCTTGTTTTTGTTCTCTTCTCAGCTCATTGGCCATCCCGTGCTCCCTGCCTATTGGTCCCTAGGGTTCCAGCTCTGTCGCTATGGATACGTTAATGACACAGAGATAGCAGACCTCTACAGGGACATGGTTGCAGCAGGCATTCCCTACGTAGGCGCTACCAACAACACACACGCTCACCATCACACAAATAAACACAGCATTCGCCATATCAACCAAAACACATACGCTCCTCAACACAGCTTTCCTTAGGTAACCCCTGCACTTTTAACCCCTGACAGGATGTGCAGTATGCCGACATCGACTACATGGACAGGCAGCTGGACTTTACCCTGGATAGCCAGTTCCAGGGCCTGCCTGCACTGGTGGACCGCATGAGAGCAGAAGGCATGCGGTTCATCTTCATCCTGGTGAGGTCGCTTTCTTGTGTGTGTGTGTCTGCGTGCGGGTGGTTGTGTGCACAGGTGTGTTTCCATGGATGGGAGAAACCATGATGACATGTGTGTGTGTGTGTGTCTCTGCGTGTGGAGATACCATGATGATGTGTGTTGGTTTGTAATTGTGTGCGTGTGTACATTTAGGACCCCGCCATCTCAGGGAACGAGACGGCCTACCCAGCCTTTCAGAACGGCATCGCTGACGACGTGTTCATCCGATGGCCCGTGGAACTTGGCCGTGAAATCGTCTGGGGCAAGGTGATGACAGGTGGCCGGGGGGGAGGGAAGAGGAAAAGGAGGGAGGACGAGGAAACTGCAATGACTTGGTCTCTTTATATGTTTATCGCCAGGTATGGCCTGATTTCCCTAATGTCACCGTCGATGAGTCTCTTGACTGGGATACCCAAGTTCAGGTACTTGTCCCTTCCTCAGTAAAGCTCCACACTCGATCTTTGAGCCGGATCGGATGATACGTTTACATTTATTCTTTTAGCAGACACTCTTATCCAGAGCGACTTACAGCAAGTACAGGGCCATTCTCCTTGACATCATGTTGACACAGCCAGGGTTTGAACTGGGTACCTTTGGATTTCTGGCCCATCTCCCCCACCGCTCAGTGACAAGACTCACAGATACAATACTTCTTAATTTGGACCTTTGGTCTCTTTGTCTCTGTGCAGATCTACAGGGCCTTTGCTGCCTTCCCTGACTTCTTCCGGAACCAGACTGCAGTGTGGTGGCAGCGGGAGATCAACGATTTCTACAACGTCATGAAGTTTGATGGGATCTGGATTGTAAGTGCCACTGGGATCTAGGACCAAGAAACCTTCCCTGATGCACATGAACACACTGTCACACACACACACTATTCTTCTATACATTTAGTCATCAAGCAGATGCTCTTATCCAGAGCGACTTACAGCAACTACAGGGACATTCCCCCCGAGGCAAGTAGGGTGAAGTGCCTTGCAGAAGGACACAAAGTCATAATAGCATTGCCAGGATTTGAACTCACGTTTGATTGCTATACCGATTCCCTCACCACTCAGTCACTTAACTTCTCTAGGGTAAGGAACATTGATGGGCTGTCTGTGTGCTTTTGAAGGACATGAATGAGCCTGCCAGCTTTGTCCATGGAACAGTGGGAGAGGTCTGTAAGGGAAACCAACTCTTGGAACGGCCTCCCTATATGCCACGTAAGACCTACATACACCCACACACACATACCACGAATCCAGTAAATCATTTACATTTAGTCATATATCAGACACTTATCCAGAGCGATATACAGCAAGTACAGGGACCTTCCCCCTGAGGCAAGTAGGGTGAAGTGCCTTGCCCAAGGACACACATCACGTTGACACAGCCGGGTTAGAACCAGGGACCTTCTGATTACCAACCCGACAACCTAACCGACTGCGCCACATGACTCCCTCCATCATCCACTGGACATTGCATTGGTTATAAGACTGAGATTATATTGTTGTGTACATTCCGTAAATATAATACAGTGTGTGTGTGTGTGTGTGTGTGTCTGTGAAGCTCTGGAATCAAAGGAAAGGGGTCTGAACCACAAGACTCTGTGTATGAACAGCGAACAGTTCCTGAGTGACGGCACTCCAGTCAAGCACTTTGACGTGCACAACCTCTATGGATGGTCCCACACCAAACCCACCTATGAGTGAGTGTGTGTGTGTGTGTTCCTCCTTTAGTTTATGGATGAGTGTGGTCACACATCAGTCCATCAGTTCACTGTTTGTGTGTGTATATCAGTGAACTGCATGTGGGTAGTAACACAGGTGACCTTGCCTTGGTAACCCCTACCTTGCAGCGCCCTCTTGAACGTGACAGGAAAGAGGGGCATCGTGGTGACCCGCTCAACGTATCCATCCTCAGGAAAATGGTCGGGTCACTGGCTTGGAGACAACTATGCCAGCTGGGATCAGCTCTTCAAATCAATTATAGGTGCGTATGTTTCAAGCACTGGGTCCTCAAAAACCACAGAAACCAGCTTGTGTTTGTGTGTGGTTTGTGTGAGGGTATCAAGTTTCCTTTCTGTTTTGCAGGCATGATGGAGTTCAGTTTGTTTGGCATCCCATATGTAAGTTTTCTACAACGCCACGTCTCTCTCTTAGGGTGGGAATCTATCATCTTTTCTCTACTTACAGACATGGTGTCCAGGAGTATAATGCTCTCTCTCTCTCTCTCTCTAGACTGGAGCGGACATCTGTGGCTTCTTCAATCGTCCTGATTATGAGATGTGTCTACGCTGGATGCAGCTAGGAGCTTTCTACCCGTACTCCCGCAACCACAACGGCTTGGGCAACCCTGTGAGTCTGCCCACATGCTGTACACACACACGCACGTCCGCGCAAACATCAAAATCTGAATCTATTTTATTTGCTATGCAAGATATACACACAGAATTTACTTTGGCAGGAAAGGGCAAACATAGAACATATATGTAACATAATAATAAGGGAAAGATAAGATAAAACATATAATGTAAAATACAAATAGGATAAAAGTAAAAGTGGGCACTAGCTCTACAGATGGGGGGAATATAACTATATTAAGAGAGTGTAGAGAAGAATGGATATACGGGGGGGGGCGGGGGATATACACAGTAGTGCAAACCTGCCTTCATCCGTACACGCACACCTATGCTGTTCTTCTCTGGGTGTGTGACATACAGGCACAACCTGTCTCTCTATTTCTCTTTCTCTCTCTCTATGTATATTGCTATGTATATATCTGTCACTCACATACACACACACACACACACACACACATTCGCACACCTTGTGTTCACTAGGACTTGCTCTGCAGAGTAGCGTGACGGTGACGTTCTCCGCGACGGTGACCTTTGCGAGTGTTGGAACACATCTGACAGAATCCAATAACGGGCGTCCGTCGATCGATCCAGCAGAGCTCGATTTCCTCATATCCGCTAGTCGGAATCCGACACCCACAGAGTGGTGGTGGGTGTGTGTATGTGTGTGTGTGTGAAGTAACATATAATTGAATTCCAAGGGGATCTAAGGCCCCACCGATTCACGCACTGCAAATGTCCACAACCACAATCATTTAATAATGGCTCGAAAATGGGTGCTCAAACGAGGAGAAAATTGAGCGAAAACGTACACTCCACGGAGGTGGGATAGGTGGGGGGTGATGTGACACGTGTGTACAAAGAGAGGCGGTTACAGGTGACTGCATGTTTCCATGTAAACCAGTGACAGTTTGATGGGTGAGCAAGAGGGAGCGTATGGTAGGTGGATGACAGGTAAAGATGTGGTGGGGGTGGAGGGAGAGAGGCAGGGAGGGGGAAGGAGAGAGGGGGAGATGAGAGAAAGAGAGGGAGTGGTTAGAAGGAGGGACGGAGGAAGAGCGTAGGGAGGGAGGGAAAGGAAGGGAGGAAAGGAGGGAGGGGAACGGAGGGAGGAAAAGACGGAGAGGAAGGGATGGAGGGGGTGGAGAGGAAGGTAGAAAGGGATGGAGGAAGGGGAGAGGGAGGCGGGGGATAGGTGAGTGCAGTGGACTTTCAGACACTTTGTCACTAGTTTTCACATTTTCACGACAAACATGATAAACAAACATGTCAACCCAGTATATTAACGCTGAATACAAAGCAGCGGTCAGGGAATGAGATAAAAAGACAGAAACATGTTTGCAATCTCAGACGAGGTGTGTATGATTGTGCGTGCATTTGTTTGTCTGTGTTTTAGTGCATACGTGTATCTGTGTATGTGTGTGTTTATCTGGAGAGAGTGGGTATTCCCTCTGCTGAGTATAACAGAACGCTTGAACTAATTGCCTATCCTAAAAGTCTTAGGGTTAGACTCTCTCTCTCTCCCACACACACACTCAAACACTCCACTTCATCATGTCTTGTATCTTCACCTGCTTCTCCCCCGACTGAAATCCCTCCTGGCAAACACAAACAGCAGAGTTAGGGTTGAGTCATCACCCAACTGTGTGTGTGTTTGGGTTTACATTTGTGTGAAGTCGCCATTATGTAACTTTGTCTGTGTAAGTTTGTCTTTCAGTACAATTAATGAATCGATGACTCAGTGTGTGTGTGTGTGTGTGTGCGTGTGTGTTTGATAATGTGACTCCAGTGACATTCCCTCTGCGTGCCCATCCTACACACACACACATAGACACACGCACATACATAATCACAAACATAGATGTACACAAACACACCTTCAGCCTCTAGAACAGGGGTCTCAAACTCGTGCCATCGAGGGCCAAGAGGGTGCAGGTTTTCGTGTCAACCAAGCACTACACCAGCTGATTTCACTTAGTAGAGAAACTCGTTAGTGAAATCAGCTGGCGTAGTGCGAGTTTGAGACCCCTGCTCTAGAAGGATACATTGTCTGCTGAATCACTGGAACCTGTTAATTGCTCTAATACAGAAATATGATACTTCTCTATCCTGTCTCTGCACAAACACAAACTCTCCCTCTCTTACACACACACACGCACGCACACACACACACACACAGGCAGAGAGGGAACAATAATTTTCTATAAGTCCCCCTTTTAATACAGTTCCAGGTTCGACACATGAAGCCACCCAAATTCACAGTGAATGACCTTGCTGCAGTCTCATTTCCACGACATTACATTTAGTCATTTAGCAGACGTTCTTCTCCAGAGCAACTTACAGCAAGTACAGGGACATTCCCCGAGGCAAGTTGGGTGAAGCGCCTTGCCCAAGGGCACAACGTCATGTTGGCACAGCCAGGGCTTCAAACCAGGGACCTGCTGATTACTAGCCTGACACCCTCACCTCTCGGCCACCTGACTTCTCAGTCTCGACGGCAGAAACAACATGGGATCGTTGATTAACGAGGCAGTTGATGCCTAGAGAAAGCAATGCAGTCAGAGGCTTGATAAGAGCAATGTTAGTTTTGGAATATGGTAGGTGGTGACTGTTCTTGTTCGTGCTGTCTCTCTCTCTCTCTCACACACTCTCTCTTTCCCTCCTCCCCCTCCCTTATCCCACAAGAACACACACACACACAAGAACACAGACACAAGCACACACTGAGCTGGGAGGAGATTAGGAGCCACCCTGCACCTTCAATTAAGTGAGTTAATTATAGAGCTGTGGGCTAAGGACGTTCACACTGAGGTACAAGCTGCCCCTCAAACACACACACACACAGACTGTACATTCATATACACATGCTGTGTGCGCACGCACAAACACACACCTCTGTAACTAGGTCCACTCACTCCGCACTGCGCGGGCCTCGAACCAGGGTATAGGTAGGGTCAAGCATAGGAGACAGACACTCTAACAAGGAGGCTGAAGGCTGCAACTTCTAGCGTCAGTCCGCTAGATCATCCTTTGAGATCAGAGGAGTGAGCATTGCTCACACAGCGACTAACTAACTGTACCCGTTAGACGCAGATGCACACACACTTATCTGCCATTGCAACCGAACAGTCGCAGATAGGCGGAAGTAGTGTAGAGCGAGGCAGACAGTCTCTACATGATTATGATTATCTCTCTCTCGCCTGGAGATGAAATAATCAAATCGGAATGGTTCAGCACATAATGGATCGGCGCTTTCATCCTCCCCTACCTGAGCCCATTAAACAAACTCGCACCCTAATGGCTGGCATTTTAGCCACCTAGCCCCTTTCTCTTACTCCTCCTCCTCCTTTGCTTTGAATCTTGAGCCTGTTGTGCATCATTTATTTTTCTTCTGTTGTGCACTTTGTGGGAAAAATTGTCCCACCTTCACACACACACACAGCCCTAGTATAACTGGTTCCAGTGGGTCACATCTGCTTTGCGCTCAACTTCATTTGAGGAACTGTTTTGCTCGTGCTTCTGCGTGCGTGCGTGCGCGTGTGCGAGCGCACGCTGCGTGCGCCTATTGTCCTCGTTACAGTATGTTCTATAAACGGAGCTATATCTGAACTGGGTACGTCCCAGTTCTGCTGAGGAACGCAGAAAGCACGTTTCCTGTCCTCTCCTCTGTTCTCGCTCCAACGCAAGCGAAACGTTGCATTAGATTAGATTAGATTGCATTAGATTAGATTAGATTAGTCATGTTCCCTGTAACAGCACTGCCACAACACAACTGACTGACTGACTGACTGAGTTGAGTTTATTAAGTTTACATACAGTCATGGCCAAAATAGTTGGCACACCTGACATTTTTCCTGAAAATGAAGTATTCCTCACAGAAAAGTATATATATATTTTTTGGACCAAATCTCACATAAAACTCTGAAAATGGGCCGGACAAAACTGTTGACCGTATGTGCATACACTGTAGCAGGGGCTCAATGTTAGGACGTCTCTT
This sequence comes from Protosalanx chinensis, assembly GCA_030340685.1. Taxonomy (NCBI): domain Eukaryota; kingdom Metazoa; phylum Chordata; class Actinopteri; order Osmeriformes; family Salangidae; genus Protosalanx; species Protosalanx chinensis. The sequence continues at coordinate 10,601,596 of CM059325.1, forward strand.
GTAATATTTGCCGTGCGTGCGTTCCACAGAGACAAGACCCAGTTGCCTGGGATGATGCATTCGCTGAGGCCTCACGGGACGTGCTAAACATCCGCTACACACTCCTTCCCTACCTCTACACACTCATGTTTGAAGCTCACACCCTAGGAGGGACCGTTGTCAGACCAGTGCTGCACGAGTGAGTATGCACACACAGTGCACACACAACCCTGCATGACACAGTACACACTTCGTAACACGCGTACACCACACACAAACACACACACACTCTCAAGTATAATAATGTTGGCGGTGTTCCAGGTTTGTGAATGACAGACAGACCTGGGACATCCATAAGCAGTTCCTCTGGGGACCAGCTCTACTCATTACCCCTGCTCTGGATCAGGTAAAACACTCACACACTCATAGACGCACCTACACATAACCCCATTTAGGAGTCCTCTCCTGTTGAACTCTACAAGAATAATAAGTGAGTGAGTTTGTCCTGAAGCTGTGTGCTGTATTGACAGGGGGTCAGGGAGGTGAGAGGATACGTCCCCGAAGCTCGTTGGTATGACTTCCACACGGTGAGTCACACACACACAAACACACAACAATGCATATACTCTGTAGTTAAACTGTTAGTCATTCAAACAAAGAGCAGTGCATGAAATAGGAGTAACAATTTGTTCTCCTCCTGTCCTGTTCCTCTCCTCCTCCTTCTCCTCCTCCGCTTCTCCTCCTCCTCCCAGGCAACAGATGTGAAGATAAGGGGCCAGATGGTAACCATGCCAACCCCTCTTAACCACATCAACCTTCATGTGAGGGGAGGCTATATCCTCCCCTGGCAGAAACCAGAGAACAACACATTCTACAGGTGCGTGTTCATGTGTGTACTTGCATGTGTGTGTGTTAGTTTTCTGTAGAGAGGCCTTCATTAGACAGTAGCTGGGGTTAGTCGAGGCAGCATGCGTATGACCTGTCCTCAGACAGAGGTAAAAATAAACTCCCATAGTGCACTGCAGCTGATATACACTTGCCATTGTCCTTCAGCAGTCTGCAATCACCTTCCCACTCCCCCCTCTCTTTCTCCCTGTGTTTCCATCTTTCCCCCTCTCTCACTCTCTTATCTTTCTCCCCACCCTCTCTCTGTCCCTCTCTTCCTTGCTCGCTTGCTGTCTTGCTGTCTATCTTGCTCTCTCTCTTTCTTTCCGTCTACCCCCCTGACTCTTTTGCTTTCTCTCCTGTCTTAGTCGGAGGAATCCTTTAGGGCTAATCGTTGCCCTGAGCGACACTGGGACAGCTGAAGGATCACTGTTCTGGGATGATGGGGAGGGTATTGGTGAGTAAACACACACATGCACACCCTGTTTGATATGCAGTTGTGAGTGTATCTTTTGCTAATAGGGTTCTTTGCATTGAGTAGTAAAGAGGAAAGAAAATAGAGAGAAATAGCACGTGTGAAAGTGTCAAAAAGTGAGAGAAAGAGAGAGACAGAAGGGGAATGGCAAAGGAGAGGAGTGACAGAAACTATTACTGTAATGCCCCTCGTCTCTGCCTGTAAATATGCTCTCCATCAATCACTCTTTTATCTCCTCTTTCTCTCTCTCTCGCTCTCCTCCCATCTGTCTCGGTCTGTTCCCCTTCCTCTCTCCTTTTCAGTCCCTGCCCTCTCTCCCTAAATAACACTCACCCTCTCCTTCCTTCATCCTCATCTCCTCTTTATTCTTCTCTCTCTGCCTCTGTCATTCAGAGTCATACTTTTTTAGTCGCTTCATGTCCTGTCTCAATCTTCCTCCAATTCTCTTCCTTCTGTTTTATTAATATTTCACAATTCCTGCACAAAACCAATATTCCTCTCTCCAACAATTTTTCTCACTCCCACACATTCTCAGTCTCAGTCTATCTGTCTCACGCTCGCTAAAGCTTGCTCTAGCTCTCTGTATATCTTGTTATCTCTCTCCCACACTGTCTCTCCCTTTCTCTCTCCCTATCTCTCACTCCTACTCTCTGATACTCTGTATTTCTTACTATTTCTGTCTCACGCTATCTCTCTCTCTCTTTATCCCGCCCTCTCTCCATCCTGCAGTAATCCATCTCATGTATTCCTCTCTCTAGACACCTATGAGAAGGGTCAGTACCTGCTCACCTCTTTCACGGCCTCATTGGTGAGTCCATGCATGGTGCACCTCCAGAGCTTTAGCCCCAGGTGTCAAGGATCACGTGCAACCAGTCTCGCTAACTGACACACATATGAATGGGCAAAATCAGTGGTTACACCCCAGCACTCACACCTGTCAGTCGGATTTGATCAGCAGCGTTTCAGACGGGGTCAAATGAAGGGCTTACCTCGGCAGCTTTTGGGTTGTTTTTTTCCTCCCAAGAGTGGTCGGCCTGTGTGTAACCCTTCACACGGGACAAGTAGGAACAAACCCAGGTGTGTGTTTGTGCATGGTTGGACCGAAACAGAGTCACCACTAGGCCTAATGGGAATAGCCAAGTCCACTCTCTGTGCAACCAAGCGCTCCACAAACACACACGTCACAAACACACAAGCATGCAAGCACACATAAAAGCTCATGCACACACACACACACTCTTTGCCAAACATCTGTGGCTGTCCTCTGCCTGGCATCAGGTCCATTCCAAAACAATTTCACACTGCGATAAAGCAGGCGCACAGTCTCGCTGCCAGTAAGAGACGGAGTGTGTGTTTCTGTGTGTGGTTTGTGTGTGTTTGCACTCCGAAATGGACTGCTGGCTTATTTCTATGAATGTTGTTTCCAAACGCCAAATCCTGGCGTCGAATATAATCTAGGGTAGTTGTGTTACTTGTAGAGTAGTTGGAGCATATACGAACATCCAGAGTACAGGTAATGTTATTTGTCTGTAGCTGACCATGTCTCCATCTCTTTTTTTTCTCATTCTATCTCCCGATCCCTCTCTCTCATTAACCCCTCCTTCCCCTTCCAACCCCTTTCCATTTCATTCACTCCCCCTTTCTTGCTGGTCTTTCACTCCACCAGAACACCCTCTCCAGTCATGTTGTCCACAAGGGCTTGTCACCAGCAGAGCGGCTGGTCCTGGGCCAGGTTAAGGTGTGGGGGTCTGGGGCTGCGGCCATTACGGAGGTCATACTGCAGAACGAGACTGGGGGGCCCCAAAATGTTCCCTTCAAGCAAAACACCACCACGCAAGTACGCAAGAACACCACACACACACACGCTTTTACACACACACCGAGCATAAGACACTTAACGGCTGCTTCATATGTTCTTTTAGCAGATAGCTGAACCTCCAATGAGTCCATGACCATTCAACACGTTAACTTAATATTAACTCACCTAATCTCCCAGCCCCATAGCTGCATCTAATAGCTTTGAACACTGCGGTCACCTTGCAGGTCTAATGAATATGAGCTATGGGTTGGAGAGGGAGCCAGAGAGGGTCACAAGGGTGCATCTCAATCCACTTAAGTGGGTGTTACTGCAGGTTTGAGGCGGTTCATACGTACGAACAGGTGGACTATGATCACGGATACCCTTCAGGGCTGTCATGCTATTTTGTGTGCTGTTTTCAGACTTTTGCACAGTAAACATGCCGTAATAACCGTGATTCTGTCTCTGAAAGCAGTACAAGTCAGTAAACACACACTTAGCCGTTGTCCTTGTTCCAACACATTATTAGACTACACTGGAAATAATTCAATAAATGGTAGACATTGGTGGACTCTTAACAGCTGATAAACCAGGGCTTCACTGCAGGGCTATAGACTACCACACACACCTGCTCTTACTAACTCACACAATTACACTCTGTCTCCCTGTCTGACCCTATATCCTGTGTTCCTCCTGTTCTCCAGGAGCTGATTGCGGACGCTAGCACCCTGTCTGTCTTCGTTGACCAGGTGTTCACCATCACATGGAAGGCCAACGTCCTATGGCGGACGCCTCAGTAGAGGGCTGTTGACCAATCAGCCTCAGAGTCATGGGAGTGGCCTTCAAAGTGCCACTGCGTCACTGAGGATGTGTTGGAATGGTTAAAGTGGGAAGTAATGTGGCTCAGCACTTAGGGAGTCGAACTAGTAATCAGAAGATACCCGGTTCGAACCCCGGCTGCGCCAACTTGGCGTTGTGTCCTTGGGCAAGGCACTTTACCCTACTTGCCTCAGGGGGGAATGTCCCTGCACTTGCTGGCAGTTGCTCTGCTAAGTGACTAGATGTAAATGTAAGTCTGTAATCAATAGGCGGTCCTTCTGAGCTCTATTTCACATGCTGTCTCTGGGAAAGCTGCTGTGCTGGCGTCAAGATCAAGCCCGTCCAGCTCTGTCCAAGAGCGTTTCTGTTTCTCACTGTGGATCGTGTGATGTAAATAAAGTAACAGGAGTAAAATTCAACGACTGTGGTGTGACTTTGGAGTCCTGGGTTTCAGTAAGCGAGACTCAGGCCATGTACACACGTAGGCAGATATTTTTTATTAATGCATATCCACTGCCCTCCGTTTAATAAAATGTCTTGCGTACACACGTAATCGTTTAAAATAAAATTCCATCCACACAAATTTGCATAGTTCGCTCTTGAGCGTGGGTATACGCATGCCAGACCGAAAATGTTTATGCATTAGTTGTCACAGATAGTGAAGTTTGGGAACATGAAACACCAGTTATTCATGTCCACACTCAGATATCTTCACTTTGGTTGAGGGTTTCCCCAAATATCCGGTTTAAATGACATAATCCTGCAGTTTTGTGTGGATGACAGGCCAAATTGCAGAAAATGTATTTGTTTTTTCAGATACAGTACCTGGCTACATGTGGACAAGGCTAAAATATCAATATAGACTCTGCTGTACTACCTGGGATGGAAGAAGTGCTGGGAAAAGGAGATGACAGATAGGAAAAGAGCAGATTAGAAGAAAAGAGGAGTGGTAGGGGAGGAGAAGTAGGGTGAGGTGCCTTGCCCAAGGACACAACATCATGTTGGCACATCAAGTCACTCTGTGCCTACTCACTCATCATCACTGGGGCACTGCAGGGAGGAAATTCGTTAGGAGAACTTAGCTCACTCACGCACTATTCTATCTCCTCCAATCCATCCAGACCATAAAAGTGTACGGTCTCTATCAGTACCACGGAATAGAACACAGTACGATCTCACCAGACAAAGTTGAACGTTGATCGAACTGCAAGAACAAATTCGTCTTTGTTGCCATGAGCGAACAACAGACGAGCTGGAGATGAAAGGAGAAGGCGACAAAAAGGGTGAAGCAACATGAAAGGCGGGAAGCAGCACTCAGACCACATCAAAGTGCTGAAGTGGAAGGTCAGCCCACTCACTAGAACTTCCCATCTCTGTGTACAAAACAGCAGATACTGTGGTTTATTCTGTAAAGGGTTATGGGCAGTATCGCCACTCCCACGACGCGCTGCGCATGGGGCACCAAGCGCTGAGGGAGGCACCGAAGTAATCCCAAATAAATGATGAAAAAACGAAACCAATACATTCCTGTATGTAGTCATTATAACGGACTCCGAATCTCTGTCTCGAAGGTGGAGTGGGAGGTTGGGGGGAGCGGTTCTCCAAAATGCCTAGCAGCGACACTGGTTATGTGTGTGCATATGTGTTCGTAATTCCACACATGCACCCACGGAATCAGATGGCTCAGTGGGTTAAGGCATTTGCCTCATGATCGGAAGGTTGTGAGTTTGAACTTAAGCTGTGGCTATGTGATGTTGTGTCCTACTTGCCTCAGGGAGAATGTCCCTGTATTTACTGTAAGTAGCTTTGGATGAAAGGGTCTGCGAAATATTTATTCATGTATGTGACGTACGCAGTTGTGACATCCCTCGGTTGTGGCTCCAGTCAGTCAGGACTGAATTAGATATCGGCACACGGTTGGGTTTGAGCGTATATTTGTGAGTGGTCGGTGCCATTCTAATGGATATTACAGTAAGCTGTCAACGGCTCTGTCATCCTCCATTCTGTTAATTGACAAGACGTGAACTGGTGACACCACAGGGCCCAACCCTGAGAGAGAGCGAATAGAGGACGGAGATTGAGCGAGAGTAAGAGAAAACAATATGTTGGTTCCCTTCTTCGCCACTCCAACTACACACATCCAGACACACACGCAAACAGACACACACACCGTTGGTGAAGAGCAGCACAGCAGCGAGGATCATGGGCAGGACAGCCAATCTAGAGATTCCACTTGATCGCTAACTCAGTCTGACAGGAAGGGTAAATAACTGTAATATTCAATAACCGGCTCATCTACTTAGTGTCACAGCCATTGACATCACATTGAGAATGTATGTGTGATACGTATTTGTGTGTCTAGAGTGTGTACAGTTGGTGTGTGTAAAATATGTGTGTGTAGAGTATGGGCCCTATTTAATATACATCAAATACAGTAATCCCTCGTTTTTCACGGGATTTACGTTCCAAAAAGCACCCATGACAAGTGAAATCCGTGAAGTAGAATTCTTTTTTTTTTTTTACAATTATTATACTGTACGATTACATTTAAATTTAAGATTCATGCATTCCGTAATGCCGACCTACAGCCGCACAGATTTTACCCTCCTTTAGCATGTCCAGAAGTTTTTTTTCTGCGACTGTTAACATCTTCCTCTGCCTTTTGAGCCCACAGGTGCCTTTGTCGGTGCAGAACGTTTTGTCGACATTATTGGTTAAAAGAATTTGCTTGTATTTTATTTGGCTAGCTGTTTTGCACGCGTACAGTACATACAGTATTACAGTAAACCGCAACGTTATTGACACACAGGTAGAGAAGAAGCAGAGAGAGTGTTCAGCCAAACAGAATGCAGAACACAATGCACGATAAAAAGTGGCGAAACCGTGAAAAGTGAACCGTGATATAGCGAGGGATTACTGTATATCAAATATCACAATGATTTCCCTCGTTTGGTAATATTTGTCCTGGTTTGCAAGAATGGGAACTGCTTCGTCGGTGTAAATGAGAGAAGCGAAGCACATGCGCATTGTGCACAAGCTACATTATGGCCAGGCCTTCGCCTTTAAAATATAATTTGTATAACACGCCATCAACCACCTTTTTCCTGGTCAGTGGCGGAATGGTTTTCTGAAACAAAATAGCACCAGGGAACGTTTAAGCTGGATCATGCCTCATGTTTGCGCCGAACCGCCCCCTGGAGCGCAACTTAATGCCCTAATATACCGATGTGCGTCTGTGGACAGAAAATCCACTGTGCGTTGGGTGCAAAATAGGAATGATACATTCGTCTGTGTACAAAGGCAATTGTGCTGGGTGCAAGATAGGGTCCTATGTGTGTGTGTTTGGTGGTGGGGGGGGGGGGGGGGGGGGGAGTATTTAATGAAAACTTCCAATGAGAAATATTCTCGTTTGAAATAATTCTGTACCTTCAAAAGAGAAACTAATAAAAAAATATCGTCTGTCTTCCATTTTATTTTCCGCTTTTCCTATATTGTCTATATGTTCAAATGATTATTTTTATTAAACTTTCTCTCTGATACTATGATAATTCTTCATTTTGAATGGAAATCAATCTGCTTGTGCTATTCTTCGCTTTTTCATGTTTTTGGGGGTAGAGATGGAGAAGTAGTAGATATTGCGGTTAAGGTGTCAGGCTGTCAGGCTGGTAATCAGAAGCCTGAACCCTGGTTGTGTCAAAAAGCTGTGTCCTTGGGCAAGCCACTTCACCCTTCTTGCTCCAGAGGGAATGTTCCTGTACTTTCTTTATGTTACGTCTGCTAAATGACTAAATGTAAATGTAAAGATTGTTGGTTTGATGCAAATCTGTCTTTGCATTTTTTGATTCCTCGAAATGTCTGTGAGCATTCAGAGACAAAGACTGCTTTTCTGAGAGAATATGAGGGTCATTCCTTTTTTTTTGGGGGGGGGGGGCTCTTTTACCTCTCTGCTGCTCTCTCTGCCTTCAAGATACACACACATGCACGCACACGCACTGAGATGCGTCTTTCTTCCTGTCAGCGTGTGCAGAGTTACACCACTGACAGCCCAATGACACCCTGTCTCACCAAATCCTCACGACCAATTTCACCGCATGACACGCACACAGACATGCGTTCACACGACGTACATGGTTACACTGGCGTTTGTGCGCTCTCTCTCAAACCCGGGCCCAGAGACGCACCTACAGACACAATCTTACCTGATAGTCACAAGCCATTTCACATTGTGACATTTTGAGGCTTAACTACCCTATCATCTCTTCACCTGCCTATGGTACCACTCACCCCTGAAATCTAGGGGGAGATGAGGAGAGACCAAAAGAAAGGAAGGGCAGAGGGGAGGAAATGAAAGGGAGAGAGAAGAGGGCCGAAGGGACAGGAAAGGAAGAGAGAAGAGGAGGACAAATGGGAGAGGCAGGCCTGAGAGGAGAGAGATTTGGTAAGAGCTGTCGTGGTTGAAGAAGACAGACAAAGATAGATAAGATAGCAGAATCCCATAGATGTAGGTGGAGGATGACAGGGAAGCTTTTGATTGGATGGTTGAGTCTGAGTTGTAGAACTCAATAGATCTCCGGACAGAACATATTGAGATGTTAGATGTTACGGGTGGATAGTGCTTTTGGGTACTGATTCAGAACCAGACCCCTCACGCATATCCAGTGATTAAGAAGACGGATGCCATGCTGGTCTGGGATCAGCGTCCAGAAGCTAACTTCTGACAGATGTTTTGGGATATGCTGCAACCATACTCCCGATGCCTCCATATGAGAAGAATGAATGTGATTACCAATCTTCATTAAAGCACATCTGCTCTCGTAAAGACTTCTTCAGGTGACATGACAATCATTATCATTGCCGTAATCACAGTCGTAATTGTGCTTCTAATTTCCATTGTGACTGTAATCATAGTTTTTTTTTTACACTGACACACTGACACAAGCATGCATACACATACACACACGTATACACCAGAGGCGGACCATGCATTTCACACCTCCATCTGAATCACTCAACCCCTCATTAACCATTTCGTAAATAAATAAAAATAATTCTATGCAGAAATTAGTCTTTCGTTGCATATAAAAATGAATGTAGCTACAATAAATGCCTCTGAATAAACTGAATAAACAAACCAAGACTGAACAAGTCTTGTTCTGCAAATACAGCCAGCAAAAAAAACAAGAACAACCTCATAAACTTGGAAAATGAATCTGATTATTTGAAGACAAAATCCATCCTCTCTTTATTCACAAACAGTTCAGTCACCCTGTCATGTAGATCCACTCAGGGTTTTCCCAAAATTTTTAGAGAGCACGGTTGCTTGTAAGTGTCCGGCAGAGCTTTGATGTCTCGTTGCTGCCTTGGTTAGGCAAGTCAAATTTCCAAACCCAGTGTGGCTCCAAACACCATGTTGATCCAAGGCAAATAACAAGCACTCCCAGCAATACAACTTGCAGTGTTCCTCAGAGCCTGTGAGCCAGGGGTACCGATCGTAGTTGGAGACCTGAAAGTGACGGAAAAATCTTCTCCTCCTGGTTGTGACAAGCTAGCTAGCGGTGGAGTTGTCCGACCTTTCTACCAGCCACTGTGGGCTGACTAAATAGTTGGTGTACTATCAGTCATCAACAAAACAATTGTCACAGTTGAATTGTGTGCGTGGCATGTTCAGTTTGCTAGCTTGCGTAGCTACGCTCTCCGATTATCCAATCAGCGGGTCTGAATACGGTGACGTTACCTACGACTTCTAGAAGGCCCTGTTGACACCAACTCCGTAACTGATTGGTTAGGTATAGACATTGATTTCGCATTAGAGGGCCGTTAGAGGGCCTTCAGAACAGATAGTGAAGGCCTCTTTGACTTTGACCCTGCCTGGCGACAAAGGACAGCTGAAATGTGATTGGTTAAATGCTTCAATATGAAAATACATGTCTGAAAGTAGCATAACCATCGGATTACAATGGTTCCGATGGTCGGAAACACAATAAAAGAAAATGGAAAGTCCATTTGGAATGATGGAATGAGTATACGTGAACCCAATATAATGAACATATGATTCCGATATTTTTTAGGCCTTCAGATGGGGGGGGGGGGGGGGGGGGGGGTGTGAAAAGCGTGAAAGCACGAAAGCGAAGTCATCGGATTTTGTCAGCAAAGCTGTCCCCCCCCTCCCCATGTAAAAGTACACACACACATACAGTATGTACACATAGCATATGTACCAGTAGGGACAGGGTGTGGATATACGTGTTCTAAGTATTTACAGTGATCCCAATGCTTTTGTTTGGATCTCCATGTGTAGATATGAAAAAAATACATGCAGCCATCAAACCAGTTACGATAGGTCAACCAACCCAGAACCCTACAAAGAAAGAGTTGTATCAACTACATTGCCTTTAATTAGACTATTGTTGAAACCTGAAAGTTCCAACCAAAGCAGCCGTGTTGTGGCTCAGGGGTGTAAAATTGGCATCTTTTTCAAATCTTTCAAATGGTGGTAGCTAAATGTGCTAAATTAGGTAGGCTAATGTTTAGTTTAATTTAATCATGATCATATTGGAGAAACAAGTTTGTTTGGCACAGAAAAAATGATTTAATTGTTCTTTATTTGACCATAACCCATGAAGGAGATTACAGAGATACCAAAAGTCGGCCCAAATATTTATCTACCAGTATTAGTTAGTTTAGTTGTTCAGTAAAACCCCAAAAACATTTTGTAGAGCTCAACAGTTGCTTTGGTGAGTCTTTAAATATCCTGCTCAGTTTTTTTTTTTTTTTTACAGTTTCAAACGAACCATGTGACTACCTAGCTTCCTGACCCTTGGTTGACACAACTCTTTCTCTCGGGAGAAACCCACATTACAAACCAGACGACCGATCCAGCAGCACACACCCATTCGGTTTAGAATAAGTTTGGAATCATTTCCCTGTCTGTTCCTCTTCTTCTTGGCAGTGGCTGACGGGAAGAAGTTAGATGGCTTTTTCCTTCCCGGCAGACAGCAGATTGTGTATTAATCACTGAAGGGTGGTTGCTAGCGCCCCTCCTCACAAATCAAAGCAACGCGCGCATACGCATGCACGCACACACACATGCACACACGGAGGCAGGTTCACACAAGCCATCCTCTCAAATCAAATCAGAAGAAGGCGCGCAGGCACACAGACAGTGCTTTCCCAATTGGCAGGCCCATCCATGTGATAAACAAGTTAAATATCACTGGAGATGGCACGGGTGCGATTGCATTCCTTCCGGGTCAGTGGAACCAACGACACCCCTTCTGGAGGAACGCCGGGGGGGGGGGGGGGGGGGCGTTATCCTCGAGGAAGTAAAATCTCGCACCACCTGACAGGAAGTGACCTCACGGGGGAGGTCGAGGGGAAGCTCATCTGCTCTTATCCATGCCACCTGGTCGGCATAAGGAAGACATACCTCGGCAGCTGCTCTCGTAGACTCTGAGAACCAAAATAACATCTCAAGGTTCCTATGGCAACATCCGTAGGATGAACCCCAGGAGAGAACAGATTTTAGATACCACCCGACCCCAAAAGGTTGAATTCGTTCTCATCTTGAGGAAAGGTTATGTCGGCAAAACACGGTGTCTTCGTATACATCTTCCTTTGTCAGGCAGTGGACCATGGCAGAGGGCCACAGGAAAGTCAGGTTGCTTTATTGTTGACTTCAGTTGCCAAGGTAACGCCATCATTTTCCTCATTTTTTTAAATCTTCTTTTTCATGCACTTTCCGACTGACCGGTTCATAAATACCATGGTATAACCACTTGCACACACACATCGCTTAAATACATGATGGGCTTGGTGGGTGGGGGGGGGGGGGGGGGGGGGGGGGGGGGGCACAGCTGCAAGAGAAAGGAAAAGGTGCAGGACAAGTGGCAAATCAGGAAAATAAAAAGACGGGGAAATAGAAAGATAGAGAGAAAGGGGGAGAAAGAGAGAGGGAGTCAAGTATGCCTCTGATTGCGGTCAGTGATTCTCTCCTAGGAGGCTCATCCTCATCACTCCGTCAGCGGGGGGCAGACCTTTAGGAGCAGCTCTGGGTTAACAGCTTGATAACATAGGAACCAGTGTCTTTCAGGAACCTTCCAGAGGGAGGAGAACCTGCAAAAACGTGTTGTATCTCCAGGGAGGGGGATATCCATATCTGGTAGCTTAAATGTGGTCCATGGAATGGAGGTAGAGACTGTGTACTCTCTGTACATGTAGATAGCAAGAGAGAAAAGGATGGATGGAATACAGACGCAGGCATGCATTCACATTGAGACACGTCATCATCATTTATTACCTGTGTTATATAAGTCTCCTACCCTGAGGCCACCATTCCAACAGATACTTCCAGAAGCTTCCATCAATCCATCACACCTCCCGGCAGACTCTCCCATCTTGTCTCCGTTACCTAACCTCTCTCTCAGCCCCGAACCACGACCCACAGGGTTACCATGGCAATGCTGGGAAGAGAGAGAGGGGGGGGGGGGTGATGGAAATAGTGATTAGACTCCCATGACGTGTTGGAGGGCTGGCAAGTAGAGGAGTAGAGAACTCACCTCTCTGCAGTGTGTCTGTTTGTCTTCCGGAAAAATCAAGCTGTGATTTCATTCCTGGCGATTCACTGGAGTTGAGGCTTTGTAGTTGTATTGAGTATGTGTGTGTTTGATGTGGGTGTTCTGTATGAGTGCGTTTGTGTTTTTATGTGTATGCTTGTGTACATGTGCCCTATGTACAGTACAATGTGTATGGTCTCTAGTGTATATGTGTATATCATTGTGTGTGTGTATGTGTGTGTGAGTGTCTGTGTGTGTGTGCCTAACCTGATTTGGCGGCCATCCCACTTTAACATCTCATTAGGCAGATAAGTCTGTTGGAGAGCGTCTCTGCTCCCTCAAACACATTAAAAGAGTGAACAAAAAAAGAGAGAATACGAGGAAGAAGAGAGAAGGAGGGAGGGAGTTAGCGTGGGAGAGGGACAGAGAGAGCAGTGTTCGAAGGGATTGCTCAGCACAGCAGGGACTCTCCCTAAGTGTTTTAGAAATAAATAAATAGGGAGAAGTGAAGAAGGGGAGAGTGAAAGAGAGGGGGAGAGAGAAGGAGCAAGGTATGGTATGAAATATTAAACGTGGTATGACATTAGACAGGTATTACTAATAACATCTCTCTCTCTTTGGGCCCTATCTTGCACCCAGCGCTATTGACTTTGTACACCGACGCATGTATCATTCCTATTTTGCACCCAACGTACAGCGGATATTTCTGTCCACAGATGCATGTCGGTACATTACCGAATGAACTTGCACTCCAGGGAGGGGTTCAGCAAAAAAAGGAGGCGTGTTCCGGCTCAAACGTTTCCTGATGCGATTTTGCCAAACCATTCCGCCACTGACCAGGAAACAGGTGGTTTAAAATCAGCGGTGCATTATTCCAATTATATTTAGCTTATATATTAGCTTGTGAACAACACACATGGTCTTTGCTACTCTCATCTATACAGACGCAGCAGTTCCCATTCTTGCAAACATAATTACAAGGACAAATATTACCTATAATTGGAGTAAATGTGAACGCTTGATTTATGCATTTTCCACAACTTTACAATGCATAAATCTAGTGTTAACATTTACTCATATTATTCAAGCTAGTTGCTGTATAAATGGGTTTACCAACAGTGGAAACAATTTTGGCTTTCCTCCCACACCTGTTTAACCGAAGATAATTTGGGTGGATTTTTCCACTCTCTGTGCAGTGTGACTCTTTCTGTGAAGCGTTTTTGATATGCGCCTGGTAAATCTGTCGTCATAATAGCAACTCGCCATGGAACAAGCGACTCTGCTTTTAAAGGGAATGTGAGCTGACCCTCTGATTACATATGTTACGCCCAAACCACACCTATGACTAAAGAAGCTATTTCAGACCAACCCACTTAAGCTTTGTGCCGAGCAATATAATAGCAATTCACCTGAGTCCCACCTACAAAGCTACTTGAGCTTTGATCTTGACACTTCAGAATCAGAATCAGAATGGGGTTTATTCGCTAAACAAGATTAACAAACATAGAATTCACTGTGGCAGAAATGAGCAAACATAGAACATATATGTGGCATACTAATAACAAATTAATACAATGTAAAATACACAACAGATATGATACAGATAAACAAATAACACAAATGATACAAATGATACAAATGATACAAATAATACAAATGATACAAATACCATGGAAGTACAAATAACATAGGTTAAGAGTGGAATGGGTATATATATTACGGGGGGGGGGGGGGGGGGTGGTGCTAAAGTGTTGTGTGCTAAAGTGGCAGAGTGCAGTGGGATTCTGGAAGGGGGGTGTGGGGTGTTGGTGGATGTCATACTGAGTCCTTGGCCCTGTTGAAGAGGGCAATAGCAGAGGGGAAGAAGCTATTCCTGTGGCAAGAGGTTTTGGACCGAAGGGAGCAGCTGAAGCACAGAATGTCCAGGGTGGGCGGAGTCGGACGCAATCTTCCTCACCCGCTTTAGTGTGTGCAGGTTCTCAAGGACTCACTTGCGTTTCAGATCATGTAAATAGGGCCCTCTGTCTCTTTTTCTTTCTGTCTCTGTCTCTCTCTTTGTCTCTACATTTAGCCTTTTGTTATGGGGTCTGGTAAAAAGGAAAGTTTGGAAAGTATGTGTTGTGGGCGCATGATGTGGGGGTTGTTTCTATTGTCTACTATTTTAATCCGAGAGGCCTCTCTCTTAAAAAATTTATAATAATCCACCCTGTATGAAGGTGTGAAAAGGTTTAGCGACCATACCTAAACCTATCATATATTTCCCTATAAATCTATTATTATTATAAATCTATTACTATATAGCACAAGCCTGAATATGCGGCAGTCCTGCCATGCACATTAAACAAAGTACCACAAACAGTTATTACATTTTACTCGAATGAAAGACAAGATATCACACCGCTACCATGAAGGAGAATCATGGACAATGTATCACACAAATGTCCTCTCATCTTAATCGCCTTATTTATATACAGACAGTTTCATCTCTGCGCACCTCTGTGACCAGAATGAGGAGCTAATGAATGCTTGGATTCCTCCCTTCTCTCTCTGATTCGCTCATCAGGTTGTTCGTTTAGGCTGCTTTCTTTTTCTGGCTATGTTTACTTCCTCGGCTTCGCTGCTGGTCATCCGCTCCAGCCATCTGGCTGTCGCTCGTTTTGCGACGATGTGGAACCACAGCGTAGACATCTAATAAACCAAATCAATATTTTTATGCAGACACGAAAGAACGGAGAATTCAAGGGAGAAGAATTTGAACTCATAGCCCTGTGGGGGGCTTTAACAGGTGTGGACTTTTCTGAGTGTTAAAGCTTGTGGGTGGGGTTCTTTTTTGTGTGAGAGTGTGTTCTGTATGTGTGTTTCTTTCGGGGTAGTCTATATGTGTGATATCCGGATGCTTTGTAAAACTGTGCATGTGTTCAAATGCGTGTGTGTTCTCCTGCAGACACAGAAAGCAGAGCATATGTTACTGACAGCAAGGTCTTAACTAGGGGTACCCAGGAACCCTGATGGCCATTTGTTACTGAGATTACCAGTTAGTTAGTTAGTTTATTTTTGTAATAATAATAAAAACAATTAAAAAGCATATTCATAAAGAGTTAACATAGTTGGTTATGTGACCTACCACAACATCTACAAATACAGATGCAATTGGGTCTATCCACACGACAGAAGGAGGAAAAGGGGCACCAAAGGAAAGTGACACACACACACCACACAGGAGGCCAATTAAAACTGCACTACTACCCATACTCTTTAATTAGCTGCGCTTGTGCCTGTGTCAGAGAGAGATGCTGTAATTTCATCAAAGAGTCATTTGAGGAACACCACAGACGATTGAATAGTACCTCCTGCTGTCACTTTCTGCCTGTCTTTCATGCACTCACGCTCTCTGTCTGTCCTTTTCTCTCGCTCGCTGTCTGCCTCTATTTTTGGTATTCCTTCTTCTGCTGTTCTCTTTGTTTCCTCCCGCTCCATCCTCCTCCCCTCCCTCCTCTTGACTCCTTCCTTTTGCTCATCGTTCTAATCTCCTCTCTCCTTCTTCTTTGCTTAACTGTCCCCCCCCCCCCCCCCCCCCCCCCGTCTCTGGTGTGTGTAGAGCTGGGCAGGACTGTTTCTGTGATGCCTGTCACTCACAAGAGGCAAAGTTGGTGGCCTGATCGCTAAGCCGCTGGAGCAGTCCACACACACACACACACACACACACACTCACTCATTCACATACACGCTCACACACACTGATATGCATAGCCTCTCACACACTCACTCATTCTCATGCAAACCCTCTCAGGCAACCTGTCATTTTAAAACCTGTGCCCAGTGCCCAGGATTGAGCCTTTGGCAGGAGTGCGGCTTAACTCACAGTCTTGGACAGAGTTCACCCACTGGCTAACAGGATGCGTGTGCGCACAAAAAAGAGCATTCCCTCCACTCCAGAGAGGTGACAACATCACCTCGTGTCTGGCGCTTTCACGTCGGACAATCCTAGAGACTAACTCAGTTCCCAAAGAGACTTAGGTGGGGCAATAATCTTCACACAGGGACTGTAGCCTATTGACAAAGCCTTTAAATGAAAAAAATGCACAGCCACTTCCAAATCATATTTGGTCTCTTTTCAGAGTGTGTTGCTGCCGGGACTCACCTGTAGGAGCGAGCGACAGACGGACAGCTGGCAGACCGAGATAAAGACCATACGCTTCCTGACTTCATGACCATGCACCCCTTCCTCCTTCCCCTCTCCCCCCTCCCCCCCTCCCCCCCTCCCTCCCTCCCTCTCTGTCACCCCCTTCACCACCCTTCCCTCGCTCGCTGTGTCCATCTTGCTTCCGAGATGGGTGGGGTATGAGCAAGGGGGCGGCGGGGGGATACGCTTTCCCGGTCATGCAGTTGCCTCGTCATGCTCCTTGCCTCTGACATCTGGAGCTGAGGAGGGGAGAGAAGGGGGTGATAGCTTGAATTATGCAACAGGCTTTGAGGGTGGGGCGCACTACAGATGAGAGGACATGTCTGTCCTCCACCTCTCTCTTTTATCTCTCTCTGTGTTTATCTCCTACCCTCACTTTCTCTCTCAGCCTTTGCAATGCTGCATACTTTCTCTCTATTCTCGTATCTCTCAATTTCTCTCTTCTCGTTCATTCTTTTTCTCGCTTTCTATTTGTGCTCGCCATTTCTCTCTTTCTCCTCTATTTGTCCTCTCCATCTCTCTTTTCCTCCGTCTGTCTCCCTCTGGCCTAAGACCAACCCCCATGTGAGACGTTTCATTTGCTAACTACTTAGCGATGAATAAAATATGAAACTCAATTTTTTTCTTTTCTTTTGAGCAGCGTTTAGATTTTGAACATGTGTGTTTATGTCTGTCTGAGGGAGCCTGTATGTGTGTCTGACTGAGTGTAATCGTGTGAGTGTACTGGGTGTGTTTGTCTGTCTAAGCATGTGCATTTGTTTGCGTACGTGTGCCCGTGCTTTGATTTGTCATTGGTCACAGTTGAGGGACCTAGCCACTGTTACCAACAAACACATTTTTCAACCGAGGACATGACAGCGTAACAAACGTCCGGCTGGGAGACATGAAAAACAGCCACGTTAAATATGGAGTAAGAGAAGGACCAGAGGGAGGCTGTGCTCAGAGCTCAACCACTCTCTAAGATTCCCTCTCTCAATTATAAAGAACCCACTCTCCCAACGATTGCTTCCCATTGGCTCTGGTCAGCGGTGTTGTTTGGCGTCACCGACACCTACAGTATGGATTCAGACTGTGAAGACATACATCATCGTCACTAACAACATCTACCCCCTTTATGATTCAAACAGTGGGCAGGTGAGGCCGGTTTTACTTCTGTAATTTCAGCCTTATATACATTTAGTCAAATTAAGTCGTTCAAAGCTTTGATGTGTGTTTGCCAGGCGAGGAGAAGAGAAAGAGAGGGACAGGGAGGATGCCATGTTGAATAATGCAAGAACAATGCTTCAGGGGTTCTGTTTTAGCCATCTTAGGACAGAAATAGGAATTTTGCTGCTCCGGCAATTACTTTTAATTGGTAATCTTTTCACTCAATAAAGATCACCTATTTATTATTTTGCAGGAGAAAGGTTGTTGGGAAGAGTTTCTGTGAAGCACTCCATGCTGAAGCTAAGAAGTGGAGGGACATATTTCTTTATGTGTATGTGAGAGACAGAGAGGAAGGAGAGAGAAAAAGCAAAGAGGAAGTAGCAAACATCAAAAGAATGCTAATTTTTTAAGAAATATGTAAATTCATATGAGAAACAAGGGATTTATTTATTATAAATATTAGTGATGTAAAACTTGAAAGGTTACTCAATGCAATGTTTAAAAGTATGAATCTAAAAAGAAGCAGTCAAAATATATGTTAAATATATGATACAATCATGGAGCAAAACAGAATATAACAGTAACAGAATAAATATGGAAAGCACCACAACCACAGAACGTTCTGTGACCAGTCACAATGGAGGACACGTATCGCTACAGTCGTTCAAAGAATCACACATACTGGGCCTTATTTAAAGTAAGAACAAATCGTCTTCTAGATCAGTGGAGTGAAATTCCTGCCATCAAGGGCCAAAAGGATGCAGGTTTTGGTCAACCAAGCACTACATCAGCTGATTTCACTAATACGTTTCTCTACTTAGTGAAATCAGCTGGAGTACTGCTTGGTTGAAGTGAAAACCTGCAACCTCTTGGCCCTCGATGGCACGAGTTTGACACCAATGAGCGAAACTAGTTCTGGCAGGGCACTCATAGGCCCTGTCCCAATACCCGCACTACGCCCTTGCGCCCTTTTGTGAAGTGCGGAAGTGGTAGAAGTGCGCGAAGGGTTCGAAGTGCGTAGGCTACAAGCGTGCGAAAATTTGAGAATTGGGACAGTGATGACTACGTCATAGATTTAGCCAGCGCGTCGTTACTACGACATCTAAAATGGCGACACCAGTTGCTGTTTTTGCAGTTTTGCTGCTGAAAATCATATTAAAGCTGCACCAAACAATTATTTTGAAAAGAAAGAAGCTCCGAAATCGAAGAAGACGTATGCGTCAGACTCTCGCTGTCGTGACAAAAGAAAATAAAAAAGACCTTTGATTGTTTTTACGAAAAGGTGTTTATTGTATTTCTTTTTTTACAACTTTGAATAAATATAAATTAATCAAATTGACTCGAATATTCTGGAGCAAGTAATAAAAACAAACTCAACAACTGAGCAAACTATGCTGCAAACTAATTGAATGGAAATGTATGAAACACTCAACTGAGCAAACATTACAGGGGCAACACAAATCAAATTAAACTTGTTGACCACCTTACTTGGTAAGACACTTTACCATATGAGTGGGTCGACCATAGACATGTATATGTACCATCTATTGTCTATGGGGCAGACCACCAGAGATCTCCATATTCCGCCTTTTTTGTGAAAACGTCACACGCAGCAATTAATTGTGGGTAATACACTTCGCCAAAGTCCGCATCGATGCACGCTTCGTAGAAGTGCGGATCAAGGGCGCAGAGGGGGCGGGGCTTAAGACCTTACTGGAGAATTGGGACACCCTGCGCACTTGCACCCTTCAGCGAGAACGCGCAATTGAAGGGCGCAAGTGCGGGTATTGGGACAGGGCCTATACTCACACATCATCACTCGTTCCCACACCTGTATTAACTAGCACAGACCCTTAGCCAACGTCATCACTCATTACCACACTTGTACTAGCTAGCACAGACACTCAGCCCATGTCATCGCTCGTTACCATACCTGTAATAGCTAGCACAGACTCTCAGCCCACGTCATTGCTCGTTACCAATCCTGTACTAGCTAGCACAGGCACTCAGGTACCGCACGTCATCACTCATTACTACAACTGATTCAGCTAGCGCCTCACCCCAATCGTCTAATGATCAGTGCTGCTGCCATCCACCGCCATCCCCTTTCTCTCCCTGTTGTCTGTCTCTCTTTCTGTCTGTCTATCAAGGGGATTATATCTCTATTGCTCCCTGCCTCATATGTCATGTATTTTTGCTACATATGTGTCGCCCGAGGAGGTGGGGAGCGCTCCCCTTTAAATTTGTCACTCCGCCAAAGTCAAACATGTGTCCATGTTCCATGGTATCAATAAATGATCTAAGCGATCTTGTGAGTGTCCTGACTGAAATGTTCTAGATGGTCAATCCATCAAACCAGCTGCCTCTAAGATTGGCTAACCCTAGTCAGTGACAGTTAAGAGCAGTATGTCCCTAGAGTCCTTTGATGTCCCACCCACTCCCCTCTAAATGAGGAGATAGTAATTAAACATAAACAGGACATGGTTTTGCCATCTGGTTAGAGACATGTATGTTGATTGATCTTCTCTCAATGGTCACAGGAATTCAAGAATCGCTAAACTAAGTCTCCAGCCTCTCAATTGGTATCATTAAACAACAGTCGTAAATTCCTTACGACAATATAACTTATTTACCCCCTTTGTTCTCAAAGTCTATGACATACCTTGCATTCAGTTTATAAATTAAACTTGGCGAGTTGCCAAAATAAATTTTTATTCATTTTCCTGTCCCCTGTTATTTGGGAGATAAGTCTTACTGGTGAGCTCCAGTTACAAGGTCATGTGATACAAAAATGAAATCAGTGCTGTTGGCTCAGCACTAGGAAGGAGATGTTTACACTTGGTGAGTCACTCTCAATATTGCCTTTATGGAAAAGCAATATATTTTCAGGTTCGTACAAGTAAAAGCTCATATTTTCCTCATTTGCATATGAGTGTGCATGAACATGGCACAGACATATATATGGCATCTGCAAGTAGTGAAGAGTATTTTACTAATAGTGTGTAGAATTTTCAAATTAAAATACAACACGTAAAGGGGATGCAATTATCACTCTGAAGCTATACTATGCTGATTAAGTAATTCACCTCAGTACAGTTTTGTTAAGTCATATTATGTGTGTTAAATCTGAGTGTGAGTGTTTGTGCAGTTACGTGTGTGTTTGTAATGTGATTGCCATCAAAAGAAGAGGCCTGTTATTTGACTGCAGTTCAAAGTAGGATGAAAATGTATTGATTTCAAAAACAAGCATTGGATAAATTCATGATTGTCTCCAAGGAAATCTAATGTCAGTAGAGTACTAACAACAGCCCTGATGAAAAAAATGCAACAATACTTTGTTGCTCTTTGTAAGGATACACTGATGGTTGACACACTTGACAACTGATAGATACTAAACTGCAGATTTCATGCAGATTTAACCATCCCCATGTCCTTCATTTAGAGCCAGTACTCTCCACTATTTCCCTTACACAGGAAGTGAATGTTCCTCACACAGGAAGAGACTGCGCCTGACGCAGGAAGAGACTGCTCCTGACGCAGGAAGAGACTGTTCCTGACACAGGAAGTGAACATTCCTGACACAGGAAAAGACCGCTTCTCACACAGGAAGTGAACGTTCCTCACCCATGAAGAGACTGTCCCCAACACAGAAGGCGAATGCTCCTCGTGTAAGGCAAGCATATTGACTTGTGGCAGTGTTGTTATAGCACATAAGGAAGAGCCAGCTGTTGGAGGCGGTGCCCACTGATCCGCTCCACCCCTCTGGGGGTGACATTAAGATAAACCTGATGATCAGAGGGCATCACATCTGTTCTGGACAGATGCTCACACATGATACTATGTGTGTTTGCGTGTGTCTTTCCTTGTGTGCGTATGTGTCTTGAAAGAAATGCCTCATTCTTTCATACATGCACAAACACGTGCTTGCACACGTAAAGAAAAAATAAATGCAGCATCTAAACCAAAATTAACAGAGGGAGTCATGTGGCCCCTCAAGTGGTCAGGGTGTTGGGCTAATAATCTGTAAATCCTTGATTAGACTCCTGGCTGTGCCAACATTAAGTTGTGTTTTTGGGAACTTCACCCTACATTCTTTGGGGGGAATGTCCCTGTACTTACTGTAAGTTGCTCTAGATAGGAGCATCTGCTAAATGTAAAATGTAGAAATACAAGGCTGGATAAGGTATTCTTCTATATTTATTAAGTCTTTGAATCTCTCTAATCTGCCTGTCTGAACTCAGTCCCTTTACTACCGGTTTGAAGAACCCCCCACACACACGCTCGTCTACTTAAAACAAACACAGCGCTAACCTAGCAAACCTCTCCATATGGGGACAAGAGAACATGAGTCATTCAAAACCTCCGTCTTGTCCCTTCTTTCCCCTCGTCCTCCACTTCTCCACCAGGGAAATCAAGCCACCCACTCATCCCTTGCTCTGTCTTTCCCTTCCTCCCTCCCTCCCCAACCCTCCCTCCATCCCTGTCTCTGAGGGCTGTGCCCGACTATCAGGACTACTCCGGTTCTCAGCAGCCAAACTCTGCAGCACAAGATTTGGTTCTTTTGTTCTCAAACTAGACTGAATGTTCTTAGTGTGTACTTAACGGTGGGAATCTTTTTTGTTGTGCAGTTAACAATGTTATGTTAAAATGGCTCTTTATGTTTTATTTACCATATATATGTATATCGTTTTTTATATGTATATTAGGTTTTTGTTGCATGGTTTTGAGTTTTGCCTGGTTTGTGCGTGTGTATCCGTGTTCCCACTCACTAACAAGGAGGAATCTCCAGAGCAATCACACCAGATAATTACGTACCAAAATATGACTGGCCTTTTCGACAAGTGTGTGTGTTTGGATGTGTATGCATGGCTCTCTATGATTGTGCGTGCTTGTGTCTGTGATTGCGTACGTGCTTGAGTTTGAGTGTGTGGCAATCCATGTGGCCTTTTCGACTTCCGCAGTTTTAATGAAAACTCCAGACTTTTAATGATGACAGTGTGGCAGAGTGTAATATTCATTATAGATGGCTTAGCTAATATGACTTTTATGACAAACAGAGAATCTTATTCTTATTATGAACAGGCTCCCTGACACATTTTAAACGTTCTTAGAACTTCTCTCTCAGGCCTCCTATTCTCCATTTCAAACTTGTCTAAACAAAACAATTGCATTTTTGTTGATATTAACTGCTCATAATAGGACTCCATCGCAGCTGAAAACCCTTTCCACGTATACTATATCTACTCTAGCACAGTGTTTGTTTGTTTTTGCCTAAGCACTTACAGATTCAGGAGGTGTACGGTGTCAGTGCGGTTAGCGCTTTCGCCTCCCAACAAGGAGATTGTGAGTTAGAATCTTGGGCTCAACCATGATCTCTCTGGGTGGAGTCTGCATGTCCTCCCTGTGTTACCATAGATTCTCTCCGGGCACTCCGGCTTCCTCCCACCGTCCAAAGACATGCATGTGGTAGGTTTATTGGACATTGTGAAGAATGTACCCTAGTGTATGACTGTGAGAGTGAATGGTTGTCTGTCACTGACTGTGTGATAGCCCTGTGAGTAGCTGGCCCCAGTCCAGGGTGTTCCCTGCCTAAGGCCCGAAATAATTCCCTAACGGGAATAAGCATCACCACTAATAAGCGATAGATAATGAATTAATGAATTAATGAATTTACTGATTAAATGGCAAAATACATGCAAAGAAAAGACGTCATATTACAGAAGCATCTGTAACAAAACAAACATGGCTTCCTCCTACCTTACCTTCCAAAAGGTCAGTGCAGATATGGTCCAATGCTTCAAAACAACTTTATTTAAACCCTTGATCGAGACAAAAAGGCTCAAATGAAGGGGGTTCGTAAAGGGTGTTTTCTCTGAAGAGAGGCACTACAGGAGTCCGTGTGTGTCTGGTTTTTCAGTATTTTGGCCCTGGGCGCTGAGTCGCTGGTATGAACTCTCCAAAGGGACCATGGAGACCCACAATCTGAGGGCCTTCTCGCAAACACAACCACCGAAAGCAGAGCTCTATGTGTGTGTGTGTGTGTGTGTGACAGAGGATAGGCGAGAGGAGACAAGCAAAGAGAGAGAGATGAAGATGGAAAAGAAGCAATGGAGATGGAGACAGTGAAAGACAAAAAGAGAGCGAGGGACAGACAGAAAAAGAGAGATAAAGAGAAAGGGAGGGAAGGGAAGAATGAGGAGAGTGGAGACTCTCCTAGGTATTTCTTGCTTGGTGAGACATGCTGGTGAACAGCAGGTGTTGCCTTGGCATCTCACAGCCCAAACCTCTTTGCTATCTCCCTTGGGTGTGTTTGTGTGTGTGTTTGTTTGTTTGTCTCTTGACAGATACTGTGTGTGTGTGTATGTGTGTGCGTGTGCTCAGCTAACCCGCCCAAGGGTTTCTACCAGGGTTCTTTCTTGGCATGGGGGAATGGGAGTCTTACACAGAACAAGTCAGGGGGTGAACACATGCACAGTCTGTCAAACCAACACATATATGCAAGACAGATTCCAATTGTTTGTTTGTTTTTACTTAAAAGGCTGGATGGTCACATGCACACAAAGGCACACAGACAGGTTTTTATTGATTTTGGTGTATGGGGATGAGGTGTGAGCGATGCTGGTGTTGTACTGACCTGCCGGCCGGTGCTCCATTCATCAACAAGAGAGCAAAACTGATGGCCTCGCTCTCTCTCTGTCTCTCTCTCACGCACAATCTTAATCACACAGACACCCACAGACGTGAGCGCACACAGTGTATCTCTGGCAGGACATCACAAACTTCTGCTCAATTTGTCCTTCTCAGCTCAGCCTCCACTTAAAAAAAAGAAAAAGCTACCTCTAGTCAAAAAAGTTTTATAAACATTAAGGATCCCTTCTGTTTGAAACTTTTCTCTTTAAAAAATAATAATATGAATTGTCACTATATTTTTGGTATGCAAACAGACAATTGCAATATTAACAGGTGGGAGATTAAATGCAAAAATCTAACGGATACAAAGGCCAACAAGACATACATAGCAGCCAGTAGGATTTGTGTGTGTGTGAGTGTGTGCAGCTGGGTGACAACACTGCAGCAGAGTCATGAACCAACGCGACTCGAAAGGGTTGTATCGCACAAAAAGTGTTCTGTTCAAAAACAAAATTTGTTCCTTACCCTTTTCATATCTTCCTTTGATATTGTTTTTGTATATTGTCTGAAATGGTACAATTTCTTTTTTTTTTACTGAATTTCCGTATATTTGTTCATTGTTTGCACCAACCTACCATAGTAAATTTTGTGTTTTTGCAACTTACATGGTAAATAAAACCGACCGTTTCTGATTCTGATTCTACCAACAGGTGCCAGCTAGTAGTTGCTGTGCTAGTAAACCTCACTCCTCTGATCTCAAACAATTCTCTAGCGACCGATGCTAGAGTTTGAGGCATTTATCCCCCTTGTTGGCGTGTCTGTCTTCCAGGCTGGAAAACCAAATTTACAAACACTATTAATTTCCGATCAAATTATTTAGGACTACTGTAGCATGTCAGAAACATAACAATGTAATAAAAACTTTGTCACAATTTTCTTTACGAAGAAACAAATCTCTTCCTCTAATGAGAACTTGTGTTTGCTTGAAGGCAAGAATTGGTGCCTGTGTGTTGGTGTGTGTATATGTGTGTGTGAAGTGGTTCGGTTAGATAATTCTCCTCCATATTGAGCTGTTTTGCCTTACTGGGGCGAAACTCATGATTTGCCTGTTCCATCACTATGGGGAGTCCTGGCAGGTGCGGGGGTTTGTGTGTGTGTGTGTGAGAGTGATTGTTTCAAGTGGGCTGTGTGTGAAACAGACATGTTTTATTTGCAGTGACTTGCTGTTATATCTTGGAGTCTGTTGTGTTTTCCTGTGTATACTTCACCAGATATGATGAATACTATTATTTTGATGAAGGTGGTAGTTACATTACATTTACATTTATTCCTTTAGCAGAAAAAAGAGAGAGCTTTTACAAAGAGCATCAGTCATTGAGCATAGCAACATGATAGACCCCGAACACAGTCGGTTTTTTAGATCGTGAATCATACATCATGAGAACCAATAAGTGCCAAGGGAAGAACTATAAATGCATAACACCACAATTGTGAACATAAAGCAAGAGATACAACAAACAACACTGGAAAGTCACCATATGGGGACCAACAGATTGTTCTAAAGCACATTAGATTATGTGAAGTGCCATACTATTCCTAAGTGCCATTAAATTCTTTAAATAGGTGAGTTTTAAGCCTTCTCTTGAAGGTGAGAAGGCAGCCTGTGCTTCTGATGGAGGTGGGGAGTTGATTCCACCATTGAGGAGCCAGGCAGTGGAAGAGTTTGTGTTGCGCTCGGGCGCTCTTGAAGGAAGGTACCACTAGACGGTTGTCAGCAGATGACCGTAGGTGACGGGTGGGGGTATAGGGCTGGAGGAGAGAGTTGATATAGGTCGGGGCAGTCCCGCATATGCACAGAACTTGGCAGTTTCACAGTCCTGCTCTCACTTTCTGTTGTCCTGCTCTCACTTTCTGTTGTCCAGCTCTCACTTTCTGTTGTCCAGCTCTTATTTTCTGTTGTCCAGCCCTTATTTTCTGTTGCCCTGCTCTCACTTTCTGTTGTACTGCTCTCACTTTCTGTTGTACTGCTCTCACTTTCTGTTGTACTGCTCTCACTTTCTGTTGTCCTGCTCTTACTTTCTGTTGTCCTGCTCTCACTTTCTGTTGTCCTGCTCTTACTTTCTGTTGTACTGCTCTCACTTTCTGTTTTCCTGCTCTCACTTTCTGTTGTACTGCTCTCACTTTCTGTTGTCCTGCTCTTACTTTCTGTTGTACTGCTCTCACTTTCTGTAGTACTGCTCTCACTTTCTGTTGTCCTGCTCTTACTTTCTGTTGTCCAGCTCTTATTTCCTACTCCTCCTCCAACTCATGGTTTTGTTGTGCTGGCTGCAGCTTTACAAATTGCTAACCAAGTTGAGCTTTTGCAATTTGTACTAGCACTCGATGCACTTGCAATTTGAGGCAGTAATGCATGATAACACTAGTCAAACACCAGAGGAACTAAGCAACAAAAAACTAATTGTGATTTTATGTTTATGTAATTTTACTCTGAGAGGGTGGATCACAGCACACCAGAAAAGTACCATGGGCTTGTACCATATACACTCCTAAAAATGATGTGTCAGTGTGTGTCATTTAAAACCCACTTTACCCTTAAAAGTTGGTCTCCCGCATAAAGCCTTTGACCCTAGTACATTATGAACGCCCACCTACTGTGCTTGGTCTAAATGAAAAAAAACAACCCAACACCAAAACGCCTAACCCTAATAAAACTTAAATTTATAGGTAAAAACAAAAAAGAAATCTCACTAAAGATCTCTGCTCAACTAAGGTTTTCAGATGTAACAACACATTATCATTTACACACGCCTAATTGGTTCACCCCTGGTCTGTAAGAAGCATAACCACACTCTCCGTCGACGATCCTTTTCCTCAGATCGAGAAAATGGGTTGTGTCTTACAGGATATTACATCCCTTCAAATCAGCATCGACCAGAGTTCTTGTACGCTATCAGTATCCGTAGACCCCTGACCAAGACAAAGTAAAGAATGCAAGCCATCTAATGACCCCAAACTTCACAAAAAACAATGTCTAATATTACTGTCCTCCTGTTGAGGCCTGTCCGTCTCTTCATAAACGGAGTGACAGTTCAGTTGAGTTCTGGGTTTAATACATATTTAAGAATCTGCAGATTGGGAGAGAAATGACCAGTCCTCTGGCAACAAAATGAAGACAGGACAAGGCTTAGGTCTAAATCATGTCTCTCCTCCTGAAGAAGAGGAGACAACATTCTTTTATAGGGCACAAGAATGTAAACATAGATAGTGACAGTCAGGCGGTAATGACGTGACAACAGTATTCAGAGAAGGTGTGTTCAGTAGTGATTAATATAAGTACAAAGGAAATATAATTTCTTCCATAGTGTGAAGGTCCCACACATTAGCCACCTGTCCAAGTGAACCTGGTTTTGATCCAGTATGGCACTTTAATTCTCATTGTTTTTCCGTTTCTCTCCCACACTCACACAAACACACAAGCGCACACATACACACATCTGCCATGGCTCTCCTGGGCTTTTCGGCAGAACTCCGGTAACCGCCAGCAACTGGCCTTGTTTACTTTTTGGATGAATGGGACAGATCTCTGCTCATCTCTCTGTACAAAGTCCCCTTGTCTCCTGGACAGGTGGTGTAATCGTGCACGTGTGCGCGTGTGTTTGAGATATTCAAAAGCAGGTGTTCCATTCTCTCCTGCTCTTTTGTCCCTCGCCATACTTCTTGATCATAAACTTCTGATTGGAGGTCATGTCACATGGGCAACAAAGAATGACAAACCCACCTCTCCATCTTCTATCCCTCTGCCAATCCTCACCATTCCCAAACGCTCACTAACCTCAACCTGTGTGCGTGTCTGTTTTTTGAAATGAGGAGGGAGAGACGTTTTCCAACTCAATCAGCCAGTTGGTCTGTGGTCAGGTATGGAGTGTGAGTTTTGCATTCAAGCTGCATTCTGGCGCTAAGAGCCAAATCCCTTCTCTCTAAAGGGATAAAACAATGCTGACCCAATAACTGTTTTAATTGAAGCCTGTATTTAGAGCACTTCCTACGGGGGCATTTTTGTGCAGACGTGCACGTGTGTGCGTGAACGTGTGTGAGACACTGTGTGAGTTTGATTGTATACTGTACCTTCTCTGTGCCCTTTGCATGCTTGTTTGAACATGCAAGGGTGTGTGCGCATGTAAATCCTCACATGAACTTGTATGAAAAAGATCTAGCTAGGTTTTTGAGTTCTTCAATGTCTTTGTGAAGAGGTCATGTTGATATGTACATTGTAGTGCAGTTGGATCAAAGTGATCAAAGTGTCAAAGTGTAGCGTGCAGTTGGATTGACTGGATGGGGTTGGGGGGGTGGTATGGTGATGATTGTTAATGTCATTGTGAGTCCTTGGGTAATAGGACGGATTTAAAGGAAGGATGGAAATAAAATGTCCTTATGGCAAGAGGGTTTGGTCCTGATGGACCAGAGGGTCACACCAGAGGGGTCAGAGGGAAGCAGCAGAGTGTCCAAGGGGGGAGGAGTCAGCCACAATCTTCCTCACTTGCCTCAAGGTCCTCGAGGCATACAAGTCCTTGAGGGTCGGCAGGTTGCAGCTTATCACATTTTCTGCAGCTCGGATGATACGCTGCAGTCTCCTCTTGTCCTTGGCAGTGACAGCAGCATACCAGATGGTGATGAAGGAAGTGAGGATGGACTCAATGATGGCGGTGAAGAATTGCACGTTCATTGTCTTTGGCAGGTTTGATTTCTTCAGCTGCCGCAGGAAGCGCTTCCTCTGTTATGTTTACTTGATGGGGGAGCTGAACCCACTTGAGGTCCTGGGAGAGGGTGGTGCCCAGGAAACGGAGGGTTATGCTTATGATACAGCTTATCATACAGGCACATACTCACTGAGAGATGTTGTTGACACACATGTTTTTTATCGCATATAGATAATACAGTGTTTATGATGGCAATGGCGATGACAGGTCTTCTCAGTGGTTTTGGTACCTATATTTCTCAGATCAGAATGAAAATGATCTGCCATATCTGAAGTACTTGTTCAACCTTCACTTCATCTATTCTAGTTAAATTACAAATTATCTCGTAGCGTAGGCTACATTCATTCAAATAATTATATATCTTTCTTTTGCTTTTTCATACATTATTCATTACTGATGTTATGTTGACCATTATATTGATCCTAAGTTCATTTACATTTCACATTTACATTTATTCATTTAGCAGACACTTTTATCCGAAGCAATTTACAGTAAGTACAGGGACATTCTCCATGAGGCATGTAGGGTGAAGTGCCTTGCCCAAGGACACAACGTCACATAGCCACAGCCGGGGTTCGATCTCACAACCTTCCGATCATGAGGTCACCGCCTTAACTCGCTGAGCCATCCCATTTAAAAAAATTATATTCGCTGGCCAATGGCCGTACACATAGTGACATTCCCTTTTTGCTGGCCAGGGACATTCCCAGTAACCTGATGGCCAATCTTGCACTTTTGATTGGATGCTAAACTGCATTTTGCATTCCTTGAATGCGTAATGACAGTGAAGTTTAATGTAATCTAATCTTGTGTTCCTCTACCTGGGGTTGTCCAATCCTGGTCATTATCAAGCTCTGTGGAAGTCTGATAATGACCCATTCATTATAATCCGGTGTGTCGGAGCATGGAAACATCTACAATATTCAGGACAGTGGCCCCTGAGGACCAGGACTGGACACCCCGGCTTTACCTCCGCCTCCTCTGTCTCCACGCTCTACTTCTCTTCCTCCTTCTCTCTATCTGGATCCATTGTTCCAAAACGGAATGAACCAACTCAGGCCCTTTTATCTATCTATTGAAGGTTCTGATTGGTACGAGATCAATTTTGACTCTTAGGGTTTCCACCTGGGTAACAGTGTGCTAATTGTACTCAAGGTGTGCTGACTTGAGTGAACAATATTGAAGGCTTGTGATTTATAATCAACCACATGATGCAGGCAATGAGAAAGGGAACTGCAGTGGCAATTTAACCACTGACTTGTTTGGGGAAGAGTGGTAATCGTTCAGGGACATGGGTATGCTTTTTGATCAATTATGGTTTTAAAATAGCCTGGTTATATTATTTAAGCAATCAGAAAAAGGTAAACTAAAATAAGTACACAAACACTGCCCCCCCCCCCCCCCCCCCCACACACACACACACATACAACCACAGGTAACATCTGAGTGTTCATGACAGATGGTCGTCACTGAAGACTCCCAGAGGAGCACCTATAGAAGGAACTAAATATCATTCCTCCCCTCCCTTCTTATCTCCTCCCCTCTCTTCTTCCCCTCTCATTCCTTCACTCCTCTCTACCCTACTGTCCTCTCTCCTCTCATTTCTTCTATCCTGAAAATATGGAAAAAAACACTGCTGGGTAACCTTGGGTGAAATTACTGATAAATAAGTACAGTGAACACAGCAATACGGAAAAGAGCAAGGAAGAAGATATATAAATAGATTAAAAGAATGGGCTGCCGGATACCTTGAGCACTGTGTTTATTAGATCTTGAGGGTTTTCGGCCATGAAGAGACAGGATTCAAAAGGTTGAGATGAGAAAAATCGGGTGTTCACTTATGTTTACTTACATTAAGAGTGTGATCAATGGAACATGGCCTGTGAGTGTTTGCACGTGTGCGGTTTTATAAAGTGCACTTGTGAGTGAGTGTATGAGGGTGGGTATGTGTGAATAAGTCTCCAGCTGGTGACAGGAAAGAGACAGAGAGAGGTAGATATACCCAAAGTGACGGAGACCGATAGAGATTTCAAAGGGCTCCCGTTTCTTATCAGCAAAGGTCAGTCAAGCAATTACGTGACACATTGATTTATCTTCTTAAAGGGGACAAACATACATACACACGAACACACACACGCACACTAACACACATACACTAAAGCCCCCTAGTGATTGTTCTCGATGGATGTGAGAGTGCTACAATCATTATTACCTAGAATGAGGAGAGGGTTGTTTTTAGCCTATCTTCATATCGCATTGTCCCTCCTACAGGGCTCTGAAATCTATGAGTGCTTCCATCCATCACCCAGAGCAGCTGGAGTCTGCCTCTCATCACTGGGAGGGACACGTCAAAATGGGAAATAATCAAATATCTATCTTTTAAAGGTTGTTGACTGAAAACATTCATCCACTGTCTCAACCCTCTCTTGTTTATCTATTTCTCTTTCGAGTCATGTATTTCTCTCTCTCGACAAAGTGATTAATTATACGGGTACAAATCAGGTGAGAGAGAACACAGTGTTACGTAGAGGGGAAAGAACTCATCTTTCATCATCTTTGTGGGTCAAGATGATGTTATAAGTTTTATGCAGAAAGGTATACTGTTCAGCCAGCCGCTAAAAGACCAATGAAGGTATGTTGAAAAACTAAAACTGCCTCTCTCACTTTCTCTTTCTCTCCCTCCCTCTCTTACAGTATTACTCTCTACTCTCTCTTTCTGTCTCCTTTCAAACGTATATTTTGCTGTTGTGGCTTAAATATATTTTGTAGAAGTGAAAAAAGTATACATTACAGTATCCACAAAACCTTACACAAAATCACCAAATCATTACAAAACAGTTATACTGAAAGAAAACATTTAAAGTTGTAAATAATAATAATAATAAATAATAAATAAATAATCAAAAAGCATTCATTTATTTAATACAACTCAACCCCAAACTTGTTGAAATTATATAAAAGTACCAATCAAATGTCTATCATTACTGGAAATGTTTCTTAAAGAGATTTTGTCCTTTAATGTGTGACATCTGTCCTGTGGTATGACAGTCAAAAAAGTGGACTGTCACACTACAGGGCATTTTAGCTTTTAGTGTCAGTTAACGATCATGCATGCATGATCATGATAACCTGTCATGAGCAGCTATCATACATTATCATAATGATTAATAGAGTATTTAACTCACAAATTAAATTAGGGCGTCACAGCAAAGGACACCATGTTGGGATATCACTGTGCATAGAGGGCCAGTGGCACACACTTCTCGCACATGCCAAGACACGTTCATAGGCCAGATGTTCTAGGACCTCGGATACCAGGACAGCGGGTACAACAACCTGGTTGGACTGACTGGCGTCAGCCCCCCAAACATCTCAACATAATCAACGTTCTCTGGCACTCCACTACAGTACGGCCTACTTGAAAGGCATTGGTATTGGCATGCTGAGCCCCACTTTCATGTACAATGACCCAGTCATATTTTTTTTCTTAGTTAGCTAGCTAGTATTCCATCAGTAAAATGATGTTGGATTTTCTATATGGTCTTCCTCTGACAAGTGTCTTGTGGTCCCACCGCTCAAGCGTGCCCGGTCCCAACACAAGCTCTTCCCCTGTCTGACCCCCCAATGGTGGAATCAACTCCCCATCTTCATCAGAGACACTGACTGTCTCCCAACCCAAAAAAGGGTCCAGACGCACTTTTTCCGGGAGTACCTGATGTTAGTTTCCACCAGGACCATAATGACTCTTTCTTGACTCATATTTTTGTACTCGCTGCGAGGCATATATTATTATTACTTGCTTTCTTAGAGATACACTATTGCACATTTGAGATGCATTCTATAAGTATATATGTAACTTCTTTAGTTGAATGCTTCTGTGGCTCTTACTTTAGGCACGTGTTTGGTTTCCCACAATGTATGCTACATAATTGGACTACCCGCAATGTTTGAGGCTATCTCGTTATGCTAGGGTGAAGTGCACAACATCATGTAGCAACAGCTGGGAATTTAACTCAGAACTTTCCGTGCCATGAGCAACACCCAACATCTTAACCGCTAAGCCACCTGACTCAAAACACACCCACTAATACGAGTATATCCCCCTAAACACAAGTAAACTCCATCCATATCAGAAGACTTGCTCACTTCCCTCCAAATACAAAGACACACTCCTCCAGTTGGGCAGGAAAATTAGCGAATATGCATACACCTCCTCCAGCTCCTCCGGGGGGATCCCGAGGCGTTCCCAGGCCAGCTGAGAGATATAGTCCCTCCAGCGTGTCCTGGGTCTTCCCCGGGGCCGCCTCCTGGTGGGAAATGCCTGGAACACCTCCTGAGGGAGGCGTCCAGGAGGCATCCAAAACAGATGCCCGAGCCACCTTAGCTGGCTCCTCTCGACGTGGAGGAGCAGCGGTTCTACTCCGAGCTTCTCCCGCGTGACCGAGCTCCCGGCCACCCTGCGGTGAAAACTAATTTCGACCGCTTGTATTTGCGATCTTGTCCTTTCGGTCATTACCCAAAGCTTATGACCATAGGTGAGAGTAGGAATGAATATTGACCAGTAAATCGAGAGCTTTGCCTTGCGGCTCACCACGACGGTCCGATACAGAGACTGTATCACTGCAGACAATGCACCGATCTGCCTGTCAATCTCACGTTCCGTCCTTCTGTCACTGGTGAACAGGACCCCGATTTTAGCGAGGGCTCTGCTTGGGAGAAGCAAGGCTGAGTTAACCCACAACTTCTGTGGGTCATACCTGTTGTGTGTGTCATTTGCAACAATGTAGGCTAAACAATTTGTTAATATTAACTGTTTCTTCCTTCGTGCAGATTATGGCATTAAAAAATCCGAAAGAAAAGTTAATTCAGAAAATTCAAGATTTCAGACAGAGTGGTCTGATAAGTGTGCATTTGTGCTGTCGGTGGGGAGCACAAAACCAATGAGTTTAATCTGCAATGAGACAGTTGTCGTTGTCAAAAGTGATAATGTGAAACACCACTATGACAAGAAGCTTAGAAACTTTAGGCAAAATAAACCATCACTGTTCCAGACTCTGGACTGAATGGAAATGTGGTGCATCAATGTTGTGTGTATGTTTTGATACAACATTTTTGTTTGCTATTGCAAGATTAGCATAATGTTTTGCTGGTTTATTGTAAGGTTTTGTGATTAGTGTGTAATTGTGTTCCATTGATTTAAAAGATAGTGCCTTTGCAGAAACAACTGTAAACCTCATGCTATGTACAGTATATTAAAATCTTAATATCTAATGTGTATGTAAATGGGACAGCTATCTAAATGTCATTGCTAATATAAAATGAAAAATAATGGCTGGGTGTGAATATGCATGTGTTGTGCTTGTTGATTGACAGCTATCTCATTCCCTCATAATGACAGAGAGCCTTGGGAGCACTTCTGTGTGAATGGTCTCCCTGGCAACTTAAAGGGTTTAATCTCAGCTACCCCTCTCTGCCAGCTCACTCTGTCAAGATGACACACACGCACAAACACACACACACACACACTCATACAAACATCTAAACCAAATGCAACCTTTTAACTATAACCCCAAACCTAACCAAGCATATTAAACTAATTTTATTCAAATGCCATTCTATTTTATATTTTACATTCTATTTTCAGTCAAGAACATCCCAGATTTAAATTTACATATGCACAAATTAATAATTACTTACACAATACAGTACACACACACACAATCTCACTATAGAACAACGTTCTCATCCACTGCATTACTAACTCTCAGTCTCACCGCATTAGAGAACAAACTTAGCCAAGTGGTTTATTACATGCTGCCTGTGTGTGTATGTGTGTGTGTGTGTGTGTGAGTGAGTGCCAAATGGTTTATTAAACATTGTTGTCTCCTGCAGTGAGCCACCATTCCCCTGGCTTCTGTTCTCCTTGGCACTCTAAACACAGCAAGCACACACTTGAGACGTTTGCACATGCACACCCACACACTCCTACATTTACAGGTTGTTCTAAATAAGCAACAGCAAATATCAAATAAAAGTGCACACAGAAGTGGATGTTTATCCCTCACTTCAAGCAATGGTCAGAAAATAAATGAACTTTACAATGAGAGTATTTCATGTGACAGCAGCAGCATCAACCATTAAAAAACCTTTGAATGGTTTTAATTGAGTTGTGGAGAGGCCACTTCAGTTTAAACTAATTAATGAGTCCCAACAATGGCCACTTAATTGAATTAAGATCCAAATATACTGTACATGAAAGAAAATTAATCACCAAATATCCCAGCCACCCCCCTCCCGTTCCACATTAATAATGTAAATACAGTAATTGCAAGTGTGACATACTGTATATTACTTACTGAATAACTGTATGTATTCTGCATCGGCACCAGTTAGAGTCTGTATCTAATTATTTCATGTCAAAAACAAGTCTTTGTGTATTTTATATCAATATACTCATTTAAACTCTCCTTTTTGAGTAGTATGTTATGTAACATAGAATATATGTAAATCCATATTATATTTCAACAATGGGATCTCCACCTTGATTTTCAGATAAAATGGTTGTTAGAGATGGGAGTTTGGGACCATGGTAAACTATTTAGCACACGTGAACGTGTCTATAGTAAGTCTGGACAATCACCCTAATCAAAAGCCATGGATGAACAGGGAGGTTCGGCTCCTGCTGAAGGCTCGCAACGCCGCTTTCAGATCAGGTGACGAACAGGCCTACAATGTATCCATGGCTGACTTGAAGAGGGGCATGAAAAAGGCCAAGCACTGCTACGAGCTGAGGATCGAGGAGCACTTCGACAACTCCGACCCCCAGCGCATGTGGCAGGTCATCCGGACTATCAGTGACTTCAAGTCGAACACCACAGACGTCTCCTTCCTGAACGAGCTTGAACAACTTCTACGCTCGTTTTGACAGGAACAACAGAGGGACTGTCACTTTAATCACACCATCTACAGACCACCAACCCCTAACACTCAACCCAACAGACGTCCTCACCACACTGAGCCGGATCAACGCGTGCAAGGCTGCTGGCCCAGTCGGCATCCCTGGCTGCATGCTCAGAGCATGCGCTGAGCAGCTTGCAGGAGTTTTTACTGAAATTTTCAACCTGTCCCTTGCTGAAGCAGCTGTGCCGGCATGCTTCAAATCCACCTCCATTGTACCGGTGCCTGTACTCCAGCCCGTCGTGCCTGAACAACTATCACCCTGTAGCACTCACACCCATTGTCATGAAGTGCTTCGAGCGACTGGTTCTGGCGTACCTGAAGAGCAACCTTCCACCCACACTTGACCTTCACCAGTTTGCCTATCGCAGCAATAGGAGCACAGATGATGCAGTTTTCTCAGCGCTGCCCTCTGTGCTCACACACCTGGACAATAACAACACATATGCACATATGTTGTTCGTAGACTTTAGCTCAGCTTTCAACACTGTCATCCCCTCCAAGCTGATCACCAAACTCGGAGGGCTGGGCATCAACACCTCCCTCTGCCACTGGATTATGGACTTTCTGATTAACCGACCACAGCATGGTAGGTCAGCCCACTCCTGCTCTTCCACCATCACACTCAACACAGGTGTACCACAGGGATGAGTGCTCAGCCCATTCCTCTACTCCCTCTTCACCCATGACTGCAAGCCAATATATGGATCTAACTCCATCATTAAGTTTTCTGATGACGCCACGGTGATTGGCCTCATCACCAACAATGATGAGACAGCCTACAGAGAGGAATTACAGCACCTGGCCATGTGGTGTGGTGACAATAACCTGCTCCTTAACGCCACAAAGACCACAGAGTTTATCGTGGACTTCAGGAAGAAGAGAGGAGGCACGCACGACCCCATTCACATCAACGGGATGGCCGTTGAGCAGGTCTCCAGCTATAAACTCCTGGGGATCCACATCTCAGATGACCTGTCCTGGATTACCAACACCTCCGGCCTGATCAAGAAGGCTCACCAGCATCTCTTTTTCTTGAGAACACTGAGGAAACGCCACCTGTCCTCAGCTGTCATGGTGAACTTCTACCGCTGTGCAATCGAGTGCATCCTGACCAACTGTGGTATGGGAACCGCACAGTCGCAGAGTGTGGCACTGCAGCGGGTGGTGAAAACCGCCCAACGCATTACTGGGACTATTCTTCCATCCATCGAGGACATCCAGAGGAAGCGCTGTCTGCGTATAGCTCACAGCAACCAAAAAGATTCCTCACACCCCGCCCACAAACTGTTTGCCCTCTTGCCCTCCGATAGGCTCCTCAGGAGTCTCCGGTCTAAGACCAGCAGACTGAGGAACAGCTTCTTCGCCAGAACTGTGACACTCCTGAACTCCACCCGGTCTAACCCCCGCCCCGCTATATAACCCCCACCTCCCATAGAACCCCTTCCACCCTATATTTGCACAATCATTTCTGTTGCTATCTGTTCATTTTGCACATTTCATCATTTGCACTAACTGTACATACATGCAACTTTGTCAATTATTGTACAATACAGCTGTACATTTTCCCACATCAAAACACTTTAATCTGTACATACTCTGTATATTCTGATTATACTGTTCATACTGTGTATATTCTGAGTATACAATTACGTTTATATTATGTTGTAATAACTGTTTTGCACTTCTGGTTGGATGCCAACTGTATTTCGTTACCCTGTACTTGTAACTTAACATTAAAATTGAATCTAATCAAATAAAATAAAAAAGCTACAGTCTACATAATTTCATTTGTAAAAGCCGGAATAATTGGAAAGATAATGTATATTTAACTGAATTTAAATGGGAAGTTGGAGTTTTAGGTGAGGTATTCTTACACTTTCTCAGTCTCCTCCCCCATTCCTTCCTCACCCTCCATTCTTCACTGTGTGTATGTATGTAAGAATGTCTGTGTGTGTGTTAGTCAAACAGAGGACGAAGGATAACGATAGTGTGTGAGGCGAGGAGGAATAATTGATATTACATGATTAACTGTTGTAATTGGCCTGTCTGTCATTGCTGATTAGCCTCCTTCGACGCTTCCCCTCCTTCGTTGTGTGCGTGTATGTGTTTGTGTGTAGTCTTGTTTAACTACCCTTGTTGGGACATACCCACAAGGATAAAAAAACAGAACAAAATTACCTTGTATGTGCCCTAAAATTTCAAGTGATATTTCTGAGGGGTTTCCAGGAGTTTAGTGTAAAAGGTATAATTTACGTTTCTGAGTTTAAATTACATTAAAGCTAATGTACGGTAGGTAAGGTTAATGCTGGGTTAAAGTTAGAGATAGGATTAGACATAAGATGATTTTGATTGGGAGTGTGGGAGTGAATATTCAGTACTCACAAGGATAAAAAACAAACATGTTTGTAAGTATGTGTGTGTGGGCTGCCTCTCAGCAACACATGAAGGAATGTGCTCATCAAGCAGTGACAATTTAGATGTGATAAATGAGCGGGAAATGATTCATGTTGGAGAGATCAATCAAGGTCTGGATGTGACTGGAGTCTTGCTGGGTATGATGTTGTTTAGCATAGTTGAGCCATTTCTCATGTATTTTTTGAGACATTTTGCGATGCCCTGGTTCACTATAGACATATCTAGAGAGGTTGAACGTATAAATGGGCAATTAATCATGGCAGGGATTTATCAGGGATTTTCCATCAAAACAAATCAATGTTGGGTTTAGTATGCCTTCGTAAATTTGGAAAAACAAAGCACTGGTGACACGTTGTCCGTGAACCCAACTACACGACACAACGCGTAGTGGATTGGTGTGCTGAGCCTTTTATTGACTGAAGACAGGGTGGAAGAGAAGAGTAGCAGGTGATGGGTAGATCACAGTACCGGCGGTAGGAGGACTGAGGCGATCTGGTGGTGGAACAAGCAGAAGAGTTAGCTTCTGCAACAAGCAACCAAACAAAGAAAGAGCCAAGAATACGAACTTGAGGTCGATGATTCAATAAACTGGCAAGTAGCAGATGGAAATCCAGGGTTTAAAAGCTGCGGTGTTGATGGCGAATCAGGTGGCTGAAGGTTCAGGGTGTCGGGCTAATAATTGGAAAAGGTCCCTGGTTCAAACACTGGCTGTGCCAACTTGGCTTTGTGTCCTTGGGCAAGGCACTTCACCCTACTTGCCTTAGGGGGAATGTCGCAGTAAGTTGTTGTGGATAAGAGCATCTGCAAAAAGTAAATGAGGGCATGAGCTGCAGGTAAGATGACAAGGAGAGTGTGAAGGATAACTGGATCTGGAATAAACAGGCTGAAGACGCAACCGCAACACTACAAGGTAAGCTATACACGTGTAAAGCACGCACACATGCACACACAAGTATTCACACACTACACTTTCCTGAGTTGCATCTTTATCTGTGATGTTTGTCTTTCGTCAAAGGAAATGTATGATCCTTTCCAGTTCCATTGAAAGTGAGACATAAAGGCCAATTAAAGCAAACAAGCTGTTGCTGAATCTATAGACATGGAAACACTGTGGTTATGCCTAAATGAAAACACACATTTTATGTATTCAGGCTGGAATTTCGAAATTTTCAAATGAATGTATTACTGGGGTATGCTTGCCTTTGGTGAGCACAAACTATGTTCTCTCTAATATATATATATTGTGATGTCATGAGAGGCTGTGTCCTGGAGGGGCGCTACATCCGAAGAAGTTGTCGGATACGACCCCATCTGGTGGTAGAGTTGGACAAAGGCAGACCTCTCCACAGCCTCTTCAACACAGGTGTAAGGAATGAAGGCTGATGACTGCCTGAATGACTGGAGGCATTGAAAAGAGGCTCTGCCTGTCTGGGTGTGCTGTTTGGGTGGTGTCCCTGGTCTGGAGGTGTTGGTGCAGTTTGGGGGAGCGTTTTGTACCTGGAGAAGATTACGCACCTGGAGAAATACTTACCTCAACCGGGAGGAATACTTACCCGTACATGGAGGAGGACTTATCGGGAGAACCTTTGAAGAGAAACACTTACCGGCTGACCATACCTGGGAGAATGTGTGAGTGACCCTGAGAAAAGGAAGATTTCTGTTTGAGACATTGTTTAGAGACTCATATTTTTTTGTTTCCTTCCAAGAGCCGAGGGCCAAGATTTAAGTTACTATTTACAAGAAGGTGTGGTTCATGTCTTGAGTTCAACCCCTTGTTTTGTTCATTCTCCCCCAATAAATATTGAATATGGTTTTGAAATAATTCTGTCCTTGCACTGTTTGGTACTGCCCTGCTGAGGACCAGCCTCTCATGGTCTCACAATATGTATTTATAATTTTCAAACCCCTAAGGATCTCTCAATGTACATCATGTTCGTCTTGGTCTTGATTGTGTTGCTTGTATTGGGTTGTACTTTCCTGTATTTAGGAATCAATAGGACTAGTTTTTTTTGCCCAAAAAGTCAAGTTTGCACAATATGGGACCTCACTACTTGATAACGTCAGCACACGCTATCAACGACAAATATGGGACGTTCTAACCAGCCACACAATGTTATCAGTGAGCCTTCAGCCTTACTATCTTAGCTACATACTAATAAACTTAGGCTATTTCTGGCTAGTGAATGAATTTTGCATTGTTACTGACGATGAAGACTACCAATGAACTTTTTCCAATGAGCAAGCTTATTTACATTTTTGGGGAAAAAAATATTCTGTGGCACGTAAGCACATCTGGGCAGATGTGAAGGCAATGGGTCTGCTTGGGGATGGGTGTCGGTATCTCCTTGGGGGTGGTGGAATATGTGGAAAGTTCCAAGCCAAAGGCATGCAGGGCTGGCGGGGTTTGGCACTGGCCAGGTGACGAGATAAGAGACAGCTGCCTGGGAGCTGAGATGGGTGAGTCATTTAATCTATTGTAGTGCTGGTTCAAGTTGTTCGCCCACTGCAGGTTCCTCTTAGCTTGGGAGGGGTGCCTTGAAGCCAGAAATTGTCTTCAGACCCTTCCACACATGTTGTTGTTGTTTTTCAGCTGGTCCTCCATCTTCCTCTTGTAGCTGGTCTTGCCTACCTGATCTTTCTCCTCAACTCCTTCTGCACAGTCATGAGCTCCTCCCTGTCCCCTGACTTGAAAGCTCTCTTATCCCTCTCCAGGAGAGCTTTGATGTCAGGGGTAATCCACGGCTTGTTCGCAAAACACCGTACCTTCTTGGATGGCACAGTGTTTTCAAAGCAGAAGTTGATTTAGCCTGTTATGGTGTCTGTGATGCGGTTGATATTCTCGCCATGTGGGTCACGGAGCTCAGTCCACACCGTGGTGTCAAAGCAGTCCCTCAGAGCCTCCTCGCTCTCGGTAGTCACTCCACAGGCTGCCTGTGCACTAGAGATCAATACACAGGTTGTAGGTGGACGATGTTGTGGTCAGCTCTGCCAAGGGGAGGCAGGGAGGATGAAGGTTGCCTCTTATGCCTCCTTTCTGTTGGCATTGAACAAATTAAAGTGTTTTCTGGTAGTGGTTTCTATAGACGATAATCATTCCCTCTTGCAGGGGAAATATTACAAAACTTTAGTTCCACAATATATTCTATAACCTTCATAAATCACGAGCATGCATTTTGTATAAAATATACAGAAGTATCTGTTGTACAATTTACAGTAAAAAAATCTCCTGCAAGTGACAAAAGCATACCCACAATTTACCCAGAAGTTGTACCATCTCTAGTTTATTTTTAAGATTAGAGATTTTATTCCTACATTTGATTGCTTAATAATGTTGGTGATTGTATTTGTGTGTGCATGCATTTCCTGTGAAATACTCGTATCCTCAAAGAATGACGAAGACCATACACCATACACATAGAGTACCAGCCTATCACGGCCCATTAAGAAGGTTCATCGACAATGAACCTCTTAAAACATTAGAATGCATGAATATTCATCACTAAATATCTCTCTTTACAAATACAAATGGCCCAGACTCAAATTGTTAAACCTCACTCTCGGAAATTAAAAACCTGCATTAGATCTTATTTAAAGGTTATCATATTCTCATAATGAAGACAAATAAAGTGGCTTGAGATGCTAGCAGCTAAATTGCTCTCTATTAAAAGGTATGGAAAGACAGAGAGGGAGAAATAATAAATAAAACTTAAAAAAAACTGAATGACTAATTTATTTGTCTTTGCTCGGAGCTACATTTGATTCAAGAGAACCTTTCTTTGTTCCCTCAAATAATCTATGTAAAATGTTTAAAATATTAAAATAAGGGAACTGACGCTGACAATTTGTCTCCAGGCATTTGAGCCAGCCAAAGATTAAATTCTCTCCCACAGCCGTAAGCCTATATTCAATCAAGTAATCAATTGATTACCTTTGAGCTTCTGCTTATTAACACATTTCTCATGGAAACATGACATGAGACCATCTTTGGCAATCGGAATGCATTACAGTGGATGTCAGAATTTCTAGATTAAATCGTTTTTAGTAAGGAATCATGAATGAGCAACAATTGCTCACAGTTACAGATAACTAAATGTGCTTGTTGCTGTGTGTAAAGGGGTATCTGGATCTTTGGAATCCAAACTTTCACATTAGGATTCCTTGAGGGAAACTTTAGCATCCATTCCAGCTTATCCTTGCCTGCAGTTTATCTGCTCCAAGGAAGGAAGGCAGATATTTACTGGGAACCATCACAGCAAACAACTACCAGCTGGTATCTCTATTTGTTGAAGGGATAGAAGGAAACGGTGTAATCGAAGATTAGTCGAAAGAGAGGGAGAAAAATGGGAAAATAATTTATTTAAAAGAGTGGAAGAGAAAAAGACACATGGAGATAGAAAGAGAGAGATGCCCTCAATCTTCTGGGGGCCATCTGTGGAAGGCGATGGACTAAGATGAGACACACACCCTTCTGCTACTTTCTCTGTAGCTCACCAAATTCGAATACACATTTATTGCTACATGTTCATGCACTTGCACACTTACAGATACACAGCCCCTAATTATCATCTGAGTGCATTACCCTAACAGTCTTGGTCCATGTCCACAGCGGCTGACTTTATACTAATATCCAATAATTTACTACCATTCTATTTGGATGTTTCTGAAACTTGTCTTTGTGCTAATGGTGTTTTGTTTCAGAAAAAAGGGGAGGGGGTAGATGCATGCTACAATACATGAGTGTCATGTTCGACAACACAGAAAAACCTTTGTGTACCAAACGTGGCTGGGGTGGCTAAACTGATCCAAAAGTGCGTAGTGTTTGGGCATCCTTTACCGGTTTTGACGTCAAATGGAATAATATCTTATGTAAACTCAAACACATTCACACTCACCTCAGTGAGACAGAGAAGGCTAGACAGGATCCTAGCAGCACCAAACATCACATACACACACAAAGGGATTAACAAGGCAGAAGGGATGGCAGGAACAGAGGAAAGTGAACCGCATGTTTGTGAAGAGGGTAACACAGGAAGTAAAGATAAGACCACGGGCCTCATGTACAAAGACTTGCGTGGATTTCCTACTGAAACTTGGCGTACGCCAAAACCCAGAAACTGTCGTACGCACAAATACATTCAGATGTATCAAAGTGTGCGTAGGCATGGATCCAAGCACGTTTCTTTTGTACATCACAATCAACTTGGAATTGAGCGCACATGCAGAAGTGCCGAACTCCTCCCTGTCCACGCCTCCATTTAAATATTCAAATCAATGTAAATAGGCCCTGGACCTGAGATTTCCACCCTCTGGAGGACAAATAAAGGTTTATCTAATT
Source organism: Protosalanx chinensis (assembly GCA_030340685.1). NCBI lineage: Eukaryota > Metazoa > Chordata > Actinopteri > Osmeriformes > Salangidae > Protosalanx > Protosalanx chinensis. The sequence continues at coordinate 10,645,530 of CM059325.1, forward strand.
TCCCTCTTGGTCCGATCAGATAAATCAAAATGAGTAGAGGGAATAAATGAGTAAATCGGGCTTGATAGAAAGCTTTGCAGCTCTAATTTCAATAAAATAAACATTTGAATGCGCACCTGCCCAAATGTGCATTTCGCTGGTTAACATAGACAATTAAACGAATAAACTATTTACGCACCCATAGCCACCCACCGCGCACCGCGCCAGCCTCCAGCCTGTTCCCAACCATGCTGTTAGTCAGAATGAATGAGTCATGCGTTGAGCCAGGCCACCTTGCCACTATTTTAGTTAACTGCATTTGCGCATCACATATGATTTGAACATTAATGGAATTAAAATGTTTTCTGTTAACATAAACAAATTAATCCTGTGATGGCGCTTTTATAGCAATGTGTAGTCAATATCTCCGATAACCTTAGGGAAACCGGCTATCGCTGCTAATTGCGTACTCCAGTAACACTGGCCTTGGTAACCGAAATCGGCTTATGAGCCAGTTATTGTTTGCAAGTAAATCCTCGCGTTCCCTAAAAACTCGCTCACGTCGGATTGCACCATTTGCAAGGTCCTCAAACAACGCGAACGCTGCCATTGTTAATACCATTTTCTTCATCACATTGCGCATGCTTTTATATTCACCTATATGATTACAAACGCCTGGGTGTGTAAATTGTTCACAACGGTGTCTCTGATAGGCACATCACTTGACTGTTTTCACATTATTAACAGTTTCCCAGCATCACCTCTAAGTGACGCCAAAGGAACAATAGCTGTAGAAACGTGCGTACGACAGCTATGAAGCTGGCGTGGGGCACCACACATTTCCACGTTCATTTCACGTTTGATACATCTGAACGTGAGCGTGGGAAAGGACGTACGCCACGTTTTTGTGCGTACGCAACCTTTGTACATGAGGCCCCAGATCTAAACGCAACACCAATATCTGACCTACAGCAGACATTATTAATTGATGGTTGTTGTTTTAGACACCCCACAGAAGGCTTGAACTCTGTTTGAGAGAGGGAGAGTTGAAGGTAAGGAATCAGCACAATTGGCAGAAAAGCACTGATTAGAGCCCTACAGATTTATTCAGACCCAGTTTATGTAGTAGTAGCGATACAAGTTGAAATGAACCAGTGGCTTCGAGCTGGGTTCCTCACGACGAAGGGGACCCCAATAAAACATGAGAAACAGATGATAGAGTTAGCGCACGCCATACTCAAACCGAGACGCTTAGCTGTAATTAAATGCAAAGGCCACGATAGCTCCAACAATATGATAGCGCAAATAAACCAAGCGGCTGATGAGGCCGCCAAAACAGCAGCAGGTTATCAATCAATGTACATAATGGTATCACAAGAATGATCTGAGACTAAAATAGATCTGCTCTAAACGTTGATAGAAGCTCAAGATGCAGCCTCGCCACAGGAGAAGGAGGTTTGCAGGCAAAGAGGGGACGGGAGGACATATGGGCGATGGCATCACTGAAGGGCTCCGGACGGACGTTCTGCATTACCTGCAGGGTTGCGACAACAAATATTTGAACAAGCTCATGGACCAGATCATGCAGGGTACAAAGAAACAGATTAGCTCCTTTGTGGCATCCACATTTACCTGCAATGGTGGCAAACTATGTAGCTGAATGTAAAATTTGTCAAATGCACAATGTACATCCAACCCTAAAACCAAGTGAGGAAGTGTTTCCCCTACAACTGCCAGGACAGGAATAGCGACAGGCTAAGATGAGACACACACACCTCTGCTACTTTCTCTAGCTCACCAAGTTCTAACACACATTCATCTCTACATGTCCATGTACTTGCACACCCACAGATATTCCTAATTATCATCTGAGAGTGCATTACCCAAACAAACGGTCTCGGTTGTTGCAGCAGATCCCAGGTTGGAGCATGCATGAGGAGGTTAAGGCACAGGCAAATCAATTAAACGTGAATAATGATTTCTGGATGATCTCCAATCCCCTGGGATTTGAGGATTAAAAAAAAATAATTGTGAGAGAAGAGAGGTTTCTGACACGTCTTTACAGCACTGCTGATGCTCTGGTCATCCAGGGAACAGTGGCCATTCAGCCAACTGTCAGAAGCGGGCAGAGGAGTGGAGAGAAGTTTCTCTAAAGGAATATTAAACGCAGCGCCTGGTCCTTTGAGAAAGGGCAGGTGTGTTTAATCGTATGTATGCAAATTGTGACCTCCGACCTGTGGAATGGCTGACATTTCACTCAGAGCTCTGATTCACAACCAGGAAGAGCTGGAATTACAAATGAGAGACAGAGACAGAAGCGGGAGATTCAATATATAAAATTAGGTACTGAAAGAGAGGTGATCGAGTAATATGAGGGAGGAAAAAAGGACAGCAGAAAGAAAAACAGAACAGAAGGCAAGACATTTTGGGTTGTGAAAGAAAGCAGTAAGGTGAATAGCCTTAACACCAGTGGGTAGCTCATCATCATAACATACAGTAATAAAACAGCGACGGAAAAACACCAACACTCTATTTTGGAAGTCACTATCTGCTCTGGTCCCTACTTCCTGTTTGATATCTTGTCGCCTGGAGCAACAGAACTCAGTAGGTGACACTTAGGCGATGTTTATTACAGCTGTCAATCATACCTGTAATTATGTGAGTCGCCCGCACACTCACTGACATGCCTGCGCCGAGTAACACATACACACATAGCTACGAACACACATGCATAGTCAATCACTTGTGTAATTATGTGCAGAGTTCTTCCTGTCAGTAATATCTCACGCGTGATGTGAGCTACAATATGGCAGCATAATAACCCTCATCAACTTATAAAGACAGGGATTCGTAGATCTAGCACACACACGCATATAGTCCTCTCATCATCTGTACTCTATTAAGCGTGTTGGTATTCAAATTTGTGACTTTGTTCTCAAGAAACAGACGCTCACACAAACAGACACATGCACACACACACACCGATGCCTGTCATCTGTCACAGTCCCTGGTATTATGTTGATGTATGTAGATCTTCCAGTGATGAGCTGAATAGATCTAATGTCTGAGAAGATGACGATGAATTGAGCAAGATAAAAAGTTAACTGACCCCTGCTTTGAAAACGCAGCTTTGTGCGCGCTTGTGTGAGTGTGTGAGCAAGAGTGGGAGATTGTTCATTGGTAAGAGAAACGATGAACATACTTGTGTGCATGTGTGTGTTTGTTAGACAGGAAGTGTAATTGCAGTCTTTGTTGGACTGCTGAAGGCAGGTGGTGGGGCCATCTGGTGATGGCAGGTAAGAGAGAGAGAGGAGGATGGAATAGTAAGGAGTGGCAAGGGGAGGGTGGAACGCACTCCTCTATCACTCACACCAGAATCAACAGCAGGTGGAGAGGTGAAAGGGAACCAGGGAAGAACGAGAGATTGAGATGAAAGAGGTATGAAGTTACTCAGAGTGAGTCTGAGAGCCTTAAAGAGGTAACATACACCACCACCCGCCCCCCAGCACACATACAGTCTCTCACATATAGAAAACACCCACAGTAGCTTACCAGTGTCACCCATATGTGAGAATAGTGTTAGACAAGTACACCCCCATACCATATATATATGATGTCCTTATTTTTGCCATAATTAGTTTATTAGTCATTCTTCTTGTTTTGTTGCATTTTGTAAACATTGTGCTCCAGTTACCGTTACACAGGCCTATGTAGTACCTCATTTCCGCCACAGGGGGATTTTATATTGTTCTATCCTGTGAAAGCTACACATTATCAGAACAGGTTTGGAACAATGGCGGACAGAACGTGTTTTAACGTAATGTGTACTTTGCCTGTGTCTATTTACAGGTAAGCAAATAATATAAGAGTGATGAATGTACATAAGCACGAGCTGGGAAAGGGTTTAGATATGTGGGGAAAGAGTTGGCGTGTTAACTACCGGGAATGTTGTATTAAAAGGTTGTAATGCCGTGATAAGCAACTTCAGTAGAGTTAAGCTAACATTCTTGCGTCCGCAGTTAGGGTCCGGTCGCGGTATATTTATATAGATTGTTTACTTTGTATGCCAAGGTTAAGAACTGGGAAAATTATCAGGATTAACAATGTGCTTTTATTTTGTGTATTTCCATTGTAATTTCTATGTGTATTAATAGGTATTTTGGTCAATTGTGTAATACGTAGATTAAGATGTGAATCAAGTGAAAGCTACACATTATCAGAACAGGTTTGGAACAATGGCGGACAGAACGTGTTTTAACGTAATGTGTACTTTGCCTGTGTCTATTTACAGAATTCATTAAACAGAACAACTTCAACTCCTTCAAGTCCACTCTTGAGTTTAATTATTCAAGTGTGCAACACATACACATGCATGTCTGTGTAATCCCTGTACATTATTACAAGGTGTCTGTTGTTTGATAAGACAAACACACACTTACATGTGCACACACACAGAGTAAGGCAGGTTTATCAATTCTCTCACCCATCTGCTGTAAGCCTCTCCTATCCCAGGGTGCATTTCTTCTTCCTGCTGTTTCGTCCTGAGGGTCTGGAAGTCAATGGAAGTTTTGATTGGTGGAACACCTCACTGCTGTGTAATCTTTATGCCTGGGGAGAGGGAAATGAAAACACACTCTCACACATGCACGCTCACAGTGTCATTGACACACCCTCACACCCACTTAAGGTAACAAAATTTGTACACATTTTACATTATTTACAGTGTTGGTATGTACATATAGTGCAAAATGGTATAGATGGTGCAAAATGGTATAGATGGTGCAAAATGGATAATGCAGAAATGCGGACAAATAGTGCAAATATTGGGGGGCGGGGGTTAGCGTGGGGTGGAGTTTAATAGTGACACAGTTCTGGGGAAGAAGCTGTCCCTCAGTCTATTTGGTTTTAGACCGGAGGCTCCTGAGGCACCTGCCGGTAGGAAAGAGGGCAGTTTGTGGGCGGGGAGGGAGAAGTCCTTCTGGATGCAGTGAGCTCTTCGCAGACAGCACGTCCTCTGGATGTCCTCGATGATTGGAAAAGTATATAATATGTCAAAAACTGGAAAAACAGTCGTTAAGCTGGTGAATGTTCTGAAGTTAAAGCTCGAGCTAGTACAGTCTTTACTGCGTTTTGTTGGTGGCCATCATGTTGTGGCCCTCAGCACAGAGTTTGGGGACAGTTTGATTTTCCATAGTACTTTGTTAGTTGTGAAGGAGTTTGGTAAGTCGAACGCTAGCGATTGGTTATGGCAAATCTACAGTGACTCTGGGCAGATCCAATAGTTTCATATTGCAGCAGAGTAATCCCCTTAAAGGAAGTTAACACTTGTTAATGGACAGAGCCCAGAGTGCAAATGAAATGTATGAGAGTCTGGTACAAACAGGCTAGACAACCACTGCCACAGCTACAGCTGCAAAGCAGACAATCACTGCCACACCTACGCCATTATGTGGATTGCTAGGTCGATAAGAAGGCAGCCATCTAGCCTCACCATTATGCCATGCCGGTATTATCATCTTACAACGGAAGAGAAGCCAGACCATGCAAGAGATTTACTGCTTCAGATTGAAAAGTCACGGGATCCTTCAATTACGATAGGAAATTCCTTTATTTATCCCCCAGAGGAGAATTTGCAATCTACAACAGCAGCAGGCAGTTGTAGCCAGCTCGCACCAGCAAAATAAGGGGAATTGAAATCAAGTTTATTAACTTATGTTGTCAATATTTTCCATTTAAACTTGCAACAAACCAAGAAGTTTACAGACCAAGATCCATTCTACACGGTACATACCTAAACCCACATATAATAATTCATGTAATTCTTCAATATTACATAAAACCACAATAACTACTCCCAATTTGTTACATTGACCAGTCAGTGAAAAAAACAGGTCTGCCAATATAATCGCTAGCTGTAACAGCCACGCTGTTCATCATATATTTTAATAATTTTATCCATGATAGCTAGACAACCATTTCCAGTTTCCGACTCCACACCATGTACCTAGCATACCAAATAATGGAAAATGTGGCGACATTGCGGTGATGCTAAGTGCCTGCTTTGCAGACATAGCGACATAGCAGTGGAAGTGATTGTCTGCTTGGCAGACACATTACATGTCACATACGCTAATGCAACATTTACTAAAGTAACGCTATTAAAGTTCCCACACGCACTAGGTTTCTACGTTGTCACCATCATTTATATTTTGTCATTAGGATATTCCCCACTGAGGTAAGTAGGCTTTGACCAAGAACACTACGTCAGGTCGACACAGCTGGGGTTCGAACCGAGTACCATTTCATTACTAGCCTGATACCCTGACCAAGAAACATGACTCCCGTCATCCCCATTAGGAACGCGGACATTGTGGGCAAGTCTTGTCTACATTGTATTCTTTTTGGCCACTCACGGGGACTTGCCACCCCTGTAGTATGTCAGGTGTAGTTTACACACCACACACACACAAAAGTTTTCTTGTGTGTTCCAAGGCTTGATCTCAACGTGCAGGCTCCCACCTCATAACGCTGGGGTTTTGTGTTTTCTGTGCTTAGAGTGTCTGTGCATGTGTTTGTGTGTGTGTGGAGGGGTATGTAACAGAGGGTTGTCCATACCCCACACAGAGACAGACATCAACCCCTCTGTGCTCATTCAGCCTTTCGGCATGCCTTCTGTGATCTCGGACAGCAAGACACATGCTCGCTACACACAAATACACGCTCCTTGTCTCTGTTTCTGTGGTGAAGTCTGACAGGGACCTGCATGACCCATGTGTGCCCTGGTGTGTGCCCTCTGTGCAGGATATAAAGTGGCACACAGTCACATTGGGGTAAACTGTAATTTGGGCTGGCACCCTGTGGTTGCACCTCCTCTTGCCCTGCAGAGTTTGACATTCTACATAATGATGTCTGTCCTGCTCCCCTGCATGTCCTTTTGTGTGTGGTTTGTGTTGTGTATGTGTGCAGGTGTGTACACGTGTGTGATTTCACTTATATGTGTGTTTAAGTATCTGGATGTATTTGTGTGTGCGTGTGGATGTGTGTTTATTTACTTGGTGTGTATTTATTTGTGTGTGTGTGTGTGTGAGCTCCCTGGTGGATTATCTTGAGGAGGCCTGTGTGTCTGTTTGATATGCCTAACACTGTCAGCCTATGTCTGAAAACAAGTGAGTGGATGTGTTTGTGTGTGTGTTTGCTGACGGATGCATGCTGCAGTCTGGAGTCTGGGGCCTGGTCCAGGAGAGGCTGAGCTATGGGCTGGTCAGGCCCGCTTGGGTGAGCTTTCAGTGGGCTCCAGCTCTCTGATATCCTTGCTCTTGGCTCATGTGTGGGTCTCGGTTGTGCAAGGGATGTTGATCAAAGCCAGGCCAAAGTTGTTCTGGCAGAACAGGGATGCTAACACACCCTGTGAACTTGATGTTAAACCGACAGCAGCGTGCATGCACACAGCACACACACTCAAGCTATTGCTCACGATAGCTCTCAAAACATCTACACATTAACTCTAGAGATAAAGAGACATTCACTTCAAGCGCCTCTCCCTCTTCAAGAACAAATACCAAACCCCTATTTAGCACCCAATCAGGACGTCCCTACTCATATTTGAATGAGACAAAAAGAGCACGTTTTCTGCCAACTACAGCAACGAGATATCTCTAAGGTAAACACAACTTTCACACCCATAGGAACTTGGCTTTGCGCAAGTATATACGCTTAAACACACAACCACGCACTCTCAACTTTTCACACACACTGTTCCCACCTCACGCCCTCCAGTAAACACTCGACTATCCTCATTTTTTGCACATCCTTTGCAGGTCTTCTGCACAAGGACTTAAATATATATTAGTGGTTTACATGCACATCAAACTGGCCTTTTAATATTAAGCTTAAGCTTGTTGAAACCCCCCCCTTTAAAGTTTACAGACGTCACAACCCACCCCCTCCTCTTATGGAGAAGCATTGATTCCAAAAACGAACTCAGGTCCCACCCACCAGAGCTCGGTTGACATGGTAACCTATTCCTGGCAGAAAGGATATTGCTGGGGTTTCTCTGCTGCTGAACTTTTCATGGCCGCATTTTGATTGGCAGAGTTGTTATGAATAAATATGCATAAACAGGTGTGTGTGTCTGCATGAGTGTGTGTGGGGCCAAACAGGGTATTAAGTGTCAGGTGAGAAATAAATAGTCTGATCGGTTATCTGGCCATCCCTACACACCCTGGCTCCCATGAACACGCCACAAAAAAAAACTTGAGCCACGATGTCCCACAATACTAACCGGAAAGGAGAGTAGAAAGTGAAAAGAAGGCTGGGGATAGGGCTCAGGGTGCTGTGGCATGCAGCTTGACGCTGACAAAAACAAATGGACTCCCCTAGATAGCTAGGTTGTTCACACGGTGCCTTGCCTTAGTCATCTTGCCATTAGTAATCTCCTTAGAGACTCTTCAAATACCAATGGATCACACAAGAACTGCTGTACCTTCAAATTTTGTTTCCGTATTTACTCTCTCTTTCTACCTCCCTCCCTCCCTCCCTCCATCTCTCTCTCTCTTCCTCTCTCTATACAGTCATGGCGTAAATTGTTGGCACCCCTGACATTTTTCCAGAAAATTGAAGTATTTTTCACAGAAATGTATTGCAGTTACACATTTTGCTATACACATGGTTATTCCCTTGTTTCTGGAAAAATGTCAGGGGTGCCAACAATTTGGAAACTGACTACATATACATGTTTGCATTTATACTATCTTTCTCCTTTTGTACTCCTCTCTCACCCTAAATATTCACCCCTTTGTGAGTCATGTTCATGAATATAAGGGTGTGCTGGTTCATCAGCCTCTCTCTCTCTCTGTCCATCTCGTTTGCTCTCTCTGTTCTCTCCTCTCTCCTCAGCCTGCCTGTGTCACAACTGTCACATTAGAGTTGGGGTCAAGTATGCAGTCTGAATTAGTCCCTGACAACTCCACGGTTAACACCAACTCATTAGTCAAGTGGACCGAGGCAGTCACACCTCCCTCCCCTGCGTCCTCTCTCCTCCTCTCTCTCATACCTTCTCTACATCCCTCTTCCCCTCTCAAACTCTCCCCCCCCGTACTCCCTTGCTCAAACGGTTGCTCTGTCATTCTCATTCATACTGTCCCTCATCTCTTTCCTCCTTTCATAATTAGTTTCTCTCTATTTTGTCTCTCCTATCTTCCTATCTCTCTCCCTATCTGTGTCTGTGTGATTGGATCAGGGCAGTGTGTAGTGGACATACCACATAGCTTTTTGGTGCCTGTAACCAGTGGCAACCAGGCTTTAGCGATGCTGCACTTGAATCACAGGACTGACAATCCCCCTTCTCCTCTTCCACAAAGGATACCGTGATGATCTAGCACGTCCTTCACTTCTCCGGCCTTCTCGTCCTTGATAGTCTGACCGGTGCTGCAGAGAGGGGCAAGTATTGCGACTAAGCACTTTTGGGCCTCAGGACTCCCACGATTTAGTTAGTTTAGTTAGACAGAGAAGAGACAGATAGACCGACAGATACATACGTAGATAGCTAAATAGGTAGTAGACTAAGCGAGTCCGGGGCCAGAAAAATACCTCTTTCCTTCTCCTCTCTCTGACTTTGGCCATGTTAATCCCTATGGGCCAGTAATTATAGACTGTATAAATCTGATGACATGAGGTAATTATAGAACACTGTGAAGAATTCAGTGCTCTCTCCCTACATCCTTCCCTCCCACCTTCCCTCCCTCTTTTCTTTCCCAGTCCTGCCCTCTAATCCTCCCTCACTCGCTCTCTTGTATTTTTATTTTGTGTCTCTCCACCTTCTCTTTCTCTTCTATCCTTCATAATGGCTCTCTAAAAGAAACTCTGGAGGATTAACCCTACACAAGACACTGCTTTGGATGACGTACATTTGTAAATGTGTCGTGAACAGTGCTCTTGCTTAATGTTCATTGTTTTTCCAGCATATTCTGCCGAACCTCGTCAGTGGGGAAAATGTCTACAGTTGACGTGAAGCAGGGCCAGATACTCTACGAATCAGCATCCATGTTGCTTTTCTAAACAAGCAGGGATGCTGATCGTTTGCCCAATGAGAACGCAGCTGTTCCTGTCTATGCAGTTATTTAGAGACTTAGAGACTTGTCACTCTTCACCATTTTGGTAGATTTCAGCTGTCACAATATCTTTTGTTCCAACCAAAAAAAACATTGTGTTATCAACACAATGCCAATTAAATGACTATCTGAACTGAAAGTAGGTTGACTCACATTATCCGTTTGAAAGAGTGAATTAATTAAACGTTGAATTGAATTTGTTTTTAATAAAAGGTCTCTCATCATAATAGATGATGGCTGCCAAGCCCTCAGCGATACAAGTAGATTAAATGATCTGTGAATGTATTATTTTCCCTCAATCTACAGTATAAATTATTTCCCCAAACTATGAATGTACTTGGTTGGCACCTCATCCTTCCGTTCAGAGACACGGGGGGATGCAGAAGGAGAGAAAGAAAGAGAGATGAAGGATCAGGGTGAGAGTGTGAGGAAGATTACTTTGTCGCATAACTAAAGCAAATAGTTCATTTCCTGTCTATCTCCCTCTTTCTCTCCCTCTTTCTCTCCCTCTTTCCCTCGCACTTCCCCTCTCTCCGCCCCCTGCCCCCCTGCCTCTCTCCCTCAGTCTCTCTTTGCTCCGCCCTGAAGGAATAATTATTTGAAGGAAGCTAATAAAGAACAGATTAAGACTCAGCTTTGAAGAAAGGAGAAGGCGGGGCCTGCTACAGCAGCACCACTGAGGGACTACAGATAGGAGAAACAGAGAGCAAGGGAGTGAAGGAGAGACAAAAAGAGGCGCAGAGAAAAATAGAGAGTGCAACAGAAGAATCTTACCAGCTGAAAGGTTCATCTGATATGCTTTTATGTATTTATCCCCAGAGATGTCCACTGGCCATGCCAGCAATAGATTTAAAACGAATCAAGGGTCATCACCAAGAGTGTCTGCCCTGTGTGTGTGTGCATGTGTACAAGTGTTTGTGTCTGCTCTGGTTGCCATCTATCCAATCGATTTCACAGTGGTGATGTTGTGCATGAGCGTACGCGCACGTTTGTACACCGACCTCACAAACGCCACAGCGAGTGTGCAGAGCGATGCCTCTAGCTAGCCACAACAGGAGGGGGAGAGTCCACATACAGAGAAAACCCTCACGCTGGTTGAACTTAGTTTTGTGTTCATTCATTAATTGATAAATGTTATGTTCATTTATTTTATTGCTTGGAAATGGTCGTTTATTTTTGTAAAGCACTTTAAGTTACTCAGTGTATGAATTGTACTACATAAGTTAAATTGCCTTGCCTTTACACGGTGACAAACTTCAGCGCGGTGACCGACCGATCTACCAGACGTATCCAATTTCATGGTAAGCTCCCCACCCAAAGGCCACAGGAGTTGGACGGGATTTTTCTTTAACAGAGGGATGGTTCAGTTTGTGGCTAGCTCGTTCCATGCTGCTCGTATCACCACACCACGTCTCGCTGATCTCTCTGCGGTGTAGAGGTGTTGGCAACGGAGAAATGGGGAGACCAGCGATTTAAGGGTCGTACAGGCTCACAGTCATCTGGACGTAACCTGAGAGTTAGGGTGTTGGGTGAATATGGTGTACAGATTTGATTTGTTTGGGAGACGTGTACCTGTTACCTGAGGAATGGGCGGAGGTGGGCTGTGGAGGGGTGGTGGCAAGGAGAGTCATTGTGGACCGACTTACTAGTGTGTGAGGGTCTGGAGCTGAATGATACTTGGTCTGACACAGAGAACTCTTTCTTTTTTACTCTGTCTCCACCTCCCTTTTATCCTTTCTCTGGTTCTCTTTCTCTCTTATCTGTTAGTCTTTCTCCTTCACATGTGCACCAACAGACCCCACAATCAACAATTCCACACATCTACCCTCACGCAAACACCCACTCCCTCTCCCCCGCGCCTGAAGTCGCTCCAGTCCAGATTTTTTGGGGGAAATCCCCCTAATGCCGTTTGTGGCCTAGTCAGGTCGGCGCTCAGACGAAGTGGCTTAGCTGTTTTAGCGGCTGCATTCCAAACGGGCTTTACTGTATCTCCCTGCAGGCGGCCGCTTTCCAAATGGAGGCTTTGGGTGGTTCACCACTGTAAAACCCACCAACTCCTCACTCCTGTCTCCACAGAACACACGCAAGGCCTGAAAGCTGTCAACATCATTTTGCATCCACGTAATAATTTTTTTGGGGGGGGCTTTTTTGCATTATGCCATATTGCAACATATGGTGTTACATACAAGTAATACAAGTAATAAATTGGCGACCAAAAATGAGAAAAGTTGGTGAAGTCTACCACATTAAATATGCTTTATAAATGATCTTGTTATGGAGCTCTGTAAAGTGAATAATAATTCACATTCATTTAGCAGTCTCTTTTATCCAGAGCGACTTCCAGTAAGTAGGGTGAAGTGCCTTGCCCAAGGACACAATAGCATGTTGACACCGATAATAGCATGATAGCCAGGTTTCGAACCAGGGACCTCTAGTAACTCTTATTACTAAACCGACACCCTAACCGACTGCGCCACATGGCTCCCTATGTAGGCTTTAAGCAGTTGCTTTTGACCATAATTATAATTGAGTGTGCGTGCAAGGCGCACACTATATGTTATTTAAATAATAATTTTAACGACAGCTGATGTACACTTACACATGCATACAAACATCTACAGTATGAATATCATTGAGGCAAAGAAGTGGTGTCTGATGGCTTGTGGTGGAGAGGTAGGCGTCTGTGCAGTTGAGTGTGTGGGTGTGTAAGTGTGTGAGGTTGTGTGTGTGTGTGTGACAAAGATGGATGGGGTTTCTTGTAAGAAACCTAAAGGTAAATGTCACACCTGTCTGTCACGTCACACCTGCTCTCACTGACTTGTCTGCTCTGACAGTCTGGCATTTACACACTTGCGCGCACAGACACACGCACGCACATGCACACACACACACACACACAGTGAGAGACACAAACCACTCACACGTATGCTTATGAACACAACCACACTTAGAAACACACACACACACCCCATGCATACACACGCACACAAACACAGACACACTCGTTGCACACACACATATACTGAGGGAGCTGGGATGTTCTGGTCCACCCAAGCCCAGATAAGACTTGCTGCTGACACGTTTGGGTCCAGAGACCCCGTCTGCTGGGGTTGCTTCTCTTAGGGGATTGACTTCCGTTGAGTCTATGTCCATCTGTATCCAACATGTCCACACACACACACGCTTACATGCATGCCCATGCACACAGTCACTCACTGTATTTTGAGTTGCTATGAGTAATACACTACTCAGTGAATGATGTCACATATCCTCCAATATTTTGCAGCAAGAGAGAGAACGATAAGGTAAAAGGGAAAGAGTGTTGAAGGGAGAAAGAAAGAGAGAATTTGGGAGAGAAAGCGAGAAAAACGGAGGCAGGGGGGATTAAAAGTACCTCCTGAAATGCTCTAGAAAACCTGCACCGTCTTGGCCCTCGATGGCACTAGTTTCACACCACTGCTCTAGATCGTATCCTCATCTCCTCCAACTATTCATCCTCACCTGTGTCCTCCAAACCCTGTTGTACGCGAATGAACTGGATTTCTCCGCAGTGGTTGAGGAAAATCTCCGTTGCCCTGACCATTGAGAAGGCGTTAAATTCCATTGCTCATCTTACAGTGGCCCTTCTGCGTGTGGATGAGCGTGGTCTGTGTGGTGTGTGTGTGTGTGTGGTTGTGTTTGTGGCACATGTTTGCAAGTGTGTGTGTCCTTGTGTCTCGAAACTCTCCCTTTCTTGCACTGGTTTACATTCAGTGTATGTGTTGTTTAACTCAAGGTCACTTTGCGACAACAGCACTGTGATTAGAGAGAAAGCCCTCTGCAAAGCTGGATTCAATTACTGCTGTCTGATCTAATATAACGGCTTAGACTATAGACTAATGCTTGCTTGATCACTGATGGCCACATGGGTACTTCAGTACTCTCATTGAACTACGTATACCCTTATTTTGGATCATTTTTGCTCACAGAAAATGAAAAACCTGGTAACTCGGAGTGGGAAAAGCTTAATTCATCTCAAAAACATCTCCCTCTCTTTCCTCCTCTCCCTCTCTTTTTTTCTCCTTTTCTCTGTTCTTCCTCCTTCCCTCTGTTCTTCCTCCTTCCCTCTCTCTCATCTCAGGATTCAGGTGGCTGAGCGGTTAGGGCGTTAGGCTAGTGATCAGAAGGTCACCAGTTCCATTCCCGGCTGAGGCAATGTCCCCGTATGTGCTGTATATCTGCTAAATTACTAAATGTAAATCTCCCTCTACACCGCTCTCACACCCTCCCTCTCTTCATCTCTCTCTTTATTCCCTAACCTCTCTTTCTGTCTTCATTATTAAGAGACCTCTCAATTCTACTGACCAGTGACCACCGCTGACCACCCCAGACTCACCAGTCCCAACTGACATCTACAGAATTCCAAATGCCACCCCAAAGGTCAAAAGTGAATTTTTTTCCTCCCAGAGCCCATCACTCTGAAGCCAAATTCAATTTCCTGCCTCTGGAATCAATGTTGATTGAGAGTAAACAAACTGCTTTAAGAAATGAATAAATATATTGAATAATCTAATTATTAGGGCCTGGGTATCAGGCAGGGCAAAAATAGAACACTTGTAGGTGGCATGGCTAAGAAATCCAGAAAACCTCCAAAATGGATTTATCATGCAAGTAAAGCTGATGCCATTCCAACAGTATATTGCTTTTGTTAATGACTTCTGGTCCTACGCTGCCTGTCTTTCTCTCCCTCCCTCTTTTTCTCCCCCATGGCTCACAACTGCTGATGTGTTTTCGCTGATTCTCTGTATACTGTAGATGAGGTGTGTGTGTGTGTTTCTCAGTGATACAACTCCCATGACAGACTACTGTTCACAAAGGACCATACACACCGAAATGCAATCCACGGGAATTTGATGACGTGTACCTCCTTTTACATTATGTCACCGTCGATGTTGCTCTACTATTGCTCTAATACTGTTCAATTAAAGTGACTGTACCCCTCCTTCAACCCTCCTCCATCCACTCCTTCTTCATTCATTTCCATTCCTCCCATTATCCCCTCCTCCCCCCAGCTCCTCCTCCATTTGACTCTACATCCCCTCCACCCCCTCCTAACCCTCCCTGTATCCTCTCCTTCCACCCCTCCATCTCCTTCCTTTCAACTCTCCATCCTCTCCTCCCTTCCTTCTTAATCCGAGCCTCCCTCTGCATGAACGGGTGATAAAATGTGTATTTTATGAAAATGGATAATGTGTTTATGAAATATGGGTGTTTAAGAGGGACACAGTGAGCAGCTGATAACTTTTCTCTTATCTATCTCCAACACATGTTAGTCATTCCCTGGCCAATCTATCAATATGACGCGTGTGGTTGTGTGTGTGTGTGTGTATGAATGACGATGTGTGTGTGTGTGTGCACTTGGAAAGTGAGTGAAGCGACTGATCATTTTCCATAGCCAGGACATATTTTGGAAGCCATCGATGGAATTTGACTGATACTAGTAGCCGACTGACTCCTAAACATACCCTCTCACATACACACACACTCAAGCGCTCACACATACTGCAACAAAGCAACATAAGAAACTGTGATACTGGGATGCCTAGATAACACACAGCACCTAGAGGCAGTCTAATACACACTTCTTTAAATGCAGTCTCGCAAAACCCGGTGATCTCAGGCAGCTGGCCTCTCTTCTTACACAGGCGCGCACATACACAGACATACACAGACATACGCAGACATGCACCACAGACACGGACACAAACCATACACACAGACAGACAGGCAGACACACCTAAACAACAAAGGTTGATTTAATGCAAGTCATCATCTTTTGGTGCCATAGATGTTGCAGATGTTATGGTTCCATTGGGTGCCACTCTATTCAACACAGCCCGACATGTTGAATGCACTACAAGAACAATATACCATTTCAATAACAATATTCTCATATTTAGGTTGCTTCATGCGGAATATTGTTCATTTCTGATCAATTCGTTCCCCCTGATTTCATCTGGGGGACAAATTATTTCTGGAACATGGTTGATCGGAAAAAAATCTGCAGGCATTAATCATAGGCCTCTCCCCTGGTAAGATCTCAGTCTTAGACTTCTTAATACTGGGGATATTAACAGGTAACACCAGGGACTGGTATCATACACAGATACACACTGTACAAACACACGTGCTGTATATACTACACATACTGTAAACGAGAACAGATGCAAATGTACAACCAACATAGTATAACAAGCATACTGATACTTTTAAGCAACCCCTTCACACAAATGTGCCCACACACAGATAACTAAAATACACAACCTGGATACCAAAAGAGGGATGAGAACTGAAAAACCTATATCTCCAGGGGCCAAAGCACTTAAAACTGCAAATGAACTGGGGGGGAGGGGGGACTAATAACGGATTTTCAATTTTCAATTCAATCAATTCAATTTCAATTCAAAACAAGCAATGTGCTTCAGGGACTGAGACCGACTGATCATCCATGCACAAAATCCCACAGAGAGATTTGCAGTCTCCATCTTTGTCCCTTTTCCTCACCCTTTTCCTGTCTCACACAATGGACAGCAGCCCACTTTTCAAATTTCATTTACAATAACAACAATTATGGTAACGTGACACGTAAATTGGCAGGCGTTGGCACCAACAAACACATGCAAAAATGTGTTATTTTGCTGTTTTTCTCCCAACTTGCTGTCCTTGCCCCAAAGGGGCATTTAGCAGACGTTTTAATCCAAAGTGACTTCCAAGAGAGAGATTTACAAAAGAGCATCAGTCACTGATCATAACGAGATAGTCCTAAACACTGGCAAGTATTCAGATTATGAAGCGTAAATTGTGGGAAACCAAATAAGTACCAAAGAGAATAATCACAAGAGAATTGACTTAAACAAGTTACAATCAAATACCATGAACCTCAATCGTGCAATAGTGTACCTGTAGGAAAGCAAGTAATAATAATATACTTCAAAAGCGAGTAAAATCCTTTAAAAACTGTTAGAACTGGGCAACAAGAGCAACAGGTCCCTCAAACTTCATTTTGTTACCCTGTACTTTTACGTGTGTAATGACATTATCTAATCTAATCATCTCATCTAAACTTAACTACGTCAAGACGACTTGAAGCCATGTCTCTCTCAGCCATGTCCCGACCAGAAATATGGGCAGGGTGACCATCTGTTCTGTGGGTTTTTATGCAAGGTTTCTTTGCACAGGAAACCGATGTGAGAGCTGGTAGAACATGACAACTTCACACAGACAGACACATGGAAGCACAGTGAGTGGGCTGGGTTCAGAAGGAGGCGATTCATTTAAACCACGCCTTTTCTAAGTGATTTAGTAATTTGGGATTGTATCTCCAATTGATTTAGGGATCTGAGATTGGAACTCCTTATTTAATGACTGGGTGGGTGTGAGGGAGGGTCTACGTGTCAGTGGTGATTGTGAAATATTTACAGAAACACAGCTTTACCAGTAAGCCCATAGCCCATAAATCTGGTTTGGGTTGTAAAGGTTTGTGTCCCTATCTCTTCTCTCTATCTCTCTCTCTCGTTTTAAGTGTGTGTGTGTGTGTGCGTGCGTGTATGTGCGTGCATGTGTGTCCCTCTAGGCTTGTTCTGGATCTTCAACCTCACCTGGTCAGCTCAGTCCTGCTGAGTCCTTCTCACACAAACACAAGCAAACACACACACACGCACACACACACTGATGGTCAGGTCAGGCTGGGTCCTGCCACAGATCAGAGGGGCCCTGGAGAGGGACAGGCCTATAATGACGCCACCCCATCAGGGAAGCCAAGCCCAGCATAGCTACTCCAACCCTGGGGAAGCATGTCAGTAGCCTCTGGCCCCTGACATCCATGACTGCGGGCTGGGATGCCAAAGGGGCTCCAGCAATCTCCAGGGATCCATGCCCAGGCCCTGCTCCCAGCTAAGACCCAGATGCCCGGCAGAAGGTGGCCATGGGCCACAGTGGGGGCTTGTGGTCCAGAGATACCAGGGGGCCCGGGCAAGTTCACCCCAGATTATCCTGTCCAAGCCTGATAAACGGACATTGTAGTCACTGTCCCTGGTCAAGGAACACATACACACTGACACACACAACGAATCAAGACCAGGAGGAAAAACTGTATAAAAGCGAATTGATTGGAAAACAAAATCTTGTCTGTCCGGAAAAAAAACACTCCTGAGCGATTTGAAAGAAGGCATTATAGTCTTTTGGTCTTCAAAAAAATAATATATATTTGAATAAATTACAGACTGCTCGTTGAAGTCTTTACGATGTCAACGACCAGATAAAACCGTTAAGATGTCAACGACCAGATAGAACAGTTGTCGTTCAAATCATTCAGCGGGATAATCGCTCTGTATAATAATTTGCTCTGGATAAGAGCGTCTGCTAAATGACTAAATGTAAATGTCATCGTTTCCTGGAGTGTCCTTGGGCTGGTAAGCGTTAGATGGGATGAAACATATAGTACCTTTCATCATTTCGATCCTGCATCTTCAGATCTCACATTCCGTATTACATTTTCAAGATTAGCACTGAGTTCAAACGTTACAGTTTACATTTCAAATTTTTCCAGAGCAGTTGCGATGAAGCATTGTACCATGTGTCTACCACAACATGAACATTTTAACATGGTGGTTTCAAACTCGTGCCAACGAGGGCCAAGAGGGTGCAGGTTTTTGTGTCAACCAAGCAGTACTCCAGCTGATTTAACTAACAAGTTTCTCTACTTAGTGAAATCAGCTGATTAGTGCTTGGTTGAAGTGAAAACCTGCACTCTCTTGGGTTTGAGACCCCTGTACATGAACAAGATGGCCACAATAATGAGCTTATTTTTTTGCTGTAGTGTTGTGGCCATGTGAGAGTATCTTCCCTAAATGATGTGGTTTCTTATATGAGAGAAGTACAGCAATGATGGTTTAAAGCTGGTCAGTGCTTGCTTTTTCAGCCACATGTAGAAAAGACTATCAGGCAGATTCAAACATGAAACAGCTTAACATAAACACATTTCGCTGTCACCTTTAGAGCCCACGTACTAATAGATACATAAATATATGGTTTGTTTGAAATGTTTACAGAGAGAGCGAGTAAACATGTGACTTCCATGTATTTTTATCCCTAAATCAATGCATTTCTAGTCTGCTTCACAACTGCATATTTTCTAAGAATCTCTGTCCATCTGTTTTCTTCTCCACCATATTTAGCTGTCCCCTCTCCCCCCATCCCCCTCCACGTACTCGGATTCATCCTTTCACTCTATGGCGGAGATTATGATGGCAGACCACGGACGAACATGAGAAGCTGGAACGATGGAGGGGCGGGAGAGGAGAGAGGCAGAGGAGCGGTGTTAAACCTTAGCCATGCTATGGCTCTGCCCTCCGGCATGCCTCTTAACCTTGATTGGCCCTTGCAGAATGGAATGCTTTGGAATGTTCCAAGTAGGAAATGGTGATGGATTGAAATCTTTAATGGATGTGTGTGTGTGTGTGTGACTGTTAGCATACAAGTTGTTTACGTGCAAAACCATCCTGTCGGTGTGCACGTTTGTGTGTGTGCGGGGGCACGCACGCATGCATTCATGAAAATAGATGTCCTATCCTTGGAAGCCGTCCAATCGTTAGCCTCCTCAGCGGGTGACCCTGGCTTTGGTGGGGGTTCACCAGGCATGACGTAGCTCCTCCCTTTTCCTTACCACAAACACTCCACAGATGCCGAAGAACCATACCCAGAGAGGAAAGGACCATTTTCCACTCTCCTCGTTAGCATTGCAGTCATCACCGTCACCACAAGAATCATTACATGGAGTCAGGTGGCTGAGTGGTTAGGGTTTCGGGCTAGTGATCTGAAGGTTGCCTGTTCATTTCCTGGCTTAGGCAGCATGACGTTGTGTCCTTGGGCAAGGCACTTCACCCTACTTGCCTCAGAGGAATGTCTCTGTACTTGATGTAAGTCACTCTGGATAAGAGTGTCTGCTAAATGACTGCATGTAAATAAAATTACAGTCACTAGCGCCAATATTATTATCTCTGCTGCAACATGCTACTTCCTGTCTTCCTCTGTTGGGTCATGGCACCTGATTAGGTTGGGGGTGCAAGACATAGATTTAAAAACCCGCTGGATACCACTGTCCCTGACTGACATTCTCCAACTCAGTCTCTCCCTTATCTGAGAGCTGAGAGCAAAACAGTTTTCCCTGACACGAAAAAGCATGGAACTTCTGCTTCCATGAGAGAGAAAGTTTCTAGTTTTTTAAAGGGTAGAGCAAAAAGCCTATGCCATTCATGTGTCTTTTTTCTGATGTAAAATGACAAAGTTTTAGAGAGTCTGCTCAATATTTTACATTTCAGAGCAATTACAGTTTTCTAAATGAAACCGAATGTGGCCTACTTGAAATATGCAAGAGCTGTGAAAGGCATTAGGGACAGTGCCAAACAACTGGGGTGACAGTGAGACCTAATTACCTCATCTATACATCTTCCCGTCTGTCTTTTTATGTCTGTCTGTCTTTTCGCCTGCTTGTTGCATGCCGTAGATATTTACACACACACCAACAAAGAATGAGAGGAATATGATTTCATTGTTTCACAGGCTCTGACCCTGCACAGAGACCCCTGTCAATCAAGTGTGGACTAAATCACAGAGCAGACCTAAACAAAGGACAGGGTCAGCACTTTCTATTCTGCTGACCACACTGGCTGTCCACTCAGGCCTGGCCGGCAGGGATGAGATACCAACTGCATGCATGTGCTTGTGCTCTCCCTCCCTCGCACTAAGCACATACAAACACCAATGCAAGCAGGCACACAAACACAGGCTCATTTCGGCGCATGCTCTCAAAGCTGTGGTCCTGGATTCAAAGGAGTTCTGACAGAGTTTTGTTTTGTTTGTCGGGGGGTGGGGGGGGGGGGGGGGGTGGGGGGGGGTACAGTATCTGGGACAAGCCCCTTGAATGAGGGGCATGCTCCAGCTTTCTCCCCCCACAAAGGAGACCACAACCCAGTTAATGTTGAATTAATCCTGCTGCTACTGTGTCTTGAAAGACAGAGCCATAGAGATAGGGAAAGAGAGAGAGTGAAAGAGAAGTGAAGGCGAGAGAGAAAGAGAGAGAAGGGAATAAGAGAGCGTGAAAGAGTGAAAGAGAAGGAAAAGAGGGAAAGAGAACTAAAGAGAAAGACGGACAGAGAGAGACAGTGATGAAGCTATGGAGAGAGGCAAAGAAAAAAAAGGAGAAATACAGTACTAGGGATGCAGGAGATAGAGGGAAGTCACAGAAAAAAGATAAACTTTGGTAAGGATGTACTGTTCTGTAGCAAGGTGAACAAACAGGCAAAAAAAGAATGTTAATGTTTGAAAAAGATTACACTTTAGCAATAATGGTAATTTCCATTTTACTGTTATGGTCCATAATCTGCACTCAATGCTCCTCAGTGCCTTTATCTAAATCCAGAAATGTTACAACAATTTCCAGATATTGAGTCAGAGGTCTCTTGCATTAAGCTTTCGTAATAGAATCTTGACATTTGAAAACAATTATTGGTGTTTGTTTTTCCTTCCAGAAGAGAAGGCCAAGCTACATAATACAGAGCGCATTACAATCATGGCTCGAGCTTGATCATGGCTGAAAAAAGGCCCTCTGGTTGATGCTCTTCATCCTACATAGTGAACAGGAATCCAATCACGGTTGTTCTTGATTGGTGCAGAGACACGTGGTCTCTCCTCCGCTCAGGAAGAGCAGGGAAGGGCCCAGAGTTTTAGATTTGACCCTCTGAGATGGGAAAGTGCAAGAGTAAACTAGATTCTGGGATATGTGTGTGTGCGTTGGTGTGTGGGATGTGCGCGTGCGTTGGAGTACGTGCGTGTGCAGGTGTGCGTGTGTATGTCAGTACTTGCGTGGATGTGTGTGTTTGCTGGTGGGTGCGTGTGTGTGTCGGTACATGCGTGGGTGCATGTGTGTTCGCAGGTGTATGGGATGAGTGCGTGCGTTGGAGTACATGTGTGTGTGCAGGTATGCGTGTGGGTGCGTGTGTGTGTTGGTACATGCGGGTGTGTGTGTAGCTGTGGATGCATGTGTGTGTCGGTCCATGCGTGGGTGCATGTGTGTGTGTGTGCGTGTGTGAGGACTGCACGCCTCAAGCCTCCCTGCCAGGGGCCGCAGAATTTAAATGCAAAGCCAGAGTTGTAAAATACTGGACCACTCAGCTGAAGTCAAGCATGTTGAGAGACGCACACGTGTGCGAGCGTGTACTTAAGTCTGACTTCTGGCGTGTGCGTGATTGTACTATATGGGAAGGATTTGAAAATCTCCTTGATGCACAGGAAGGAGAAATGGCACTGGGCTAACATTGCATGTCGTTGGAGGGTTTTCTTCCCTTCTTTCTTGCATCCTACGACCCATATTACATTTTCGCTTCCATTCACCAACGACTGGAAAGATTTTCCTCGGTCCTCGTAAACCCAGAATTTCCTGCAGGCTGAGAATTCATTGCTTTTAGAATTATCACGGCTATGTTCTGGAGTGCAATGAGAATGGAATTTGACGGAAGGGAAAGGTACTGAGGCTTGGCATGTAGAACGCTCTCTCTGTGATTTTAGTGGGTGTACGTTTGTCTGTGCGACATGAGGAGATCTATAAATAGGCCGTTTAAATCATGCCAGATGACAGAGGGGACAGGGAGCAGTCCCATCTGAAATATGTCTCAAGCAGAGCAGGGGTGGGACACCAGACCACTAAAACAAGCACATCTGACTGAGAGATTTATCCAGTGTCAGACTTTGAAAAATGTTTGTCATTAAATACAAGCTGGTGCAATTGCACAAGAGTGCAAAACCAATACGTTTTTTTTTTTTATGTGAACATATCACCCATCCAAAAGTAAATCTGAATGTTTTTTCACATGCATGCATGTGTGTGAGTTTATAAGTGTGCAAGGCACTTCTCCCTACTTGCCTCAGGGATATGTCCCCGTACTTGCTGTAAGTTGCTCTGGACAAGAGCGTCTGCTCAATCAATAAAAAATGTATTGCGTGGGTTCGTTTGTGACTCATTTAACATTGAATTTGTTTTGCATCCCAGCTCACTCCTGCTCTCAGGTGGACTTGGCTCAGTTGCTGTCCCCTAATTCTCTCAGACTAATGCAATGCTGCTGGATTCTCAACAGGCACGCACTCAGCGTCATTGCTGTCCATTCGCCAGGACAGAGTTGGCTAATTCAGCACCTCAGGTACTTGGCTGGGTTTGTGCGCGTGCATGTGTGTGCGTTTTTGGGTGTGTGCCAGACATTTGGACTTTACAAGGCACCTTAAAAATAATCCATGAAGTCTCCGTTCGGGCACATCAACCCCTCCCTCTCTGCCGTCGCCACGACAATGGCCCAGCACTCGCTGCCACCCTCACGCCTTTGGAGCCAAAGCGACACGTCAGTCTCCCCCCACCCCCCCCCCCCCCCGTCAGTTATTTTTCTTTTGAAACCTAATTTCACAGCTGACGAGCTGAAGACAAGCAGTTCTTCAGAGCTCTAATATTGAAACGTGAACTTCTTGTCAGTTTTTAAACAACGTGATGAGAAGGTCACCCGCACGAACACATTTTTATAGCTGATCCATGCTATAAGGCGTCCATCATAACCCGTCAATGGATGTATCTGTCATTCTGCAATTATAATGTATAGGCCTATGCAATCAGTATGTTTACACAATAGAGTACATCCATCAAATATAATAAACTTATAGTTAATGAATTAGTGTGTTTGTCTGTTTTGATAGGATGTTGTGCATTTTCATGTTTATATTTCTGGCATCCCCGATGTTTCCTTTACCATCTGGTGCCTTACATATATTATAGTATATCTGCCTTTGTGAATGTTTGTGTATGCATATTTCTGTGTGTGTGTCTGTGTGTGTTGCACATAATCCTCCTCATGTCCAAGGGCTTCTGTCATTGTCATTCGGGTGCCATACATATTTCTCCTCTCCGTGCACTTGGGACAGCTTATGTTACTTTGCTGCCATGGCCCAAGGTCTCTGTGATTGATAGGCGCACGCCAGCCTCTCCCCGCGTATTTATCAAACGTCCGGCTCTCAAGATAGGTATCGCTCTCTTGCACAAATACGCACACAAACACGCGCACGCACACACACACACACACACACACACACCATCTCCATTGCTCAGATATGCATCTGTCTGCTTTCTCCAGTGACCTTATTTTTTACAGCCCTCAGAATTGAGGAAGTGATGGCGGAAAGTTTGGATGTGTGCATGTGCATGTCTACGTGTATGTGTGTGTATGTGCATGCCTATGGGATGTGATCACTGTCAGCGTAGCTGTGAGCAGAGTACCTGATATGGTTGAATAACACGAAAGTTTCTCTGACGAGTTTTAGTGCGGGTGAACAGCCTAGTACACCAAACAGGAGATATTTATGTACGTTACAATTGATGAGGCGATTGCACGGGCAGAAGTCCAAACACACCTGTTAACACCTCAATAATACAGTATATGTGTAGGGTGGACAATAGAACACGTTTTTCCTTGCCAAGCTAACCAACTGTCAAGTGATTCTAGAGCGCAGGTAGCAAACACATTGAATCGAACGTCTCTGACGTCATCTTTAGCCTGAATGTGGCTAAAAGCGAATCCTATGAAAATGGCACCGGAATTTTCAGGTCCCAGTCCTTTTTAGAGCTCAATAACTAGCGACTTCTTTCAATAAATTAAAAACAAATATGACAGTTAGCATGTAGACACTTACACCTTAATTCTATCAAATGTTGGTTGCGATCAACATTGAGAAAGTTATTTGAGAAAATATTGCTTATAGTTTTTTAAGCTTTGGCTAGCTTTCATAGAGGGTCAGCACAACCGGGAGACATATCTTAAACGAAAGCTTAGGTTGTTTTCTTCAAAATAAGGTATGTTTAATCAATTTAAAAAAATATACATTTTGAGAAAAATCTAGTTGAAGTCATGTTGATGAAAATCCCATAGGAATGCATTGAAATCTGAAAGTTCTATGATGACAAAAGTTGGTTTTCCCCCTTGTAACCTATTTTAGCATATCAGCACAACTTTTTTACTTTCTGTATAGCTGGGTCCTGCAATGATACGCAATCTATCACATTTTGAAAAAAATCGAAAGATATACATTTTATGTTTTGGCCTCTTGAATAAGACTTTTTACCAGCCTGTAACATCAGGATTGGAGTGCCTGAGCAGCTCGCACGCTGGATAGAAGCAGAGATGTGACATCTAACAATACAGAGCCTGACCAGAACCTGACAGATTCTCGGTGCCACAAAATCCAAGATTAAAGCGGTGGAATTTTTCAAAAATCTCGCATAAAAAGGGTTTTTGTGAGAAAACAGCAAAAAATAAATAAAATCTGACTTCTGATTAGTTTAAGTTGGCTTGTGTTGCATACGAATAGCAAAAAATATATTTTCAAAACATTTAAGAAATGTTTGGTCTGTCCACCCTAATATGTGTGCACAAAGTCAGCGAAACGCCTATACAATGCGTTTGTGAACGCCTGTGGCCATTGTAAGTCAAGTTCTAAGTAAAGTTCAGGCATGTGTTCAGAGGGTTGACATCATCACACAGGTGTGTGTGTATTTACTAGTGACATGCATTACACCTCATGGACAAAGTGTTCAAAGCATGCTTCACCTGCCTTTGTGCATGCCTTATCAAATGTAATATTGTTGTTTGTTTTTACGTGTGCGTGTGTTGTGGCTGAGCGGTGAGGGAATCAGGCTAGTAATCAGTAAGATCTCTGGTTCAAACCCCGGCCATGCCTACATGACGTTGTGTCCTTGGGCAAGGTGCTTCACCCTTCTTGCCTCGAGGGAATGTCCCTGTACTTGCTGTAAGTTGCTCTGGATAAGCGTGTCTGCTAAACAACTAAACATAAATGTGTGTGAGAATTTGTTGGCTTGGTTTGCTTCGTCATCAATCTGAAGGCCATCTTTACCCCCTAAGATTCAAATTATGGGCAAACACAAAATGTATAGTTTCTGCTTTGGAGGTAAGAGAAGTGACCGACTTTTCGTCAAGAAGACGCTAATCAAATAACCTGATTTGTCTTGCTTCCTCTGGCATTAAGGCAGAGAGAGAGTGATGAGGGAATTTCAGAATTTCTCTGTTCTTTATCTGTGTTCGCAGGAAGTATGCAAATAGCAGGTGTCCTGCGCATCAGAGAGGGGCGGAGGTCAAGCACTAGTTTATATCCTGGAGGACCCGCTCTTGAGAGAGAACGAGGAACGAAGAAGAAACAGACAGTGGGGGAAAAACATAAAAACTCCATGACCGGAATCGTTCGCTTGAATAATGTATGGCAGGGGATGTAGACATCAGCATGGCTGTTTGACCACAAAGACAACCAAACCCAACATTAACTGTGGCGGGTGAGGCGAGAGGCGAAGAGGGAGGAGGGAAGAAGGAATGGAGAAAAGGGCAACATTGTGCTGTTCCTGCTTGTCGGGACTGAACAAGCCGACGTCTTGGAAAGCCAGTGACGATTCAGTTCTGCTTCAAGTAACAAGGCATCTAACTTGTACTCTTCAACTCCCCATAGACAAAAAGCCATGCTTACAAAGTACAGACAATGCCTTTGTTAAGTCCAATGCTTATCTGCGTCACTTGGAGCTTTTTTAAAGTGTCACGACTGCAAGAGTGAGTCACAGAATGATAGAAGGTTTGAGAGATGGGGAAAAGGAAAGTAAATGGAGCTGAACACAGTGGCTGACATTGAGCTACTTCAGACCTAAGTTTAACATTGGATTTTGATGTTTCCATGAAAAACTAACTATTTTTTGCTGTGTGACTATGTTTTCGCCAATGTTCTGCACCTCTCCTTTCTGTCGCTGGAGAAGCGAATCCTTGGCTGGACTGCTCCTCCCAAGGCTTCTTCAATTTTTTCTACTCTAGCGAGTTTTCTGGGAGTTTTTCCTTGTCTTCCTTGATGGTTTAGGGCAGGGATCGGCAACCGACAACCGAAACAATGGCTAATATAATGAATTAATACGGGAAGGGGTGATAATGAAAATGATAGGCGCTCTTGAAATGACAGCGCAGACGCACTGCGAAACACGAGTTTCAAACATAGCGTGCGTGTTATTTAGGCCTTTATATATGACTGTGGTGGCACCAAAAATGTAAACTGATAACAATGCATTGCACTGTCAAATCGGAGCAAATCAGAAGGAATGAGGAACAAATCCACTGAATCTGAATACAGAGATTTTTTGCTAATGCCATTTTCGGACAGCGAAACAAGTGGAAATAATTTTTTTATTTTATTTTACCAAGCGGCATATAATTAATAGCGCCCCCAATGGTCAGTCCACAAATTTAACCTACATCAGCCCGCTTGAATGTCTCAGTGCGTCTGCGCTGTCATTTCAAGAGCGCCTATCATTTTCATTATCACCCCTTCCCCTATTAATTCATTATATTAGCCTTTGTTTCGGTTGTGGTCCGCCATGTAATGGCTTGGAAAATATCTGGCCCGAGGCCAAACTTAATTGCCGACCCCTGGTTTAGGAGTTGAGGGTAAGTTCTACTGGTGTATGTATCCTCCTCTGACAACTGTCTTGTGGTCCCGCCCCTCAAGAGTGACTGGTCTCAACACAAGCTCTTCCCCTGTCTGGCCTTCAATGGTGGAAGCAACACTCTACCTCCATCAGAGACATTGACTGTCTCCCCACCTTCAATGCTCAAGATGCACTCATTCCCGGGAGTCCAACGGTACTTGGTAATTGTATCGTAGTCTTTCCCCCAGGGTCCTAAGGATTCCTATTTGGGGACCTGTTGTCTTTTTCTGTACGGTCCTAATCTGTTTTGAAGGTTTGGTACTTGCAGTGAGGTGCATTGTTATTGTTGTTTGCTTTCCTACAGGTAGACTATTGTTGGAGATGCATGCCATATAACTGTAATTTGTTTGACTGAATGCTCAATGGCTCATCCTTTTGGCACTTGTTTGGTTATATGCTTTATAATCTATAAACCTGTCTGGGGATTATCACGTTGCTATGATCAGTGAACGATGCTCTTTTGTAAAGCTCTCTCTTGGAAGTCACTTTGGATAAAAGCGTCTAGTAAATGAATAAATAGAAATGTATGTGAATCCCTCTGTGACATTGCTTGTAAAAAGGGCTATATATTTGAGTTATGCCTGGTAGAGACACTTAGCATCACAAAATTGTGTTTTGACAACACGCAATCCCAAAATGTGCCAACTAATAAATTAGTGTCAATGGATGCAGTCAGCCACTCACAAGAGTGTTGGTCCATTAACATGGAATGACATTGTAAAAAAAGAGTCCATCTTGCCTTCAGTCCCATCACTCTCGTCTGGCTCAGATAAGGGTGAAATAAAAAACTCAAAAATAGCCGTCAAACTGGCCCTGGTTTGGCAGTGACTCTTTTTGATCACAGAGGCACTGTTGAAGAGAACTCAGAGACGAGAGCGGGGGTTGAGTGTGTGTTCAGGTGCAGGGGGGATGACAACAAACTGCACTGATCATCGGCAATGCGTCCTTGGAATCGTAGAGTGGAGCCTTTTTAATCTGCATGCAGATGCTAGTATAACCAACACCATGTTTGGCAAATGTCAAAATCTTTGTTTTTGTTATAAGTCAAGAATGTGGATTTCCTTTTTCTTTTCTTTTTTTACATTCATTATCTACCGCATGTTAGCGGTGTTGCTGATTCCCGTTAGGGGTCATGGGTGACTGGAGCCTATCCCAGTTACTTGTGGTCTCAGGCGGGGTACACCCTGGACTGGGACCAGCTAGCTACCAACAAATCAAATCAACATTTATTTGTATAGCACTTTTACAAGCAATGTCTCAAAGATCTTAACATATATGTCCATAGAACCAACCCAAACCCTCAAAGACACCGCACCCTGATGTACTGTAATGACTGGAGGGGGTGGGCAGGGGGAAGGGTGAATAAGGGAAGAGGAAGAGGGGATGTGTGGAGGAGGGGAACTTCTACAAACTCGAAGATCCCTGAAGTCATAGTCACCTCCCTCTAACCAGTACAGTCTCACTTGTCTTCTGCTCTAACTGAGTATCTTGCTCTATCTGCATCGGTGTCATCTTTCTCCCTCCTCTTTGCTCTGTCGTATGCTCTCTCTCTCTCTGTATCTTTGCTTTTCATCTTTGTGTTTCTCTCATGCTCCTCTGCTTGTCTTGGTTTCTCTCTCATTCTCCTCTCTTGGAAGGCAAGGGAGAAGTGGGAGGATATTTATTGTAAAAATAAATAATTTTAGCGCTAAAGCCACCCACAGCCAGAGTGTCTCAGTATGCTGTGCACTGAGCCAGGAAGCTTATTTACTGTGATTTGAAGTGTGTTTGTGTATATGTATGTGCGCGTGCATGTGTGTGGGTGTGTGTTTGTATGTGCGTGCGTCTTTTTGGTAGAATGTGTTTGTGTGTGTATCTTTTTTTGAGTGTGAAGCACGTGTGAGGTGTGTCTTTGCTTGTGTGTCCAACATGCGTACGTGTGTCTGTTAGCCAGCGTGTTTGTGTTGGCGTGCGTGTAGCACGAGGCTTTGTAAAGTGCTATAATAAAACAGGATTAAAAGGAGGATTGGCCAAGGATGGCTGCCATTGAAACTGGAGCTTGTTTGTTGAAACAACATGATTCACTTGACTGAACAACTTATCCTGTATGTAGCTGTCTTTGTTTCAGTGATGCTGGTGTGTCATCTGTTTGTTTTTGCTGTCTGTCTGGGTGTGTATATTTGTCTCCTTAAATGTGTGCGTGTGTGTGTCTGTGTGTATCTGTCTGTGCATTAATTTGACTATGAAGCAGGGTAAAGAAGCCAAGGGCAGTGATGTTGTGTAACAAAGCAGAGTGTGGCATGGCTCTACATCCTGGCAGTTTCAGCTCAAGTAGTGCGCACATAACGTCATGATTACTGGGTTCTAATCTCCTTCTTGTCTTTCTCCCTTCCCCTTTGTTTCTTCTCAAATGTTCGGCTTTATCACTCTTTCTGTCTCGCTTGTCCTTTCCAGTCATCTTCTTCACTATATTCCGTCTTCTTTCTCTCTCTCTCTCTCTCCTGTCTGGCACATCACCACTGTTTTGAAGGCCAAATGTGTTTGTTCCTTGTTCCAGTCCATGTTCCGACACAAAGCCCCTGTCCTCTCATGACATGGCAGACCCTCGTCTAGTTGGTTCTGGCTACCAAGTTTATATTTAGACTGCTCAGACACAGGGACAAGCTCCACAGGTCTAGCAGACAAGTGCCAGACATTTACGTTGTGATTTCAACTTGAAGCAGTAATACTTAACACACTGCTGATCTGCGACTGTGCCCAGTTGCTTTGTACACTTATTTTGCATCATTGAAAATCTTTTAATCATCAATCAAGGATTTTGTTTTCAAGACTGTGTGATGACAAGTGTGTGATTAGGGAAGATTCTTACTTGCGTTCCATGTTATGACGAAGCTGTCATCTCTATTTTGATGCAACCTTCCAGTGTTCACTTCCTTTGCCTTCTTCCTGTGCCCACTTCCTTTGCCTACTTTCTATGCCTACTTCCTGTGCCCACTTCCTTTGCCTACTTCCTGACCAATTTTATTTGTCTACTTCCTGTGCCCACTTCCTTTTCCTATATCCTGCCCCATTTCCTTTGCTTACTTCCTGTGCCCACTTTCTTTGTGTGCTTCCTGCAGGACCAGCATTTCACCATGGTGCACCTTATTGCCAACGGTAACATCTCTCCCAGGGAAGTGACACAGCAACAAAGAATGTGGGAGTGGCTTGAGTCCAGGCAGCCGGAGCCAGGGACATTTATTGTGGTAAATCCAGAAAGCAGCTGTTGGATTTCCATAACTGGTCTGTTTTCATAGATTTGACATTGACCAAGTGGCAGTCCAAAATGGATCTTCAAAGTGCCAGAACCAAACCTGTTCTGGGCAGTAACAGCAGACCACCCTAGAGCACTTCTGGAAATTCACAGTTGTCATCCAATTCACTGAACATGATCAGGTGAACGTTGGGCAGAAAAATTGTGTTAGCTTTGCATACAAGCCCGGCCTTACACATAATTTAGAAACTGAACAAAAATACAGAAAAGGAACAGTTTGAGTTTTGGGGAGAACAGCTAACGAGGAAGCTGATGGAAAGAAAGTGAATGTAAAAAAACTAAAAAATGTGCTCATGCACTTCCTCGCTCAACTCTCTTGCTCTCAATGGTTCAGCACAGGGACCAATCAGTTATATTTTGCTGAGCTAGAGGAATGTGTGAGTGTGTGAGGGTGTCTGTGAGAGTGTGTGAAAGTGTCAGGGACACGGGGGACTTGTTTAAGGTATCAGAGGAAGTAGCTTTCTGAGAGAAAAGAATTAATAAAAAACCTTTGAAGTATCTCATTTGTATGTCAAAGAGGATAGCGTTGGACTGCTAAATGTGCGTGTGAGTATGTGTGTATGAGCATGTACGTGTGTCAGCATGTGTGTGTTTATGCTTTCTGGTCTCTGGGATGCAGTGTTCTGCTCTTTGGCTTCAGTAAACCCTGTTATTCTATACATTCAGAGTAGCCTCAAACGGTATTCCCTTTGCTTCTTTATTAATCATAAAAAATGACCCCAGGTGTTGACACATGTTGATGTGACCGAAAACATTTAATTAACTGAAAAAAACGTTATTTCTAATCAGCAAATTGGTGAATAAAGTGCCAAAAGGAAATCAGAACGTCCAAATGAGGTTGTGAGCTCATTTCATGTTTCGAAATATTACTGATTCTTACATTTCCTAAGACTGCATTACAGGCACCCTAAATACACATTTTTATCACATATTATTTGGTTGATTTGCTCACTTATTTAAATTTAAATGTATCCATTTAGAAAAAGTTTTTATCCAAAGCAACTTCTGAGAGAGCTTTACAAAAGAGCATTGGTCGCTAATCATAACAACAAGATAGTCCTACACACTGCGAGTAGTAGTGATTATGAAACATACATCGTGTGAAACCAAACAAGTGCCAAAGGGATCAGCCACAAGAATATTCATGGCATGCATCTCAAACGTGCAATAGTTTACCTGTAGGAAATCTATTAATAATAATAATATACCTCACTGCGTGTACAATTTTTCGAATCACGTTAGAACTGGGCAAAATTGCAAGAAGGTCCTAAATAAGGGTCATTATGGGACACTTAAAAGTGTCCATATAAAAATCCAGTGGAACTAGAATTTGCGAGTTGTTTCAGTCCCTTGAGATTCCATCCCACATCCATTAAACAGTATATGCAATCATGTAGTCATTATGGATAATTCAACCACAGTGTACCATAAATGATTTGCATAGACAGTAAGGAAGAATAGTCAATCCCAGAGAAATCTCCTCCATGTCTGCTCAAGAGTTAATCAAGTACAGATCCCTGGAGGGAGAAAAAAACAATCATTTGTATTCTTATAAAAATCATGTTACGCTTGTTGTACTATAATTTGGTCTGAGAATGAAGTAGTCTAATTTTGGCTAATGACTTTTCTATTTTAATTTGTTTGCTAATAAGCATGCTTACATCTACACCGAGTACTGGCCTCTCTCTTTGTGTTCCGATTTACACTGCTTCACAGCAGCGTTTAAAGTTAATTGATATGTAACTTTAATTTGATCCTCATATCCACTTTATCTTATGATTATTTGTTTTTCCTCTCTCTCTCTCTCTCTCTCTCTTTCTCTCTTTCACACCCTCTCTCTTGCTCATGGAACAGTTGAGTCTTGGGAAAAAGTTCATTTTATTATTTCACTTATTTTTGTTCCTCAGAGGGGGGTTGAATATTGCCACTGTTGCCAAGCAACCCAAAGCCGATTCTTTATCCCAGCACAATTAGATAATGATTGCAACAGATACAAAAAACTAACAACTAAACAATATTCATTTTATATTTACACCATACACACACAAAACCTTTTTTATTACTATTCCGACACACACTTCATTCGTAAGTTCAAACCCCAAAATATATGAAGTTGTGCCACCTACAAATGTTCGTAGTTTAGGTAATGTTAGGCAGTGGTAAGGCTGAATTAACGGGGGGACACACTGGAAGAGAGAGAGCGGGGTGAAAGAGCAACGTGTTCCATCTTCTGCAGGCTGGTCACAGCACTAACCTGTGGTTCAATGTCAACCTCTATGGCAAAATAGATCCCTCCGCTCAGAGTGGAGAGAAAAGAGATGAAGAGAGTGATGGACAGCGTTTAATGTGTTGAATTATTGCCAGGACCATAGGTAAGGTTTATCACCTTTTGAAGGCTGTTTCAACTGTAGGAGGTGAGAATATAGCTTGTTTCACTGTAATTACTGAAAGCTTCCCACGGGAAATGAGTGTGGAAGAAGGTAGGGGGATGAGGGGAGAAAGAGGTACAGAATTAGGGATGAGAAGGGCTGTGTGGGAGAGAGGGATGGAGAAAAGGTGCGTAAAGCTTGGTATGGTTGGATGAGTTTCTTAACTGCAGTTCCAATAAGTAAGTTTATTAAACTGTTGATGAGTGTACTAATTTATCAAATTGGAATCAAATCCATAGTTTTAATGGGCTATTACCTGTGGAAACATACATGGTTAAGGGGTCCCGTGAGCTGACTCATCAGAAAAGAAGAGCTGGAGATAAACAAGAGGAAGATGTTCATACAGTTACCCTCAACCTAACTGCACTACTAGCATGCAACAAAATGAAAGAGAGAGCAAGAGAGGGGGAGAATTCGAAAGATATAGAGAGGGATGAGAGACTCTACCATGCAACGAAATGAAAAGAGAAAGAGAGAGAGGGTGGAAGGGAGAGAGAGGTAGAGATGTCCCGTCCTATTAGTAGTCTCACACTAGTAAGGCGCTGAGGTTTGGCCAATGAATTATAGATAGCTGTGTATTAAATATGGATGGGTCCCTTCCCTCTACGCTACGAGAGTGAATGAAGAGCAGGGAGAGAAGACATACACACACCCAAGTTCACACGCACGCACACGCAAGTTCACGCACGCTCACTTGCGCACACAAGTATACGCGCACTCACACAAGCTCACAGGCACACACAAGCTCACACATACAGACACACACACACACTGACACATTCACAATAAGCATGGCACGCTAGTCTAGACTACGTACAGTTATAGGATATCGTGGGGTACTCATCAATGGTTAATTGGTTATAGAAGAAAACTAGAAAAATAGCTGCTGGTATTCCAGTTTCTTTGTTTTCGCTCCTCCCCCCTGTTGTTGCTGCTCTCTCTTTCAGCATATCACAGACAACATATGCACTCACATAAATTCGCAAACACATTTGTGATTACAATTACACAACACACATATATAGAAAACACACATAACAGGTGCCCAGACACACTCACAAACACATTGTATTGTACACATTGTATCTTTACTGTGGCGAAGGTACAGTTCCTCCAACAACCTCCAGCATCAAGTGTGCATCTGTACCTCTATCTATTCATCTGACTATATATCTGACTGAACATCTGACTATAATCTGGCTGTACATCTGACTTTATATCTGACTGTATATATGACTGTCCGTCTGACTGTGCATCTGACTGTACATCTGACTGTAAATCTGACTGTAAATCTGACTGTAAATCTGACTGTAAATCTGACTGTAAATCTGACTGTAAATCTGACTATATATCCAACTACGTTTGACTGTACATCTGACTGTATATCTGACTGTACATGTGACTGTACATCCAACTGGCGTACTACTCATTGAAGGGTGTCAGCTGGTATTCAGCCTCTTGGCCTCCTCCAGGGTCTGGCCCTGTTGTAACCTTTGAGGCGGGAGGGGTTAAACTGAAAGGTTAGGCTCCCTTAGTGGCCACCCTGTCAAAATAATTTCCCCATCATGGTGTGTGTATGTATGGGGGGTCCCAGATATGTGCATCTTTCTGAGCCAACTAATGCCAAACAAATTTACTTTCACGCGTCAGCACCTCCCCGCACTTTCATTTCTTGGCATCAAATCTTAATGTGACATTTTCAGATGTGTCCTAATTTCCAACCACTGACTCGTGCACTTGTGGTGGTGGTTAGTATGTAAGGGTATGTGCGTATGTGTGCTTAATGTATGAGTGCTTTGTGTGTGTTTTGATAGTAAGGGTGGAACTGTGTGTAAGGGACTTGTGTCTGTAAGCATTGTGTGCGTTTGTGGGTCTGCTTAAAAAGCTGCTTGAATATATTTTGGTTGGAGGAAACGGAGGGAAGGTTAAGGCACAGAACCACCATACACACACGCACAGGGTGAACACACACAGGCAAACACACACACACACACAGGCAAACACACACAGGTAAACACACACACAGTGAATTACTGATGAAGCTGCCTCCTGCCTGCTTTGTTCTCTGCCCCTCTATCCCCCTTTTTACCTCCCCTCTCTTTCCCTCTTTTTTACCCTCTACCTTTGGGTGAAGACACTCAAACGCTTCCTTTGTATCTAACTGGAAATGCAGCATGTGTATGTATGTGCGTGTGTGTTCGAGTGTGCATGCGTACGAGCGTACCTCCTGTAAGTCTCTTGGGATAAGAGCGTCTGCTAAATGACTAAACGTGAAAGGAGAACAAAGTGAGAACACTATGGTTGGCGTCCTTTGTCTCTGTTTCTTTCTAAATCAGATCTCCACCTGACTTATGGATCAGCATCACAGTTCACTTCCTCCACCTCATCAAAGTCACCTTCCGACCTGAAGACGAAGGCAGATGGAAAAAAACAAAGAAGCGCGAAGATGATTGAAAGGGGCGGGGAACAGAGGGAGGGAGAGCGAATGGAGACAAAAAATTGAAAAGAAGGAATTGCATTACCTGCATTTGTTTTCCGGTGTCACTTGATCTTCCAGAGTCCACAGTGTCCCCTGGCCAGTGCTGCCTTTGTGTAGCCACTTTATCAGCAGCTGATACCACGCTCTTTATCTCACCCCGTTCCACCCCGGACATTTGCCGTATTTTTTATTCCGGAACCTCACCGCAGAACCAGGAGCGACAAGCCGAGACGATGGTGCCCATTTCCAGCCGACCTTCCAATATCTGTTGCACTCGGCGCAAAACATTTCTAATTAAATCTTTATCGCTCGCTCTCTCTCGAAAAACCAAAGCATCAGGGCATGGTTGTCTATATAAATCCATGCAAATTCTCTGCTCATGTACAGTGATCTGAACTCAGTCTGAAATTGTTCCTGAATGGCAGCAGATAATAGTTCTACCAGACAGTAACCTGAAGAGCTTTTATAGATGAACTTGCAAACATGTACACAGATATATCGTTTTGTGAAGTAAAAATATGTATCTGTAAAGTATGGTACTGCAGCATAGCAGCTTTTTGTGACCATTCGTCCCTGATGTTCTAGACATGTGGGACGTGACGTAACGTGAAGTGGCTAACGATGCAGCGGGTAATATAATAACTGGCTCCAACTCACTGGCGACTAGAAGATATCAATCAGGCTTAACAAAGGAAGAAGGAACATCTGGGGCCTATTGTCTGCTGTCACTGATGAGCACGCTTCACCCACCACTGCTTGATTTGCTCTGACTACCCCCCCAACCCCCTCCCATTTCTCTCTAACACGCTCTCTCTCTACAGGATAACGTAGGCCCATTTCTCCTTCCATCCCTCCGCCTTTCGACCTCCCTTTCTACGTCTCTCTCCTTTCTTCTCCCTCACTCACTTTTCTTCGCTTTGAAGATGAGTGATTACGAAATGATGGCTGACTGGGTGATAGAATGACACGCTTGACATTTCCCCCGTCACTCGTACATAGCAAAGGGGGACCACGGTGACCTTCGGCGCCGGATTGCAGTAGTGTGCCTTCGTTGTAGCTTGCCTTTTTCTGACGAAGACACACATCAGGGGCACCGCTTTTCGCCTTTTGTTGTCAGAGAGGAGGTGAAAGGATTTCTGCTGTTCAGGTGCGTGCCGGCAAACCGCCAGTGGCAACTTGCGACAACCACAGATAACACAAAGATGAACTGAGAGATTTCGAGATTCCGGTGTACTAGTTGAACTAGTTCATTTGTTGACGATGGAAAGATACTTCTATATTTTTTATGTACTTGTATATATTATTTTCTTTTACATAAGAATATGAAACAGGATCACTTCCTCTCCCTTTTCAACTTTGCTTGTTTGACACTTGGAATTCAGAAAAATACATTGGAAACAAATCTTTAGATGATTCGGGACAATCACACAAGTACGTGCTGTTACACATATACATACACATGCACTCACACAACATGCACACCTATACACAAATATTTCCCAAACCCTCCCCCACCACCACCACCGATTCTCTCCTACACACACAAACACATGTATTGATAGATTCTTGGCCAAATGATGTTGAGTCGTTTCTGTTACATCTGCATCGGCATGCTTCCCTGAAGGGGTTAATCCTCCTGTCTTCAGTGCTAGGGGGAGTGGTTTCAGGTGTGCAGGAGCAGAGCGGGAACCACCAGCTGCACCCAATCCTGCAAACACCAACCCTACTTCTGCTCAGCCCTGCCAGAAACATGCTGCCAGATAGTAGCCACTACTTGCTAGAGCAGTGGTTCTTAACCTTTTCCCCCCGAAGGCCCCCCTTAGCTATGACCAAGACAAGCAGCGCACCCGTGCGCGAGTGAGCTAGCCAGCGATTCCCAAAGACGTCCGTTTTTTACTTGTTTTTAGAATTTGTGATTTACATGTTTGACGCTCAAGTTACCGACATTTAACCGAGAGCATCCGGTAATTTTTCGAAAGAAAATATTGTTATTAATTATAGTATTTCTTCGGCGGCCCGATTATAATAATCCCGATAATTATTTAGGGGGGCTGAAGAACATTTTAGGGGGGCTTCAGCCCTACAGGGCTAACGACGCCCATGGCTGCACTGTGAACGGCTCATCGTCATGGTAACAATACACGCATGCCTACAACTAGCTCTTCCTCGAAAAATACGTTCATGAAATTGCATGATGGAGACTTAACTTGTTTGCAATGAATTTTTAAATGTTTTAATTTTGCGCACACCATTTGGATGTGTTGTTAGGATTCTGTAATGTAACTTAAGAAATATAATTTTGGTAACGTGACGTCAAAACCTCACAGCAGACAAAAATCTGCGCACCCCCTGCGATCTCCAATGGCCCCCCAGGGGGTGCGCGCACCCCAGGTTAAGAACCACTGTGCTAGAGTAATGTAGTTAGACTTACCTTTTTGTTACTTTTCTGCCTTGTATTCATTTAATCCCTTTCTGCTTCTAGAGTTTGCCTGCTCTGCCCAGCACTAGCCTGCCTGACTAGTTGCCTTTGCCTTCCCTGCACAGCGCTAGCCTGCCAGACCTGCCAGTTCCTTTGCCTGCCTGCTCCATTGCCTGCCTGCTCCACTGCCTGGCTGCTCCACTGCCTGCCTGCTCCATTACCTGCCTGCTCCACCGCCTGCCTGTCTCATTGCCTACTCTACCAAACCCAGCCCTGGTTCCAGTCTCCTGTCAACCAAACCAACCTCTCCATAATAAAGATTAGATTAGATTAACCTTTATTTGTCCTCCAGGGGGTGGAAATTGCAGTTCACAACAGCAGCAGGGTAAAGTATAGCACACAGAGTTGCAGGGTAATATACATTCATGACAATAGCAATAGGCGGTGTGGTGACAGATTTTGATGTTCTATAAATTGTGTTGATGTTTTGAAACTGCATGGGCATATGGCAAGTTACATTCTGGTCAGAGGTTCCCACCAAAGTTAACACCTCCCCCAGACAGGACGATGACTTGCTTATTCTATCAATGCAAATTATGACAGAAGGTCTTGGAGACAACACTCCTTTGGAGGTGCTAACCAACTGGCAGAGGATGCTCCTCACACCCACAGTGGATTGGAGACAAAGAACGTCTGGAAGACAACAGGCCTCCTTCCCCCCCACCCCCCCCCCCCACACACACACACACAAGGACAATGGGGTGGGGAGGGGGGAGTTCACAACTGTTGGGGTATTATATATACAGGTGCTGTGAGTAGGCTCGGGGCCTTGCTCTCTGGAGATTTATCGTTCTCCAAGAGACATGGTCACAGAGCTCTGTGTGTGTGTGTCATGTCTGTCCTGTCTGTTTCATGTTCCATGTGTTCTTATTGCAATACTAAATACAAATAATAAATTTGTATCTAACGAGTAACTAAACTTTGTAGCCGTGCAACGCCTGAACGTCTTCCATCAGAAAAGTTTCCTTTACAGTTGGGGGCTCTGTCCGGGGATCCACTTAGCTATTATGAGAAGGGTACAAATAGAGGAATCCATGCGTAAGGTGCAGGATTGTTTACCGGTTTATATTCCTAATGAGCATTCCGCAAAGTTGCGGAGAAGTTTCAGCAGTGAAACTGAAATAACTGGAGTGTAAATACAACCAGCGATGAGTCTACTTTTCTATGTACAAAATAAGTTCAAAATATCTGTAAATATACATTTGGTTTATTTCTCTTGTTATAATAGGTAATTGATTTGTGTTCATTTTCATTATTTGGTAAATACTTTTATTAGTATAAAAAGTAAACATGGGTCATGGTTCAGGCCAGAATTCTGATGGTCTGGGAATGCATTCAAGTCCTAATATCAATTACATGAAACAAAAGTATGGTCGCAAAATCAATTTATAAGTACATGTTTGGATAAGAGATTGTGGTTTCCCAGAAGAAGGGTCTTTTTGTAGTATAGAACTTACAAAATTAAAAGCGAAATTTAGGCTCAAAGAGAAGGAAACTAGAGGCAAACTGGAAAGCATTTTCCGATTGGAAAGATGAATCGGAAATCCGAGAAAAACTTAGTGTAGGGCCATTTTTACCTGTTTCCCAATGTTTCAAGGTCCGTGATCCACCACTCCTGGTCAGTCCACTCTTCCACACGACTCAAACAAATGTCCTGATAACGGCTCCAACATCATCACAGCCACTGCAGATTCCAGTGAAGGAAAGCCAAGGCCTGCTAGGTGACCCTGCGGTGCCCGTCCAGCCACAACGTGTCCAGCCTCAACTACAACCAACACTAATAGACAGCCGATCTGGATATGTCGGACGTTACCCGCGTACTCCGACATGTCAGGCCCGAGACAGAGACTTTCCATGTCAAAGACGAGGACCGAGGCGGAGACAAAAATGTGCCAAAAATGTACAACCATTGACAGAGAGGAACGAGTGTTTCATCTGTGCCAAAATTTGACATTGGAGAGACTCTTGTCCCGAGGCCACAGACCACGGACAGCGGTTACATGAGAACGAACTGGCCGACCGGAGGGAGAGATTGATCACGGACACGATAACTCAACAAATGGGTGATGTACTCGGATTCACGTGCACAAAACCACAACACAATTAGACGCATTTCAGAAAGCGAGGTTCCATAAGAGAGAATATGTGTTAAATCAACTTCGAACCCTCCAGGTGTTTTTTCCTGTTCTGACAGTATTGGTACATTAATGGATGAATCGGTCCTTCTAGCTAAATTTAATAGATAAGCGTGAGGCCAAATATATACAATGAAAGCGATATTCGGATGAGAATTACAATCCAGGAAGATAAGTTTATTTTTCTGTTCTTTTAAAACTTGTAGATATTTGATGTGTGTAGAAAGCGAATGACTTGGGGTCATTGTGCGAGAAATAGGCGCTATCAGGTTAATTGTAAGAAGGGACTATGAGAGAGAGTCTGAATGATAGATGACAGAATTTTGCTAACCGCCCTTTTGTTTAGCTGTTATTTTACTGAGATATATGTGTATTGTGACTAATTCTCAGTTTGGTGGTAAAAATCCTAACCAAATTGGCAAAATGTAGATTGCCAAACCAGAACTGAGACGGATTTGTGAACGATATATCTGTGATGTATTATTTCCAGTTTTACGTTTTTGTTTTTAACAAACAAGTTACTCAACCCAACTTTAGTTGAGCGGATTGATTCTCAGGGAACTGCAACCACACTTGGTACTATGGAACAGTGGTGAGTTAATGAGATCGATTGCGTTTGCTAAGTTGTGGTGAAGTACTGTTATGTTTAAGTTTCAGAAATGTTTTGTTTGTGTTAAGAATTTTTTTTTTCTTTTGTATTTTCAGTATGGTCTGAATAACATGTCATTTCATTTGTCTTGCAAGTATCGAGAGAGTGATGGATAATGAAGCGGCATAATGGGTCACGCTTTGTTAATGCATATTTTACATATAAAAAAAAACAAAAACAAAAAACAGAGGCAGGTCCGTTGCCCTAACTGACCTCTGTCAGAATGTAATTCACTGTGCAACCTTGTAGCCTGCTTTGTGTGAGATTAACAGGATGTTGGGTGAGAGCTTGGTAACTTTGTAGCCGTGCAACGTCTTCCATTAGAAAAGTTTCCTTTACAGCGGGAAGCAGGAAGATCAATGCGTCGTCCTCCCCGATTCCAGGTCGGTAAGCGAACTGCAGCGGGTCCATCTCTGGGGGATCCCTGGTTCTCACAAACTGGGGTCTATTTGTGAGGTAGTCCAGGGTCCAGTCGGCCAGGGGTACATCCACACCAGCCCGCACCAGCTTGTCCCTCAGAAGCACTGGCTGAATGGTGTTGAACGCGCTGGAGAAGTCAAAGAAAGTAATCCTCACAGCACTGCCAGGCCTCTCGAGGTGGGTGAGAGCACGATGAAGCAGAAAGATCAATGCGTCGTCCACCCCGATTCCAGCTCGGTAAGCGAACTGCAGCGGGTCCATCTCTGAGCTCACCTCAGAGCGGAGGTGGCCCAGAATCAGCCTCTCCAGTGTCTTCATCATGTGTGATGTGAGAGCCACTGGCCTGAAGCTGCTGAGGTCCTTAGCCCACGGTGTCTTAGGCACTGGTACCAGGCAGGAGGTCTTCCAGAGCAGTGGTACCCTGCTCAGCTTGAAGCTGAGGTTGAAGACCTGCCCCATGATCCCGCACAGTTTGTCCGCACAGGATTTCAGGAGCCTGGGACTAATTCCATCCGGACCAGCTGCTTTTCGTGCATTGATCTTTCTCAGCTCTCTCCTAACTTGACTAGGTGTGAAAGCTAGGGGAGTGCACGGGGGGTGGGTGGCGGTGAGTCCGTGGGGTTGTGATGGGTTAGTGGAATGCATGGAATGTAGCGTGGGGTCAGCTAAGACAGGTGCAAGCAGGGCTGATGGGGGAGGGGGGCATTGATCAGGAGACGGGGCTCGAGGCAGCAGCTGGGGGGGGGGGGGGGGTAGGCAATGGGTGAGTCGTTAAACCTATTGTAATACAAGTTCAAGTCAGTCGCCCACTGCAGATCCTTCTCAGCCTGGGGGAGGGGTGCGTTGAACCCAGAAATGGTCTTCAGGCCAGGCCAGACGTCCCTCGTGTTGTTCTGTTGAAGCTGGTCCTCCATCGGTAAACCGGTTACCTTCACCCATCCGCCTCCTTGTCTCTGTCCACACCTGGGTTCACCGGTCCCTGGCCCTTAACAGTACGATCTGGCCATGTCGAACCCAGCGGACAGAGATTCCACCCAACCCTCCTTGGATTCCGGCTCTTCCCCTTCCTCTCCGGAGGCCATCCGCCAAGCGCTCGCCGGTCAAGGGAACCTACTGGGACAGCATGGTCAAGTCCTTCACACCCTCACAGCCCAGGTTGGTGGTCTTTAATACTTTAAAGGTCTTTACTAAGATGGACCTGCGGAACGCCTACCATCTTGTTCGCATCAGGGAGGGGGACGAGTGGAAGACAGCATTCAACACACCCCTGGGTCATTTGGAATACCTGGTGATGCAATTCGGTCTAACCAATGCCCCTGATGTTTTTCAGGCTCTCATCAACGATGTCCTCAGGGATATGCTGGACCGTTTTGTATTTTTTATATCTGGATGACATCCTCATTTTTTTTCCCTGACCTTGAGACTCACCAGAGCCATGTCCGCCAGGTACTCCAGCGACTGTTGGAGAACAAGCTGTTTGTAAAAGCCGAGAAGTGTGATTTCCATTCTTCCACTGTCTCTTTTTGTGGA
The DNA here is from genome assembly GCA_030340685.1 of Protosalanx chinensis. Classification (NCBI taxonomy): domain Eukaryota; kingdom Metazoa; phylum Chordata; class Actinopteri; order Osmeriformes; family Salangidae; genus Protosalanx; species Protosalanx chinensis. The sequence continues at coordinate 10,688,633 of CM059325.1, forward strand.
TATATCATCACCCAGGGGGAGGTGCAGATGGACCCTGCCAAGATCACAGCTGTGACTCAGTGGCCAGCACCCTCCACCCTGAAACAACTGCAGAGGTTTTTGGGTTTTGCTCATTTTTACAGGCGTTTTATCCGTGACTATAGTCACCTAGCAGCCCCTCTTACTGCCTTAACCTCCACCACCACTCCTTTTCAGTGGACCACTAAGGCAGAGTCTGCCTTTCGATAACTAAAACGCAGATTCACTTCTGCTCCTGTTCTTAAACAGGTGGATCCAGACCTCCAGTTCATCGTCGAAGTGGACGCCTCAGATACTGCAGCTGGTGCTGTCCTCTCCCAACAATCCCTGTCAGACCCGAAGCTCCACCCATGTGCGTTCTTCTCGCGCAAGTTTTCCTCAGCAGAGAGAAATTACGACATCGGCAAACGGGAACTCCTAGCTGTCAAGCCTTAGAGGAATGGCGTCACTGGCTCGAGGGAGCCAACCAGGCCTTTGTAGTATAGACGGACCACAAGAACCTTGCCTACAGACAGACCGCAAAATGAGTCCCGAGTCTGTCTGTTCAGAGGTTCTCCAATGGGCACATTCCTCTAGACCAGGGGTCTCCAACCTTTTTCCTCTGAGAGCTACTTTTACAAAATGAAAATGATCGAGAGCTACTCATTTTGAAACATTTATTCTCATAGCTTATTTCAACCCAAACAAACTGAATAAGCTTATTTGCCTGGACATTAACTGAATACTGGGGTCCACAACTCACATGTTGTATAAAAACATCACAAAAAACATCTAGTTCACATGCATCTGCATTAAGTATTTCTATATATATTTATTTCAAGTGTATCTCACATTATTAACGGAAATGTTGAATGCTGTCAAAACAAAATAATGCAATTTCAGTCAAGACACTCACGTGATGATTGATATAAAGAATATTTATTGATGACCGTACATGGAATATGTTTGACTTTGGCGGAGTGGAATGTCTAAGGGGAAGCGCTCCCTACCGCCTCGAGCGACACATACGTGCACACATATATGACATGAGGCATGGAGCAATAGATATATAATCCCCCTGATACAGATATACATACATTCAGACAGACATACAGATATGCATAAATTCAGACAGACAGACAACCGGGGGAGAAAGGGGACGGTGGTGGGAGGCAACAGTAATGATCCTAACCGTTCTGTGTGAGTGTTGGATCTCCGTGCAGCCTTTTAAGGCAGTCTTACCGGGCGGAGCCCCAATGGGTTTGCACTAGCCAGGTCAGGTGTGTTCATGATTGATTGTTTGGACTACCTGTTTGCTTGAACTGTTAATGTATGTGAACTGCGGTGTGTGATGAGTATCAGTGTACTGAATGATTGAAGTGTATGCTGAGTGTATGATGAGTTATGTGAATGAATGATGATATGTACTTGATGACTGAGTGATGACGCGGGCAGCCCGAGTGCCGTTGCCAGAACTAGCTTCGCCCATTACAAATACACAGATTACTTATTCACTTTTTGTGCTTTGTCAAGATGTGCGCCACTTTAAACGAGGCCTCTGTTGCTGCACTGGCCTTCTTCGTTGGTCCGGTGAACAGTGATTGTTGTCTTTGAAGCATGGCTTTAAGCTCCTTTATCTTCTCCTTTCGTAGACTGCTACCCTCAAGAAAGTCCCGTGAGAAGTTGTTGTGGACCTTGGTGTAATGACTTCATCCCTCTGCCTAAACTACCATCCTCCAGGGAGACAGCTGACCTCCTGGTGAACAATGTGTTTCGTCTGCACGGGATTCCTACGGACATTGTGTCGGATCGAGGTCCCCAGTTCATCTCCCAGGTTTGGAAGGCTTTTTGTTCTGCTGTTGGGTGTACGGTTAGTCTCTTTTCCGGTTTTCATCTGCAGACTAATGGCCAGACCGAGCGGGGAACCAGGCATTGGAGGCAGCCCTGCAGTGCATAGTTTCTGCCAACCAGACCCGCTGGAGCTCCCAGTTGCCATGGGTGGAGTATGCCCACAACTCCCTTGCCAATGCCTCCACAGGGCTGCCTCCGTAGGACTATCAACCGCCTCTGTTTCCTGCCCAGGAGGGTGAGGTTGCTGTGCCTTCCGTGCAGGACCATATCCGCCGTTGCCACCGCACTTGGACTACGGCTCGGGCTGCCCTCCTACAGGCCTCTACCAGGGCTCAGGCATGTACCGTCGCCGCTCGGCTGCTCCAGCCTATACCCCAGCTCAACAGGTGTGGCTCTCTACTCGAGACATTCCTTTGAGGGTGGATTTCAAAAAACGTTCCCCACGTTTTATTGGACCCTTTGTCATTGATCGTGTCCTGAACCCCTCTGCTGTCCGGTTGAAGCTTTCGGCCTCCCTCCGTGTCCATCCTACCTTCCATGTGTCCCAGGTTAAGCCTGTCCACTCCAGTGTGCTTTGCCCCCCAGCAGCGGCTCCTCCCCCACCACGGCTGATCGATGACCACCCTGCGTACACAGTCCGGCGGCATTTGGATGTGCGTCGTCGTGGACGGGGTTTCCAGTACTTGATGGACTGGGAGGGATACGGTCCTGAGGAACAATGCTGGGTTCCCCCGTTGTCTCATCTTGGATCCCACCCTTGTTCGGGACTTCCACGCCTCCTACCCTGACCGGCTGGGTCGTGCGCCAGGTGGCACCCGTAGAGGGGGGGGGGGTACTGTTACATCTGCATCGGCATTCTTCCCTGAAGGGGTTAATCCTCCTGTCTCCAGTGCTAGGGGGAGTGGTTTCAAGTGTGCGGGAGCAGAGCGGGAACCACCACCTGCACCCAATCCTGCAATCACCAACCCTACTTCTGCTCAGCCCTGCCAGGAACATGCTGCCAGATCATAGCCACTACTTGCTAGAGTAATGTAGTTAGACTTAATTTCTTGTTACTTTTCTGCCTTGTATTCATTTCATCCCTTTCTGCTTCTAGAGTTTGCCTGCTCTGCCCAGCGCTAGCCTGCCTGACTTGTTGCCTTTGCCTTCCCTGCACATCGCTAGCCTGCCAGACCTGCCTGTTCTTTTGCCTGCCTGCTCCACTGCCTGCCTGCTCCACTGCCTGCCTGCTCCACTGCCTGGCTGCTCCATTGCCTGCCTGCGCCACTGCCTGTCTCATTGCCTGCTCTACCAAACACAGCCCTGGTTCCAGCTGTCAACCAAACCAACCTCTCTATAATAAACCAGTTAACCTTCACCCATCTGCCTCCTTGTCTCTGTCCGCACCTGGGTTCACCTGTCCCAGGCACTTAACAGTTTCCTCTGCTGGACTATTTACATAGTCATTTAGCCAGAGCAAATGACATCAAGCACATGGTCATTCCCTCTGAGGCAAATAAGGTTAAGTGCCTTTCCCAAGGACATGTTATCTTACCACAGCTAGGGTTTGAACTCATAACCTTTTGATTACTAACCAAAGTCCCTTACTGCTCAGCTAGTTGACTCCCAACTGTCAAGTGAGCCACATGCTCCTTCCTTACCTCCACTCTGCACTCCTACCTTCATTAAAGTAAACATTGCAACGCTTACAATGTGCTCCTCTTTTCATAAACTCCAAAGAAAATCAATCAACATATATATATATATATATTTTGTACATCAATTGTGCTGTATTCAAGTTATCAACGTTCAAGTTGCAAGAGAACGGGCTGTTGTTATTCTGTCCCCCACTGCTACTTTGAGGAAGTGATGCGTATTAATTACAGCTTACTAATGATGCCGTAATTCATCTGAACGGAGTGAATTCAACTGAAATGAGCAGCTACCTGAGCCCCTTGGTGGGACGTGTCGTCACCATGTCATCCGCTCCTCCTTCTTCTACTTTGGTTTTGTTTACTAAACGTGAGCGCAACTGTTCTGAGACTCTAACAGGAGGGTTATTACCACGTCTTGTTTCTAAAGTCCAATGAGGGTGAAAGAAGAGCGTGCTGTACTTCCAGTCTAGAGGATGTGGTATCTTGTAATTGTGACATATGGGAGAGAGGAGTAGTTAGCCATTCCCCTCCACTGTTAACAGGGTTACACAGTGGAGGGGAATAGACAGAAAGTGACTTCAACTCAGCAACATGAGGTTCTGGTTATACTTTCATCATTTTCATCAAGGCCTACAGGGTCTCTTATTATTTCACGTTTGGTGGCCTCTCTCTCTCTCTCATTCCCTGGACCCCTGCTCCAACTCCTGCACTTCGTTCCCGTCCCCCACCTCACTATCTGGCTCTTTCTTTCTGTCCTTCTTTCTATTTATCTTAGTTGTAATCCTCTTTTTTCCTACCCTCTCTTTGGCCATGACTCGTTCTCTCCCTCTATATGATTACATTTTCCTTCAAACCACCCCTTCTCTAATTTTGTGGTTGTGTTGCTGTCCGTATGGCCGTGTCTTAGCACCATCTGCTGTGTGTTGGACGGCTCCATGTTGACTCAGAGGAGATGGCAGCAGCCGTATCACACCCTAGTTTAATGGCAAAGACAGGAGCCAGAGGGGAAACTAATCTGCACCAGCCCAAAATGCCTGCAAGAGGAATAAGGTGGATTGGAGGGTGGCCTTGCTACAGTAGATTTATTTTACTTACAGGTCTTCCAACTCTCAGATCTCCCATGTCCACTCATGTTTAATGTTTCACAGTTCCTACATACTCTTATGCCCTGGGACTAAACAAGTTCTCAGTGGCAAAAATATCTAACCAGGGCTTAAGTGAGTTTTAGCACTAACATCAGTCACTGCATATGAAGCTGTACTGGTGTGTTAAACCAATTAACCACATTTAATTCCAGAGAGTGCCGGTAGAAATGCAACTGTATCTACTACAGAGCAACATGAGAGGAGGAAGCCTGTTGGACGAGTGGAAGGAAAGAAAGAGAGAGAGAGAGATATCAGGGGAAAACTGGTCAAATGGGGATTATCAAGCACCCTATCAGCAAAATGTTTTGTTTGGGTTGGTTCTGGTTCTGGTCACAAGCCTCATGTTAGCCCTACTGTTTCTCTAAACCCGCCTCTAATCCCTTCTGAAGGGGAGCGAGAGGTGAAAAAGAGGAGACATAAAGGAGAGAAGGAGGAAAGAAAGGAGAGGCTCTGACACTCACAATTAGTCCAAAGAGCTCAGATGCAGCTCTACTCCTCCTTCTCTCTCCGTTTCTTTCTTCGTCCTAATCTCTCCTTGTGTGAGCATTTTTAATTCCATTTCCTTCTTTGTTTCAACTCTTTCGTAACTTTTTCTCTTCACTGAGTTTCCCCTGGCCAATGGAACAGACCTACTCCCAGTCTGCCAACTACAAAAGCTGTCAGACAATCTATTCCTCCTTTTTACTCTCCTTTGCAGTTTTTTTCTTCATCTTTTTTTCCATGCACTAATCAGAAAGACTTGAAGCTATATCCCAGCTAGAAGCAATTAAGTTGTCAAAATAGAATTCTTTATACTCTCTGTCTATCTGTTCTAATGGTGAAACCCATTTTTTTTGTCTCCTGTTGAGATATTAGCATAATTCCTATTACCCAACATTAACTCTGAGACTGCACATAATGTGTGTGTGTGTGATGTGTGTGCAATTACGTGTGTTCCTTTCATTAAGGAAAATGTATCAGTGTAGCAATCATAACACATACACACATTGTAGCTGGAGACACTTGTGACTGACAAGATGAGGAGATGCAAGAGATGAGAAGAGAGACGGAGAGAGACAGGAGCAGAGGAGGACAGAAAACTAGGAACGGTTTTAGAATGAGGAGAAACGGAACGGTATTAGCGATAATCCGGTTAGCGCCGCCTTGGTGTAATCTGACTCATTAATAGCACATTCCATCTGTAATCTACACTCCATCAAAAGAGGGAATTTCTCCAAGCGGAACTTCAGACGTTTTTTGGAACGATGGTAATTCTTGACGGCTCGTTTTTGCTTCCAACCACTTCAGATGAGTGACGGGTAGAAAAGAAACGCACTTGGAATAACAAGTATAATACGATACGTTAATTAGACTGGAGTAAACAAACTTGCGAGAAAGTAAAAACGAAAAAAGGACTGAGGGGCGGACAATTTGTCAAGGAAACGTGTTGACGGTGTGGTCGCTCCCGGAGGACGAAGTACTCAAAGGCAGACAAAGCGAGATGTACGATTGGAAGACAATCGTTATAATTGGGAGCAATGAGCTGCATAAACTGTGGAGAGTTTGTAAATGATTCTGTATGGGCAGGATTTCTATAGGTCAAATTGAAGGGCACTACTCATGATGAAACTCTGTTTAAGATGAAGATGTTCTGTAATTTAGATAGTGATCTTTTATTTAGATAAAATTATATTATATTGATGTGCATTTGTCATGGCATAACAATTTGGTATAACTCGGCTGATCAGTTTATGTACTTTTTGTATGTGAAAGTAAAGAGTAGGTTTGGAGCTGAATATTGGAAAGTCTGAGGAAGGCTTGAGTTCCCTGTACTTAGGTCATTCCGTTCTTAATTGTTGATTATTTCCATATACTTCCTTCCTGGTTTCTGATTTAATGTTAATTTGTCTTGGGCCTGCTTTCTCCCTGTCCCTAGCTCTCCCCCTGTAGACGGCAAAAGGCAATTCTCAAAATAAAAAGCAGCAATCACTTCCAGCATTTACGCCCGGCCTCGCTAGGAGACACAGTGGGATTGCATTCCCTCTGCATTTATCAGACACAAATTGAGATTGTGTCTAACACAAGCGCACACACACAGACAGGGTGCAGACATGCTTACATTCTATCTCCTTCTAGCTCTCTCTCTCTCTCCCTCGCTCACTCTTTCTCACACACACACACACACACACACCTGCTCATATGTAATAGCACGCACCCGCGCTCAAAATGAGCTTGTCTGTAACAAAGCTCTCCAGATGCGCAAGGCTGGGGCCAATGAGGGCCACCCTGTCTGCTGAGATTGGTAGAAGATCCAATATGAATTTAGCAAATGAGCAGCACCAGAGAGTGAGCGAGAGAACGAGGGAGGGGCCGAAGAAGGAGGTGTACGTGAGAGGTGGTGGGGGAGGCTGTGTCAGTGATTATGCCAGCGTTTAACATTACAGAAACGCCAGGCTTTAAATAGCGCTCGTATTGGGCTGTCAATTGCCTTGTTAGCTACCGCAAGAGAGGTGTATGCACCTGGGTGGAAGAATCATCTCTGTAAAGCATGGACACACACACACAAGCACACACGCTCAGAGACTCACAAAAATAGGCACAGGCGAACACACCTACTTTCTCACACAGACACGCACACAAACTCAGGTCCCCATCCCCTGAAACGACATTACCCATCTCAAGACTCTATTCCCTGAGGTTCCATCTGCCGTGACACCTGTTGTCTCTGCAAGGCGAAATTGAACGTCGGAGCGCTTCAATGAAAGAGATAACCGCCAATTCAGAGCAGCAAGGAAAATGTTGGAGTGGCTGTGTTCCTGATGAGGTCACTGAGTACCTACTGAAAAAGAGCAGCCAAACTTAATGTAGGTGTTCTGTACTCTGGGCCGCCATCGGACGAGACAGAGGAGTAAAAAGAGATTTCGAAATGTGTTTACGGTCCGCCAGGGATTGATGAGAATGATTCCAGTAAGAAAAACTTTACGATGGTCTAGGAAGACTTAAAGGTAGGGTACACACGTAAGATATTTTAGGTTAAAAAAAAAGTTTTGCTCTTTTTTAATGTGTTGTAAGAAGGTCCTGTGAGAGTTGTTTATCAACACAGATAGCTCAGTTGTAAGGGAATGTCACTTTCACTTTGTGCCCACTACTTTCCAGATAATTATGATCCAGCCATCCTGTTCCAGCCAATTGACTTTGGTGAGACAGGACTTTCATCTTGGCATGTTTTGTGAAACCACTGACAATCAAAATGTGCTGAAGGAAAACATGGATATGCAGACATGAATTGGAGATGCTGTTTCGCTTATTGTAATGAAATGTACAAGCTGTTACTTATTGCAGCTTTAATGCATGTTTGCCAGGAAGACACACACACACACAATCTCACATATCCTCATTCACCTGGACACACATGGACACACATGGACCCTTGGAGAATTAAGTCACCTGACCTTTTACACTGCTCTATATGAAATGAGAAGTTACTTTCAGATCTTGAATGACCTTTATCTGCATAACTGGCTCACTACCCTCTGGAGGGAAATTATTCTGAAGTTATTCTAAGAAACAAGCTACCCCATGGGGTTTTCCCAACCACCACACATGCAGTTAAGAACATGGTTTTGTCATTCTCATGATAAACACTGTTTTTTCTATTAGCTCCTTGGGGGTAAAAGTGATGCCTTCTTCATTGTAATATCTCTTAACGGACAGTCACAGTGAGGAGCTGGCAATTGCCCCTGGGCTAACTGTCCCATTTTGTCCTAAATTCACCTGAGGGGCAATGCTCACCATGTTTTTTGGGTGACGATGTCATCATCATCAAATATATATTTATGGTTTTGTTTTCGGTTTGGTTTGGTTTTTATTATTTATTTTGGATTGCTTTGGTGCCCCCCAAATCGCTTTGGTGCCCCCCTGATCACTTGGTGCCCCCCAAATCGCTTTGGTGCCCCCCTGATCACTTGGTGCCCTATGCACAGCGCGTGATGCACGGGTTGGGAGTGGCGGTACTGAGTGAGTCACTCTTGTCATTCAGGCACTCTTCATCATAATCCTGATTACGTGTTTGTAAGCAAGTGACTCATTGTCAAACCTATTCCATCTTCTTCTTAACCTTTCTCTCCATTTGTCTAATTCTCTGTCTCTACATTTCTGGGTTTCTGATTCCATCATCCCCATCAGTATGGATGAAGTCCCCTGTTTCCATGACACCTGGGGCCCCTCCCTGCATGTCTCATGATTGGACAGCTGTGCTAACAGGGACCAGAAAGTACACACACACACAATGCTAGCTATCAGCCAAGACAAATCACCTGTGTTTGTCAGACACTGGTATCTCTAGAGTGCTTCTGCATATTTCCTCTTTCTGAGTCTGTATACAAACTGGCTACGTGTCGCTGACCGCTCAGAATAAGTGGCTGCTGTTGGCAGCCATGTTTCTTCATTGCCCTTGAGAAGAGTGTTCTGCTGTGAGGATGGGCACATGTCCCAAATCTGAGGTCAACTAGACAATGCCGTCAGTGTGATGTGGATACAGATGCGTATATTAGGTTGATAACAGTGATAGCTTTTTGTGAGTGTTTACTATGAATTTGTGTGTTTGTTTGTGTTTGTGTAGAGAATGAGGTGTATGCATGCGCTTAGATTTACTGTCAACGGTAGGCTTCACATATTGTTGCAAAACGTAATTATTGGTTTAATAGAACAATAAGGACAAGGCGAGAAAAAGTGTACTGTAATCTAATCCAGTCCCATACTTTATAACTTGTTTTTCTCAATGCTGTTTTCAGCAGATGATTAGCATATGAGGTCAACTGAGGCCATCTGTGGCCACGGTTAATGTGTGCATATGACTAAACTGTATAATTTCATGAGGTGTTATATAATTTGTCCGTTTCAGATGGTTGAGCTGGTTAAATCATTGCCTTGTCGATAGCAACAGATTGACTAAGGACAATGATACTGATTATTATTTGATGTGGGGACATTTTACACTAACCCCTTAAAAAGTGTAATTCAAGTGGGAATATTTCCTTTCATTGGCTTTAAATAGATATGCAATATATTACTTTTAAATGTTCTTTGTCAATAAAATATTCAACATTTTGCTGACTGTATTTAGCTGAGAAGCATACAAACATGCAGTTGTATTAATTGTTCTCCAAATCAAATGATTTGGCTGAGGAGCATGGCTTGTCTTTGCTTTAGCCAAAAGAAGGAATACGTTTGCTTGAATTCAGTTGCTGAAATAAGCAAAAGAAAAAAATATATAATGCTTTGAATTTCCACCTTCAGATTCATGAAATATGTATAGTTGAGCCCACTCTTGACTGGCTGTCTTCTCAAATGTCCTTTATCTTTCTTTCTTTCCATCAAAACCACATATCTTAGTTAGAGAGTATTGTATTGTACTGAAGTACAGCTCCATATGCTTCTCTTTATTCTAACCATGAACCTATCAACCCTAAAACACAAAGCTCTAACAGAGTGAAATACATTTGTCACTTTCGCGCTGAAGGTTTATGAAGCTCAGTGTAATTCAAAAACCTAGACTGTCAAAGATAGGCCGTCAGATTCCACGCTAGTGCTGGGTTCAGCTAATCTAGTCACATACAAAGCTTTATTAGTAGTACGATCCTTCACCAGGTTTTGGGACTGGGACAGATACTACAGATTTCCACAGTTGTCTAACTAAAAAGAGCCTTTTGAAGCTCATTTGTAACCATGACAGGAATGGTAGGTGAACTCAGAATGAAAGGAGAGCAAAAACAGAACTGAAGAAGAAAGGAAGAGAAAGGAGAGAGGTAGACGAGACACAAAGACAAGACGTTTGAGTTACAAAGGAGGTGGAATGATGAAAAAGCAGAAAGGCAAACAAACAGAATGCTTGAGAGAGTGGCGAGCGAAGGAAGACCCTCGAGGAGAACAGAGGATGGGTGAGGGGGTACAAGAGAGAAGCGGAAAGATGAAACAAAGGCGGGGTGAAAAAGTTTTGGAGTCCTCACTTTGTGAGCGGTCAAAAAGTCGGACATGAAAACTCATTCCTATGTTGCACCCAACGCACAGCAGGTTTTTCCGTCCACTGACACACGTCGGTAAATTACGGAATGAACTTGCGCTCCAGGGGATGGTTCAGCAAAAAAGGAGGCTTGTTCCAGCAAAATGTTCCCTGATGCTATTTTGCCGTTTCAGAAAACCACTCCGCCAATGACCAGGAAAAGGGCAATTAAAAGTCAGTGGTGCGTTATTCAAATGGTATTTTAAGGGTAATCTTGGCCATGATATAGCTTGTGCACAACGTGCAAGCACTTTGTTTCTCTCATCTACACAGATGAAGCAGTTCCCATTCTTGACAACATCATTACAAGGAAATATATTACCAAATGAGGGAAACCTTACCTATAATTTGAGTAAATGTGTACACTAGATTTATGCATTTTTCACAACTTCACAATACATAAATCTAGAGTGCACATTTATTCATATTATTCTGGAAAGTTGCAGTATAAATAGGGTTGCTAATAATGGAAACAATAGTGGCAATTTCCTCCCACGCCTGTTTAACCGAAGATAATTTGGGTGGATTTCTCCCATCCCCGTACAGTGTGACCTCTCTTTCTTTAGTGGCTCTAACAAGAGGTCGGCCTTCTCGGCTGTGAAGCATTCTTGACATGTGCCCGGCAAATCCGCCATGATAATAGCAACCTGCCATAGAAAAAGATTTCCTGCTTTTAAAGGGAGGGTAAGCTGACGCTCTGATTGGTTTATTATATGTTTATTACCACACCTATGACTAATTTAGCCTCTTTGGATCAACCCAATTTAGCCTTGCGCCGGGTGCCCGAGTCCCGCCCACAAAGCTTCTTGTGCTTTGAGCTTGACACTTGCATTTCCGTTCATGTAAATAGACAATATTTGAAGATGACTGAGGTAGTCTCCTCAAAGTTGAAAAAGACCAGCCAAAGGGATGATTTAGGATATATAACTTAACCCTTTAGGCGCCAAAGTCGCAGAATTGCGACTAGCAACTTTGCTGACTAAAACAGGCTGTAGCTATAAATGTGGGGCAGAATCTTGTTTTTACTTTTCACCAGGTGATAGCGGACATGTGTTAATGTAATATAATAATCATTCATGGGCATGTTTTTATTCAAAGTTTTAGAGAAAAACGAGTTGTAAAACCACCTCCTGACCAGTGATGCAGCTCTGCTTGGACGCTGCTAATCAATGATAGAAGGGCTGAGTGGAGCGACAGCAGAGCAGAGCGAAAGAGTGTTTGTTTTGTTACTCACGATACCAAGAGGTCGGTTTACTGTCAACAAAGTATTTATTCAGGTATTAGATGACTACGATTCCTTAGAGGAATAACATGCAGTCTGTCTAGTGAGCATAAACTGACGTTAGTAGTGACTGCTCGTCCGTGCACAAAGTCCACAATCAGCACACTGTATAGCGGATGCTTCACCTCAGCGTGGCCGGGGTGGAAGCATTCTGCGAATGCCAAAAGGGGGACATGTTCGAAGTGGCAGGTGGGCTCATAACACCGCAAATATGGGTGGAAACCACGGATAAAAACATGTCTGTTTTCACACAGATCCAGGAAATAGTACAACTGCATTTAAGATGCGGTTCTGAGCATCAGTGTGGTCAACGCGGCAATTGATTATACAAGTTTGATCAGTAAACGTTTTTCTATCCCAAATTTAGTTTCATACTAAAGATATTTCACGTTGAATGTTGAATGTATTCCCTCATCTCAAACTACTTTCAAGTTACAGCCTTTTGAAACCCAAGTTGAGGTTTCCATTTTCCATTATAGCCGCCACCTTGTGATGTCATCATATGTAAATTAGATGAAAAAACTTAATTACCATCACAAACTTTGAGTCATACTGAACAACTTTCTCATTGATAGTATACCTTTATCTCAAACCACTTTCAAATTATAGCCATTTGAAATCTTGATATCAAAATTTCATATTTTCTTGAAAAAACCCTGGCGCTTAACAGCCCAATAAACCAAGTGTCATTATCAATCAAGGAGCTACCTTGGAGACTATCACCCTTCTCCATTTATTATTGTATAGCAACACCCTTAAAGTCTACTCTCCACGTTGGTCTGTCTCTCAATCTCTTTGTTATTATTTCATTCTCTTTCTCTAACTTCTCCCCTGTCTCTTTTCTCTGTCTTGATCTCTCTCATTCTCACTCCTCTCTCTGTAACGCTCTCTCCCTGCTCCTTGTTTACTTTCCTACACATGTAACCCCTGCACTTTCACTCACTCTCTCTCTCTATCTCGCTGCTTTCTCTGCAAGTCTTTCAGCACAGTTACACCAGGGGTTGTTCTTCAGTATTTTCACGACACAGAGTGCTTTGAAAGAGGGAAGAGCTTACATAGATCTCCATTTATCTATGTGCTGCAACTTCTTGTTTTAACCACTTTATACTGTATAGTAGAAAAGGTTTAAAATGTAGTCATTTGGACATTGTTTTCAAAACAAGGCGGTTTGTCACCCATCCAGGAGCCATTCTCAATCGGAGAGAACCTCTTTACGTGTTCCACAATGGGTCATCCCATGTTGGGTAAATGCACTTTTTAACCAATGGAAAAGCTTTCTCTAAGACAACATTCTTACTGATTTATGAAGGCATCAATATCCCAATCATGCCACCTTTCAAAGATATTAACATTATTTTACTGGTGACCTTTCTAATTACGCGCACACAAATACTTTACCAACACATTCACATGCCACCGGTAAAATCATACAGACACACACGATTACACACACACATATGCAGAATCATGCACTCACCCACATACCTTTTGGCAGAGCCTACGTCTTGCAGCTGGGAGCCAGCATGATTTGATAGTGACCAGGGACAAAGAGAATGACCAGAGATTCGTCAGGGAACCTCAGTCTGGGCTCGACTCCAACAATATCAAGTTATTAATTAGAGTGGATTACACTCGCATCTTCAAAAGCACACACAATTGCAGACACACACACACGCACATGTATACACACACGCACGCGTGTCCCCCTCTCTCAGGCCAATGTCTTTAAAGCAGTGGCAAGTTCAGGTTTTTATGAGTGACCGTTAAACCGAGAGGATGAGCCAATCTCATTTAAGATCATAAATCTACTTGGAGCTCATCCCTCTCTCTCTCTTATGCTTCTGTTTTCTCCATCTCACCGTCATTCAGGTGACCAGAGGGGGTGGGAGGGGGAAGGCAAGGTGCAGAAATAATGGGATTAAATACTTTAATCGGATTAATTGATTGGGTTGATTCAATTGGGGTGTTCATTAGCAACCTGAGACAGTACGTGTCCACAAGTCCATACGGAATGTTTCCCGTGGGTATATAATTATAGAAAGAATGATGGTAAGAGAGAGAGATAATAAGAGGGGAAGATACATTTATGGAATGATTATGGAAGAGAGACTGTAGAGAGAGAAAGAGGAACAAAAATACAGAGAGACAGAGAGGGGAATGGAAAACCGACTGTGTAGAGACAAAGTGGGAAAGGGAGAGAACGTCTCTGCAGGCTGCACCGATGTCGTCTCTGGTTTTTGTAGCCAAACTATTGAAATCTGGATGACCAAAGAGTAACGGTTTCAGATACACAACCGCTCCAGTGTAGAGCTGCTGAAATGGGAAACATTAAGTTTTGGCCTGACACATACTTCACATGGTCCAAAGGACTTTTAGTTTCACATGCAGCAAATTGGTTCTGAGGCAGGGAGGAAACAGAATGAAACATGTCATAACAGGAAGAGCATTGTGGCACTTCAGAAGCTAATTGTATATATCAGAGCTTAATCCTCTGAATTCGTTTTTACCTGATGAGGGTTTCTGGGGCTAATTTCTGTTGTCTGATGGACAGAATACATTAGCTGAATGTATCAGATAAGAATAATCAGTACAGTAATTTGCGCAACTGTGTTTTTGTATGAAGGTGTGTACCTGTGAAATGGAGCCCCATTTATTGGATCAGCTTAATACCGCTGTTTGGGCTTCCATTTGATAGCGAGTGTCTCCATGGTGATTCTGTCCCTTGCAGTTTCGTCATGACAACAGGATTTTCCTCCTCCAGTCAGGTGGGAGAAACATTGATCTAGAGAGGTAGGGTACATGCAGGGGGGGGATCTACGGGGGGGCAAGGGGGGGCAGCCGCCCCCCCCACTTGAGAGCCTTGCCCCCCCAGCTGCCCACGTACTGTTGTCCCATGACCCCCTGCCAAGACCTCTTGCCACCCCTTTGCCCCCCCATGTAAAAATGTCTAGATCCGCCCCTGGGTACATGCAGTCAGATAACAAACACACACACAGAGAAAAAGACTGAATCGGTTGTGGGCTGTATGGTTTAGTACATGACCACACACAGTAAGCACTACAAAGACACACACATACAATTCTCAGCAACACTGTGTTCACAGACCACAGCATATTAGCACCATTTAGCTTCAGCATATTGCAAGCAAGAGGATTTGACGTCTTCTTCTCCAAGTGAGTAGCACTGTGGGAGGAACAACTCAGCTCTCACATCTCATCCAAAGATCTCCAGGAACCACACACACCAGATTCCCCCCAAAAAAGAAACACAATGAAGATTGCTGTCATTGGTTGTCATTACGTTCACTTTTCCCCGCATCTGCGATGAGAGGATGTTAGCAGTGACACTCTTTTTGCTCTTTTCTTTGTCAGACCTCACTGCAGTCTACGTAACTGTACACACACCTGGGAAAGTCAACATGCATCTTCATCCTGTGTAAGTCCTTCTCCAAGGCTTTTAGCTTTACATTTAAATTTAGTAATTTAGCAGACGCTCTTCTCCAGAGCGACATACCGCAAGTACAGGGACGTTCCCCCAGAGGCAAGTTGGGTGAAGTGCCTTGCCCAAGGCGACAACGCCATGCTGCCACAGAAAAGGGGTTCGCACCAGGGACCTTCTGATTACTAGCCTGACGCCCTAACCGACTGCGCCACATGACCCCCTCTATTGGTCCTTCACGTCTGTAGTGTAGGCTCATGGATGATCGATTCTGTAGAATGTGCATCATTAACATTTGGATCAGTAGTTCACAGTGTGAAGCAAAATATTCTATTTTCTACTTCCCCTCTGTGATCTGAATGATCGCAAGAAGCGGCAGTGTATTTTATAATGCAGCTTACAAGTCTTACCAGGCGTGTGCTTGTTTTTGCTGGTCGAAAACACGTAGGTTTCATAGTGGGCTATTAAATTGACTGGTAAAACAACAACAGAGTTGAAAAATGTAACCTGTAAAGTGAATTTTATGTGGAAAAAGAAATACTACGAAATAATTATACTTCATAAAATCACCTGTTCCACAATTATTGGCACCCCTAACAATTCCTAGTAAATAAATGTGATTAAAGTATTTCTCTCATTTCTACAGTAGTTTACAACGTTGATCAGAGTACACTATATTACCAAAAGTATTTGGTCACCCATCCAAATGATCAGAATCAGGTGTCCTAATCACTTGGCCCGGCCACAGGTGTATAAAATCAAGCACTTAGGCATGCAGACTGTTTTTACAAACATTTGTGAAAGAATGGGCCGCTCTCAGGAGCTCAGTGATTTCCAGCGTGGAACTGTCATAGGGTGCCACCTGTGCAACAAATCCACTCTTGAAATTTCCTTGCTTTTAAATATTCCACAGTCAACTGTCAGCTTTATTATAAGAAAATTGAAGAGTTTGGGAAGAACTGCAACTCAGCTACGAAGTGGTAGACCAAGTAAACTGACAGTAGTGAAAAGATGTCGCCGACTTTCTGCACGGTCAATTGCTACAGAGCTCCAAACGTCTTGTTTATTAGCCCAAGTACAGTACGCAGAGAGCTTCATGGAATGGGTTTTCATGGCCGAGCAGCTGCATCTAAGCCATACATCAGCAAGTGCAATGCAAAGCGTTGGATGCAGTGGTGTAAAGCACACCGCCACTGGACTCTAGAGCAGTGGAGACGTGTTCTCTGGAGTGATGAATCACGCTTTTCAATCTGGCAATTTGATGGACGAGTCTGGGTTTGGAGGTTGCCAGGAGAACGGTACATTTCGGACTGCATTGTGCCGAGTGTAAAATTTGGTGGAGGACGAATTATGGTGTGGGGTTGTGAGCTTTGAATGCTCTAGAATACAAAAACATTTTGGTCGAAAATTCCTATAAAAACCCTCCTAAACCTCGTGGACAGCCTTCCTTGAAGAGTTGAGGCTGTAATAGTTGCAAAAGGTGGACCAACATCATATTGAACCCTATGGGTTAGGAATGGGATGGCCCTGAAGTTCATATGTGAGTCAAGGCAGGTGAGCAAATACTTTTGGTAATATAGTGTATGTAGGAACATTTAATTAGTAATTAATAACTTCCTGTTTCTCTGGGGTATAAATATGATGTGACACAGACACACCTTCACAAATCAGGCAATGGCTACAAGAAAATAGCCACTCGCCTACATCTGCTCATATCTACAGTCAGAGGAATCGTCAAGAAGTTTAAAATTACTGGAACAGTGGTAAACAAGCCTGGACGAGGACGCAAGTTCATTTTGCCACTACGCACAGTAATGAGGATGGTGAGAGAAATAAAAAAATCTCCAAAGCTCACTGTCACAGAAATGCAAGGAATGGTAGCATCTTGGGGTCACAAAGTCTCCAAAACGACCATCAGGCGCTATCTACATACCAACAGGCTGTTTGGGAGTCATGCAAGGAAAAAACCTTTTCCCACTCAATATCACAAATGCAAACGTCTGGATTTCGCTAAGCGGTACATGACCTTCAACTGGGACTATGTGCTTTGGTCATGTGAGACAAAGATAGAGCTTTTTGGCAACAAACACTCTAAGTGGGTCTGGCGGAACACAAAAGATGAGTATGCAGAGAAGCACCTCATACCTACTGTGAAGTATGGGGGAGGATCGGTGATGCTGTGGGGCTGTTTCTCTTCCAAAGGCCCTGGGAACCTTGTTAGGGTGCATGGCATCATGAACGCTTTGAAATACCAGGACATTTTAAATCAAAATCTGGTGGTCTCTGCCCGAAAGCTGAAGATGGGTTGGCACTGGATCTTTCAGCAAGATAATGACCCTAAACATATGGCCAAATCTACCCAGAAATGGTGCACCAGACAGTCAAGGTCCTCCCTTGTCCATCTCAGTCCCCAGACCTTAACCCCATCGAAAACCTGTGGGGTGAACTGAAGAGGAGAGTGCAGAGGAGAGGACCCAGGTCGCTGGATGATTTAGAGAGATTGTGCAAAGAGGAAAGGTCGACGATCCATCTTTCTGTTTTCTCACATTTTGTGAAACATTATAGGAGAAGATTAGGTGCTGTTTTGATTGCAAATGGGGGTTGTACAAAGTATTAACATCAGGGGTGCTAATAATTGTGGAACACATGATTTTATGTTAAATATATTTTTTCTTCTTGTGGGATTTGTTTTCGACTGAAAAATGCACTTGAATTCAAACCTGGATTTCACTCTTTTTTTTCATTGTGGTCCTATAATATTTAGAAATATTTTTTTATTTTATTAGAAGCAAAAAAACACATCTTAACCAGGGGTGCCAATAATTGTGGGCGCTGTATGTGTGTTGGGCAGCTTGTCAGTAAAGTAGGTACCAGCATTAGTCTAAAACATTGATTTCACAAGTGGTTCAATAAAATCCTGCTCTCTGTTCAGAATGGTTCCTTTTCTTCTCCTTTTTTACCAAGGACTGTGCTTTGCCCTTGGGTCTGTGTGTGTCTGTTGTGCCATCATCAGACAGAATATGAGAAGTGTCACTTAAAAATCGTTCCTCCTTGCCAAGTGTGAACTGGTCTGGACTCCCTTGGTTCCCTTGTGTTGCACACAACAGCCTCACTATCAAGACTGGATGCCGGGCACATCTGTCTCCATAGACCAGCCCTCCAGTTATTTTATGAGGTCAGCATTTGTTCGGGAGACACATACAGATGGAGAGAGAGAGAAAGAAAGAAAGCTTAAGTGAGTGTAGAGAGAGAGGGAGAGAAAGATTGCTCATATGTATTCAATCAATACCCATTTCCTGCCTCTTTCACACTTAACAATCAACAAAGAAACGTAATTTTCTTCTCTTTCCTTGAAAGATGTGCAACTCTCTAACTCCCACACGCATTTACTGTAATCACACACACATGCATTTTGACCTACATTAGTCTGTGTGCACCTGCAGAAACTTTTCTCTGAAGAGCTCTGGGGCCTCATGTACAAAGGTTGCGTACGCACAAAAACGTGGCGTACATCCTTTCCCACGCTCACGTTCAGATGTATCAAACGTGAAATGACCGTGGAAATGTGCGGTGCCCCACGCCAGCTTCATAGCTGTCGTACGCACGTTTCTACAGCTATTGTTCCTTTGGCGTCACTTAGAGGTGATGCTGGGAAACTGTTAATAATGTGAAAACAGTCAAGTGATGTGCACATCAGAGACACCGTTGTGAACAATTTACACACCCAGGCGTTTGTAATCATATAGGTGAATATAAAAGCATGCAATGTGATTAAGAAAATGGTATTAACAATGGCAGCGTTCGCGTTGTTTGAGGACCTTGCAAATGGTGCAATCCGACGTGAGCGAGTTTTTAGGAAATGCGAGGATTTACTTGCAAACAATAACTGGCTCATAAACCGATTTAGGTTACCAAGGCCAGTGTTACTGGAGTACGCAATTAGCAGCGATAGCCGGTTTCCCTAAGGTTATCGGATATATTGACTGCACACACATTGCTATAAAGCGCCATCACAGGATTAATTTGTTTATGTTAATAGAAAACATTTTAATTCCATTAATGTTCAAATCATATGTGATGCGCAAATGCCTTCCGGGCGGTAAACGGGACTGCCCCGACCTATATCAACTCTCTCCTCCAGCCCTATATCCCCACCCGCCACCTACGGTCATCTGCTGACAACCGTCTAGTGGTACCCCCCCTCAAGAGCGCCAGAGCGCAACACAAACTCTTCCACTGCCTGGCTCCCCAATGGTGGAATCAACTCCCGACCTCCATCAGAAGCACGGACTGCCTTCTAACCTTCAAAAGAAGGCTTAAACTAATCTATTTAGATAATTTAATGGCACTTACCAATAGTATGTCATTTCACCTGATCTAATGTATTGTGGGTTTGCTGGTCGAAAACACGTAGGTTTCATAGTGGGCTATTAAATTGACTGGTAAAACAACAACAGAGTTGAAAAATGTAACCTGTAAAGTGAATTTTATGTGGAAAAAGAAATACTACGAAATAATTATACTTCATAAAATCACCTGTTCCACAATTATTGGCACCCCTAACAATTCCTAGTAAATAAATGTGATTAAAGTATTTCTCTCATTTCTACAGTAGTTTACAACGTTGATCAGAGTACACTATATTACCAAAAGTATTTGGTCACCCATCCAAATGATCAGAATCAGGTGTCCTAATCACTTGGCCCGGCCACAGGTGTATAAAATCAAGCACTTAGGCATGCAGACTGTTTTTACAAACATTTGTGAAAGAATGGGCCGCTCTCAGGAGCTCAGTGATTTCCAGCGTGGAACTGTCATAGGGTGCCACCTGTGCAACAAATCCACTCTTGAAATTTCCTTGCTTTTAAATATTCCACAGTCAACTGTCAGCTTTATTATAAGAAAATTGAAGAGTTTGGGAAGAACTGCAACTCAGCTACGAAGTGGTAGACCAAGTAAACTGACAGTAGTGAAAAGATGTCGCCGACTTTCTGCACGGTCAATTGCTACAGAGCTCCAAACGTCTTGTTTATTAGCCCAAGTACAGTACGCAGAGAGCTTCATGGAATGGGTTTTCATGGCCGAGCAGCTGCATCTAAGCCATACATCAGCAAGTGCAATGCAAAGCGTTGGATGCAGTGGTGTAAAGCACACCGCCACTGGACTCTAGAGCAGTGGAGACGTGTTCTCTGGAGTGATGAATCACGCTTTTCAATCTGGCAATTTGATGGACGAGTCTGGGTTTGGAGGTTGCCAGGAGAACGGTACATTTCGGACTGCATTGTGCCGAGTGTCTGCCCCGACCTATATCAACTCTCTCCTCCAGCCCTATATCCCCACCCGCCACCTACGGTCATCTGCTGACAACCGTCTAGTGGTACCCCCCCTCAAGAGCGCCAGAGCGCAACACAAACTCTTCCACTGCCTGGCTCCCCAATGGTGGAATCAACTCCCGACCTCCATCAGAAGCACGGACTGCCTTCTAACCTTCAAAAGAAGGCTTAAACTAATCTATTTAGATAATTTAATGGCACTTACCAATAGTATGTCATTTCACCTGATCTAATGTATTGTGGGTTGTATCTCTTGCTTTATATTCATAATCGTTGTGTTATGCATTTATAGTTCTTCCTTTTGCACTTATTGGTTCTCATGATGTATGATTCACGATCTAAAAATCCGACTGTGTTCGGGGTCTATCACGTTGCTTTGCTCAATGACTGATGCTCTTTTGTAAAAGCTCTCTCTTGTAAGTCGCTTTGGATAAAAGCGTCTGCTAAATGAATAAAGGTAAATGTAAATGTAAATGCAGTTAACTAAAATCGTGGCAAGGTGGCCTGGCTCAACGCACGACTCATTCATTCTGACAAACAGCATGGTTGGGAACAGGCTGGAGGCTGGCGCGGTGCGCGATGGGTGGCTATGGGTGCGTAAATAGTTTATTAATTCGTTTAATTGTCTATGTAAACAAGCGAAATGCACATTTGGGCAGGTGCGCATTCAAATGTTTATTTTATTTTATTGAAATTAGAGCTGCAAAGCTTTCTATCAAGCCCCTGATTGACTCATTTCTTCCCTCTACTCATTTTGATTTATCTGATCGGACCAAGAGGGAAATTAGATAAACCTTTATTTGTCCTCCAGGGGGTGGAAATTGCAGGTCCAGGGCCTATTTACATTGATTTGAATATTTAAATGGAGGCGTGGACAGGGAGGAGTTCGGCACCTCTGCATGTGCGCTCAATTCCAAGTTGATTGTGATGTACAAAAGAAACGTGCTTGGATCCATGCCTACGCACACTTTGATACATCTGAATTTATTTGTGCGTACGACAGTTTCTGGGTTTTGGCGTACGCCAAGTTTCAGTAGGAAATCCACGCAAGTCTTTGTACATGAGGCCCCTGGTGTTTTTCAGGGGCAAAATGTGTGTGTTTGAATCAATATACAGTGTTGGTGTTCGTCTGCATTCTCACATTCCCTCTTAATCCCTTCCGATTTTGTTACGTAAGTAGCCATTATATTTCTTCCTTGCTTCATCTCTCACTCGTCCCCACTTTCTGTTTTTCTCTTTCTCTCTCTCTCTTTTCTCTGCTATCTGTGTGATATGACTACCACATCAGGAATGACTGGAGCAATAGAGAGCTTACCTGGAGAGTCCTTCGCCGCCAGAGAGGACTCTGGGTAGTGCTTTTGTCTACATCAAACGTTGATATTTCCCCGCTCTCTCCCCTCCCTCTCATGTTTTTATCTGTCTCTTGTTATTGGTGGCACCTCAGGGCTGCCTGTGACTAAGCTAGTTTGAGACAGAATGCCGCGGTCACAAAGACGCGTACTGAAGCCTGGCAGATCACCGCTGCCTCACCCCTAGAATGAAGGAAGTGCAGAGGGAGGGAGTAAGGAAGGAGGGGAAGGAAGGAAGGATGAATGGTGCAAAATGCCACCGACACTGTTACCAATCTTAATCGTATAGTATGGTATTACACACACATACAAAGACATTCCAAAACACACACACTTGGAAGTTAACGTCTTTGTTCGTGGTCAGCTGAGCGTTTAGCATAAAGCATTCCTGTCCGTTTTACCGCACCTTGTAAAATACGCTCAATAAAATTCTCTTGTTGGTCACATTCTCATAAAAGTTGTATTTACGCATGCGTGTCATCAGATGCATGAAATGTAATACATTCTTCATAGACACAATATTTAAATCAACACATTGCCGTTTTTTTGTAGCCATATTACTCTATTTTGCTGGTCATATACTGACCATTGTAAACAACAAATCCCTGAATGCCAGTAACCTGGAATGACAGTGAACATGACTCATCCAGCCTTATGGCAGAGGCCCATCTGTGACTAAATAAGGGGGGCAGTTGTGAGAGTTTAGCTTGCAAAATCGTCCTTCTCATCAAGGGTTAGGAAAGTTTAGGGAGAAAATTTGCACCATATCATTTCAGGGTGTCTTGAATCAATTCTCTGTCAGGTTTGCCCCTAGCCGTTGTAAATTGAGTTTCAGGTATATGCTGTCTTTGATATGACTCTTGTCCTATGTACTGCATGCAGAATTATTGCATCTTTGCAAAATCCATTAGTAATATTCAGGTGCATGGTAAATTAACTGCAATATTGACATGATACATGCATGCATGTATGGATGATTTACATTTACATGTAATCATTGAGCAGACGCTTTTATCCAAAGCAACTTCCAAGAGCTTAACAAAAGTGCATCGGTCACTGATCATAACAATGAGATAGTCCCCAAACATTGCAGGTAGTCAGATTATGAAACATACATTGTGGGAAACCAAACAAGTGCCAAAGGGAAGAGCCACATGAGCATTCAATTAAACAAGTTACAATTAGATAGTGTACATTTCAAATGTGCAATAGTGCACCTGTTGAAAAGCAAGTAAAAACAATAATATATTTCACAGTGAGTACTGAATGATTGAGTCTGATTTCTGGTCATCTGAAAATGTGAAATGGTCACATTTTGCTACCACACGTGTGTGTCTGTTTGTATATCAACTAAAGCTGGGGTGTCCAAGCCTGGTCCACTGATCTGACAGTTTTAAATGTTTCCCTGCTCTAGCACACCGGATTATAATGAAGGGTCATTCTCAGGCTTCCACAGAGATTGACAACAACCAATTCATTAGAATTAGGTGTGCTGGGAATCTAAAACTGTCAAAACAGTGGCCCTTGAGGGCCAGATTTGGACACCCCTGCCTTAAACTAAAAAACTCCAGTGGTACAGTCACAGGCTTTTCCATTCATTAGAATCAGATGTGCTGGAGCAGGGAAACATCTAAAATTGCTAGAACAGTGGCCCTCGGGAACCAGGATTGGACATACCTGAACTACAGGGATCCACACAGAGGGACACTGATATATCATCCAGAGAGAGCGGTCAAGGAGTTGTCAGGTTTTGAAGTAGAGGAAGTGAAAGGTGGAATGTCCCATGTGAGCAGGAAGAAAAAAAATACCTTTGAGTCAGATTATTCAATGCAAGTTACAGCCAGAATCCAGAATCCTTTGGGTACGTTGTGTTTTGCCACTCACCACTGAGAGTAAGCACACACCCATACACAAACACACACAAGCGCACACATGCAAACCCAAACTGACAGGGCCATTGGGGGGAGTCCCTGAAGGGAGTGATACAGTGCCCACTGGGCATCGTTTCAGAGAGACATTTGTGTGTGACATGAAGACATGAAGAAGCTGTGAAATATATATTTGTACTACATGCGAGTACAAAAAGATACAAATCACTACTGCTTTTAAATATACGTCGCTACGCAATCTTTTAACTTACCTTAACTTACCCTGGATGCCAAGTCACTTGTCGTTGTGCCACGCAGATTAGCCAGCAAATTCAAAACAATGCTGCCCAATGTTGTAGTGGTCCTCCATCAAGAACGATGACAGCGCTGCCGAGACACGATGGGGCCACTCAGCCATGAAAGTAGCTATCACTTTCAAAGACTACTGAGGTAAACACAAACTGGCAAGACGCCTCTTCTCTGTTCCGACGCCAAGCGCGTGTGCGTGAGCGTGTGCACGCTGTATCCACAACTCCTCATAGCTGATTGGAAGGAGAACGGCACTGATTTGCATATTAAAACAAGGATGGTTTCAATCCCCTGACAAAGATCACAAGCATTATTTATTGTGTTTAAATCGAGTAAGCAGTGGAGAATCGTGTCAGTGAGCAGCCCAGGCCACAATAAAACCCTGTTTGAAGTCTCAAATCCATGATGGCCCGCAGATTTGATAAACTAAAGGTCATTGGAGATGAGCGGACTTACAGTAGAGATAGAATATGCAAATAGACACACACAAACACAGATACAAAATAGCGCTTGTGCAAACAAGCGCACACGCGCGGTCATCCCTGCATACGCACAGGCGGGCACTAAAGCATAGAATGAAAGCAATGGATCCTAACAGTGTAACGGACGCATCAAACAGAAGAAGAAATGGCTTTGGAAGCTGAAAAGATTCCACTGTGTTAAACAAGTTCCTCTCTCTCCCCCCCTCTCCCCCCCATCTCTCTCTCACACTCTCCCTCTACCTTTTCCCCTCTGTTTCCCTGTGAAGTTTGAGTTGTGGGTGGAGTTGGCATGGGGCAGCCTTTATCTCTGCTTCAGTTCAGATAGAACATTTAGCATTCGTGTCTTGAGTGGGAGAAATCCTTGATTTCTCATCATGTACTTATGCTAATAACTATCACTAGATTAGCTTTTGTTATACTATCTGTTCATGTCTTGTATTTAATCAGGTAATCGTATGTGTTCCTGCTCTAACATATGTGGCGCTGTGATGACAGGCAAGGGTCTGTGATGTTGGGTTCACCTGATTGAATAACAAGCACCTGGTGGCTGGATGTTAGTTGTGATGTGATGTTGAGGCGTTCGTCAAACTCTCTCTGTAATCCACATTTACATTTACTAGTTTACCAGACGCTCCTATCGAGAGCAAGGGACAGGGGTCTTGTACAGGGACATTCCCCCTGAGGAAAGTAGGGTGAAGTGCCTTGCGTCATGTTGACGCAGGCGGGGTTTGAACCATGGACCTTCTGATTACTAACCTGACACCCTAACCGACTGCACCACATGACTCCATGGAACAATTGAGAAAGAGAATAAGACAGAGGGAGAGGGAGAGAGAGAGAGCGTGAATGAAAGATTTACAGAAACAGAATCAAATGGAGCGCTGCGGGAGCGAGACAGAAACCCCTTCAAGAGAGAAAGGGACACAGGGACAGAGGGAGGGCGATGCAGAAAGAGAAAGCGAGAGATGAGGAGCAAAAGGAAGAGATAGACAGAGAGAAGGAGAGAGCAACGAGGGAAGGGAGAGATGGAGAGAGAGAACCAGAGCCCTGGTCCTGGGGTAGCAGAGTGGTCTGTCAGACATAGAGGGCAAATTTGCATCAAGCCTCCTGTCAGACGTCCACCGCCAGCGGGACCTCCCGCCCGTCGCTAATAGAAACGCTTCAAGGTGGCATTGGTGCTGCCCACTCCCTGCCATCCCTCAGAGAAGAGAAGACAATACAACTTGACAGGCTGTTAGACACACACACACACACGGGGATGCATACAAACACAATAAAAAATATTTTAAGCATGCAAACTGCGGCGCAGGGCCATGGATGAACCAAACAGGCAAAGGAGCCATGGAACACAGACAAGCAGGAGACACACGCTTGCTCTGGACAAGAGGGATGAGCAGGATGATATCTGACATAGAGACAGGGAACAGGTAGAGGACAAGGCAGGGGACAGCGAAGGACAACAATTAGGGGGAAGGCCAGAATACAGAGCGAGGAAGAGAGGGAAAAGGGGGGTGGGGGGGGGGGGGGGGGAGGGGTGTTGGAAAGGTAAAGAGGATTAATGAATGCATGGGACGTCCTCATAGAAGATGCGCTGACCTTCTCTTTCCTTTCCCCTACATCTGCTCCCCCCCCCCCCCTTCTCACCAACGATGTTCAACCTCTCATTTCTCATTTCACAGTCGAAGCTTTAATTAAAAGCCTCTGGTCGCATGGCCGTGAGGGTTGGAACTCTGTGTGTGTGTTGTGTGCACGCGTGTGTGTGAGCGCGCATGTCCTCATATCTCACCGTGTTGACAATCAGCCTTGTCATCAGCGCCCGCGGAGAAAGGTACTGACAGAACGATTTCGGAGAGGCATCGAAATCATTTGTCACCTTCATGCAAATCGAAACACACAACGCTTGGTGTGTATTTACAGACGCCGATGAAGTTGTCATAATTGTCTGTCGGAAGAAGGTCACGGGTGGTGGTTTATGAGGGTGGCTATGTCTGTACCGCATGTGCAGACGAACACTGGAAGTCAAAACGGATGCTCATCTTGGACGCCGACACAATAACAACAACAGCGAACCCGACCCTGACCTGGCGCGGTCTGCTTTTTAAGGCGTAAATACCGTATTTTCCGGATTATAGAGCGCACCTAAATATAAGCCGCACCACCTAAAATGTAAAATAAATATATTTTTTTTCACATATAAGCCTCACTGGACTATAAGCCACCGATATCCAGGTTGAGAAATAAGATATTTACATAGAAAAATTTTGTACTGTAAGTGTTTATTCGTATACCTGAAATAATTGTTTCTGAACAGTGCCTTTAACGCGGCAGTAAAAGTGCTGATCAAACAAAACAGAAAAGTTTGCAATAGTTGTATTCATCTTCCTCCTGTGCACTAAAGCCAAGTTCCTTTATTTTCCTTCCTTCTGCGTACTGAAACCACTGAACACAAAACCACTGTCACTTTTTCTTTCTTTTATTGGTTTCTCACAATATATTTCATAATCTGTAAACCCACTATGCTTGGGGACTATAACCCTGCTATGATCAGTGACCGATGCCTCTCTCTTGGAAGGCGCTTTGGATAGAAGCGTCTGCTAAATGAATAAATGTAAATGTAGTGCGCAACTGCGCAACTATTAAAGCATTTCCGTACTAGCCGTATGGTTCAAAATGTGGGGGAAAAGTAGCGCCTTATAGTCCGGAAAATACGGTAGTGAGTAATTGTTTATGTCGGTTGCAGATGCACTATTTCAGACTCTTTTCTTCCTGATGAGTTATGTAAAGAAAGTTGACCCTTATGAAGTTTCTGAAAGTTGACTTGCACACCGACATTATCTGGCATTGCAGGCCTGTCCTCTAGTGTATTGAATAAATCATATGCCCCAAACCACAAAACACACAACAAGAACACGCTACGATTGCGCATGCATACACATTTGATAAACACACATTTGCTCACAAAAAAAGTTTGTACACACATTCGCATACACAAATTTCACACGAACATCCACACACACTGGCATTGCCTCTGTCCCTTGGCATAGCACATAAATCTTCCCTAATAACAGCGGTGACATTTCAGCAACAATAGGGATAACACACAGCCTCTGTTTAATGGTCTTCATGCCAGGACACGCACACACATAAACACACAAACACACACACAGACACAAACATGCATACACAGACACACATATGCACACACAGACACACACATGCCCACTCAGACACACACGTGCACACTCCCCAAAGAATCCAAACAGATTTATATGCAAAGACTCGACGTCAACATTGCTTTGACATTCATACAGAGTGAGAAACTATGCAGATCCAGCATGGCCTTGCACTTCAACCTCCAACATCCAGGGAACGTATACCAGGACCCCGTTTGTGGACTTCAGCTCTGCCCTCCATGCTCTGCTACAGGACAAGCTCTCTCAGCTGAATTTGATTCCAATTTAGATGTTGTCTAGTATAGAGCTCCTATAGAGCTAAGAAGTTTGGGCTGGTCTACCTGGCCCCTTGCCTACTAACAAATACCCCTGTAGGCATCGTCGATTCATTCAATACTGTACTGACTTACAAACGAAAGTTTTGGGAGAAAAAAAACAACAGCACTGTACTACTGGAGTTCTTTGGTTTAAGGCAGGGGTGTGCAAATCGGGTCCTTGAGGGCCACTATCCTGACAGGTTTTGATGTTTCCCTGTTCCAGCACACCTTGATAACGGGTCGTTATCAAGCTCTGTGGAAGCCTCACAATGAACACTCTTTAGAATCAGGTATGCTAGAGCAGGGAAACATTTAAATCTGTCAAAATAGTGGTCCTCCTGGGACCAGGATTGAAACACCCCCTGGTTTAAGGTGTCATAATGTTTTCATGTACGTCACAAACTGGAAAAATGCAGATGACTCAATCATTGTGGCTGTTCTTCAAACCAGAAGAAAGCTCACTGCTTATGGCCAAATTAGATTAGTTCCCTCTTCCCCTCCCCCTCAACATAGGAGATCTCTTAGTCATCGGTCCAAACTTTTATTTGGTAGTGTATGTGTGTGTGTGCTTAGTTTGAGTTAATTGACGCTGAATCAAATGTGGCACTTTAATTTTGTTGTACTGCTGTTCGAACCAGTTCGAACCACCACTTCACCATAGTACTTGCTTCTAAGGGAATGTCCCTGTACTTGCTTTAAGTCGCTTCTGGATAAGCACGTCTGCTAAATGACAAATGTAAAATGCAAACGTGAAATGCTGTTCAATGACAATACTATTCTAGCTTACCTTCCTATTAGTGAAAGTTACTGGGTCAGAGACGGCACCCCTCGAAGCATTTATTTTCCCACGCCCGTGCCTCCCAACGTCCTCTCTGCCTAAAAGGATACATGATATCAAGTTCTGGAACGCTCCAGGGACTCAGTTCTCCAAGTCTATTACTGGGACTCTTGAATGATTTAGCCGTGCAGGTATAATATTAGCCTCCCCAAGGAAATATGAATTATAGATTGTGTTGTGTCTGTTGAAACAGAGGGGAAAGCCGTAGTTTGGGCAATGCTTTAAGCTTCTCTTCACTTAAGATCTATTCAGCTTACCTAATGTGATTCACGTACATGCGCGCACACACAGACATTCACACAGACAAATACACAAAAACACACACTCAAATAGACACTTGCAGAGCCAAAGACACACATGGCGTGCACCCACAAACCTAAACACACGCGCACACACACAGTGTACATGTACACACAAGAATTGTGTTTTTTGGTACACACATTATGATAGAACAGTCAGAATGCCATAGTAATACAAATGATTTAGTCATACCAAAAATACTTATCTTCCTGACCAGGTATGTCAGATGACAACAAACACAAGCGTAGTTCAACGAAGTGGCGGTAATCATGACACATACACAGTCATATATTTACATTTATAAATTTAGCTTTGTATTTATAAGGTTGCAAGTTCGAACCCTGTGGCAACATGACGTTGTGTCCTTGGGCAAGGCACTTCACCCTACTTACCTTGGAGGAATGTTCCTTTAATTGCTGTAAGTTGCTCTGGATAAGAGCATCTACTAAATGAATACATTAAAATGGTTCTTACAGAGTTAATACATTCATCTGTCCTTAAAATAAACGATCCCCCCATAGCTTTGAACATCTTGACCTTGACTTAATTGTTTCTCTTTCTTGCTTAACCTACATATGTAGAAACATACCTTACAACCCAAACCACAGTAAAAACACATTCATTTAACACACAGACTACAATTTGATCACAGCTAGTGTGTACAATTCATGTGCCTTTTTGAATTACACTGAAGAGTCATGCACACATACCATCTGCCATTATGGCTGATTGTCACCATGGCTCCCAAACTCCCACAGCCTGCTAAACAGGGACCCAAACATATTCAGAATGTTTGTCACATCATTTTATACTGATTGAAATTCCACCCCAAAACTCTAAAAGACATGAAGATGGATTAGGGCCGGTTTTGAATTGTAGCAATATGAGCCAATATCATTCTAGTTTTTCTCCTTTTTCTCCTCTCATCATGTCTCCCTATAGTCCTCCACTCCCCTCTCTCGTGTCCGTACTCTATGTCTCTCTTTAACTCCTCCTTCCCTAACCTATGTCCTCTCCCCAAGCTAACCCCCTCCTCACCCCATCTTCCTTCCCCTGTCAATGTGTCAAACTGAAGACATATGACTTGCCTTGAGGAAGATTTGCCTGCGTTTTAAATAGAACCTGAAGCTTCCCAGTCGTTCTCCTTTCTTCTCCACGTCTTTGCTCTTTCCTCTCCGACTCTCTCTTATTTTTACTTGCTCCCCCTTTCTTTCATTAGCAATGTCACAAATTTAGGATGATGTTGGTTATTAGTGAGCATGCAGGCAGACGATGTTCAACGAGTTCAAAACACTCAAACTGTCCCCTTCTTCGCCACCCTCTTCCCCCTGGACCCCATCTCCGTGCTCATCCCTCGCTCCGCCTCTCAAGGGGTCTCTCTTAACGCCACGCAGACTGTAATTTCCCTTAATTCATCTTAATCTGTCTCCTTCTCACTCGGTCTCTCTCGTTCACTCTTTTCTTGGCTCGTGATTGCCACCGCTCTCTTTCCATCAGAGTCGGGGGAGGAGACAGTATTGGTGGTGGTGGCGGCAGGGGGACGCACAAAAGCGGCGCACACGCTCAGACTTGCGTTTTCCATGCGTTGCCCCTGCCTGGCAGCTACCCCATAATTACAGCTATTGATGAGAAGCCGAAAGCACTTAGGCATAATTACTGTTCTCCGCCAAGCAACAGCTGTTGGTACGGCAATGCCAGAATTTCACAACACGTTTTTGCGGAACCCCCAGAAAAGAAAGATGGCAAAGAAGAGACAGATAGAAAGAGAGAGAGTGAGGGAGAGAGATAGGGAGATAAAGGACGAGAGAGGGAGAGAGCAAAGGAAAATATGAATTACTTCCACCCTCACATGCAGTGTCGTTTATGATGTTAAAAATGACTTTTCAGCTGCTCTGCATCTCTTCCACTGTTAGCATGTTGTTCTGTTCAAACTAGAGGGAAGGAGAGTGGAAAATAGCAAAGAGAGGCCTGGAGATATACAAGTATACAAGTTGCAAGTTGGAGACAATCCAATCTCTGATGAAGACATGTTAAGAGTAAAGCTCAACGTGTTGGTGCGTGTTTGCTGTGTGAGCATGTGTGTTGGTGTACACAAGTATGTACTCATCCACAAATAAAGACACACAGACATTTGTAAAGCTGTACAAACAAACAAACACACACACACCAAATTATACAACTATATATGTGGTTTCAATTGAACATGACAAGGATCAATGTAAATCCATTAGCACCGAGACACACACTAACCCACGCACAAACTAATACACACAAAGAGCTCTTTACTCAGTAACTGAATGCATTATCAATGGGTGGTAACAGATATGTCAAGGATCTAAGTGAGCCAGATTTGATTCCCAAGTAGCCATGATGCTCACTCTCATCACTCACCAACCCCATTAACGTCCTAGCAACAGTCTTTAGAGACACTTGAACAGGACATGCTATTCACTTCAAAGAAAGCCTTCCTTGAATAACGTTGACTTCAAACGGGAGCAGTGTTGACTTCAGATGAGACATGCTTTAAAATGCAATGATTTTAAATTGGACCTTTTTTCTAAAGTGTATTAGCTTCAAATGGACCATTCCTTTAAAAAGGTGTCAAGCAGTGGATCCAGTTATCCAGTGTGGAAGTTGACTGCAGACCCAAACAAGTTGTGAAGCACACAACCACATACACATACACTTACCGTAAATCTGTTTGCCACAAACATGCAGATATACTTCACAGCCCTTCTTTGACTCTGTCAATCGGTTTCCTTGTCCATCTACCGTAGATGAAGACCGGTGAGTCAAACAAAGTACTGTAGAGGGACGGACTGACTGATCAATCAGCTCGACTGGGCTTCATCCCAGTAGGGGGCGGGCCCTGCCGATTTATGTGTGTTTGTGTGAAGAACAGAGAGAAAACAACAAGTAGAAAGTGAGGGAGAGAGCAAGAGATATCCATTAGAAATATCCATGGCAAATTAGCAGCATAGTGGGGTAGATGTTTGACAGGATGTCTTCAAACAGTATGGGCCAGCCTCCCTCCCAAAACCATCTCTCTCTTCGTCTCGCTCTTTCTCTCTCTTCTCATGCCTATATACAATTTTAAATCCTTCTCACTCAGGGCTGTAGGATTACAGGAAGATGCAGATGCTGAGCGACACTGGGAAACGTTGCTCATACATTATGCTGATGTCCCTCAGGGGTGTAAAGGCAGGACGCACCTACACGCACGTGTACGCACACGTTTGCGTGCACACATACACACGCATAAGCATGTCAGACGTGCACACACACCCACACATGTGGGGTTGGACGGTATTCACTCTTGCAGAAGCACATAAACCAACGCAAGGACTGCACACGCACGCGCACTGCTCCATTTAGAAAGTGAACTCTTCGGTCGCAGGCAGATAATCCTAGGGCCTCGTGTCCGTTTGACTGCTGCAGATGGAATGTGACAGAGGCAGGGTCACTGGCATCCTTAAAACCCGGGGAGGAAAAAAAAACGCTTGCAATTACTGTCAGTTTGTGGGGTGACTTAGACGCCAACCGCAGGGCCTCATAGTTAGCTTCAGAAGCTGCCGTTCCATTCAGCATGAGCCTGCGTGTGTCGTTTTGTGCGTGCGTGTGAGGACATGCCCTGTCTGTGTGTGTTTCTACCATAAGTGTGCACGTGTGTTTGTTTGTGTTCCAGATGCTTAAGACTATTCCTCAGGACAAGCCCAGGGAATGGAACATCGTCGCTGGGATTAAGAGGGACGGACGAGATGATGTTTTAGTAGACAGATTACCCAGACAGAAGGGTCTGCGTGTCGATGTTTTGGAGATAAATGTGTGTGTGCGGTGTGTGTGTTTGTGAGTATCTGTGTGTGTGTTCAACATTGGGTGCGTGTTTGTGTTTGGGGTGTAAATGAAAATAAAGTGAGAGGTGAGGAGGTGGTTTCTGACTCTTAGGCTGGGGTGTCTAGAGTATTGGCTTTTTATTTCCCCTGGTAGCAAAACATATTAGGACTACATCCTCTCCATTCTACACACACATAAAATACACACAGGTAAGCACCCACTATGAAACAGACGCACATGCACAACCACTCTCACACAGATGCCCATGCCCCACCTGGATTCACAAACTGTCCAATCCTACAGTGAACAGGGATTCACATGTGATGAATCACCTACGATAGTGAAACCAATTTAAGGGAATCAACTAGAAATCCTTCCAGAGGATTCTTGAGGTTATCTGAGCTTTGGGAATCTCATCAGTGAAAGAGAAAACGAGAAACTGAGCAAATTCTACTAGATTTCCGCATTGTGCGCCCATAATGGTAATGCCTATGCTTCACTGCTAAAGCTGCTTTTTTAAATCCTGGATCCTCCAAATCCAACCAAGCAGAAAAGACGGGCGGGAAATCTGACAGGAAGATGGGAGCGAAATCCTTGGAATTCTGTTGAATACAAGTGTGTGTTGAATTTTCCTGGTCTGAAGCGCATGGTGAAATATGACGCGAACGAGGGCTGAAAGACTGTGTGTTTGTTTGAGTGGCTATACCTGTCTTCAAGATGTGGCCTTGTGTTGACGAGAAGTATCATCCAGTTGATTTCTCTGTTTTTACAGCACTTATTCCAAACACTGGAATTTATCTAACAGTCACCGTGGGAAGAATAATATCACGGGCTGGTTGATTTGCAAAGGTTTAATGTTAAAGTCAGGTTTTACATATCCTATCTGGTCACGCACACATGCACATTCTCAACAGGAATGTGCACACACATGGTCAGTTTTTTTGGGAGGGGGGTTGCATGAGTGTGTGTACATGAGATTACTTGCATGAGTCACAAACACACAGATATACACACACACACACAGCTCCCCATGGTGAAAAGCACCACCCACAGAATGTCACCTAGGTTAAAAGCGTAATGGCAGCTTGTCCCTTCGGGATTAATGAGCCATGAAGAAAAGAGATGAAGACACACATCATTAATAGATGTGTGCACAGACACCGACACAGATTTGAGAGCATCATTAGAGGATCGTACAGGCCTGTAGATGTAAGTTACAGGTATTAAGTGATCTATTTCCTGTTCTCCTCATCCCAAAACAATTCATCGATGTTAAGACATAACCAGACACAAGTTCGAGAAGCACAGAAAAGGACTTAAAACTTTGTCTTGGATATCAGACAAGAGACTTGTGAATAATGCAAGTCGCTACCGGGTGTAATATTTAGAGTATTTTTGAACATACTGATTTTAATGGGATAAAGAATTTGTAAGGAATTCCAGTATGACTGGATGCATAAACCCATTTGGTGATGTACGTATTTGGGGAATTTAGTTGATCTAGTTACAGCTAGCTAATTATGAGCTATTTTAACAAAGATTGTGTGTCTGCTTTTTAATTATTTTAGACAGTGCATGCAAAACAATACACTGAAGACAATCACTTTGGTTTGATTTCATTTTATATATTTTTTTCTCGCATTTTGTCCGATAATGATGGATGAATGATGAATGATGAATTGTATTATTGCCAAGCGCTTGAATCATTTGTTACACTCCATGTGACACCATTCAGAACACAAACATCTCTTGTTCTTGTTGAACCTCTAATTCTTAAATCATGATTTGTTAATATGGAGTTGGTTACCACTTTTTAGACAGTTACAGTACCTTCACTTTTCTGGGATGGGTTTTAGACCCTGGAACATAGAAGCATGACTTGCTTCCGTTTCAGCCGCAAGAAGATTGCGGCTGAGCGCTAGTTGGGTGATTCAACCTGGCTTGCAGATGGTGTCAGAATTCCTACCTCAAATATGATTATGATGTTTAGGTATGAGATCTGTGCAGGCCAGTCCAGTGTTTCCTAACCAGGGGTGAAAGTAAGCCAGTACGGTCCAGTACTGCGTACCACTAAAAGATTCAGTGGCGGTACGCAGTACCAGGAAGAGGGGGAGAGCGGCTGCCTGCTGAAGCCCTCAATCAGAACCAGTCACGGCTGCACTTTGGATCATAAAATAGATCTGCTAGCAATATGCAGACTTGAACACTACTATGTCTGTTTATAACTTGCTTTTAACTCATTCCGAACTATCCGTGCTGAGTTTTGGTCCATGCTGGACGGAGCCCCCTCCCCTCGAAGAGAGCGCGGTGCCTTCGAAACGTGAACTACGTTTAATGTTTTTCTGTTTGTTGAAAATGTCCCTATTAAAATCAGTAGGAGAGTAAACAGTTGTGTTTCATGTTATTACATTCAATTTCAACGACACAGAACAACTGGAAAAAAACTGCTTATGAGCTAATGACCAGAGACTTCGCACAGCAGTATGTGAATGCGCATTTGATCATATTGTCAAGTGTTTCTAATTTTTGCCTTCTCCACACAGGTAGCCTACACTCAAATATTGAAATGTTTTTATTTGTTTGGGTTTTTATTTATAATTATTAAATAAATTATAAATTATAATAAATAAATAATTTTTAACACTCCTGTTGTGTTTGTTTCTTGTTCACTACTTTTGTGTTCCCGATCAAAAGTGACCGCCTCATTATAGCTGACTATAATTCCATAATGATACATATATTATCAACTAATGTTGTTAGATGTTTTAAGCAACTTAATTTCTTGTTAATATTACAAGTTTTAAACTTCTGTTTGCCCTTTATGGTCTCTAGGCCTCATTGACCTCATTACTAGTTTTTGAGTGAAAGCAGCCAAACTATGGATTATTTTTAATATAACAAATATTGTTCAATTTATGACAGACTACTTTGTATAAAGGTCTTACAAGGACATTATTATTATTTCAATGGATTCTGAACAGTTCCAAGCAGGATTTAATGTTATCAACCCGGGAGATGGCCTATCTCATGGGTGTCCAATCCTGGTCCTCGATGGCCTCTGTCCTGAAGGTTTTAGATGTGTCCCTGCTCCAGCACACCTGATTCAAATGAAAGGTCATTATCCAGGCTTCCACATAGCTTGATAACAACCCATTCATTAGAATCAGGTGCTGGAGCAGGGAAACATCTAAAACCTTTAGGACAATGGCCCTTGAGGACCAGGATTGGACACCCATGGCCTATCTGGTTGGCCCTGGGGTCATCATGATTACTCTTTTTTGTCAACAGTTGACCTCTCCTCTCAGGTGACAGGACAAACTCACATTCTGAAACTCACCACTGACACTTATCAGTGTCAAAGATGTGATCAATAGCCTCACATACAGAATACCGTTTGGTCATCGTGCTGCCATAGAATGAATTATGAGCAAATCCAACAGGTTTGGTTCCCGTGGGTGAAAGTTTCTATTTGGGCAAGGTTCCCGTGGGGGTAGCCATGGAAGCCAAGAAGGGGAGTAATGTGTGTGTATGTAGTATGTGTGTGCATGTGTACTCAAACGAAGGTGCATGTTGGGGGCTGGGAGGGTAAATGTGTCCGTCTGTTGAATGGGTGTGTGCCTGAACAAACTATTATACAAACATTTGAGTCTTACCCATTCATTTGAATGACCGGTCATTTTTGACCGGGAACACCACAGGTGTAGCAAAGTTAAATAAAACACCCAGATTTGCATGAAATTCAGAAAATATTGGCTGTTTAGATACACTGTGTGGACTATAATAATTTTTGGGAGAGAGAAAACATGTAAATCGGTCACTTTTGACCGGAACACAACAGGAGGGTTAAATGCATGAAGCGAGAGAGAACACTATGAGGCAATTATGGTTTTGGTAATAGTACCGGCAAAAATTTAAATCTACTTTCACCCCTGTTCCTAACACACATTTCTGGGTGGACCTCATATTGTGCATGGGAGCATAGTCAAGCTTAAACTGTAATACACGCCAATGTGAAGGTTTGGGTTGGCCCTAGTTTTGAACCATTACTTCATCTGCAGAGATCTGCAAACAACGTTAATTAGCAGGAAATGCACTTTAGAAAAAAATGCTGTTGTTAAACCCAACTGGCCATGAACCAGTTAGTTCATGGCCAAGTAGATAACTGGAAGTCCATTTTCAGTTACTGGGGCTTGTTTACATCCCTCTGGATTAGTACCATATATTCATTGACAGGGTCATCTATTTACAGGAAGAAAAGGCTGCCAAATCGTTCCAATAACTGTTTACTCACGAATATATTTCATTGATAGGATTGCATCGCTTTTCTAGGAACGAGGGTGATAATAACCTGGTGTGTAGTAGAGGGAATCACTTTGATCTGGCTTGGCATCAGCTTCAATCAGGCCAGTTGACAGACTCTCTGGGGCCCGGGGCAAAGCAGTTTCACATGTGCCCCTCCACAACCCCACCCCACATACAATGTTCTAAACACTTAAAAATACAGCACTCGCACTTTAAAATGTTTACTTACAACATTACATATATAAATCACGATTTCAAAAACAATATTTTCTTCCGACTCAACAGCAAATTTAACCCCCACTGTCACCTCTTGATTTATTTTTAAAAACTTCATCATATACATTTAGTGATGATTTGATTTTAAAAACTTAATCGTATACATTTAGTCATTTAGCAGACGTTTTTATCCAAAGCGACTTACAAGAGAGAGCTTTGCAAAAGAGCATCGGTCAATAAGCATAGCAACGTGATAGACCCCAAACATAGCAGGTTTATAGATCATGAAACATACATTATAGCTATAACAGCTTTTAGCCGAACAAATTACAAATTTAAGGTGTCTCCGACGGACATTAGTCTACCTATGCCTATGGGATGCGAACAATAAAGCAACATTGACATATAGTCTCTTTCTCCTCTTTTTCTCTTTTCATTTTGCATTTGCGCACCCGATCTTTGACGAATAGCCATTTTTGGCTACTTTCATCAAGTTCCATCTACAGTGAAATCTATTTAGTGCTGCTGCAATTGGCAGCTTTTTTAAGAACGTGGGGGATGGGAGGTGCGAAATATAGTAAAATATTGAGATTTGCTACATCTTGTATTTCGGTTTTGTGAAGGAATTATATCCATACAATGGCAATGCTGCTACAACTACATCAATCACACAAATTGTATGACTAATACCAATCACACAACACGTAATCAAACACATGAAATGTATAATGTATTACTAATCACATATACTATGTTACCAATTTAACATGAATCTAGATTACAGGATGACTCTGGGTCTACGTAGTCTGAAAATATGTATCCTTGGTCTACTGATCAGTCAAAATGTAAGATAATGTTTGCCTTATTAATTACACACCGTTTGACGTAAGTTGGGTTTTTGTGAGGTATGATTAGGCCTTGGTCGCTGATGAAGTCGAAGGTCAAAATAGCCAAAGTGTATTATTCCATGCAATCTTTAATGAGCAAAGTGAAAAGCAGCAACCAAGTCCTGTGGAAAACCTTATCTATGACCTTATATGGCCTTGTCATATTGAAATACAATTTGCTTTTGTGTTGTCCTGTATTCACTGTCTTATTAGTCCTTTCTTTGAGTGAAACATAATTTGGATGTGTGAGAAAAGAATGCTGAAGGCCAGTACACTGATTTGGGAGGCCTAAACATTGTAATCACAACAGAGCATTCAGCTCACAGGAAGTAAGTGTCAAGCTCAAGAGATAAGGTGGTACATGGAGCAGCAAGATGTACACTTTTCTCCTCTTGGACTGTCAGATTGGCCGGTCTGCCCATCTTCAGCTCTTCGCTCTTTGTCTTGCCCCACCCTGTATCCTGACTTCACCCACCCCGTATCAGGCTCCACAAACCCCCATTCCCCCCTGCCAATAAACACCAGCCCTGACCTCTGAACCCCACCATCCA
Source organism: Protosalanx chinensis (assembly GCA_030340685.1). Taxonomy (NCBI): domain Eukaryota; kingdom Metazoa; phylum Chordata; class Actinopteri; order Osmeriformes; family Salangidae; genus Protosalanx; species Protosalanx chinensis. The sequence goes on from CM059325.1 coordinate 10,727,779, forward strand.
TACGTCCTCAGGACCCTAGAGAAGACAGGACCCATTGGAGACATAAATTAAAGCAGTCCTGTAACGGAAGAGATCTTTGGAGTATGAACTTGGACAAACCATCTTCAGATCATTGACATTCACACCATTTCCTTGCTCTCTCCATACACAGTACATACAGTAAGACTGCAGATCTGATGACACTGGGATACCTGGTAGATAGTGCATTACCTGAGCCGTTTATCAGGTGTCTGTCACACGGAAGGGTCACAGGTCCTTATCTCATCAACTGTATGTAGGGTTGCATGCACATTTACTGTACATTAATTTAGCAGACGTTTTAATCCGAAGTGACTTCCAAGAGGGAGTTTTACAAAAGAGCAAAGGTCACTGATCATAACAATGAGATAGCCCTAAACATTGTGGATAGCCAGAACATGAAGCATACATTGTGGGAAACCAAACAAGTACCAAAGGGAAGTATCACAAGAGCATTCGGTTGACAAGGGAGACTTTCTATACCTTTACGGCGCACATGGAATACTATTGCCGTCCGTCATGGCAGAGTGGGCGTTCCTCTGACGAGCGTGACGACACGTGCAAAGGGACAATAGCTACTGTCAAGAGCGAGAGAGAGAGAGAATGCTACGAAAAGCAACGAAAGAGTGGCGCAGTCGGTTGGGGTGGCGGGCTAGTAATCAGAAAGCATCCGGTTCGAACCCCGGTTTAAACCCGGGCTGTGTCAACATGGCGTTGTGTCCTTGGGCAAGGAACTTCACCCTACTTGTCTCAGGAGGAACGTCCCTGTACTTGATGTTAGTCGCTCTGAATAAGAGATAATAATAATTATCTTATAATAATAATAAGAGTGTCTGTCAAATGTCAAATAAAAAAAAGAAGTGATGGTTTGCCTGCTGGATCTCTGCCTGCTCCCTCCTCCTACCTCCTGTCTCACACAATTCTCCACTCTCCTCTCAAATGCACGTCCTCTCATCCTTCTCTTCACCTTCCCTCTCTGGGCCATTTCCTTATCCTCCCTCCTGTCTTACTGCTCCCTCCTGTCTTCCTCCCAGGAGGACAGTAGAAGGTGACATGCATGAATGTTCAGGACCACTAATGAAGCTACAACGACCCCATCAACTCACATCACCTTTCATCTGACCCCTTAGAGGATTGTGAATTCACACACAAACACACACACATACACACACGTACACACAAATGTCAAACGTGAACAGGAAACCTGAACTTCCTTTTCGTGTACCAAAGCGAACCAGTACTGACAACAGCACATTTGTTATTACAAGGCAAACAAGATGAAGACTGCACGAAAGGTAATTGTTTGTGATAGAAAGTTAAACATGTCTTACTATTGTGTTACTATTGACCCTATTGATGGAGCTAGTTCATTAGACTGGTCCCACCTCATTTAGTTTCATTTGTAGAGTCTGGGCTCTACCCATTGACAAGCGTTAACTTCCTTGAAGGTGGGTTCTCTGTTGAAGTTTAAAACTATTGGCTCTGCTTAGAGCCACTCTGGGTCTGCCATAGCCAATCGCTAGTGTTCACCTTAGCCAACTTCTGGATTTTCAAGCTTAGCTCACGTCTTTGCCCCACCACCATTACTCAACTTCAAATCAAACTAGCGCACAACATCAACGTAATCGGTCTCAGTCACTCGCTTTGTTCAACGATTGTTGTGGTGTCTGTAGGCTGGGGGTTGGGCCTTGGGCTCCCTGTGCTCTCTTTGCAGGCATGGGTGTAGTTTGCAGGGCAGCTGACTGCGCACACCTGAATCTGATCATCATCGTCCCAAGCAGTATTAACAGGCTGGCCTCCGGCATACCCACTCTCGGATTGTACGCTAGTCAGCTACCCCAGTGCTTCTGCGTTGTTTTATGTTCGTTTTCCCCATCTGCTACGGGCGCTTTGATTTTCCCAGCCTAGTGGCCACAGTGTTTTTGTTTTCTAATAAACCCTGGCTTGCACTCAACTGCCTCTACAGACTGCTACATTTACATTACATGTATTTATTTAGCAGACACTTTTATCCAAAGCGATTTACAAGAGAGAGCTTTAAGAAAGGGCATCGGTCACTGAGCATTGCAACGCAACTGGACAAGCTACCCTGCCACCGCTTCGCGGATCCAGCTCCACACACCACAATTGTACCTCCAAAACATTGAGTGGAGAAAACCGCAGCTCCAGATGTAGTACAGAAACAAAATGAAAATTTTGTGTAAGGCTGGCTTCCAATTCACCACATCATACTTGAATGCTGTGCGTGCACAATACATCTATAGGACCCTCTTCCAACTGATCTCAAATCAATGCAATTCAACAAGCTGACAAGACAGTATGCACAAGGTTGGTGTGTGTTTGTGTGTAAGTGTATGTAAGAAAAAGAGAGATGAGAGAAACATAAAATTCTAGGCAAAACAAATTCCTCACATATTTCTATGAATTATGTGCACGCGTGTTTTCGCTGAAGCTATGCTTGGAGGGAGGATATGAAGGTCTATTGGACTGTGGTCTGTTATCCCCTCTAAACTAATCCGACCTAACAAGACCAGCTTACCAGGCACTGGGTTGACAACATGCTGAAATTTCCCCAGTGTATCCGTATGTGTGAGGAGTTGTTGACAAAGAGTGTGTCTTTTTGTGTTTGTTTGTCTGCGTGGCTCTGGATATACAGTGTGTTTTCGTGTTTTTGGGTGTGCAAGTGTTTGTGAGTCAGCGTTTTTCTGTGTGAGCGCGTTCATGTGCATGTGTGTTTTTTTTTGAGAGCGGTGAAGTTGTGGAGGGATAATCTGTGATTAGTTTTGGGAGCGGGTTCCGATTTGTCACTGCTTTTAGATCCCAATGTGACATCTTCATCTTCCAAAGCTACCCTCAAGTAAGAGAATGTATGCGTGTCTATGTGTGTGCGCGCACCATGTGCTCGTGGTAACCATGGTGAAGAGACACTTCGGCCTCATTAGCCACCCTTTGAAGTCGGATATCCCTCTTTTTCCTTTCCCTTGGTTTGTTTGCTCCTCTTGTTTGGTGTGTGCCCCACTCACCTCCCTCTTAAGTTGCTCACGGAGGCCTTAACAGGAAATTTCTCATTTCAGTGGAGGACTTTGGGTTGTGAGAGTCTGGGCTGGATGGTGGGAGCAGTTTTTCGGCTCTCGATTTGTTTGCGTTGCGCTACAGATGCTTTTATTCAACGTGATGGGCAAAAATGCATTGACATACAAAAGTACATACAGACATAGGAAGTGTAGAAAATCTTCATAGAGTGAAAGTGCCCATTTGAATACCATCGGTATTACTGCATAGGAACACCATGTTCCAAGACAGCAACAACAATGTTACATCTCAATAATATGTTGTACACTTGGCCGGTCAGCACTTTGCAGATAGCTCAAGTGTACATGCTCAAACAGAACTTTACTAAGCATTATTTCCAATGCTTATTGAATTGTGCAATGTGTGTTTTCGATTTCTATGAAATGCTACTTGACTCCAGGTTCAGAGTTCATCATCACCCAGAATGCTTCACTCTTTCCTCTTCTCGTCCTCTCCCCATCTCGTTCTCTTCTTCTGGTTCCATTCAACGGTGGTCAAGATTCAAAGATTTCCACAGAGCTCTTCAACTCTAGATGCTGACGTGCAAAACAAATGGTTCAGAGAAACAGTCTACACAATCACAGCCAAGCACTTCACCAACCAAGCTTGGTGAGGAGAAGATCCTCCCTCTCTTCTCTCTACCTTAATTTATGCCACTCTTTTCTCTCTCTTGAGAGATAAACACATATCAAGGCTGTTATTTATAATGACTTGCCTTACTCCTTTTCTGCCTCTTTATCGCTCCTCACTCATCCCTCCTTTCCCTTTCATAACAACAACGCAAATGATGGCATTTAACATACTTGTCCTCTTGATCTTTCTTTCTCCCCTCCAGTGTTTCTTTCACACCCTGAAAGGAGGGAATTAGTTCTCCCTCTGCTTGGGACTAAGAGCAGTCCCTTTAAATATTGTACACTCAAGACTACACGAACAAGATTACATTGCGGTACAGTCGATATGACTTTGTTGTCTGGATCGGGGAAGGGAGGGAGAAGGTTTGATGAACAGAACCATAATCTGCCTTAAACCACTCAGCTCAGACAGGAGTAAATGAAATACTTTGGAGAGGAGGTTTTGTACTGTAGCTGAACATACAGGAGTCACCGTAGTTATCCAAAAACCTTTTTTGGGCGGGCTAGTGGAAAGTTTATCTGTGTGTGTGTGTGTGTGGGGGGGGGGGGGGGGGGGGGTAAATTGTGGTTATAACGGTGGTTATATACACTATATTACCAAAAGTATTTGGTCACTCATCCAAATGATCAGATGGATGGGTGACCAAATACTTTTGGTAATATAGTGTATGTAAGAGCAGACTGTGCTCCTGGGTTTGAGTGACAGCAGGAATTCCTGTGGACGAATCTAGTGTCTGCTGTTGGGATCAGAGCTAAGAAAACACACACTCACATACAGGCATCTATGTGTGTCTACAAAAATGTATCAAGAGAGGATATCCACAGGATCATGTGTTTTGTTGACCGACTGCTTAACATAGCTAAGATACAGCTAGACGTCCCTACAATTCACGCCATACTCTTCTCTTTCTCCAGCGCCACTTTGCTAACACAGTAAAAGCTAGGAAGAGAAAGTAAACGTCAAAAATGTGAAAATGCTGTCGACTAGGAGGCCAGCGGAGGTGCCAGGCTGTTCTTCTCTCCTCTTCACCCTCTTCACCGGGTTCATCTGTTTGGAGGACTGAAGACCTTCGACCTTACTGACTGTAGCGGGGTCTTTTTGTTGTCTCATAAACGTGCTACGAAAGGAATTGATGTATCATATTATAGAATATCTAATAAACAGGGCACCACCTCAATATTGCGGAAAGGAATTGAGGAAACCTTATGGGTTAATGAACGTATAATAGCCTCTTATGATCAGTCCTATCTGGAGTAGTGTAGTCCCTTAGAATTATACACAAAGGTTTATTTAATGCAAATGTAATGATGATGAACAAATACCAGAATTTAGGTAGGTTAGTTGGATAACGATACAGTGCTTTTATACCGAATATGCCAGACAAGAAAAGACAGGGAAAAGGGGGAGGATTGGCCTAGGAGACAATGGACAGTTATGCTAAGCTATGCTAACAACAGGAAGGCTAACCTTAAATCAAAGTTCACCACTCTGTGCCAATGTTTACGAGTAAGAAATTAGCTAGTAACAGTTACTTTGTCCGTTGAAGAAAGGGTAGAGTTAATCCTTTTAGTGGTAATTGTACAAATTAAATGTTGTTGTGGTTTCTTGGTTCAGTTGCATGGTTGTTTGCTCAGTATGACAGATACATCCAAGGATGCGTTCCTCAGAATAATCCGGAAAGAGGAAGTTAGTTAGAGGTTGGGGGCTTTTATACTTGTAAGGTAAGGGGGTTTGGTTTCCCCTTATCTGAAGATGAGCCCATGCTGAGATTAGCATGTAGGTGTGAAAAGGTCTCTTGAGTCTTAATATTTCAAATGTCAGTGGAAGCTCTTGACTTCAATAACTAACAATACAACATTCAGAAATGGTTTTGTTAGTTTTGCCTGCTCATCTGGACACTAATAATTAATTATTTGTAACAAAGGGGCAGGGAGTTACATTAAAACATCACATTACATCAAAAACAGCATTTAAAGAGACATTCTAAATTCACACAGTTCCAAACCTTTTAGTGTCCAATGAGCAGTATTAAATGTTCAGACTGGTGAACCAGTTATTTCAAGGCCTGCCTGGCCTTTGAGCACTGATTTGTAAATCCATTACCCTAGTTTCATCAGTGTCTCACTGACATACGAATGGTCGTGTGGAGTCTCTGATACACTGACCATCTCTTTTGAAGTTCCCCACACACACTGACGCATGCTCGCACTAAGTTATGGCCATTGGCTGTATAGGCACACCCACTACTTCAGTGTTTAACCGCCTCCCTACAGGCAAGTAGGTAGAAGTGGCTTGCCCAAGGAAACAACATCATGTTGGCATAGCCAGGATTTGGACTGGTAACCTTCCACCTGACGCTCTGTCTTCCCTCCCTACTCTCTGCTCCCTGACTCTCTCTTTCTCTGACTCAGTTTTATTCTGTTCTCAAGTTTTTCTGTGTTCTTTCCCAGTTGTGACTCACATCCTGGTTATACAGAAACGTTCACTGCGGGAAGCATTGAGAGACGTACAGTCATGCAGCATGCAACACTTTGTACTGTTGAAGAAAGTGTTTTGTCCATCTCTTCACAAACGGAGTGACTAAATTCAGTTGAGTTCTAGATTCAATAAGTATTTATCAATCTGCAAATTCGGAGAGAATAACCAGACTCTGACAACAAAATAAAGACAACACAAGGCTTCGATCTCAATCATGTCTCTCTCTCCTTTGAAGGCTCAGGACCCTCTTTTGTAGGGCATAAGAATGTAAACATAGTGACAGTCAGGCAGTAATGATGTTACGACAGTCTCAGAGAAATACATTTGCTGCTCCCAACTCATGACCACTATCTGACTAGAGATCAAACTTGGATAATGCATAAGAAATGTTGACAGTGATAGAAACAGGGAGTCATGTGGCGCAGTCGGTTAGTGTGTCAGGCTAGTAATCAGAAGGTACTGTACCTGGTGTGAACCCTGGCTGTGCCAACATGATGTTGTGTCCTTGGGCAAAGCACTTCACCCTACTTGCCTGTACTTGCTGTGTAAGGCGCTCTGGAAATGAAAAACCACCGCTTCAAACACCCTGATGTACGCCCACGCACATGAACGCTTGTGCGCCAACGCATCTGTGCCGTCTCTGGTCTATGGTCATTCACCTGTAAGATGGTAGGTTCAGAACGTGACGCACGTTGGTTGAGTCATTAGTTAACACTTCAGTCAAGACTCACGTGATTGATTGATAATAATACAATATTTATTGATAACCATAACATGGCAATATGTTTGACTTTGGCAGAGTGGAATGTCTAAAAGGGGAGCACTCCCTACCGCCTCGAAGCGATACATATGTGCATACGTATATGACAAGAGGCATGGAGCAATAGAGATATAATCCCCCTGATAGACAGACCGACATACATACATATAGACAGACAGACAGACCGACAACAGGGGGAGAAGGGATGGTGGTGGGCGGCAGCAACACTGATCATTAGACAGTCAGGGTGAGTGTTTGAATATCCACGCAGCCTTTAAAGGCCGTCTTCCCGGACAAGGCCCAATGGGCTTGCAGTAGCTGAGTCAGGTGGTGTTCATGAGTGATGACGTGTACTGCTAGTGCATGTGATGGAATGAATAATGACATGTACTGAGGTGTGTGAATGAGTGTTGATGTATACTGAGGTGTGTGAATGAATGATGTGTATACTGAGGTGTGTGGATGAATGATGTGTATACTGAGGTTTGTAAATTAATGATGATGTATACTAAGCATGTGAATGAGTGATGACGCGGGCAGTCCGAGTTTCATAACAGAACTGGCTCCGCCCATACATGGCAGTGAGCGATACTGGAGCTTAGCTAGAGAGCTGTGCCCTTACGTGCAGTGTTACAAGATGGCTGTTCAGTGCTCCCAATGCTAACTAGCCACTAAAATAACAGCAAAGAGACGAAGTTGTTCTAAAATGCATTCAAAGAGACAAGTACTGTTGTTAGCACGCTAGCATATTGGGTTATTTTCCCAATTAACCCTATGTGCACACGTAGCCGGGTATTTTGAGAAACGAATATTTCCCTCCCTCCGTTTTCCAAAAAGGACCCGCATAAATACGTCATCTAGCGCCATCATAACTACGTCAAGCCTGGGTGGTCTGGCCTAGGCGCTCAGCAAGCCAATCAGAATCCTCATTTCGGGATATCAGCTGCCGAAAACGTAGTTTTCTCAGTTTACACGCAAACGCATATCCGCAGTTTTCCAGAATCTCCGCTTTAGAAATATTCGTTTTCGGAGGAGAATTCACAGTTTGCGTGTAAACGATAGGTACAAACAAAAGGAAATGTCTCCGTTTTCAAAAATACCCGGCTACGTGTGCACATTGGGTAAGTTCCCAGAACATGGAAGGGCTGCAGTTCGTGTGTGGATGCATGTGGATGAGCAAGGCAAATCAGTAGCTAGGTGGTCTGTATTTTTATCACTTATCCATGTGATCTCCAGCTCTGTTAAATAAGAGGCCCCACTGTTCAGGGTTAAACAAACCACATTATCCTCCAACCACACACAAAGGCACACACATGCACACAATGTTCAGAGCAACCCTCACTACGCATGTCGTTAGTTTGATTCAACCATGATGAACTTAGTTTATGGATACAATTTTGCATTACAATTAGATCAATCTTTCTCAGCTTTGGCTTTAATGAAAATATTTGGTCAGAAAACAAAACAGGAAGAATGTCATTTGAACAAATTACAATCTGAGAATACTGTAAAAGTTATGAGCACACACACACACACACCACACACACACACACACTTGACTGAACACATATGATACTATGTATGACCTGACCCAAGCACAAGTACCTGATATTGTGGATCAGGTTTTCGCTCCTGTTCACGCACATGCTAGGCAATCATCACATTCGAGGATGGGAACTTCATGGAAGAGGGACATGAAGAGGAGCGGATGGGATTCGCGTGATCGCTGACATTTCTGTGATATATACAACCCCCCCGCCCACCCCACCCCCCCCTCCCCCCACCTCCGCTGTGCCCTCTACAAATCTAGTCCCAGAGGTGGACTTTTATCAACAATGACTGCTGGACCACTAATACCGGGCCAGACACAGAGGCAACCTCTCAGCGCCACCCTACACCAGCTCACCAATTCACTGTTCTCCTCATCCCTTCATCTTCCCCTGCTTCAAATCCCACACAACTTTTGTTCCTCTCTCCCTCCCCCCCCTTCCTCCACTCTTTCTTTAAACCCTGACCCTTTCTCTTCTAAAAGTTGTTTGAAGTTCTGACTCTTCACTTCCTCTCTTGTCACTGAGGAGGGCTCAGTGTAATTTACTTTTAATCTTTTCATCCCTCTGTTTCCTTTGGAGAACCTCCTTACCTGAGGGAGAGAAACGAGGAAGGAGAGAGGGAGAGGGACACAAAGCTGCCCTGTGACTGCCCCCAATCAGGCTACCCTTCTCTCCCAGTCTCAGCCTCACTTTTTTTCTTTTTTATCTCTCGGTTTCTCTCTCTAGCGTGGCCAAAAGCTTTGCTTAATCGCTATGTTTTACAAAAATGAGAATGCATCAGAGAGAAAAGGTAGAATGAGCAACAGCAAAGAAAGTGATTTTGGGAGAGAGCGAGAGAGCAGAAAAAGGAAGACAAAACTGATTGACTTGATTGTGGGACCATATAAGACCATTCTCCCTTTTCTTTCAACTCCCTTGTTCGTCCATTGATGATGGGAAGGTGAGGCACCAAATGGAGGGAGAGAACGGAGGGATGGGAAGGAAGGTGAGGTGACGGACAGTTGGAGCAGTGTGGAGCAGGCTTGGCCTTTCAGTAATTGTGCCGCGCACATGGTCAGAGGGCAGAGGTAAATGCCACACGTAGAAACATCTCTACATAATGAGCAGGGAGGGGGCAATGCACACATATACACTCATCTACACCCATACACACACCAACCCACGCACGCACATGCACACAAGCTCACTCACACAACTACAGACACACACACCTGGCCCTGGTCTCCTCCATGAGCCGGCTACACACTATTACCCCTCACCACCTCTGTCACACACACACGCGCGTACACACACGCACACATAGACATCCTCTGAGCACACACGTTCACACATAGAACAACTCCTGACAGGCTTCCCCCACCCTTCTGCCTTTTGTGTGGTACAGTTTGTTCCCCCCCTACCTCCTCTGGTGATCTGTCTTACTGCTCAGTGTCATCCCACATTTGGTCTGTTTTCCCTCCTTCTGCCACCCGAAGCTTGTACTGTGGTTGCCACCACCCCTCCTCACCCCCATCCTTTCCTCGTCACTGTGGTGAAAAGGGCAGTTGGACCTGGGGGGTTGGATTTGAGGGCAGTGTACCCACCCCAACCCCCAAGAGAAATGGGTTGTTCTGGAGGAGTTGCACTACACAGTGCTCAGAAAGAACCGGGGGGGTTGGGAATTGGGTTTTTGGTAGTGTGTCTGTGTGTACTGTGCAAGCGTGTGCGCCCATCTCCACAGTGTCCATTCACCTTTCCGGAACCCCCCGACAGTGACACAGATGCTTCTTTCTTTCCATCATCCAGCTTCTGCACCCCCTCTCAACCCCTCACCCTCCACCGCCGGTCACACACACACACACACACACACATGCCCCACAACCCCTCCCACATCTCCATTGCACCCATGGGATGTCCTTGTCAGGGTAAGTGTGTGCTTGTGGTGTTCCTGCGTGTGGGTGTGTGTGTGCAAGTGCAGAGCTGTATTAATGATGAAGCTGGCTGGGAGCTGTGTGTGTTGGCACTCCTGGGGCTTGCAGTGTAATTAGACATGACCTGAGCACCAGTGATATTAAGCCCTGATCTCCAAGGTGACAGGAACTACATTCAACTGGCCAGTAACCACGGAGACACAGATGGCAAGCAAAACTTGTTTTGCCCTCTTCATTTTTGTCCTGGATGCAATTGTCCTGAGGGTGCACGGTGGCAGAGCGGTTAGTGCTCTCGCCTCCCAATAAGGAGATCATGAGTTCGAATCTCGGGCCCGACCATTTCTCTGGGTGGAGTCTGCATGTCCTCCCTGTGTTGCCGTGGGTTCTCTCCGGGCACTCCGGCTTCCTCCCACCGTCCAAAGACATGCATGTGGTAGGTTAATTGGGCATTGTGGAAAAAATTGTCCCTAGTGTATGACTGTGCGAGTGAATGGTTGTCTCTATGTTGTCTGTCAATGTCTGTGTGATAGCCCTGCGACTAGCTGGCCCCAGTCCAGGGTGTACCCTGCCTACGGCCCGAAAGTAACTGGGATAGGCTCCAGTCACCCGTGACCCCTAACAGGAATAAGCGGAAGAAAATGAATGAATGAAAGGATGCAATTGTCCTGACTTACTACGTAAGACATAGATTGAAAAGACATGTCTGATCTGCTGTTCTATTTTTTGGAGGACGGTGTGTCTGTGTATATACAGTTTATATGTGTCTATATGTATGTGTATATGTGATTGTGTGTACCTTGGAATATAAAAGGACTCCCCGGTCCATTACTGTAATGTGCTTAAAATAATGTATTCTTCGGTCAGAGGGCCAACTTTCTCCGTTTAAGTGTGTGTGTGTGTGCTGGGCCCAAACATCCTCTATGTCTCTAAGACAACTAGCGGTATCCAGCACCAGTCGCTCTTTAACAGGTGAAGCTCCACACCAACACTACAAAAATGGCCACCGATTGAAGTCAACCATGCAGTAAGTAACTATCTGTAGCTGTCCTCTACAGCTCTCACATACGTCTTCCTTGTTACTTCGGGGGTTCGGGGTTTGTAACTGACGTACGTTGTATCTTGTGAAGGCATCCCTGGCTTGCTCTTACTATACTTGTTAGCATTGACTTGATGCGAACAGACCCTGGCTTCCTGCGTTAACCCAACCCTGTGAGACTTCTAAGCCAAAGCCAAGACTTCAAATCTAGGAAGCCGACCAGTTAATCTGATGACATGGTTCATTGTACTGCCTCCACAGCCCCTAATGAGATGACCATTACCTCAATAGACAAAACATCGGACTTAGTTGAAATAATTTGTGTGTACTTGGGTGTGCATGAATGTACAAGAGTACCTGTGTACCCAAGGTGTTCGCATGGTGCATGCACGAGTGTGCGTGCATGTAATTTGATGTCCTACCGCTTTTGAATTAGAGCTGAGGCTTAATTCAGCTTACCTTTCAGTTTTAGAGGTTAATGGTGAGGGTTGTGCTGCTCTAGACTATCTGCACTTGAGCTCTCCAAAGAACAGAGCATTGTTAGCATTATATTAAAGGGTAAGTAGTTCCACAGGAACAAATAATAATAACAATCCTATTATACTCATCCGCAACATTGATAGAGAGAGACAGAAAGTGAGAGAGAGAGAGAGAGATGAAGAGAAAAAGAGAGAAGGAGAAAGTGAGACCAGGCATTGCAAATATTAGTCCAGAGATATACAGTATGTAGTAGTGTATGTGAGAATACTGTGAATGGGCTATCTTGCCTCTGATAATATGTGTGTGTGTGTGTGTGTGTCTGTGTGTTTGTTTTAGAATAAATTATATTTCCTGTGTACTATTAATCACTACTGAACACACCTTCTATGAAGACTGTTGTAACGTCATTACCGCCTGACTGTCACTATCTATGTTTACATTCTTGTGCCCTATAAAAGAATGCTTTCTTGCCTTCGTCCGAGAGGAGAGACATGATTTAGACTTAAGCCTTGTACTGTCTTCATTTTGTTGCCAGAGGACTGGTCATTTCTCTCCCAATCTCCAGATTCTTCAAAACGTATTAAACCCAGAACTATCACTCCGTTTATGAAGAGACGGACAAAACACATTCTTCCACATTGTATAGCTCAAAGTTTAAGTCTATGTGGACATTCTAATGCTAAGTGTTACACACTGGCACTGAACAGATGTGGAGGGAAGAAGGAAAGAGACTGTGCGAGCGTGTGTGGAAGAAATAGTTTGGGTGTGCGAGTGTGAGAGAGACAGTTTGTGAGAGAGATAGTGACAGAGAGATGAGGAATGAGAGACACAGAGACGTCAAAGAGTGCTTTGGGCAGAAGGTATGACTGACAGACACCTGGTAACCTTCTTTCCACGGCAACTCTGTGATTGATGTTTCCATGGCATGAGACTGGGTGTGGGAAGGGCAAAATATTACCACGGAGGTCAGTGTTGACTGAAAGCAATCACTGCACGTCCACAGATGGTGTTTGTGCAAATTCTTTAACTACAGCAATTTTCTTTCCTTGATGAGATACATTTAGCAGACAGATCACACTTTTTGCAGAAGAAGGGATGTTTGATTCTCAAACATTTCCCCTGTGATGAAAATAAAATAAAACATGTAAGCTTGAAATGTGTAATTATCATATTGCAATGATAGCGTCCTTGGTTTTTATGATGGTTAATTACAACCAGTCATTTGCTGGGTGAATTAGAGTGGGAGTAAAAATGACAGAAATAAGGTCCTTCTCCTTGGTTCGGCTTGGTTGTTTTCTCAGGGTATTTAAACACTGTAAATCACCAGACTAGAGAAAAGAGAGGGCTGGGAGAGGGAAGCCAGCTTGTCTGCCTCTCTGTGGACCTGGCTGATACAGGGAAATCCTCCTGTTCCTCTCTTCCCCCTCCTCCTTCTCCTGTGAGCTTTAGACCTCAGACAGCAGGAGGGATGGAGGGGTGAAGGTGAATGTGTGGCGATCAAAAGGTGTGTGTGGGTGTGTGTGTGAGTACGTCTACTGAAAGTTTCACCAGAGGTATTCGCTAGTCAGAAGTTCCCTCCCTCCCTTCTTCATTGTTTACGCTGTCACATGACTCATAGCTGATGACTTGATTGTTTGTGAGCGTGTGTGTGAAACGTATATTCTCAAGTGTGCATGTGTCTGTCAGTTAAACGTTTTATCAAGTGTGCACGTGGGTGTGTGTGAAACATGTATGCTCGAGAGCGTGTCTAATGTGTGTGTGTGTGTGTGCGTGCCAGAGAAATCATATTGCCTGGTGGTTTGAGACTAGGTTTGTTCTGTCATCTCATTTGTCTTTATCACACACAATCAAGCTGGCCCCTCGAGAGCAGTGGAGTTACTGTCTAATTACTGACAAGACTTTAGTCACACACACACACACACAGACACACACATACACACAAACGCACGCTGACACACACCAACACCTGGACTTTATATGGTTCGAACTTCATTATCTACTCAGAGAAATACATCCAGAATCTTGTTCTCACAACCATCATTTATTTTCCGGTGGGAGACAGTTGGTTGCACAAACCAAATCCATAATTAATCAAGCCTAATAGGCACCTGTCTGGAACCTGGTTGTTATCCTCAATAAATGATGCTGCTTCCAATCACTGTGTTTTTGACTTGAGGTAGATGGACGACAAAGAAGAAAAACGCTTTGACAATGGTAGTCTCCATTCGTAATCCCACGCTATTCAATGCGGAGAGCTGCTGTCGAAATGCTCAAGTGAGTGATTGTCCACGGACATGAGGAAATAGTGGCCTGTTTTACATTTGAAAAACCCCCGGATGACCAGTCCAATCCCCTCTCTTCCTAAAACCCACCACCCAGCTTCTGCTCCAGCACCTTCGCTTATCCTTACACACCCCCCTCCCTCCACCTGAGTGCCTATAATAGAGACTGCAATAATCTGCTGTTGTCCATGGAGCGTTAAATCACACTCTGAATTAGCATAGATTAGATCACGCACACGCTAACACCTACCTCGCTAGCGCACACCACACACACACAAAAACACAGATGAGCCTAGATTAAGCTGATTTCCCGGGCTCCTCATCCTCTTAATTGGTCTTTCTTCACTGAGTCCACCATCATAGCTGAGATCTATCAATTTCCCATCCTCGTCCTGCCCATTTCGTTATGAACTCCTCCTCCTCTCATCAGCCTTGGACGAAGGAATGGATTTAATAGAAAGGCTAGAGAAGTAATTACAACGCTCACTCATTGGTTGTTATGGTAACCCATAGTCAAAATGTATGATGTGCCCTCGAGGTGAAATAGTCTCTGGTTGTCTTGCTCACTAGTTTAGATACTACACTAAATAAACACTATTGTCACCACACATTCACCATATATATACTGTACATACCAAACATAAAAGTATTGCTTTTTATAATATGTTATAATACAGTGTATAGCATATATTTGCATTAACTAAAAACATAAAAAGGTTATTTTACATTTGTATCCTTTGGCTTTTAAATAAGATCATTGTTTTTACATATGGAAAATGTCTATGGTGTCATATTTGACACAGGCCTTGGAGGCTAGACGAGGAGGTCAGGAATGTCAGTCTCGGGTGGACTGGACTGAGAGACTTCTGTGAGTTTCAGAATGAAATGGTCAATCGAATTCCAATTCCAGGTAGTGGATTCACCCTTGTCTTCAGTGTAGCCCACAGACTGGTCCTGGCAAAACTGACATCTATGCTGGATCACTAGCCGCACCCCCTGTAGGACTCACCGTCTGCTCTGGAAAGCAGCTTCAGCAATAGGCTGATTCACCCTCGCTGTGCGAAGGAGAGGTTCCACAAGTCCTTCCTGCTGCCGTCTGATTGTTCATTGATTGTTCAACGAAAACGCTGCTAACACTGCTGCTGTACCCCATCCATAACCACTACTGTGTGCAATCTTTGTGCAATTAAGTGCAATTTTTTACGGGTAATAACTTGAGTGTATGCCACAATTATACAGCCATCGCACTTAATTCTCACTTACCTACTTTAAATATTATTTATCGCATTTTTCTTAGATCCTTTATCATGTCTTCATATTTGTATATGCTTCCCTGTATCTTGTATTTTTTTTCTTGTAACTCTTGCAAGTGCTGTTGCAAACTGTAATTTCCTCACTGCAAGACAAAGGATTACTGTATCTTATCTTGTTTAATTATCACCCTGACATCATAATGTAATGCTTTTCTCTTTTTAATATATATGGCAGGCTTAAGCACAGCATAACGTTTGTACATGGTAAAAACAAATTGGTAGACTGTTTTTGGTTCTGAAAACAGCAGGACAACCCACTTGTATCTGTTCCGATGCATAAGTCACGCGGTTTTAAATGTCTTAAGCCTGAGAAAATTACTTTTTCAGAATCTTTAACCAAACTCGACCTACTTATTGGTATCAAGGTCAGAAACAACTTTGTTTTATCGTCTTCAAAGCTTTCTTTCCACACAAGACCTGTGAATTAGAATGACATCAACCTTTAATACATGGACACCTTTATCTTTGTCAGGCCTTGTGTCACATGTTTGACAAATCCTGTTTCATAAGACGAATAACCTGGAGGAGGACAGTGATAACCTCCCAAACGACCTCTCCAAAAGTATATCACGACAGACCTTGGATGGTGGGGGGGTGGGGGCTTCAAATAAGCCTCTAGAACTGCCCCTCAACCAATCTCAACCCTCAAGGAAGACAAGACAATAGTTCACTTGAGGAGAACAAATGAAAAATCTATTTATTGATGGATTCCCCCCTCTAGAATGGTGCAGAACACAGGATCAACATCATACGTCATACATCAGGTAAGCATCAGTGGGTATTGAAAGATCAACATCCAGTGTTCAACTTGGATCAGAGTTGGTAAATGTCAGTTTAACCAGCGCTAGCCTGTGATCGGTGCAGAATCATAGGCAGGTGGATGAAGGAAGGAACCGTCCTTGGGCAAGGCACTTCACCTGACTTGCCTCAGGGGGGAATGTCCCTGTACTTGTTTTACACTCTGGATAAGAGCGTTTGCTAAATTACTAAAATACAAATAAGAATTTGTAGAAACATTAATAGCAACAATATACAGTGCCCAGTTTACTTTGAAGTTTATTTGTAAATTCAAGTTATCTATACGTATGCAGACATATAGATGCTTTTTTTGTCATTTAAAATGTATACATATGTGATACATATACAGACAAATGCTCACTTCAGGTTGGCAAAAAGTACACACACACACTTTATTAGCCCGAGAACTATCTTAACAAAAGCATTTTAAACCTTACTTTGAATTTCCAAACCTTCTTAATTGAGACAGGTCATTTGATATGGTGCACTATATGAGAACAATCTGCACCCATACATATTTTTCATTGATTTGGGGAACCATCATATATGTTTAAACATGACGTGTCCTTGGGCAAGGCACTTCATCATACTTGCCTAAGGGGAAATGTCCTTGTACTTGCTGTAAGTCGCCTGGATAAGAGGGTCTGTTAAATTATGAAAATGTAAATATGGTACTTGAACGAGTGGTCTGGGTCCATTGGGACTCCTTGATTTTTTACTATTTGGATTTGGGAGATTTTGATGCCATTCATGTCAAAGATGAAATTGGATACATTCTTTTTGTATTTTAGTTTCATGTCCAATAACTAGCATCTATCTTTTTTCCAAATTATGAAGCAGGACATTTGCTGTCATGGAAGTTCTAATGCCCAAATATGTGGTGGTTCTGTTAGGGACATGTATACAGTAGCTGGGTGTCATCTGCATAGCAGTGAATATTTACTCCAGAGTTTTAAATTTGTAAGGCAGCATGTAGAGAAAAAATAGCAGAGGGCCTAGGATAGAACTTTGTGGTACTAACTATTTTACAGTGGAGCTCTTGGACGAGTGGCCGTCATACTGGACAAACAGTGATCTAACCCAGTGTGATATTCTAATCATTGATTATACATCCTTACATCTACACAGCGCTTTGATTTTCAGCGGGTTATAAATGTTTAATGAAAAAATAAAAATGTACATGCTGAACATCCACTACTTGGGCTGTCAGCATCAAACTGGTGAGCACACTCACTCCCCCGCCCCCCTCCTTTGAATAACTCTGGGCTCCTACCTTGTTTTAAATGTTACCACTTCTGCTGAGAAATAGTCGATTTGAAATATTCATCAGCAAAGAGCTGTGGAGGGAGCACTAATGACAAAGCTGCCTGTAAACCCTTCTTAAACACACACATCTGCACACAAAACACACACAGACACATTTGCCTGCAGGCAAAATGCACACACAATTCAAATTAATATTTGTGAAGTGTCAGCGTGGCAGGCTTTGATATGAGTCCAGAGCAGTAGAGGACTTTAGTGAGTCTGAGTTTTAGCAGCAGGGGCAACAAAGGGGCCTGGAACTGGACTGAGCCTCCCTCTATAGAAATTGAAGTGAACCTTGTGACTTAAGTCACATGCATATGCTTGCATACAGGAAAACTTGATGGTGAGTGTTTGAATTGAGTGCGGGAAAAGCTATGTGGATGAGAGGAAAGTATGATTGTGCGGCAATAAGAGATCCATCACTTTCACCACTGTTATGGAACCACCTGGATAATCAGTGTAGATGATCGAGACTCATTGCTTACTGTTCCTTACTTTTGATCTGTTGTTAGGAATGTTGGGTTGATTGGAAAGGCCTGCCTGCTGTTTCCCACCAAATTTGCATTTAACTGGTCAAACCGAGGCCACGTGGGGAGCGCACAAGCACAGAAACATTTACCCCAGCTTTTAGCCAACGGACACCTGTTCATTTTCTCTCTTAGTGGGTAACTCAGCTTGCTGCCAGCCCACCATCTTTTTACACCTACATGTGTATATTTGCATGCGTATGCTCGTTTACTCCTTGTCGTGCCATGCTGGAGGAGCAATGTCCCATGATACTGTGCAGGCAGAGGTGGACAGAGGCTAAAGGAAAGACCCCCACCCGCTGGTTGCGTCCTGTAGCTACTTCCTGTATATTTGGAAACAACTGTTTAAGAATGGGAAATACCTGTCAGGAATACTACAGATCCCAAGAATGATGCAGTTAAGATTTGGGGATGAACTGTCCATTTAACATCGTTTTACTAATTGTTTACTTACGTAAAAGCAGAATAGTGGAGCACACATGCATACAGTTCCTGTGGACAGACTGATATTTCAGTCACAGAAAAAGCTAGAGACCATGAGAACGAAGCCATAGTGCGAGTGAGTCGGAATGTCGGCTCCTCCTGCTTGTATTCACAGTCATGCATTTTTTTCAAGTGATTCACTTTTTTTCAAGTGACTGACAGTGTCAAGCTAGATTTACTCGACTGTGAATATATGGAGATGAACAACCTCAGGGTGTACGGGCCAGATCCAGTTCACACTGTGTCTAAGGTGTGTGTACTAATGGTTGTGTGTGTATTCAACAGTGTGTGTGTGTCGGAGGGTATGTCTGTGCGTAACAATGTATGTGTAAATTTCCAAAGCCCTGGTTCTGCGATTACAACCAATTCTGATCTTCTTAAATCCTCCCCACCTGTCTATCGCCTTCTTACCGTCCCATAACGCTCACATCTGCTTACCGTCCAATTCATCTAATGGGGATTGGGTTTATGACCTGACAGACCGGTTGATTGGGTGAAAGTAATTGGAGGGGTGATACGGACGTAGAGTAGGGGTGGGGGAGAAGAGGAAACGATGAGAGAGTTGGGTATTGATGTTACACATCACTGTCTACTGTGAAAAGACGATGAGATGAATTCATCCCTACGTGCTGGATCCACCAATGGTGTATGTGCAAGTGTGTGTATGCTAGAGAGTGCACGCTTCACCTTGAAGTATGGCTGAGCAATCAGATATTTGATCTGGGTTTAGCAGTAAGATTTAATCCCCACAATGTTTAAAAGGTTTCTTCCGGAATTGCATTCATGCAATTTTGCCTGCTGGTGCATTTCTATAGAAATGAATACCAATGTGCAATACCAGCATCTGGGATTAGGTTGTTTTTGTGTTTCCTCTGTGTGTGTGTGCATGTTTCCTCCGTGAGTGTTTGAGTGTGTGTGTTGGGAACTAATGCCAAACCAAACAGTGACAGGTTGTATTGGGCACAAATGGAAGCATGAAATATTTTTCCTTTGCAACTTTACACGATATTTCACACCTATGCATAAACATGTTCTCTCTCTTTCAAGATGAATGTATGTCATTAATCATGCATCACATGGGTTTGGTACTATGTTCATAATGCACTATGAACTTTGAACTGATGGTTTTAGATCACGACTGACTCTATGTATATAATGTAGCTAATCCATTAGCATTTACCACTGGAAGCGTGGCATTCACCACACACATCTTTTGAGTCTGCATATCACTCCTCATTACTGCCAAGGTGCCAGTCAGACGGGTAAATAAGGGAGGTGAGAGTTTTGAGCGTTAGAGTGCTTCCAACAGCATGCTCTCATCTCGTACACACCACACACCCTCGTATACACACATACTGAGAACGCACGCACACAAAGTCTTGAAGCCATCTGTCTGACGCAGCAAAAACACTTCACTCAAGTGAAAAGAGACCAGAATTGTCCATGGATACAATCCCGACATGGGATTTAGGATCACCTCTTTATGTTGACTTGTCTGAAATGAGACGAGACACAACAAACATGTCTCAATTGTCAACCGTGGCGATCTCTCCTCTGTGTCAGTCTCTAGCAAGTCCCCATCAAAATGTTGCTGACTGATTGCTTGGGGGACCGACTGTAATATATTTCAACAGTCTTACGGTACTAACAACTTGATTAGGTTAGGAATGAAGTTTTTGAAATATTACTGTAAATATGTGTATGGTTTGGTCTGTGTTACCAGTTCAGATGTTAGTGAGTACACACCAAGAGCTTTTGCTGGAAAGACATCTGCAATATTCTTAATTTTTAACTATGACTGTCTTAACATGAATTAACAGCAGTGTACATAATGGTAGTAAGTGTGAATGTGTTTTTTTTTCGTTTTTCATTTAAGTG
Organism: Protosalanx chinensis; assembly: GCA_030340685.1. Lineage (NCBI taxonomy): Eukaryota > Metazoa > Chordata > Actinopteri > Osmeriformes > Salangidae > Protosalanx > Protosalanx chinensis. The sequence goes on from CM059325.1 coordinate 10,748,302, forward strand.
TGTAAAGTGGCGCTGTGTGCTGTCGAATGTAGTCATGAGGTTAGTATGACAGCTTGGCCGCCCAAAGGTGGATAGGCGGGCGGAATGGTGCGTTGTTCAGGCTTGGCACAGATGTTGATGAGGAGATAGAAGAGACACATAAATTCCTTGGTGGATTGAGAGGACTGACTCCAGCTTACATCCACATCCAGCCGATACCCCCCTTAGCATAATGAGCTAGCTTCCCCCTGGAGTGTTTGGATAACACGGAATTCTTTGTACAAGTGCACTTGTGTGTGTGTGTGTGTATGTCTATGTGCAAGAGAGTGTGTATATACAGTATGTGTGAGTGTTTTCCTTCTCCCAGGAGCGTTTGAGTAAATCTAAATGCTGCTCACTGGCGTAAGAGGATTTGGCTTCTTCGTTGTCGTGGTAATGAGCTACGATAAACACAGTCGGATAAGTCACACGTTGAACACACGTGTGTAAACACACACAGGCTGCACTCGGTGACGCGTTAATGGAGGGAAAACACAGGATTTAAATCAACGGCGTTACTGCAATGATTTCCCCCGAGAGCCGAGGGCTGGCACAGGAAGCGTACGATCTTGTTTTGGGTCCCCCTAGGTTTCAAAGGAAATGTTTTCCATTCCTTCCGGTAAGACTGGTTGCAGGGGGTGAAATAACCTTATCCCAGAGGAGAAATTATGCTTGCAAGTTCCAGACTGTTCATTCCAAATTCCCTTTATGAAAGACAATAGTTGTCTAGGAGCTTGCATCAGCGTTTGGCAAACCTCAGACTCAATTAGAAATTGGAAAAAGATAAAAGTCAAACCTCTTGAATGGCATGCAGATGTCAGATCTGGCAAATACAACGATCCCTACTGGCACACGACACATCACCTTCGAAGAAAACACTGTAAGATTATTTTCCAAACTACAGACGAGACGGTCGTGTCCTCTTCTCTCTCATCTACCAGTGGAGGAGGAGGCTAAAAGAGGAAGGCCCCTCTCTCTCTTGAATGATTTAAACCTGCGTCCCCATGATCAAATACCTGTGATGGGACTGAGATGAGCTATGAGTGTGCATGCTTGTACGTGTGTGGGTATGTGTATCCGAATGAAAGGGCGTGATGGGTTGTGATTGGTGTCCCCCTGAACCAGTGTGTTAATAATGTAATAACTAGCTTCATATCTATTATGTATTATTAAAACTGATTATACACTCAGACACATACACACTCACATCAGGTCCGCTGGGGAAAAAAATGAGGTGCCTGTGTATGGAGATGAAGCATGAGAATAATCTTCAATTGTTTTAATGCGGCACATTGACTTCCCAGACAATGTTACCAACAAGCACTCAAAAGTTTTTGCTAGCAAGTGGGGCTGGAATAAGAAATCCATCTATTAAGATCATATATCAATGCATGTACGTGTGTGGAGCTGTATACGTGTGTCCTTTGTTACCCTGCTCCTCATCTCCCTCCACTGGATTCCCATCATGGCCTGATGGGACCTCATGACCATCATGACCTTCCAGGCAGTGATCAGGACTGCATCAATTCTCTCCTCTAGCTTTACACCCCCATCCGGCACTTACGGTCTTCTGACAACCATCTAGTGGTCCCACTACTCAAGAGCACCTGGTCCCAACACAAGCTCTTCCCCTGTCTGGCCCCCCAATGGTGGAATCAATTCCCCACTTCCATCAGAGACCCTGACTGTATCCCCACCTGCAAGAAAAGGCTCAAGACGCATTTATTCTGGGAGTTTGCGGTACTTATAAAATAATTTGCTGGACCTGATGTTAGTTCCTCCAAGATCACAATTACTCTTTTTGAGGGACTTGTTGCTCTTGTTGGCCTGTTGTAAACACTTTGAAATTATTGTACTTGCTGTGAGGTATAATAATGTTGCTTACTTTTCTACAGGTACACACTTTTGCGTTTGAGGTTCATGTTATTTGTAACTTTGTTTAAGCTAAATTTAATTGATTTTACCTTTTAAAATGGTAATATAATGTTGTGCGGTTGGCTGCACTCACAGGCAAGGCTGTAAACCCAAATTAGCTTTTTTATCATTATCGTATAGCTTTTTATCGTATACCTGCTGAGGAAGACAGAAGACGGAGATGGGTAGCAGCCATAAATCGTAAGAATTGGAAACCCTCAAAGTACGCACAGATTTGCAGTGAGCGATCTATTTACAGGGTGCCAAGTGACTGAAAATTTACTTACATTAAAGTTGCATTAAAGTTGCATTAATTCACAAACTTATTGCACATATTAGTTATTCATAAATAAAACTAAAGTATACAAATATTTTTGGAATAAAATTGTATATTTTTGTAGTATCCCACACCTGCCTCACATGTTATAAGAATTTAGGAGAATAGGCCTACTACTAGTATTACTAAGTATCTGATTGTCTGACTGAATGGTTTGTTTTAGATATAATTTATAAAAGGGCTTCATTTATTTTTCCAGGAGAGAAGAGTGATGACCCCTTATCACCTGATTATGTGAGAGAAGGATACCTCCCATCTGATGGGAGTCACAATTAAAAACTGAGCACTGAAAAAAGTTTGCTTGGTTAGCAACAATAAGCTTGCTTTCAAATGTTTTCAGTTTGATTATTTCTGAATGTAATTATATCCTGTATGTTTTATGAAGATAACTTTATTTTTTGATAATGTGATTCATTGAATAAGCACATGAGAAAAAAAGTCGACTTGTATTGTAGATCAACAGTTTATGATTAAATAAAAACAAATATTCATGCCTGGGAGTTAAACTGGGAGTTGGTACAAATCGTGGGTGGTGAATTCGGGTAAAGTTGGCGATTTGATTAAATTGGTGAATATGGACGGAGGGAGAAGGTACGGGTCAGTTTTTAAGCTATCGATCTCGACTTTTTCCAAATATCGCGCTTTGTGAACAACTAAAAGATGATTTACTTCCACTGACAACCGAACTGAACATGCCCTAAAATAAGTCATGCTTGCTGACAAAAATAATTGCGATCGCTGTAAGTTTAGAGAGACTAAACTTACAGTTTTGTAATGCTTCGTTCACTCACTTTTGCCGCACCCACGTGATCATGTGACGAAGGTGCAAAGGGTCAATTGCCAGTCCTCTTCTGTGTGGCTCCTTGATTGAGGGTTATATGGAATGCAGTACACACCTGAACCCCCCCCCCAACCCCCACCCGGCTATATTCTGTCCTGCAGGTCCTCAACCAACTCCTATTCATTTTAAAACAGTTATTTATCCATACAGCCCCCTTGTCTTTGCTCTTTGTCTTTCTTCTCCCCCCTCCCCTCTTCTTCTACCAGCTCCCTTCCCACTACCCACCCCACAAGATTTGTTCCAGTTACAAAGAGAACTCTCCAAATCACTATTGATCAAACCCCCTCATGAAATATACATTTCCAGCATTGGGATTCTGGTTTGCCCCCCCCCCCCCCCCCCCCCCCCCCCCCTCCCCCACTCTCAGCAGGTGAGAGGTGTATTTCCTTTAGATACATCCTTTCTTTCTACCGTCGCTCCTCGTCTTCCCATCGACCCATCGCTCCGACACTCCTATTAGGAGGAGTGTTTATGCTGGAAATATCGATAGCCCCCCGACTAAGTCTCTCCCTCTCTTTGTCTCTCTTTTTGTCTACTTCTCATACTTTGAGAATCTCTTCCACTTGTCTTGAGCTCTGGGACTATTTAAGTGCATCTCTACTTTATTCTACTGTTCAACTCTGTTCTGCACTCTAAGGCCTGGCCCCTGGCTTGTCTCTCTCTCGCTCCAACTCTCTCCCTGAATTTACCTTGAAGCAAATTAGTTTGTATCGCTTGGCTGGTTAATGAATAATCATCTCTCTTTCTTCGTTTGTTTCTTTGTTTCTTTCTCTCTCTCACTCGCTTTGTCCCCCTCTCTCTCACACACACACACAAATAAACACCAACTTCTGTGTGGTCACACCATGTCCCTGTCAATGATTTTGTGTTTACTTAGTTTGCGGATTCAGTATATTTGTCAGTTATTTGTAATGTCTATGGAATACTGACAAACAAAATACATGTTTCATAGGTTTTAAAAGATTGCATTGGCAAGAACATTCAGTATATGCAAATAGTCACTCAGTTATTAAAGTACAACCAGTGTGATGAGTGATTTCACCTGACTCGAAGTTCAAACTTTCCACTTTGCTGATGAAATTACTTAGTGCAATGATGTTAGAAATAACATTAGAAAATAAACCTTTGGTATTACACGCATATTAGATAGGCTGGATATATACTGAAAGCTTTCAGTATTCACTGTTTCAAGATCACATCCTGTGACCAGCTGTTTATGCTTGCAGGACGTAATTAGCTGAAGCAATGGTTGTTTGTGGTAGGACAAGTGTCAACAGTTTTAAATCGTATTACTCCTAGTGATGACCCTTCAAAGGCAGTTGGACGTTTAAGATTTAACATTTTTATTGGTTAACGTGTTCTTAGATGCACAGGGCATGATATTAGAGACCAAATAGATTGTTTTAGATAAAGACCAAATTCCAGGGTGTTAAAAAACTCATGAGATGCTTGTGAGAGAGACGCTGTTTGGCCATGAGTTACTTCTAATCCTATCTATTCATGGCCAAGTGGTTTTGTGTTATTTCTGATGTTTGTGTTTAAAGTGGGGTGCTGTAAAATTTCGTTTAACAATTGATTCTTGAAATTAATTTCCACCACAGTGTATTGGGCCACAATTGTACTTGTATATAACCTGCTTAACGGCTGTTACAGACAACTTAGATGTATGTATGTATCTATGTGGTTTACAAGTCAACCAACATGATGTGCTCACCAATAGGCTTCTCTTTTCGCCGACTCCTCAAGGTATCCATTTCCATTTAGTCATGTAGCTGACATTCTTATCCAGAACAACTTACAGCAAGTACAGGGACGATGGGTAAAGTGCCTTGCCCAAGGACATAATGTCTTGTGTCCCGTTATGTCACAGCCAGGGTTTGAACCGGGTACCTTCTCGTTACTATTCTGACACCCTAACCAACTGCGCCACATGACTCCACCAGTATCCCTGCCAGACACATTTGTTCTGTCTTTCGGGGACCTACGCAGACGCTCTATTAATATCGATATGACACTTCAATTATCTCCCTGCACCACTCACCCTTTCCCCTGCAACCCACTTCCCACACCCAGGCCTGCCCTAACTTTGGAATCTACAGATAAGCCAAAGACACATGCTAACACATCTACCGAGACGGAAACACACATGCGCACACCCAATTCATCTCTCCACGTTTCCTATTTTCCCTTCCTTTCCCACACTCACCTCCTCCAATCGAACACACACACTGGCACACATTTTGCATCGCTGTCCTCTTCAATTGAGTCTGCAGATACGGATAAGAGCTGTATCTCCTGTGGATCTCTTTGCCAGACATGCAAGCTGCTATGATTTGTTACGAGGTTGTTCATACACTCTTTATGGATCTAGGAGGGGTGTTTTCCTGTGGATTTCATGCATGTGATTGTGAGTGTGTGTGTTACCATCGCTGTTTCTACAAACCCCGCTGTCTAACTCTGACTAACATGGCAACATTGATCAATAGAGAGACAGACAGAGAAAGAATGAAAGAAAGAGAAAGGGTGGTTGAGGAAAGAAAGGAAGAGCCGCTTTGTGAGGCAGGCAGAGCTCTCTGCATCCTACGCACACACTTCAGATATGAACACATAAACTGATCTATTCTCTTGTTGCCATTTCATCTAGTTATTGTGGATTCATGTTCAGCCATGGGAGGCCGTGGCAAAATGGACGCGCGCATCTACATTCTTTATTCCATCCCCTCTCTCCATCTCCCTCCCTCCATCTCCCCCTCAATCCTCCTTTGTCCTCTAGTATCTAGCCTCGTCATGTTGCTGGCCATGGTCTTGCCATCTCCCTTTTTTCCTCTGCCCTCTGTCGATGTCCCTCTGTCTATCTGTGTCTCTGTCGTTCTTTGTATCTCTATCTCTCTGTCTCTCTCCCTCGCTCTCTGTTGTTTCCCCATTCCCTAATCGGCTTTTCCGGGTTGGGATTGGATGTTCCTAAATTCCTCTCTCAGAGCGCCGTAGGATAATCTTTCTCACCAAGGCTCCTGACCCAACATGTATGTGTGTGTGTGTGTGAGCGAAAGCAAGAGACAGAAAGAAAGAAAAAACGGGAGGGGCTCTCTCTTTCTTGATCCAAAGTCAACTATTGGAGGTCTTCAAGGGGTTCTACCCTGAGGTTCACAGGGAAGTATGTGTGTGTGCGTATGGGTCTGGGTGTGTGAATGTGCATGTGTGTGTGCACTCAGATGAGAACTTAACGCTTTGTTTCAAACTTCCCTACAGCAGGTTGCATCCCTAATGTCACTGTAATGATTTGTACTTCCGGTACTGAGTCTTGTTAAACCAGCGTCACTCAATTCAAGGACACACTGAAGGCAGATAAACCCTCCATGATAAACACACCATATGGTCCAAAACCTTAGATGGGAAAAAAGTGAAACCAATTATGTCTAATTTTGTCCACTCTACCATAACTCTCCCGATCATTTTTCTCAATCCAATCAATTACTCAATCAACTCCCTAGCTCATCAGTCAGTGGTCCAATTACTTCACTGACTCATTTCTCCAGCTGATTGCTCTGCGTAGGTTTGTTCAGTGGTTCTGCTCAGGTGAATGGGTTATTAACCTAACTAAGAGGATTTTTTTCACCTGGACTGCATTGTTGATGGAACAACTTCAGCTCAACATCCTCAAGGCATACTGAACCCCATACGCCAACTTCACGTGTCTGCAAAGCATAGATGTTTACCGGCCCCACTCCCCCGCTTTCTCCACACCTGCAAACTGACAAAACTTGGTTTAACCGTTGCTGTCGAGCAATCGCAAAAGTTTACTCCGGCAGCGTTGATGCTGGTGGTGGTTTCCTTGGTGACTATTAAACGTGGTTCCGGCTGATGAATGTATGATCGACGGAGGAACAGAAGGGCTGGTTGACATGTGGGGACTGGCATTTGGTTCCAGTGTTCCCATCATTCCTTTGTTCCTTTCTCCTCCTAATTTCCATCCCTCCATCTCGTCTCTATTTAACCAGCTTGCCCGTAAAGGTCTTTCTGTCACCCTTCGCCTGTCCCTGTCATGGCAGACAAAGACATCCAGGTCTCTTTCTAACTCTTTCTTTCTCCCCCCCCCCCCCCCCGCCCCCCGTCTCTCCCTCTCTTCATGAGTGTCTGTCGTTTTGGATTTAATCAATCGAACTCTCAAGCCTCTACCAAACTTACAGGCACATGAGAGCGCTATGGTCGCTATCAAGACAGAGAAACAATGTTGTTCGAAATTTAAATATGAGGGACGGTTAGGCCCAAGATGATTCTGTAAAAGATGCAGAGGATCTCAGGGCCTATCCTTGATTTGTTCAGGTTTATATTCATGGTCTCTGACCACTGGTGCCATCCCTGACTGTAAATGTCCGCATTATGCAAATCTCTTCCTCCTCACACAAACAAGCCGGGACCAATCAATGTCAATCCCTGCCCTCTCTCAGCCAATCAATGTCATTCCCTTCTGTCTGTGCCGGGGTTTAATGAGGAAGCACGGTTCTCTGTCTGGGTTTTGAATACCAAACCACTGGAAAGGGGAGTTCTGCTGTGAGCCAGCGTGGGATGACACTGGCCTGGTCCGGGGTGGACAGGAGACGGAGGGAGTGATGATGATGAGACCCGACAGCTCTGAGCGACCAAGAGGGAGGGAGATGGGGGGAGGAGGATGAGGGAGGATCAGAAGGATGAAGAGGAGGAAGTGAAGGAGAACTAGGGAGAAGGGAGGGGAGGAGGAGCAGGGGGTAGGGGGAAAAAAGAAGATTGAGAGAGAGGGAAGAAGCAGTTACTACAAGGGGAGTAGAGCAAGAAAAAGCTATAAAGCCCAAAGGTATTTCCAGCAGAGCGCATTCTCCACATCACCCCTTCCACGGGCTAGACGTTCAACAAATGTGCCATCCCAAAATTAACCGATTGTTGTTGGATTGAGTTGCATTTTAACTTTCAAGTTGAACTTTTGAAACGAAGACTTATCCATACAGGATAGGATACAGCATACAGGATGCTTTATTGCCCTTTATGTAAACACAAATAGGAACTTGTTGCAGCATATAGTGAAGTGTTTTAAAACGTATAGTGTGGTTAGAAAAAGACAGAACAGGCATATGCAATGATATTACTGATGATAATAATACTGATAACAGTGATCAAGGTATTCCAATAAAGTAAAGTGCGTGCAGGTGAAATGGGATGGAGTGATTGGAGTCATAAGGGTGGGGGAAGGGGGAGTTAGGGGTCAGAGGTGTTGACTAGCCTGATGGCTGTGGGGAAGAACAACCCCCACCCCCGTAAGATATATACCCATCCTTCTTGTACTAACTCATTTTAGTTATATCTCCCCCCCCCCCCCCCCCCGTACATCTAGTGCCCACTTTCCACCTTGTACATGTTTATTTTCACTCCTATACATGTTCTATGTTGCTCTTCTTGTCACAGTGAATTCTATGTTTGTTAATCTTGCATAGCGATTAAACCAGATTCTGATTCTGATTCTACTCTTCAGAAAGTTACAGAAGGCTTCGGCGAAAAGTTTACGTATAATGGACTGCATGATTGTGGTTACGTCTGATGCATTTGAACCTATTGATTTCTCTCAACCTACAGTATCTTTCCTCTCATAGACCTACTTTTGAAGTAGTTACCTCTCTCTCTCTTTCTCTCTGTTTCTTTTTCTTTCCACTCTCTCCCTGTTTTTTCTCTCTCGCTCAGCTTAAATCTCTGCTCTGCGGCCTCTAAAGTCTGTTAATTGTCTTTAAAATGGGCTTTTATGATTAATGAGGCCTCAAGTATTATCTGCGCAACCATCGTGTCCCACATAGACTCTACCCACACACTCAGAGAGAGCAGAGAGTAGGGACACCAGAGAAAGAGAGGCAGAACCCCAAGGAGAAAGTGAAAGAGAGGGTTACAGGGATGGGAAAAGAGATAAACTCAGGGAAGGGAGAAAAAAGAACATCCGCAAATAGTCCGAAAGAAAGTGAGCGACGGAGAAAGAGAGAAAAAAAGAGCGAGAGAAAGCATTCCTGCCCGTCGCTGATGAGTGCTGCTAGATAAAACGTCCTCCGTGGTACTTTCGGCAGAGGTAAACTAGCACTGCCTGCATTATAGATCTGTATCAGCAGGAGTTTCACTGGGACAAACATGCTCCAGGTCTGTCTATCACTCCACCAGCCTTGGCTCCGTGTGTGAGCGAATACCAGCCTGCGTCCGTCACTGAAACGTGCAGATTCACTCCTTCTACTTCCATGTCCAAGTGAGTCTCTCAAATATTCATGATGTGTCTGCTATATGAGTATGAGGGCATACAGTACAAAAATAAGTGTACATATTTGTACGTGTATATATATAAATGATGGTGTGTGTGTGTGTGTGTGGATGTGAGTATGTATGTGTGTGTGTGTTCCCAGGGTCCAGGGTCCAGCTCACTGGCCTCAACGATCCCTTAGTGAGACCCCTCCAAGTGTGCAAAACTCAGGCAGTCAGGCGAAGGACCGCACCCTCTGCCAAGAACAGCGGGAGTGTCCAGACCAGACCTATCGATCCAGGACACACCACCACGCACGGACATGTTCCTGCACAGCAAGTTATTTTAGTCTCCTGTGTGTCTTAAACATCAAATAAAAACGTCCTCGCCCCTCTACACACTCTGCCTTCTCTCCTGTGCCTTGGAAGTGTGTGGTGCGTGTGGGATTCACGTTCCCCACTGCAACAAAGCCCCAGACCACAAGTTGGAACATTACGGAGCAGGTCTGTCAGCAGCATTTGCCTGGCAAAATTGAACGGCTCCTGTGTCATTTCCCGGAGATCTCATTGGCTTATTTTCCCCCGGTTAGATTTACCTTTACATGTTATTGTTGCCATTTATCACGAAGGAGGTACCAATTACATGCACACACACACATACATTATTTCTCCCTGGAACGCTCTTTTTTCTCCCCCTATGCCAATTTCATTCTCTCGTACAAACTCACACATGCCCACGCCCTACAGCTGCAATTTCCGGATGTGAGGTAATGAAACACATGGGGTCAGAGGTCAAAATGAACAAAAGTGCAGCTGTTGATTAATTTTGGATTTGAATGCGAAAATCATTTGAATGTGTGAATTTGACATACACACTCTCTCAAGATGAATTACACACACGTTCACACACTCTCACTAACAGACAGTCAAATCGAAGCACAGCTGACTTCTGACGGTGTTTCTCAGCATGTGTTTTCTCTCCTCCACCAATCCAGCAATTTTTCCCTTCCTCCTCTGTCAGTGTTCACTGTCCTCCGTCTCTTTCTCCCTCTTTCTCTCTCTCGTCATCCATGCTGTCGTTTCTCTGCACCTGGCCTTGTTTGCCCTCCCCTCTCCACCTCTCTGACAGCTTCCCATTAATCATCCATCCATTCCATGGAAGACCAGAACCCCCCCCGCCCCCCCCCCCCCCGTCCCCCCGTCCCCCCGTCCCCCCCCGTCCCCGTCCCTTGCTCTCCCTGTTTATGTTACCCTTGCAGCGTCAGGCCTGTCTGTCGTATGAGCCGTTTCTTACGATATGACTATGGGTGTGCCTGTGTGCACACGAGAGTAAAAGACAGGTAAAAGAGAGAGAATACATGCACAGACACAGGAATATGTCAGTGTGGACAACACCCTTCATCGCCCCCGTTTCTGTCTGTCTCTACCTCTCTTTCTCTCCATTATCAGAAAATAGTTGACGCCCCTTCTTCTCTTAAACACCGATTTATCCCAGATTAGGAGAGAGGTGTGTATCACTGCTCTGACCGCTCTTCTTTACTTTTTATTGAACACACAGACGCACGCACGCACATGCACGCAATAACACTTTTGGATTATGAAAACCACTGGACGGAATTTGCCTGGGGACACTTTGAAATGCCCCCCAAAACCCATAAATAATACAATGAAACACAATCTCAGAAAGAAAACTTTTAACACACACATCACACACACACACACACAAGGCATCCATATATTTTGTGCGTGTGGTGCAAGTCCCGTGTTTGAAATAGACAAAACTTAGAAGTGAGAAACATGACTGAATAAACTGCTGTATAATCTCTTCTATCCGGCCACACTAAAGTAATTACAGTCTCAATCAAAGAAACACAGGAGAAATTAGGGAGGGAAAGGAAGAGAGAGATACAATATAGAGAGGGAGACAGGAGTGTGATAATGGGAGGAAGTCAGAGAGAGAGGGGGGAGAGAGACTCGGAACTGATTAATCTCTGTTTGACAGAGACAAGTCAACACGCTGGCACTATCTCTCCCATTTCCCCAGATACAGGAAATGCCATCTCCATTACCCCACAATGGGAATCGGATGCTCGGCAGTTAATTGTCTTTGTGTGTGTGTGTGTGAGAGAGAGACAAAGAGAGACAGACAGAGAGAAACAGGGAGGAAGAGCAAGAAAACGAGAGAAAGCGAGCAAGAGTGAGAAGTTTTTTGCAGGCTTGATTTGGAACTTGTGGCCCGTTAATTTTCTTTCTCTACCCCTGCTCTTCCAAAACACGGCACCCCTTCTGCCTTCATTCTACCCCGAATCCCTCCGCGCCTGTCCCAAACTCCGCACCCTGCAACCCCACACATCCACTCCAATCTCCCCTCCCTATGGGATTACCTTGCTTTATTAGTCCCTTCGTCACCATTATCGTCACCTGTGAGTGTTTGTATCCCACAATGCATTGCTCCTTCTCTCTTAGCTCATGGAACAGCAGTGACACCTACAGGAATCAAAGAGGAGAGGAGAAAAGAGGGGAAGGGAGGAAGGGACATGGAGGGGAGGGGAGGAGAGAGGGGGAGGAGAAGAGGGGGTAGGAGAGGAAAGGAAAGGAGAGGGGAAGGAAAGGGAGGAAAGGAGTGGAGAGGACAAGTTAGGGGAGGAGGGTGGAGGAGAGGAGGGGAGGGAGGGGGAGAGGAGAAGAAAAGGGAGGGAAGGAAGGAGCCCAAATCCGTCATACGAACTCCTGCGACAGTCTCTAAAACAGCAAAAACCTGCGTTTGTTAAACATGTTGGAGCTTTTTCTCATTACACTGGTCGCAGTATTGTGAGGAGATAATTGGATCTGTTTAGCAGAACCATTTTTAATATGATTCCCATTCTCATAGGTTCGTTTGATACTGTCCGCTGCTGTATTTTGTAATTATTTTTGCAGCCATTCACAAGCAGACCCCATTACGTGAGGTCGATGCCAAATGACCGTCATGAGCTGATGGCAATAATTTGATGACACCCTCTCACTCACTCGCTGTCATTTGTAAATAAAAACACATACACACAACAACGCATACAGCACACTAACACAGACACCAATGTGGCATTCTCAAACACACATACTTGAGTTGACGAGTAACCAATGCAAAAATTATTTATAAGGAATTTACATAAACCATCCTCTCTGGCCAATAAGAAGTTTCAAACCATTGAATTATTCAAGTGTCGAATGTGGGCTTGGCGCTTCCCAACAGATGTAAAACAAGGTTTTATGGCCGGCATTGTGGCTATCACACTATAAATGGAGAACGATGTGCTTTAAAGGTACATTTAAACGTATGAAAATATAACAATACAGTATTTCCCACTTCTACAGAAGTGCACGCTGGGCGTTCACAGGAAAACTTCATATAACACATTCTCTTTCAACACGCCTTTTGTGCGATGTTTTGTGTTCTCTGCCAATGCTACAAGTGGGGGTATCCTTGGACAGCTCGTCTCTGATAGGCTGTGCCAAAAGCCATGGGCGATGCCATTGATTTTCATCTTGTGTTTACTCCATCCTGAGAGCCCCTCATCTTACAGAGTGCACTGTGTGTGCGTGTGCGCCTGTTTGTGCGTGCCCATCTTTTTATCCGATAAAAAAGTTGACTCGGACCCAATGACATGAGGGCAGATGTCCAATAAAAACATCCCTTATTGCTGAGTGGCTGAATTACGACGTGCGGTTGACGTGTGAACGTATGCGAGCATGCGTGAGGGACAGACAGAGGGAAAAGACAGAGACGGAAACACGCAGACTAGAGCTGAGGGTTGGAGGAAGGGGAAAGGAGAGAGGAAAAGGGCAGAGAAACAGAGGAACACATGGCTCTTTTCTGCAATTCCAGTGTGGTTCTGTGAGGGAACCCTTCTGATGTGCTTCACATGCCCAGTCCCTTCCCCTGTCTCATTAAAATAGGACTGCATACGCACACACAAAACACAACAAACAGCGTAGACAACACACATGCCCGCACACAAAATGCTCACATACGCACACACAGATGTGCAGACACACAATGCCAGCACAACGCTCACACACACACACACACAACCATGCTCACACACACTTACAGTGAAGCCCGACTACTCTGTCCCAGTACACTAAGGAAAGCCCTTTTCAGCCTTAAACTACAGAGGCTGGAGGAGATGACAAGCTCTAGAGGAAGACAGTGAGAAGTCTGCAGGGCAGTAAAAACAGCTCACCAGTGGACTTTAGAAAATGTACTAAGGTCAAATTGATTTTATACAAATAAGAATCAATACCCTCGGTGAAAACCTGAGGGGTAGAGGCCCTTACCTACGAGAGATAGTGTAAGACAGAGCAAGACAGCGAAAGAGCGAGAGAGAGCGGAATGGAAAAAGAGAGGAGATAAGGAACATATCTAAGGGCATGACTAGAGGGACAAAAAGATCGAAAACAATATTGTCAGTATTTTACTTATTTAATTGATTTGATATTTACTTTTGTTATTTATTTTACATCATTTATAAAACCTTTTCAAGCCCCAAATGAATATGAAAGCCAGACAGTTGAAATGCAAGGAGCCTCTCCTAGCTTATGAGTACTATTATATCTCAGAGGTAAGCCGTCCAGGTGATTGAGCTGTTTATCCTGGTGCGTATGTTTTATAAATCAGACTTGGGCCTGCTTAGTGTCCCATTCTTTCTTATTACTCTGGACAGAGTGATGGAGTATCTGCAATGCATCAGTGCTTTCCCCAACCCTCTCCCACAACCCAAACACGCACACACACACACACACACAAGCACACTGGCATACACACAGACACACATGTGCACGCGCTACAGTGGTTAGCATGTGTACGTGTGTCTTTAAGCCCATATTTTCCAGGTTATGAAACGATTAGCATCCCATTTGAGTCGCTTAGCCCGTCTCACCACCCTGAGCTCACTGTGAGGAGGCAGCCGACCGGATGAATCATTCTCTCCATCAACTAAGCCCCACACACTCACATACATCATGCCACACCTGCCCTTTACTTTGTGCGTGCATTTGTGTGCATGTGTGTGTGTTTCCCACAGTTAAGTGTAATAAAGTGTAGGCATAAAATAATGCGATGAGTGAGCTTAATGACCCACCCTCGTGATGCCGGCTCTCTCTCATCCTCTCTCTCTCTCTCTCTCTTTCTCTCTCTCTCTCTCTGTTTCACTCACTCAATCGCTCTCTGTCTATTCTCCATCCCTCCCTCTTTGTATACATGTGGAATGAAGGTGGAGAATGGGGGTCGACGGGTACCATTCATCTTACTCAGGAGCCAAGGAGGAGGGAGAGTGAGAGGCAAGCAAATGACAGAAGAGGGGGAAGAGTAGAAAAGGAAAAGAGTTCTCTTTCACATATTTCAATCTTAAAGTCTTCCATATTTACATTTTCATTTTGTCATTCAGCAGATGGAGTCATCTGGCTCAGCCAAGAATTGAACCTACAACCTTCTGATTATTAGCCTGTCTCCCTAACCGCTCAGCCATATGCCTCCCCCCTTCTGTGTGCATCTCACAGTCTGTGTTTCTACTGCCGTCTTTCTGGATTTCTGTTTCGCCCTCCTTCGTATCCCCTCCAATTTGAGCCCTCAATTCCCTCTTTTACCTTCTTCCCATAGCTCTCTCTTTCACTTTCCATCTCCATCTGCTTATTTTTCTGGTCTTTCTCTCTCTGTCTTCCTGTATATCTCTCCAGGGACAGTGTAGAGTCTCTCCACTCAACTTTTTAGCCAAACTAATTTCAACCCTTACAGAATGGCTCTAGACACACACACGGATGGACACACACACGCACCTACATACACATACACACACACCCATATAAACACACACACAAAGGAAGAGAGATTATAAAACAAGCTTGTTAATTGTAACTGATTTAACTACTTGTACTCACTGTGAATAATAAGATTTTTTATTTATTACATTTAATCATTTAGCTGACGCTCTTATCCAGAGTGACTTACAGCAAGTACAGGGACATTCCCCCTGAGGGAAGTAGGGTGAAGTGCCTTGTCCTAGGGCACAACATAATTTTTGAGAGGCCGGGAATCAGCCCGATTCCCTAACCGCTCAACCACCTGATATTTGTGTTGCTTGCTTTTCTTGAATGTCACTCACTTTTGAGGATCATATTGTTTAATTCAAATGTATTTAACTGCATGATTTTATGGTCTACCCATTAGGGCTTATTTGCGTTTCACAATATATGATTAATGTTTTGGTCACCTACATTGTTTTTGGGGCTATCTTGTTGTCTATGATCATTGACCATTAAGTTTTTGTCAAGCTCTCCTTGTAAATCACTTTAGACCGAAGTGTCTGCTGAATGAGCAATTGTAAATGTACACACAAACACCCACATTAATAAACACCCATAGCATGAAAATGAATACAAAGAACACACACACAAACATTAAAGCTAGTCATATCCAGGTCGTGAGCAAGATGAGCACATTATTTCAACCTCCTTCATCTGACTCATCCCCTTCCCTCCTCCCCACCCCTCCCCTTCTTCCCTCCTCCCCTCATCGTCTCCCCCTCTCCACCCCATCCTCCCCTCCCTTCTCCCCTCCTTACCTACCCTCCGCTATGCTCCTTTGATCCAGTAGTATGGCTGTGTTATTTCACCAGGTGAATGAAAGTGACTGATCACGGTCTAACTTTGATTCAGAACATCATAGCAAATGAGTCAGCATATCTAAAGTACGCATCAGTTGATGAAATATAAGATTGGAATTAGACAGAGATGTATGACTTCCCCCTGCAGGCTGCTAGACTGCTTTGGCTCTGCGGTTGTTTGTTAATTTCATTTATTTTCTTAAATAGAGCATGTAATTCCCCCAGGGGGCCCAGATTTTACCCATATCCCTCAGTGAGTCACTTTGTGTACTGTGATTGGGATGAACTGAGGCCAGCATTAGGACCTGGGGGTCTGGTACCTGTGATAGGAGAGGAGAGAGTAGATATAAAGAGACATAGGGATATGGGAGGCAGAGAGAAGGAGAGGGGGAGGGACAGAGGAGAGGAGAAAAAGAGAAAGTGAGGGGGGCAGGGTGTATTAACTAAGTGCCTTGATGAGGGATTATGTGTAAACAATAGCAAAGGAGCTATAGACACACAAACACACCCACGCAACCAGGACTGGGGTGTAACCTGGATGAACATGTTTACACGAGGGAAGCTTTTGAGCACGTGTGCACACGTAAGTGTGTTGAGGTTTGTCAGGTTTCTACGTTCCATCTCTCTCAGCAGAGCTTCTGTTCTAGGTCCTAATTGGTCGCACTGCTTCTGAAAAAGACACAAATACACACACACACGCACACTGAAAACTACTGTTGATGTTTCCCTTAAAGTGAGAATGGGTCCCAGGACCGGGAGCCCCTATTTCATAGCTACTGATTTGTACAACTCACACACAACACAATCACACCACGCAAGATGTGTATGAAGGGATTAGTGGTAGAGACCCAGACAGTGTGTGGTTAACAAGCTTGTTTCTTATCAGGAAGTATCACTTCACTGGGCTCTCTCCTCTCTCTCTCTTTCTCTCTCTCTCCCTCTCTCTCTGTCTCTATCTCTCTGTCTCTCTGGCTCTCTCTTCGTCTCTCTTCCTTTCTCTGTCCCCCTCTCCGTGAGTGTACGGGCAGACGAAGCCCTTCTAATCTCTCCCATGCCGCAGCCCTCAATCTCTCTGGATGTACAGTACCAACCTCAGCCTCACCTCATTTTGCTTCTTGCTATTTGTCTCATCTTCCTCACTCTCTCTGAAAAACAAGGTCTTTGTTGCTGTGCAAGCTCACGCACAAGACACGCACGCAGGCACACTCGTACACAAAGGCACACCAGCGGCACACTCGAACACCTACAGTATGGTATGCTTTGCCTCTGTACCTGGTGACAGGGAGTGTAAGTGGGATGAATGACACACCTTCATTTGATTGGCGCATAGCCTGAGGGCGCAAAACTGCGGCATCTCTCTCCCCGCTCCGCGCCCTCTTCCCTGTGCCGCACGTCCTCCTCTCTCCTATCCATTTCAACAAGGAAGAACTCCCCCTTCTCCTTATTTGTACTTTTATTAAATTAGTTATCAGTCTCCCATTCCACTCTCTGGGGTACCAGACAGAGACACAGGGGTCATGTCCAACCCAGTGTCCAAAATAGGTTCTTACATTACATGCCAGCAAAACACTGGGAAGTTAGCTGTTACATAAGCTATATGAGCAGTCTAGTACTATATGTATATTTTCCTTTCATTTGAATGGGAGGGTGTGTCCAAACATTTGACTGTCATGTGGTCAACATGACTGTATGGAAAGCCTTTGGAACATGTATTAACAATGCATAAAGAAACCTTGAATATATATAAAGAAACTTTGAATATATGGAATGAAACTTGACTGATGTCAGACTTCACCGTTATGTAACGTATGGATGTTAGAGCAAAAAGTGAATGACAATGAGTTAGTCCGATTACAATCTCGATACAGCAATATTAAACTGAGGACATCAGTAACACACTGGCGAAAGCGTGTAGGCCCAAAATCACCCTGATAGCCGGCCCAATACAGTTCAACTGACAAGGAAGTTCGCTCCGTTTTTAATCGTGGCAGGTCTACTACAACAGGCAGCTGTTTATCAGGCCACCCTCAGCATGTCTTCAGTCTCACAGGAGAGCCCCACAACACCCCGTGTACAATCTCCACCCGTTAACTTGATATAGTTTTCAGGTGATTTAATAAAGGTGAAACACAGTGAATGGCCGTGCGTAGTGGCACTGCGCTCTGACGCGGCACTTCTCCGGGGCACTCCTGAGAAGTGGAGGGCATGCTCAGGTTGGCCCGATAGGCAGCTGCCTGGGCTGTTGTTGGTCTGCCACGGTTAAAAATTGAGCAAACTTCTTCGTCAGAAGAACGGGCAGGGTATTGGGCAGGGGTATCGGGAGGATTTTGACAGGCCAATTCGCCAGTGTATTTATCATTTGCTCATTATTTAAAATTGCTGCAACTAGATTGTGGGCAGCCTGACTCATTGTCTCTTTACACACTGTTGCACACAAGATGGCCGGAGGCATTTCAAGGTTTTTGTATATATATTCAAGGTTTCTTTATATATATTGTAGCAGAGACCACAACACAACCAACCATGAAAGGACAAATCCACGCCAACAGGCCTGGATTCAACTGGTCCAAATACTCATCAAGAGGATTTCCAAAAAGACAGACACTTTACGGATTTCAAAGCATCTCATAAACTCAATAACCATGGATACTAAAAGAACGTCTGGACTTCTGTGTGACCTAATGTATGATGTAACTAGAAAAAAATTCCTAAAGAAATTTTGAGTGTGCGTGACTCTGGCCCGGGACTCCCCCCCATACATCACTGAAACTGTTGAGTAATTTTCAGAATATGACTTCTACCATTGCTTAGGTATGTGACAGATCAAGCTTTCAACAGGTGTTCATATGCTGATGCACTAGTAGTAGCGTAAACACGAATTTGAGCAGGATTAAAGACAGCTCCACTTGAGCACACTGCCACAGTTTAAGTAGTAAGCAAGCAGTAAACCATTGGTCACTCTGTGTCAGGTATCACTTTACATTACAGTTCAGTAGCATAGTATGAGTTTGGTTCTAATTTGATAATAGTGATAAATGATGTAAAAAACAGAGTGTAAAAAGACCCAAATACATCCAATGCCAGAATTAGGCCATCAATGGCTATGACTTTGGTATTAGAAATACACCTTTTATCAAAATGATACCGCATTATAAATATCAGATAACATTATAAAGTTATACAGCTGTGTTAAATGTCAAATCAATCCACATGCAATCAAACATGTAACAAATCAGGATTCAGCAATAAGCTAGAATCAAAATTCACCAAAAGCACTAGGTCACACAGTTCTGATATCACACTAACAAAAACAGTGCTTTTTATCCAACATTAATTGAGAAAAACACACACGCACATACACACACGCACATACACACACACACACACACACACACACATATATATATATACACATATTGTGCATACACACAGGCAGTCTGTACATTAATGACTTAATGATGAACTGTCAATCAAACCATTCAGTGCAATGAATCACTTAGTAGCAGACACACAGGTTCAATCATCTATAAACTACAGGACTACAGGACTCCCCATACAACACTAGCCAATAGTTTGCAAGGTCAACCAGTATCCAGACGATTATGAATGTTTTACAGCAAGCCCCCCCAACAATTTAAATAGCAATTCCTAAAAGACCTGTATTTAATCCCCACTGTTTCTCTATGGAACTGCCGATCCCAACCACCCACACACCTCCCCAATACCCCAAAACCCTCCGAAATCGCCCCCCCCCCGAGCCCCCCGCAACGTCACAATCTCCGCTTGAAGGTGCATGTAAATCAATTGCGATTCTCAAACCTCTCCCCCAAATAGGCTCATAGCTCATCAACCCGACCTCCCACACACCTCCCCAATATCTCGTTAGAATCCTATGGACCCCATCATATGAACCCTGCCCTCAAACACCCCCGCACGAGCCCCCCCGCCCCCCGCGAACGCCGATCGCCCCCCCCCTCCGAAAACGACCCTAAACGGTCAAAATGCACACAAATACCCCCCCCCCCCATAACCCTCCACCACCGTCCTGACTGATAAGCACATGAATACATATAAGCCCAAATGTTAAAGAAGTCAAAAACCCACATATTAGATAGCATGCTAGCAAAACATATGCTGATGCACTAGCAATTAGCTTAAGCGCTAATTTTAGCATTGGTCGCTAATGTTAGCAAACAGCATATCTTTACAGCTAGTTGGAATATCAGTTGTAAATCCTGACTGATAAGCACATGAATACCTATGAGCCCAAATGTTAAAGAAGTCAAAAACCTACATTTTAGATAGCATGCTAGCGAAAGAGTTGAAAAAGATGTTTGCTTACCTTAGAGACTTAGAGCCAGAGAGGAAGAGTTGAGCTGGAGTACAGTTTATAAATACACCCGAAACAAAAAGAGCCAATTTGATTCCTCTAGTAAATATCCTCCTATTAAAGTTATTAAATGTGAAATGAATTACTGTTCATAAAATAGCCACGTCATTCGTGGCCACCGTCTCTCCTCTTTCAAGCACGTTGCTAAGTAACGAACTAATGAGTTGCAGCTGACAGTTGCAACTGTCATGTCAGTTGAACAGACAGAGAGAAAAGGCTTACAGCACCCCTCGAACAGGAAGGATTTCTGGCCAAACCGTGTTTCCAATCATAAAACCAGGTTAACGTGAATCCGGCTGAGCCCTTCCTGAACGTCTACATAGACATTTTGTGTTGACAAGTGAAGAAATGTGCTCTTGGGAGCAATTCTAAAAAGTGTTCGTTTTGTTTTCCTCCTGAAATTTTCCTGGCACTTTTAACATGGGAGTCTATGAGGCTCTTCATGGGTGCTGCGGCCGAATTTTCGCATGTCAAGCTAAAACAATAAATCTGACAGATAAAGTAAAGCAAGTGTGAGCTAGAGGACACATTTTCCTACGTTTTATGTATAAATTGTGTCTGTAGTGGTGCATTTGAGGCCATGGTAGTCGAATATGTTTTATTTTTTTTACACATTTCTCTCTCTTCTCCTCACTCTAGTGATGACATCTCCACTCTACCTCTCAAACATTCTTTCCATTGACACCAATTCATTTTTTTGGTGTGGTTTTTGGCAATTTTTTGGCAAAATTGTTTGCCAAAAGTCTTAGAAAAATCATAGCACACATGTCGGGGCCGAGCCGCACGTTTTGATATAACTTTTGTGTATATGCGTCAAAAACTCTGGTAGGTGTTTTGAGCCAAAAAACGGCGTAAGAATAATAATAATAAACGCTAGTAATAACATAGTGTGCGCCTTGCAGCACGCACACAATAAACGCTAGTAATAACATAGTGTGCGCCTTGCAGCACGCACACAATAATAAACGCTAGTAATAACATAGTGTGCGCCTTGCAGCACGCACACAATAATAAACGCTAGTAATAATATAGTGTGCGCCTTGCAGCACGCACACAATAATAATAAACGCTAGTAATAACATAGTGTGCGCCTTGCAGCACGCACACAATAAACGCTAGTAATAACATAGTGTGCGCCTTGCAGCACGCACACAATAAACGCTAGTAATAACATAGTGTGCGCCTTGCAGCACGCACACAATAATAAACGCTAGTAATAACATAGTGTGCGCCTTGCAGCACGCACACAATAAACGCTAGTAATAACATAGTGTGCGCCTTGCAGCACGCACACAATAAACGCTAGTAATAACATAGTGTGCGCCTTGCAGCACGCACACAATAATAAACGCTAGTAATAACATAGTGTGCGCCTTGCAGCACGCACACAATAAACGCTAGTAATAACATAGTGTGCGCCTTGCAGCACGCACACAATAATAAACGCTAGTAATAACATAGTGTGCGCCTTGCAGCACGCACACAATAATAATAAACGCTAGTAATAACATAGTGTGCGCCTTGCAGCACGCACACAATAATAAACGCTAGTAATAACATAGTGTGCGCCTTGCAGCACGCACACAATAATAATAATAAACGCTAGTAATAACAGTGTGCGCCTTGCAGCACGCACACAATAATAAACGCTAGTAATAATATAGTGTGCGCCTTGCAGCACGCACACAATAATAATAAACGCTAGTAATAACATAGTGTGCGCCTTGCAGCACGCACACAATAAACGCTAGTAATAACATAGTGTGCGCCTTGCAGCACGCACACAATAAACGCTAGTAATAACATAGTGTGCGCCTTGCAGCACGCACACAATAATAAACGCTAGTAATAACATAGTGTGCGCCTTGCAGCACGCACACAATAAACGCTAGTAATAACATAGTGTGCGCCTTGCAGCACGCACACAATAAACGCTAGTAATAACATAGTGTGCGCCTTGCAGCACACACACAATAATAAACGCTAGTAATAACATAGTGTGCGCCTTGCAGCACGCACACAATAAACGCTAGTAATAACATAGTGTGCGCCTTGCAGCACGCACACAATAATAAATGCTAGTAATAACATAGTGTGCGCCTTGCAGCACGCACACAATAAACGCTAGTAATAACATAGTGTGCGCCTTGCAGCACGCACACAATAATGATGTTTTGATGTAACTCCCTCCCCCTTTACCACAAACAGGTCATTCTTGGTATCCAAATGATCATGCATAACTAGCGGAATCGTTTCTGAATGTTGTATTGTTAGTTATTATAGTCAAGAGCTTCCACAGACATCTGGAATAATTAAACAATGAACATTCCATACGCCCAGGTGAAACCACAGGACATCATGAGATAAGACCACTCAAATTCCTGAACCAATAAGGAGGGGTCCCTCAGAAGGAGACGCATCCCCTTGGTTACAGTATAAAGGCTGATCACAGACATTTACATCGCTCTTCAACATACGATAGCTGGGAACATCAGTTTATTCGTCTTTTTGAGACAGAACCTACACCAGAAACTTGAAGAAATATTCCGTGCTTTCCCTGACTGATCACCGGAGGAAAACACGACCCTGCCTTTCTTCAACTGCTACAAAAGTAACGGACTGACTAATTTTCTTACTGTAAACATTGGCTGTTTGTGAACTGTAAATGTTGTGTTAAGTAGTGAATATTTTAACCTCATGCTAGCACAGTTTAGCATCATCATCCCTTTGTCCTGCACTAGGCCTTCCCAACAACCCCCCTTCTCCTGGTCTTCCCCTGTCTGTTTTCCATTTGCTTTAAATAAACCTTTTGTATACAATTCTCGGTCATCGGATCTGCACTAATTCTAAGGAACTACATGACTTCAAGTTATGAGACTGATCAATAGGCTATTCTTTGTTCATTAATCCATAAGGTTTTCCTCAATTCCTTTCCAAAAATAGAGGTGGTGCTCTGTTATTCGATATTTCAACAAGATATGAGATACCCTTAATTCCATTTGTAACACACATTAAGTACCATTCAGCTCCCCGCTACAATATATATATTCAAGGTTTCTGTATATATATTCAAGGTTTCTTTATATATATATATATATATATATTTAAGGTTTCTGTATATATATTCAAGGTTTCTGTATATATATTCAAGGTTTCTGTATATATATTCAAAGGATTAATTTCCTGAACGGCAGGCCATAATATATATATTTATTTATATATACATATACTGTACATGCTGCATATATTTGACAGCAGAAGACAGCTATCTGCTTAATGATGGTCAAGATCCCTACTTCTTATCTAGGTTTCCTAGTTTCCACTCATCGCCCCCCAAGGGCATGAACTAGAAGCGCTGGGATGGATGGAGGGATGGAGAAAATAACAGAAAGAGGGAAAGAAATGAAAACATTCCCCGAAAAACAGGTGTCTCCTTTTCTGTCCAAAGACCTTGAAAAGCTGTGCCATCAGACACACACCCACCCACCCATAAGACTCTGTCTCATTTCACTCTCTGTCACTTTCTTCTACACCCCATCTCACACATACATTGGCGGAGTGATGTAACGATGATTTGTTCCTGCGCTGCGGCCTCTGATTCATAATGATGGTGATGTGTGTGCGCGTGTGTGCATGCGAATGACTAAGCATTTTCACGAGGATTTATAGCTGAGGAGAAATCACTGATTTGTATATCATGTACCTGGCTGGGCGAGCCAACACACACACAGACACACAGAGCTGGACTCACTCTTTCTTTCACACACACAGACACTCATGCAAGCGCAAAGACAGTACATTTAGTCATTCTTACGTTTACAATTAGTTATTTAGCAGATGCTCTTATCCAGATCGATAGGTACATTCCCCCTGAGGCAAGTAGGGTGAAGAGCATCATTTTGGCACGACTGGGATTCAAACTCACATCCTTTTGATTACGAGCCCGATTCCTTCACCGCTCAGCCACTTGATTCCCTACATACAGTTCACACACAGATTACAAACTGTATTTTTCTTTCAGCTGTTCTCCTCTTCTCTCTTTCTCACACACATACATGCATACATTAACATATGTTTTATAACACGGTGTGTTAACATCTGCTGTGATGGCCTTTGTCCGTCTTGCGCCTAGGAACATAAGGGACCCTGCAGTGAGCGTCCTAATAATTCCTAACATACATGTTCCAGGTACATACGTGACCCATGCTTCACCTTGACGTCATGTGACTTCTGTCAAACCGGAGAGTAGAAGATCCCTGTGTTACACAGGTGGGATGCTGTGAGAAGCACAGCAACCCCCCGACTAAAACATAGGAAGGAAACACACACACACTGTGCTGCATGTGTTAACAAAGCCCCCCCACCCTACACACTCACATGCAGAGCAAGGAAACACACACACCATGCCGCATGTGTTCACAAAGACCCCTACCCAAACACACACACAGGCACAGCAGCCCAGCAGGCTGACACATCAGTTACACGCTTGTCACAGCCACATCCACACGCACAGCTGGAGAGCATGTTTAAAGCCATCTGTCACCAACTGAAAGAAGTAGACAGCGCGTGCTAAAAGCTATCAAAGCCATGCTGTCCTTTGGTGAGGTGTTAAGCCTGATATATTTGTTTCTTCGTGCATGTGTGCACGTTTGTGTGCGCGAGTAACCTTGAAGATGAGACATTCTTTGACCAGGCTGAAATAGCGTATTTCTTGAATCCTGACAGCTTTTCTTCAATGCCACAGTTTTCCCAGCATTCCACAGGGATGATCCAGGGTTCTGAGGTCTCTCCGATGACCTCACATTCACCAAGGCCTCAGGCTGGATCCTTACCAGAGATGAAGGGGAACGTGCCCAGTTGTTGCTGTTCCTGCGCTGTGTCGGTATGCAAAGCACACGTCACCTGACAGTATATGCGCCGAGCCATCGATCAAACTCCAACATTGATAGATGGATGGATGGATAGATGATAGATAGTTCTAAAAATGAAGAGCTAAACTAACACAAATAAACAACAATAAATTAACAATAAATAAAGAATATATATATAAATAAATATACCTAAAACAAACATGAAATTAAATAGCCCCAGCTCCATCAGAAGCACAGACTGCCTTCTCACCTTCAAAAGAAGGCTTAAAACTCACTTATTTACAGAATATAATGGCACTTAGGAATAGTATGGCACTTCACATAATCTATTGTTGTTTAGAACTATTTGTTGGTCCCCATATGGTGACTTGCCAGTGTTGTTGTTGTATCTCTTGCTTTATGTTCACAATCGTTGTGTCACGCATTTATAGTTCTTCTCTTGGCACTTATTGGTTCTCATGATGTATGATTCACGATCTAAAAAACCCACTGTGTTCGGGGTCTAACACGTTGCTATGCTCAATGACTGATGCTCTTTGTAAAAGCTCTCTCTTGTAAGTCGCTTTGGATAAAAGCGTCTGCTAAATAAATAAATGTAAATAATAAAAAATAAATAAGCATATACATTTCCATAAACAACCACACACAGTCATACATCCACAGTGCACATTATTTTTGGCAGCATTAACTGTGGTTATTGCAGTTTAATAAAAACTGGTTTTGAGTCTGTTTGTCCTCTGTACCATCTGCCTGAAGCCAACATTTCAAACAGGAAGTGCCCAGGGTGTGAAGTGTTTTTTATGATCTGGGCTTTTTTGAGACAAAGGGATCTGTATGGATCTTCAAGTACGGGAAGGGGGCAGCCAACAATCTTTTGAGCAGTGTTGATGACCCTCTGGAGCACTTTACTCTGAGCCACTGCTGGTTTTTACAGCTGGTGCACCAAACGCAAGTGCAGTACGTGAGTATGCTTTCAATGGAGGTTCGGTATAAGGCCACCAGCAGTCTTGGTGTGATGTTATTCTTTTTGAGTATTCTCAGGAAGTATAGTCTCTGCTGGACCTTTTTCAGCTGCTCAGAAGTGTTCACCCTCCAGGATAGGCTGTCCTGTATGTGGACTCCCAGGAAGCGGATGTCTGCCACCCTCTTCACACCGCTGATGATCAACAGTAGAATCTCTAGTCTATTACGATTTTTTTTGTCTTTAAAGTGTTAAGGAGAAGGTTGTTGGCCATGCACCAATTCAACAGGCGCTCCACTTCCTTTCTGTAGGTGAACTCCCCCCCCCCCCCCCCCCCCCCCCCCCCCAGATATAAGCCCCGCCACTGTGGTTTCGTCTGCAAACTTCACAATGGTGTTGCTGTGATGGACAGGGATGGTGTTGTGTGTAGAGGGAGGAGAGCAGGGGACTCAGCACAGAGCCCTGGGGGGGCCAGCACTGAGGACTAAGGGCCGTGGATGTCATGTGGCCACGTTAGTTCAGGAGTCGGTCTACTAATCAGAGGGTACCTTGTTTGAGCCCCGGCCGTGTCAACATGATGTTGTATCCTTACAAGTGCAAAGCACTTCACCCTACTTGCCTCAGGGGGGACGTCACTGTACATGGCTCCATGTGTGATGATGTGGCATGCAGTGCTGCTGCCACTGTGTATTCTGTGGATCTGGTACCTCTGTATGCAAACTGGTGAGACTTAGTGCTTACATGGCATGACTTTTGAATGTAATACATTACATTTAGCTAAATGATTGAAGAGCCACACCCCAAATATTCAATTCAGGCAATATTCATCGACTAACCCGAGCCTTTGATGTAACTTATTTTAACCTACTCTAGGCGGGGCAGGTGTGCCAGGTGTTCTATGTGCTGTAATGACCCAGTATTCAAAGCAAATACCATATTTTCGAAGCCGTATTTTACGAGCTATTCAGCGCACCTGTATAAAAGCTACACCAACAAAATGTAGCTAGAGTTTGTATTTTTCAGGCTGCACTTGTCTATTAGCTGCAGATGTTGTTGTCGAGGATGTTTTGAAATGAAAAATCCACATTAGCTTTAACAAATACATAGATTAGCTGCATCATTGTTTTGGGTTCTGGGTTCAAAGCAAAAAAATAATAATACAAATAGTGGCTTATAGCCCGGAAAAAAACTGTATAAAACCTACCTATACGGATGACTCATCAAATGCAATATGCACAAATGTTTCTACACACAGCTATATATGTATATATTTAAACCGCAGGGTGCAGTATTTATTTGACGCTTGCTACAACTTGCGAGAGTAGCCAAACACTGATTATACCCCATAGGGTGTGTGCATGTGTGGGTCTAAATGTGTGTATGCCTGATTGTGTGCACTACCAAATGCCTGTGGGGCAGCACAGTTTCTCTGTACCTGTTGTCACCTCAACTCTCCCTGTGTCCTCGAGCAGAGCAACAGTAGAATCGGGAAGTGTGTATCGATGGAGGGAGATGAGTGGGGGAGGAGGGAAACTGAGCAGGTAGCTAAAATAGAATTTATTGATTGTCACTTAGGAGGAGGGGTTAGCAGACCAGGAGCGTTGAACAAGGGTGAGATTTTGACCAGACACTTGTAGACCTTGTCTACATTTACATTTAGTAGACACTCTTATCCAGAACAATTTACAGCAAATACAGAAACATTCTCCCTGAGATAAGTAGGGTGACGTACCTTGCCCAAGGACACAACATCATTGCAACCTTCCGTTCACTAACCCAACACCTTAACCGCTCAGCCATGTTTGTGCTTCTCTATGAATCAAACTCGCAATCTTCCGTTCACTAGCCCAACACCTTAACCGCTCAAGCACCTGTGTGCTTCTCTATTAATGAGATCACTTCTTGTACGGAATATTGCCCTTCGACGAATTGTATTGACAGGAGCTTTGCCAGCAGTGGACAGTGAAGACACTTAGTCAACCATTATTTATGTAATAGTCACATGGAAAATTTCACTGGTGACAGTGACTGTTTCCATGTGTCAACACACGCGTGTGTTGTGGTGGAAACTTTCAGATAGAGGATGTTGCAAGGATACAAAAGTTTGATAGTTAGTTAGATAAAAATGTATTGAACCTTTCACAAGAACAGAGTATTGCAATATGAACACATGAAACACACAGAACATACATGACGCACACACAACAGCTCTGTACCTTGTCCCTAGGAGAATGGTGAATCTCCAGAGAGCAAGGCCGCGAGCCTACCCTTGGCACCTGTTTATATAATCCCCCAACAGTTGTGAACCCAGACGTTCTTTGTCTCCAATCCACTATGGGTGTGAGGAGCAAACCTTTGCCAGTTGATTATCATCTCCAAAGGAAAGTGGTCTCCCAGACCTTTTGTCTATGCATTTGCATTGGTAGAATAAGCCAGTTGATTAGCACTTTCAAAGGAGGTTGATCACCCAGACCTTTGTCTACGCAACTGCATTGATAGGGTAAGATAGTTGATTAGCATTGTCTGTGGGGAGGTGTTAACTTTGACCAGACTGTAACTTGCAGTAAGCAGTTTCAAAACATCAACACAACTTATAACAATATCACAGTACAATTATGGAACATCAGAATGTTCCATTACATGTGTCAAATACCATTGTGGTATTTGTATCTAGCAGCATATAGAGGAAAATGGAAAGAGAGGGGTTGAGAAGGAGGGAGGGAGACTGGGCAACAGCGAGTGAGAGAAGGGTAATGAGAGGAAACCAGAGGCAAAAGTTGAGCGGGTGAGGGAAAATGGGCGTGAAAGACAGGGAGAGAGAAAGGCAGAGAGAGGGCAGCAAGGGAGATGGGGAGAGAGACTGAAAGAGAGAGGGAGTGAAGGAGGGTTTGAGTAAATCTGTCAGACTCGCACAAAAAATACGTTCTGAGCAGCGCGCCGTGCAAAGACAGAGTGATGGAGTCAGGGAGGAGGCGGTACTAAAACCACAGGAGGGGTGAAGAAAAAGGAGAGCTTTACCATTTTTGTTGATGGTCCAAACACACGCTTTGTACTCAACAGAGACAGGTCGATCTGGCAAGATATGAAAGTGTTTCACTTTTTAATGTTACTTTCGTCCAACTTCCTGTTGATCCAACAGCCACAAGAGCAGAACAAACACACGCATGCCGTCACACTCAAGCAATGCTGCTACGGCGCTTTGAACAACCAGCCGAAATGCACATGCTGACGAACCCTAACACACACATATACATGTACACACACACACACAGCAGGTCTAGCTCTTCGCCGAATGGGCCATAAAGCCCTCAGCACAGAGTGATGTACTACATGCTCATTGATCCAATTTCATCCCACCAATGCGCCGGTAAACACACATGGTTGAGATGCATGGTCCTGTAAATTCTCAGTGTGCTGAAAAGAGAGGGTAGGGGTGGAGGGGGAGTTGCGGAAGAGGAGGGGGGGTGGTATTGCAGAGGGAAGAGGAGGGTGTGAAGGGGGCGTGTGAGGGGGAGGTCCAGGGGAGCAACAGAGGTTGGATTGGGGTGGGAGAACATTTAGGTCGGTGGTGGTGGTGGTGGAGGGGGATGTTGTTGACTGACGATCTAATTCATCGGTGCAAATGTGTGTGCGCGCGCACCTGCGCGTGTGTCAGTGCGTGGGGATGTTGTGTCGTGCTGGAAGGGTTTTAATTTGTCACAGCCTGAGGGCTTTCCTGTAATGACCATCCTTTTACAACTGTGTTTACGAGCCTGTAATAAACTCTAGCACACCATGTTACTGCTGTCTGAGCTTGTCTAGACTGGCCACACACACGCACACACACACATGCAGAAGCAGACACCCACATACATGCACACTACAGGGTCAGTGTCAGCGTAGCTACACGCAGTGCATTCGCTGTGTGACTGGTACAGGTGTGAGCTCACAGTTCTAGCAAAGGGAATAAGGAATAGTATTGTGGAAGTTTTTAAGATAATCAATTATTAAACTGAAATGTTGGGTAAAGTATCAGGTTAATCTTTATTAAAAGTACACTATCGGTCCAAAGTTTTAGCCTCCATTTTTCCGGTTTTTATTGAAATTTACGCAGTTTAATGTCTCAGTGTACTCTGAAATTAAAGCATAGAACAAATAAACATTTGGAGATAAAAAATAAATCATGGAATCAAAATGTTTGACTCATCAAAGAAGCCACCTTTTGCAGATATAACAGCCAAACACACTCGTGGCATTCCTTCTACAATGGAAATCAAATATTGTTCAGAAAGTTCTTCCCAACACTGTTGAAGAAGTTCCCACAAATGTGTTACACTTGTAGGTTGCTTTACTTTCACCCCTCTGTCCAGTTCATCCCAAACCAGCTTGATGGGGTTTAAGTCTGGAGACTGCTGGCCATTCCATGATTTGAAGCCTACTGTCTTGTTCTTTTCTTCTAAGGTAGTTCTGACATAACCTGGAGGTATGTTATGGGTCATTATCTTGCTGTAAGATGAACCCCTGACCAACTAGGCGTATACCAGAGGCTATTGCATGGCGCTGCAAAATACTGTGGTTGCAGGTTTGGTTCAGGTTGCAACTCACTGTGTGCAAGTCGCCGACTCTGGATCCAGCGAAAGAGCGCCAGACCATCATGCTTTCTCCTCCATGTTTGATAGTTGGTGTCACACACCGAGGAACCATCCTTTAGCCTACTTGATACCTGTACAAAAACCCTGCGCGATGAACTGAAGATTCATCAGTCCATAAGACCTTCTTCCAGTCTTCAGTAGTCCACTGGTGGCCCAGTCAAGCCTCTTTTTCTTATTTTCCATCTTAGCAAGGGCTTTCTTACAGCCACTCAACCTGTCAAACCTGCAGCTCTAAGTCTTCTCTTCACAGTTAAAACTGAGACTTGCTTACTTGGACCAGTGTTAAGCTGTGCTTGAAGCTGTTGTCCTGTGAGCCGCCTATCACGCAAGCTGTTGACTGAGAAACTTGTCTTCTGATTCTGTTGTTCTGTTTAATTTACTTCCATTGCTGCAGAACAGCTGTAAATTGTTAACCCATTACTTGTTCCCTGAAAAAGGCCTTTTTGTATAACTCTGAAATATAGATTATTTTTCAGTTTTAAGTAACCGCTTTTTACTGCTGGCAGTTTACCGATTACCTTTGTACCATTTCAAGTTATTCACTGGACTTGAACTGCTTAAATTTCAATAAATTGAGGTGTTCAAAATGTTTGGACTTGTAGTGTATAAAACAGCCCATAACGCTACGATTTGCCAAAATGACACAAGAAAACTTAACACAACACAATGGAAGTGAAAAACAATGGATGTTGAAAATAAAACAGACTTAAATAACTACTACTGCTATTTGTTCAGGTGGAACTAGAAAGTAACCTAGTTGTCTTCCGTTTTAGAAATGTAATGTTTGTCCGACTATCATACGACGGCACTCCACTGATAATCCTTGGGGATTTAAACATCCCCCTCAAAAGAACACAGGCCGCTGATTTCTTGTCCCTTCTGTACTCCTTCGGACTGGTGCTACTGGACACGTGACCCACAGGGCTGGAAAACAACTCAATCTTATCCTGACACACGACTGGATTGCTGACCTGAAATCAGTTACCCCACTACAGATTTCTGATCACTTCCTCATCCAACTTTCGGTCTCCCTGCTTACAACCCTTCCTACCTCACCCCCCCTTGTAACCTTCCGTCGCAATCTCTGGTCCCTATCTCCTGCTAACTCCTCCGTAACATCATCCCTTGCTCCCATTGACATGTCCCATTTATGTCACACCCTAAGGATCTGGCCACAGATACTCTGCTATCAACACTAACCATGGCTGTTGACACTCTCTGCCCCCTGTCAACTAGACCTGCTCGATCCTCTCCCCCCTGCCTGTGGCTCAAAGATGTTGTTCAGAAGGAGGTTTTCCACCTTCCAAGCAGCTGAGAGATGGCGCAAGTCCAAAGATGATCAAGACCTTGACAAGTATCACTCCCTACTCAAGCCTTCTCCACTCACGAAATGGAGGCAAAAACAGACTACTTCCTGAAGCAGGTGAATTCTGATCCTAACCCCCATAAACTGTTCTCTACTTTTTCTTCCCTCCTCAACCCTCCTCCCCCACCACCCCCTTCCACCTTGACAGTGGACAACTTTTCCCGCTTCTTTGGGGATGAAGTCGCTTGCATCAGCAGTCAATTCCCTGAACCCACCCTTCGCACCCGCTCCCACGCTATGTCTGACCCCTTTACTTGTCTTTCCTCCTTCTCCCCCCCTATCCGAGGCAGACATATCTGACCTCATCCTCTCCCACCGCCCCACCTCATGCCCCCTTGATCCAATCCCCTCCCATCTATTCCAAACCATACCTCCTTCCATCACACTATTCCTTCTCCATGTCCTCAACTCCTCCCTTCTGGCACTTTTCCCTTGGCTTTCAAA
Source organism: Protosalanx chinensis (assembly GCA_030340685.1). Classification (NCBI taxonomy): domain Eukaryota; kingdom Metazoa; phylum Chordata; class Actinopteri; order Osmeriformes; family Salangidae; genus Protosalanx; species Protosalanx chinensis. The sequence goes on from CM059325.1 coordinate 10,780,959, forward strand.
CAGGCTATAGGTAGACCCCTACTCAAAAAACCCTCTCTTAACCCAGTCACCCTCCAGATCACTGTTGCCCTTCTTTTCTAAAACAATAGAGCGTGCCGTGTTCAATCAACTAGCAGACTTTCTCACTTATAACAACCTTCTAGACCCTAACCAATCGGGCTTCAAGACCGGCCACTCCACTGAGACTGCCCTCCTGTCAGTTACCACTACCCTCCAGTCTGCCAGAGGTCATCTCAAGGTCATCTCAAGGTCATCTGTTGTCATTCTGCTAGACCTTTCTGCAGCTTTTGATACAGTTAATCATCAGATCCTGCTCGACACACTCTCTGAGATGGGCATCACTGGCACTGCACTTAAATGGATCTCATCATGTCAGGTCCCCGCCAGCTCTCCACCAGTGTCCCACAGGGTTCTGTCCTTGGGCTTCTCTTATTTTCCCTGTACACCACCTCACTTGGACCAATCCTCTCCTCCCATGGCTTCTCCTATAAATGCTACGCTGACGACACACAGCTATACCGATCGTTCCCCCCGACCCATCCAGTGATATCTACTAGAATTGAGGCCTACTTTACCAACATCTCGGCCTGGATGACCAGACACCACCTCCAGCTGAACTTAAACAGAAACAGAACTTCTTATCATTCTGGCCAAACCATTAATCACCCACAACCTCTCTATCACTCTGGGATCCGCAACAGTGACCCCTTCATCCTCTGCCAGAAATCTTGGAGTTACCTTGGATGATGAGCTCTCCCTCACACCACATATTGCCGCAGTCTTCCGGTCATGTAGATTCAAACTGTACATTATCCGGAAAATCAGAAGATACAAGATAAGATACAAGCCCGCTATCTTTTGGGGTCTAGCATGTTGCAATGCACAGTGACGGATGCTCTTTTGTAAAGCTCTCTCTTGTACCTCGCTTTGGATAAAAGTGTCTCCTAAATTAATAAATGCAAAAGTAATATACATTTGTGATTGTCACCACTAATCATTGTTCTTCAATGTCTTTAGATATATATACATATATATATATATATATATATATATATATATATATATACACTACCGTTCAAAAGTTTAGGATCACATTGAAATGTCCTTATTTTTTAAGGAAAAGCACTGTACTTTTCAATGAAGATAACTTTAAACTAGTCTTAACTTTAAAGAAATACACTCTATACATTGCTAATGTGGTAAATGACTATTCTAGCTGCAAATGTCTGGTTTTTGGTGCAATATCTACATAGGTGTATAGAGGCCCATTTCCTGCAACTATCACTCCAGTGTTCTAATGGTACAATGTGTTTGCTCATTGGCTCAGAAGGCTAATTGATGATTAGAAAACCCTTGTGCAATCATGTTCACACATCTGAAAACAGTTTAGCTCCTTACAGAAGCTACAAAACTGACCTTCCTTTGAGCAGATTGAGTTTCTGGAGCATCACATTTGTGGGGTCAATTAAACGCTCAAAATGGCCAGAAAAAGAGAACTTTCATCTGAAACTCGACAGTCTATTCTTGTTCTTAGAAATGAAGGCTATTCCATGCGAGAAATTGCTAAGAAATTGAAGATTTCCTACAACGGTGTGTACTACTCCCTTCAGAGGACAGCACAAACAGGCTCTAACCAGAGTAGAAAAAGAAGTGGGAGGCCGCGTTGCACAACTAAACAAGAAGATAAGTACATTAGAGTCTCTAGTTTGAGAAACAGACGCCTCACATGTCCCCAACTGGCATCTTCATTAAATAGTACCCGCAAAACACCAGTGTCAACATCTACAGTGAAGAGGCGGCTGCGGGATTCTGGGCTTCAGGGCAGAGTGGCAAAGAAAAAGCCATATCTGAGACTGGCCAATAAAAGAAAAAGATTAAGATGGGCAAAAGAACACAGACATTGGACAGAGGAAGACTGGAAAAAAGTGTTGTGGACGGATGAATCCAAGTTTGAGGTGTTTGGATCACAAAGAAGAACGTTTGTGAGACGCAGAACAAATGAAAAGATGCTGGAAGAATGCCTGACGCCATCTGTTAAGCATGGCGGAGGTAATGTGATGGTCTGGGGTTGCTTTGGTGCTGGTAAGGTGGGAGATTTGTACAGGGTAAAAGGGATTCTGAATAAGGAAGGCTATCACTCCATTTTGCAACGCCATGCCATACCCAGTGGACAGCGCATGATTGAAGCCAATTTCATCCTACAACAGGACAATGACCCTAAACACACCTCCAAATTGTGCAAGAACTATTTAGAGCAGAAGCAGGCAGCTGGTATTCTATCGGTAATGGAGTGGCCAGCGCAGTCACCAGATCTGAACCCCATTGAGCTGTTGTGGGAGCAGCTTGACCGTATGGTACGCAAGAAGTGCCCATCCAACCAATCCAACTTGTGGGAGCTGCTTCTGGAAGCGTGGGGTGCAATTTCTCCAGATTACCTCAACAAATTAACAGCTAGAATGCCAAAGGTCTGTAATGCTATAATTGCTGCAAATGGAGGATTCTTTGACGAAAGCAAAGTTTGATGTAAAAAAAATCTTATTTCAAATACAAATCATTATTTCTAACCTTGTCAATGTCTTGACTCTATTTTCTATTCATTTCACAACATATGGTAGTGAATAAGTGTGACTTTTCATGGAAAACACAAAATTGTTTGGGTGACCCCAAACTTTTGAACGGTAGTGTATATATGTAGGCTAATTAGCATCCCATAATTTAGCTAGCCTGGCTAACCACCGTCAATAATCAGATGAAGTTTTTCCTGTGTATTGTTTGCATTCCATAGACCGATATTGCAATGTTAGCTAAATGAACTTGCAATCATGAAACTTGCATAGTAAAAAATAGCATCCATTTACAATGGAAATCAATTGAAGCTCTTCAATGAAGCTTATTTCAGAGCGGTTCTGACATATTAACCAGTTTTTATAGTCTTTACGGTCTCTATACTGGCTTAGTAAACCTCAAAGACATGGGAATATGGTCATCCGAAATGACAAGAATGAATTCTTGCAGCAGAACAATGACAGGGACAAAGGAGGTTAATTAACACATCATATGTGAAATTCATCAACCTGTCCTTTTAAGTAAATCCAATGTATTTTCTCACGCATACACACTTTCTTCTTACTCTCGCTTTCTTTTTTTCTTTTTTTTCCCGTGATGTACCCTTTCAAATAAAAAGGTACCTAGTCAGTTTGACACCAGCAGGATTAGTTCAATGGATGTCATTCCATCACCTTTGTTCTCTCTGTGGCGACAGCCCAAATTAAAATTCTAAAGGAGAAGGGGCAAGCTTTTTGATTGGTGAACTGTTCACTCTTTAAACCAGTTGAATGCCTCATACATACTAATTGTTCCAAGTTGACTGCACTTACATCAGAAATGATTGGATACAAACATACACACAGCGTACATGCATACAGCGCACATACACACACACACACATCTACTAATCATTACACGAACACATGCAAGCAAGAGCATTTTCTGATTTTAAGGTCTCAATCATTGCGTGACAACATCATTATGAAAAAGTTCGTGCGTGTGTGTTTTTGTGTGTGTGTCTGCATGTATGCGTGTCAAAAAGCCAGGAATCACGCTTGTTTATATACTTTACTGCACACAATTAGTCTTTGATTTACACCCGGGATCGTAAAATGGTTTGTGACCTCAGACTGTCATAAAGAACACACATGCACACGTTCACTGTCTACTGAGCACACACACCCAACTCACACAAACATGCACACACACATATTCGAACACCTTGGATTACTTTTGAAGGGAGTAAAAGGGAGTCTGAACCCTTTTGACATGGTGCGGGTGCGGTTGGATTTGTATTCAATGACCATAAATGTGTATGGTTCAAAATACCAGTGGATATTGTATACTGACTCACATTATTATTTGTTATATATAATATTATCCACGTTATATTATTACGTCAAGCTTGCAGGAGTACATGGTAATGGCATTGAAGTAGTTTAGTACAGTATAATAAAGACCATGTGTTGTTGTGTGAGCAGTCATTTCATAGAGGTGGCGTGTGCAGGAGGGGTAGTAGTATAGTAATAGTTATGGCATGCTTGTCCTTTTGCTTTTGAATATGTGATGTCCACACACACACAGGGCATGCCCACATTTGTACGCAGTCACAAGGTGACCTTGGCTGAGTGGCACTGACTGTCAAGACCCTGGGCAGGCCGTTGTCGGTTGTTAAAGTAAAAAGATTATGGGATGCCTACGGTCTGGCCCAAGGGTGGGCATGTTTGTATGGGGGTGGACAAATCGAGTGAGAGAGTGGGAGAGAGAGGAGAGAGAGGGAGCTCCACACAAGTGCAGTCGACAGTAAAGGCTTGAATGACACGGGAGACAGCTGTGAATGGATAGATAAGAAAGGCCAGAGAGAGAGAGAGACGGAGTGGAGGACAACTGATGGAAGAAGCAGTAAATTGATGGATTGGGATGCAGAGGGTATCACGGACAGGAAGAGCGAGATGAACGATGGAAGGATGAAAAAGGTGTGCTTTCATTTGTGCATGCCCGCAACGTCCACGTCACCATCTCATTCCACTGAAGAGCAGCACCCTTCAAGTGACTAATCTGCAGACTAATCAGGCCTGGGGAAGACACTACACCCCTGTGACTAACTCCACAGGCTCTCTGTTCATGACAAATAACAAGAAGAAGAAACAGTTTGGCTAAGGATGATGATGTGGCATAAACGTGAGAATTGTCCAGTCTCCAAAAAGTGTTGTGTACATTTCCATTTAGTCATTTAGCAGACACTCTTATCCAGACAGACGTACAGCAAGTGCAGGGACGTTCCCCCCGGGGCAAGTAGGGTGAATTGCCTTGCCCAAGGACACAACATCATGTTTACACAGCCAGGATTCTAAACAGGTACTTTCTGATTATTAGCCCACCACCCTAACTGACTGCGCCACATGACTCCCTGTAGGACTTGTGTAAGGCTTTTGAAACAGTGCCAGTTGTTGTCGTGTTCATCTTAGATTAATACCTATAATCAAGGAACAAGAAATAAAATGCAAGATTTTTTTTCTTTCAGAAGCAGCTGAACAAGTGGAGGAGAGGAGGACAGATGGAACAGGATAAAAGCAGAGGAGGAGAGGTACAAGACCCACAGTCAGAGGTCATTCCTCCAAGTCATTTCATGGTTTAGGATTTCAATCTGTCAGTTTAAGCTTGACTAAAGTAGATGGCCTCTTCTTTCTGTTCGTCCAGCTCTCTTCATGAAATATGAAGTTTAGCTCTTCGGGGGAGAGAGTAGGTGAGAGAAGGAGGGGAAATACAAAGAGAGAGAAGCAATTGAAAGAGAAGGAGAAGATGAGAAAGAAACATGAGTATGAAAGATATATATTCAAAGCATTTCAAACAAAGGATTTTCTGAGCAAGCCTCAACAGTCCCAAATCACAAAAGCAATATATTCCCTATGAGAACACACAGACAGAAACGGTCATAAGCTTTTTTTTCTAGGGGATTCAAAAGCAGAGTGATTTTCGAATCATCTTTGGACCTCTGTCCAGTCAGGTCCATACACGCTTACACGTAACGGATGCCAGCTGGTAGTATCTGTGAGTAAACCTCACTCCTCTGATCTCAAAGGATTCTCTAGCGACTGTTGCTAGAAGTTGCAGCCTTGTGCCTCCTTGTTAGAGCGGAGACCTGAGTTCAAGACATGCAGTGCGAGTGAACCTGGGTAGGGGTGTTTAATACTCCCACACACATTGTTTGGCCACACTCTGTCCTTTGAAAGCAGACCAACCAAAAAGGAACTAAAAGTTCTATTCGAGTTCACATTGATAGTTTCTTTGAAAGAGGACCCATCAGGTTCACTTTAACTCTACAGTCCTCCATCTGTTCACAGTATCTGGAGCTTGGACCTGTAGTAATTTGGATAATTTACATTTAGTCATTTAGCAGACACTCTGATCCAGAGCAATTTACAGCAAGTACAGGGACATTACTCGCGAGGTAAGTAGGGTGATGTGCCTTGCCCAAGGATACAAAGTCATGTTGACACACCCGAGGTTCGAACCAAGGAACTTCTGATCACTAACCTGACACCCTAGCCGTCCGTGCCACATGACTCCCTGATTATCTGTAGTTCTCAACTGAAGCAAGATGGTGGCTGCTACATTCCTGTTCCAATTTGGTTAAATTAGCCCACATAGACAGCAGGGACACCAAATGGTACACGTTCAGATCCCATTGGAACAGAAAAAGCCAATGTAAACTAGCTTCTCTCTTTCATATGAAATGAAAACAAGGCCATTTTGTGCATGGTAGACATTGATTGCCCTATGATGTGTTGAAGAAGTACTATTGTTTCTTCCTCTGAATCAAACTGCTCCTCAACTGCTAGAATTACCATGTAACTAGCGTTATCAGCTCCTATGACCCCATGTCTTAGACAATAGCTCGTTATCTCTCTGAACTTTTTCATTTGCAAGGGATGTATTTATGTGTTGTGATGTCATGAGAGGCTGTGTCCTGGAGGGGGGCCACATCCGAAGGAGATGGCTCCACCCTTGGTCGGATATGATCCCATCTGGTGGTAGAGTTGGACAATTGCACACCTCTCCACAGCCTCTTCAACCCAGGTGTAGGGAATGAAGGCTGATGACTGCCTGAATGACTGGAGGCATTGAAAAGAGGATCAGTCTGCCTGTGTGTGTGCGTAGTTTGGGGGTGGCCCTGGTCAGCAGGGCAGCCTGCCTGCTGGAGGGTTGGTGGAGTTTGGGGAACTTTTACGTACCTGGAGAAGATTACGCACCTGGAGAAATACTTACCTCAACCGGGAGGAATACTTACCCGTACCTGAAGGAGCACTAGTTACCCTGACGAAAGGAAGATTTTTGTTTGAGACATTGTTTAGAACCAAATACTTTTTAGTTTCCTTCCCAGAGCCGAGGGCCAAGATTTCAGTTCAACCCTTTTTTTTGTTGATTCTCCCCTGTACCCTTAATAAATATTGAGTTTTGTTTTGAAAAGGTCTGTCCTTGCACTGTTTGGTACTGCCCTGCTGAGGACCAGCCTCTCATGGTCTCACTGTGTGTGTGTGTGTGTGTGTGTGTGGGGGGGGGGGGGGGGGAGGGGGGAGGGCTTTGTGTATGGTCAAGGCTAATGTAACAACAAAAGGCTCTTCAAGCTTGTCCTGGGATAGCCACAACACAGAATCACCACTCCATTCAGAATGGCTTGGGTTTGGTTAGTTTATTTTTTCTTGAAGCAAAACGAGAATAGAAACGACGACAGTTAGTTTGCATGTTGCTAGATTGTATTAGCAGCAGAGGTCAAAACCCCACTCTCCATCCAGTCAATTCCGTTGACACTTGATCACTTTGATCCAATTACTAAGTACATACTTCCCCCCCATAGTACTGTACATTCATCCACACCCATATACTTTTAGAGTTTTTATATATTTCTATCCTATCCTTATGTTTAGTTATTGCCTACTATTTTTTACCTTTTATATATATTTTATTTGCTCCATCCTGCCACAGTCAATTCTGCGTTCCAGAATAATGATTTTGATTTTGATTAGCTGGAACTAGCGAAGAGCTTTCTGATGCAGCTCTGATATTAATGCTGGTGCGCATGACAGAGGCACGATCCACTCAACCATCTCCTCTCTGGTTTTGACCACATTCTGGTTTTGACCTCGTTCCTCTGCTTCCCTCACCCTCTCTTTCTTAAGCTTGAGATATGCTTCTGCGTCACACCCTACGCCGGGGGCGTGACGCAAATGTTGAGCATTCAAAGTTCTGCGTTGAGGGTCCGCGTTACTCTGCAATTCACCACCATGCCGCCAGGGGGGTGTGGCTGTGTGATTTCAGGGTTTATAGCCGAATCCTTGCTCAAAATTTAGGAGCAAATGCTTATATTGCAAATGTGGAAGCGCAGGCGACAGAGAAGACGTTTCCGGAGGTTCTGTACGATCACTAAACCGGTCGAGGCTGGAAACTGGCAAATTTGCAACACTGGTTCACCCACTGAGGGACCTGGATGAACAAATGCACTTTCGATACTTTCGAATGTCAGCGGGCCGATTTGACGAGCTTCTTTGCCTGGCGAGTGGAGAAAAGTGGTGGCCGATGATTTGAACTTCACGATGGTGTCCCAAGGCACACTCAATCAGTGATAATAAACTGTGAACTATACATGGTGTGTAAACTGTGTTGTGCTGTGTGTGTTGAAAATAAATATCAAAACAACTGTTTGAAAACAAACGTATTTGTTTTATTCTTATGTATTATGTAATACAAAAAGTATAATAAAAAAAATCACAGCACTAAAACAATACAACACACAATATACATTGTAGTATGTATAAAATGTAATATATATATATTGCAAAGTGCACTCAAACCATCCAACACCCACTTGAGCTGTATCTCAACTATTTACAAAACGTTGTCACGTTCTGAGCAGACCAATCACAGCGCTTGCGACGGAGGCAACG